>CM057009.1:112317972-113555472 GCA_029891345.1 Dryococelus australis | reverse complement strand
AGAACACCAATCTCATTTCTCAAACAAGTAAATAATTAATTACTCTAGTTTACCAAGTTTCCATACAAGCACGCAATAAGACAATTTATTTTATATAAAAAAGTAAAAAAATAAATAATAATACCTTTATATTTATCTAGATGGGTATTTCCTTTTTTACATAAATAAGTAAGCAATGGTGGATTTATTAACCTTGGCCATGGTAATTTTTATTAATTTTTGTTTATTATTTTCGTTATTTTGTATTATCTCCAGGTACCTGGTAATAAAATATTTAGCCTTAATGGCATTCCATCGGTATAAGTTAGATGACAATATAAATCAATATACAAATATCACTAAGAAAGGCTACACAAAGCCATATTTTGGTTACTGAAATTATATATTGTAGTAACTCTAGAGCCTCGAGGGCGATTGCTTATAAGGTTAAAACTATAGATTTGTATTACCAATTTGAGAATAGAATAGCTTTAATAGTCCAGAAGAAGTACAAATTATATATATATATATATATATATATATATATATATATATATATATATATATATATATATATATATATACATACATATACACATTGCCGCAGCTCCAAGTTTGTGTATTTACATGCAGAAGTAAGGAAATTTATGACTTGATTCCATAAGTGTAAACATGAACATATGGTGGCTAGAAGCGTATTCTATTATTAAGCGCAAAACCACGCCACGACTATATGTGCAGAAAACATCCCAGCAAAGATGTTGAGCCACAAACTATCCCATCGCATTGTTACATGCCACAAAAAAAATGGCACGAAATATAGACGACAGGCAGATTTTAGGTGGACTGCTAATGTTTACAAGGAACACAAAGTGAGGTGGTTTGCAAACACACAGAACACGACAGTATGAAAGAAATAAACACACCAAACTAACTTACACTAAATGGCGGTAAGAAAAATTAATAACTACATGAGCAGATGCATACAGATACTTGTGGATAAAATTTCAGTAGGGAACAACATGCTGTACGTACAAGATTCAGAAGGAGGCAATAACCTTGAGTGCCAGCATATATATCGAATCGAGTGTGTTCAGAACTTCGGTGTGTGGAGACTAATCGATAATATGAGAAACAGAAATACCTCTAAACACATAACAGGGGAATTTTTTCGTTATGTTTCTTTAACTTAAATTGGCAATATTATGATTTATAGAAATACTTAACACATTTTAAATTAATCCAAATTAATTACAACAAATATACATTTATTAAACAATGAGCTATAGAGTACAATATTTTAAATTGAACACATAAATTAACTTCTTCAAACAGACAAAATTTGGATTAAATAGTACAATTCATTAAATTACTCGCACCTTTTCATGAAAAATTAAATATTTAGGCAAATATGTTTATAATTAAGAAGGAATTAATTGAATAACAACATCATAAAAAATGAAATTTGAAAATACAACTAGCCCGCCAGTTCCACGTGCTGTCTATTCCTTTTATTTTTCTATAAATTTTCCAAGTGTAGCATTGTGTATTAATTCGTAGAAATATTTTTTAAAACTGTTGTTTGCCACCTGTCGTTTCTAAGCATTTAAATCACTATATGGTTTAAGCCATGGCTCTTTTTCAAATTGCAGTACACTATGTATTTTGGTAATTTTCTGCCCATGTCCCATTGCCTGTTTCAAATTTCGATAGTGTTTAATATAATCATTTTCATCTTCCAGAGTAGTCATAAGTCTAGAATGTTTTGAACCTGGAGTCAGTCATTCAAGGCATAAGTGGCAGGCATTTGTGAAAACCTCATGTAGTTCAGTAGGTTACTGCACATCCACCCCCAGTATGCAGCCGAAATGGCCATCGTCAAGCCACAAACGTGATTTCTATGTCTCGAGACATCTACCGAAAATTATGTATGGGCAGAGGTAGAGAAATTACCCACCCATACAGTTTAATGGCATCCACATACTGGAGGTAGGTCGGTTCCTTGCCGGCATCATAGGTGGTTGGGATGGACTTATTATTTGCAACACAATGGCGCTTGATAAATTGAGCCACACTGACACTTATACCCTTCTCAATGAACAAATAAACATCTAAATCAAAAAGTAAATCTAAATTAAGTTTTGTAAGTTTAAGCATAGAATGAAAGGATATGCCTGGTGCACTCACATAGGGGACACAGTCGAGACCATAGGTCTTGAGACATTTGATCCTAAAATTCTCAAACACATTTGATAATAATAATACTTCAGTTTTCAAGCATACATCAGAATAATTTCCCGAGTCCTGTAGTTGAACTTCTGCCATACATTTTGCGCGTGATCATAATCCTGGTCTGTTATGTCAGTGTCGGCCAGTTTATTGTAAAATTCGGCTTTATATGTTAGCTGCATCTGTTCCAGTTTCTTCAGGCTGTTTACATAGTTATAGGAGAAAACGCCCTTTCTGATTATGAGCTCCATTTTATTAGGCACGAAAAATTTAGCTGTGCTTTTTAATTGGTCTCTTGGCAGGTTTTCGGCGAGGGTGGCCAGGCTTGTAGACATAAATCTAAATTTGTCGATAAAATGTGGTTTTCTCAGGGTACCATCCGGTCTGCGACAGGAAGTGAAATAAACGTCCTGAGAAAACCCACACTGCAAGGGATTGCAGTGGTCGCAGCAGAGTGACGTAATACTACTCCCTGCAACTGAAAAAGGGACGCTTTGCTGCGGCATTCTGCCAATGGTTGGGCCAATTTTCCTGGACATGACAAAGGTGCTGTGCATTGCCCCCCCCCAAAAAAAAACATGGGTGGGTCGGGCAGCGAGTAAAGGCAGTAAGTCAACCATTCAGCCAATTGAGTGTGTGTTGCCATAAGTCCTTTACCGGCAAAGAGGGTAGCACAACAGGGTAAATACAGCACCAGTTTGGGGCGGTGGTATCCGACCACTAGCCCCAGCCAGAGGCCAGAGAGCCTTTGAGTGAAATTCTGATGGTGACCAGGTTGGACTCCTGGTTCATTGTGTTCCAGGAGCCGCCTGTAAAACCATACAGGGCATAGTGTCTTAATGAAAGGGATTTGTTCAGACATTTACACCAGCAAAGGGAGTAAACAAGGCTAAGGCCTTGTACTACATTAAACGGATGATGGACAGTGCTACCAACTAGGCGCAAGTGCTCCCTCCAACAAAGAAGGAGCTACAATGGATGCGAAAGGTATATCCCCATACCTGGCATCAGGAGGAGAAAGTGGAGGAAAAGATGATTTCTGACTCGTATGACAAGAGTCATAAAATTATGGGATAGCTTCATCTGGCTGCTGAGGGTGGCAGCAATCAGTTGGAGAAGGGGATGGAACCAGCAAAGGAGAAGGAGAAGGTGGAAACTCCTTCCCAGCCAGAACGTGAGGTGAGAGGGCCCCCTCGGGTCGCGGTAGTGGAGCAGACCATTGGTGCTCTAGATGCACAACAGGAGATATCGAAGGCCATGGAAGAAGTAGTAGAATATGCCACCGATGAGAGACGGAAAGTCAATAAATAGTGGGCAAACTTCCTCCTTCCGAGCGTCATGAGAATGGCGGTGCTGCTCGACCTGCAGCTAATAAGGAGCGCAGAACTGGAAGGCGAGAACAAGGCTTTGAAGGCAGTTCTCCAACAGCAGCCAAGTCCGGGATCAACCAGGCTGACACAGCTCCAAGAAAAGCCACAGTCCTTTGTGAATATTGTAAAGGACCAACAATCCCGAAAGGATAGGGGTCAGGCAGAACCCTAAGAGCAGCGGCAGGAAGTAAAAGGGATACGCCAGGCAACAAAGTGCACGACTCTTGTGTACCCGAATGAGGGGGAGGGGAAGTCCGAGGAGACAATAGAGAAGTTAAAGACAATGGACCCTGTAAAGAAACAGTTACGTATTAGGAATGTGAGACAAGTGGCGAGGGGATGGTTACTTTTGGAGGCTGAGGATGAGGAAACTTTCCTCAAGCTCAAGAACCAAGAACGAATGGAGCAACTGGGAGTGAAGGTGGCAGACCCAAAGAGACGAGGGCCCAAGGTTATCATATTCGATGATCTGTGCAAGTATGATAACACAGAGTTTTTGGAAACTTTGCGAGTGCAGAATTTATGTGAGAGTCAGATCAGTGACAAGCAGCTAAGGGACAATGCTACCCTGAGGTTCAGGACTGGTCCACGAGACCAAGACAAGGTGGACTTGGTCTTCGAGGTGACTCCACCCCTTAGGAAGCTGTTGGTGGACAGAAACATGTTGTACATCATATTTCAGAGATGAAAAGTGAGGGACTATGTGGTACTGGCTGGATGCTTCAAGTGTCACGGATATGGCCACATCAAAGATAAGTGTGAAAGTGAGATGGTCTGCTCCTGCTGCGCAGAGAAGGGTCATAGATTCTCCGAGCACAATGCTAAAACACAGACCAAGTGCGCAAACTGTGAAAAGGAAAAGCACAGAGATGTGGACCATAGGGTCGGCTCTATGGACTACCAGATCCACCAGAGAATGTTGATGTTAGAGCTCGATAGAACCCAGTATGACTAACCATACTGCGCCACTATGGTTGGTCCAAATAAACCTGCAGAGGGGTGCAGTTCCAACAATGGGGCTGCATAAGGTAGTTATGGAGCAAAATCCAGACATGGTCCAGATGCAGGAACCCTACCTGCTCAGGGGGACTATGCCAAGTCTCCATGGTCATTTTGCTATTTTTGGAGAAAATACGATGGCAGGAATCTAGGTATGTAATTCCGATATAAATTGCATGCCAATGGTAGCTCTGTCGACTATGCACCATGCATGTATCAGAGTGTAAATGGAAGGGAGGAGTGTGATGATTATATCGTAATTTTTCCAACCCCAAGACTGACTATAGGCCCATTTAAGTCAGTCGGATAACATACGACCAGAGCAAGTGAGAAGAACATAGTGATTGGAGCAGATATCAATGCTAAATCTGAATTGAGGAATTCTCCATGGAGGTACGACCGAGGGGAGGAGGTATATGATACCTTATGGAGAAAAACATGCAGGTTTTAAACACACCTGGACCCCAAGCGACATACGTGTCACTGACCCATGGTGCAGAATAGTATCTGGACGTAACCGTGGCAATAGCACGTGCAGCTGGGAGTATTAGGGACTGGAGAGTCTCGGACGTAGTGGAAAACGATCATTGAATGATCCTGTTCACCATCCGGATGGATGGTATGGGAAAGAACAGACCATAAAGGACCAGATATGTGACCGCCAATGCAAACTGGCCACTCTTCAACAGGTTGCTGCTATGCAGGCTCGAACAGTACAAAAGGGAACATTAGCTTATGTCCTTGGATGAAAGAGCCTAAAGGATAGGGGTAATAGTGATGAAAGTCTGTGAGGAGTCAATCCCCTTAACCAAGAGGAAAGTAGCACATCATCCGTGGTGGGATGATGAGCTAGAGGTGATGAGAAAAGAGATGAAATACCTTAGGAAGAGGTTTAAGAAAATAAATCACCCAGAAAGTCAGCAAAGAATGGTGGAGCGGTACAATGTTGCAAGGTGGGAGTACAAGCGAGTGCTCAGGATGAAGAGACAGATAGCTTGGAGAGAACTTGTCACAGATAGGGGAAATGAAGACTCATGGGGATGGTATACCGGATTGTGACAGGAAAGTTAAAGAGCTCAGAGGAGCTACCTGCACTCGAGACTGATGGGCATCTGTTGCAGTCACCCAAGGAGATCAAGAGGCACATAATGAAAGTCTTGTTGCCAGATGATGAAAGGATGGGGGAAATGGAGCACCACCTCCAGATAAGGATCGTACAGCAGACACCCATGGACACAGATGATACAGTGCCCTTCTCCTTACAGGAGTTGGACCAGGTGGTCAGGAAGACCAAGCTCAGGAAAGCTCCAGGATTTGATGGAATGATGGGGGAAATGCTCCTCAGATCATATCAAATGATATGTGAGGAGCTGTTGCAAGTGTTCAATGACTGCCTACAGGAAGATATTTTCCCTGCAGTGCAGAAGAAATTCCTACTTGTAGTGATCTATAAGGGGGGTGGGAGAAACCAAGGATGGCTAATTCCTACAGACCCATTACCATTCTACCAGTCTTAGGAAAAATGCTGGAACGTTTGGTTAATAGGAGTTTGATGGAGTACCTGGACATTGTTAAGGGAATCCACCCGAAGGAACATGGGTTTGTCAGGGGTAAAATCACAGAAATGGCATTTATGTACATGGTCGATCTGGGGAGAGCTTTCGACCAGGCATACGTCCTTGAAATTTTTTAGAATATATTTGGGGGCTTTAGAAAACACGTGGTGGCCACAGGTTCTGTGGCAGCTGCGCTTGTTGTAGTGTCCCAAAAATATTTATGGATTAGTGGAGAGCTTCCTGTATGAGAGAACATGCACCCTAGACATGGGAACGCATAGATGGCTGCCCCCAAGGGTCAGTACTTGGACCTCTGCTGTGGAATGTGATCTTTGAGGGGTTGCTACGACTGCACCTCCCACATCGTTGCATAATATATGGATATGCAGACTATTGATTGCTTCTGATCCCAGCCTGGACACGAAACGAAATGGAGCAGAAGGTGGTTAGTGCCCTGAAAAGTATCCAGGAATAGACTGAGAAGTCTAAATTGGATTTCTCAGCAGAAAAGATGAATGGGATACTTCTCCAGGGAAACCTGAAGCAAAGACCAGTGCTCAGGTTTATGGGAAGAGTACTTAATATGGTCAGTGAGCTTGAGTATTTGGGTGTCATTCTGGAGAGTCGTATAACATTCCATGCACATACCGGCTATGTGGTAAATAAAGCCATAGTGATGTTCCAGAAGTTGAAGGCAGTGGCTCCTGCGAACTGGGAGCTCGGATATTGGAAGTTGAAGTTAAGGTATAAATCAATGTTCCTGCCTTTTTTCACTTACGTGTGTTTGGCATGGTTCCATTTGTAAAGGAATATTGTCAGTGCACAGAGAGTGGCAATGCTGAGGGTCACCAAGGCATACAGAACGGCCTCGAATGAGGCGTTGCAAGTTGTAGCAGTGGAAATCCCAGTAGATGTTCTGGTAAAGGAGAAATGTGAAATAGCCAGAAGAAAACGAGGAGGTATCGCCTCGCAGGAAATCTGGATGATAAAGGAAACCACACTCACTATGTGGCAGACAAGATGGGAGAACTCTGGAAAAGGGAGGGCCACATACGGAATTTTCTCAAATATTCGGGAGAGGCTGAAACTGGATAAGTGGCTCGATGTGAGTCACTATCCGGCCCAGTTCTTGACTGGGTATGGGAAGTTCCGAGATAAGCTGTATTGCATGAGCCTGATTGATGACCCCAGCTGCATTGTTTGTGGAGTGCCAGACACTCCTGCACACACATTGGAGTGCCCCAAGAGAGAAGACCTAAGAATAGAATTCGAGGGGAGATATGGACCTCTCAGCATCGGGGATATGCTCAGGGACAGGAGCATGACCAAGGAGGTAATTGGATATATCGCCAGAATTGGCAAGAGAAGGTAAGAATTTGACATCTGGTGGACAAGTCGTTGGCTGAGCGATGAGCTCGGTGGCAGTCCGGAGAGCGAGGATGGCATAGACCCTCGGGATGGGTGAACACATCTTCCCGACAGTTGTGTTATCGTACGAGTGTGAGGAGGGTCCTCTCTCCTCACACACAACAGGAGGCCGGCAACAGCTCGTACCTATACATGGAGTAAACAGCAAAGGGATACAGGGAGGAGGGATGGAGCTCCCCTCCAAAAAGTCTGACACAAGAATAGGGAAATTAAAGATAAGGAAGGAGTTACCCACACTCAGTTCCTCAGAAGATGCTATGGAGCTGGGGCAACAAGAGCCCAAAGAGCAGAATAAGGATAGCCAGAGCAGTGGGGATGTATGGCGCTGTCATTGGAGCCCGTGTGGTGATCGTCCGGGAGGGCTTTGCTCGTGCTGCAAGCAGCACGAGCAAGCTAAGAAGATACAACAGACGAAGAACAATCTATGAAACGAACCGAGCCAGTCAGGTAAGGGAAATGGGAGTGCCGATGGAGGAGGTCCAGACTAGACAGCCGAGGGAAACCGAGGCTTTTAGGGAGGTCTTCCTCCATAAGGAACTGGTAAGGAGGAATGCAGCGACTCAAGTCACGCAAATAACTGTGACGATTGACTGGACGAATGAGAAGTATACGGTTAGTGGCTCTGTGCAGGCATAGCCTATTAAGGGAGATCCGAAGGACCCGCAGTGTTTGTATGACGAGATAATTCGAGGAGCCATACTATCTATATTGGAAGGCATGAAAACACTCATGGCTGCTCTGGCACTTTTGTGGTCAGGATGTTGAGGGGGGGGGAACAGAATCCTCTTCCCTAGAATGGAGACAGTGGACAGGATTGTCGTCGCCCAGGCAGGCCTGAAAATGGAGCAGCAGACTCTACTCAGGCCGCTCAAGGAATGTTATTGACGTAGAGGTGAACGATTCGACGAAACCTACATCTTTAGGGATGCTGTCCATACATACGAGGGGCATACCTTCGATTACAGCAAGCCCTTCACGGTGACACTGTGGTCAGGTATTAGTCCTTCGTATGGACGGCACCCTAATACAATAACTGGTAAATGCCAATAACAGTGTGGAAAATTCCCGAGAGAACCAGACAAGACAAAACCTGGATTGACCAATGACGACATGACAATGTTTTAAGGACAAGAGCTGAACTTCCCCTCGAGGGAATCCTGATTGTGGGAGGATAAACGTGGGGGAGGGGAATCGGAAAAGAGTCTACAGGCCCCCTCTCGGCTGTACCGAGCTCAACATGGAGGAAAATGAAAGGGAAGAAAACTGAAAACCACCTCCTCCCACCATGTCACCCTCAATCATCATGCATCGCCCATGTCATACTCGGTTGTGACCACCGTTAAAAGGGAATCATTTTGGCACCTGATGACGACCCATCTGATGGCACCTGTTTGTGGAAAAGGAATGACGAAGGGACCATAAGGTCAAGGAGTGAGAATGTGTTGAATTAATATGTGTGTGTGTGACTGAACCCATTCCGATAGTCTACAGTGTGGTTAGACACCACTCTTTGCACCTCGAGGCGAGGTGGCGGGGAATGTTTCTAGTTACAGGACATTCCCCAAAACTAAGTCCGTGCAAACCCGAGAAAGTTGATAAATAGGATACCATCGTACTTAAATTGAACGCGAAAGAAGGCAAAGCACGGACGCGATATTTAGTGTGTGCGAGAGTAGTTTAGTGTAGCATTTCGTTTTATCTTTCGGACCAGCACAATGGTTCAAAATTGCAAAGTTCCCCGTGGAATCCTGAATATCTGAAGAACCAAATTAGCTTTTGTTGTGGGACTTAACATAAGCTAGAAAGTAGCGCTCCAGGTATGACCTTTTAATAGGTATCGGCCACTGGAGGGGAGGTTTGGTGAGGCCAGCGCTGGTTCCACCGGGAACTTTGTCAATAAACTGTACTGAAAATATTCCCCAAAGACATAGTCTATCTTACATTTTGCGACGATCTTCTGCAGCAGCAGGCCCGATCCAACAGCTTCGACCATTCCTGGAAACTGTTCCACGATAAGGCCGAATTTCGCATTGGTCGTGTCTTTAAATCGCCATGCTGAGGGGTTATCGTTCACATAATGTGCACAATTGGACTATGGCAGGCGGCAGTACTTGAACAAATCCGATTGGGTGTAGTGTCAGAGATGCCTACGGAACAAAATTTCGCACAGACCATGCGTCATTTTCACCTTCCACTTGCCGAACTGCTTCACATCTCCTGGAAAAAAAAAACATCACTTCCTGGTTTCCGAGAAACCGTTTTTCATCGTGGTGTTGCAAGCCATATATCTTGTCGCTGTTCCGATAGGTTTAGGCAGTGATGTAGTGCCCGGCCAGGGTGCCCGCCTCTGGTCAACGCTCTCATGTTCATTTCCATTCTTGTGCATTCATCAAATCAATCAGGGGCAATTTGTCTTCATCGCTAGTGGTGCCCACGTTCTGATTCGGGCAGTTCAGGACTTATTTTCCGTTTATGCACCGGGGTCGGTCCTTCCACGTTGATTTCTTGTTTGATATCTGGCCAAGGCAAAGCTTCCTCCTGACTCTTTAAGAAAATTATCAATATATTGTGTATTGTTTGTGTACTAAATAAATTGTTTTTGATATAATATTTGTGTGTTTTATTGATTTCACCCTACTTGTTATTTCAATATGATAAAATATTATCCTCCTAAGTACATAATTAAAGGTAAAATAAATTTCTAATATTATTAACATATTTTCTCTTAAAAAATTCTTAGTGGTAAATAATATTCAGCAAATTTCTTCTAATTTTTTTACAAATAATTAAATTTATTATTTTTTGTAACAAGTTTTACATCACACAATAGATTTATCACATTGCCTATTCAGAATCTCTCAGGGATTTTACACACCCGCAGCGAGGAAATGCCACATATAATGGATTCCGAACTCATTTATCTCCACCAAGGGAAAGGTATGTATTAATAATGTTATTTGTTCCCTTAGCATGGCTTCTATATCTGCATAAACAAAAATATGGAGCTTGTCTTCATTCTGATGGTTTTTAAATTTCAGTATTGGTATTTCTCCATTCTTTTCATGTACACACAACTCGATTCTTGCTGGAGTATGGACATTACAAAACTTCGTGTGTTCTTCAAGTGTTTGAGCACCATCAAAACCCATTGTTATAGGCAGAATATGGTATAATGGGTATCATTAAATGCACAGGGGGTAGGGAACGCCAAAGAACTAAAATCAAATTTGGTTTCTATTGCTGTGTAGCATTGGTCTACTCGCTCGGGAAATACACCTTCACTGTACCATGCTAGGATCGCCCACTTAAAGCACTCGCTGTCTTCCTCTTTCTTGGGACTGATGATGGCCTCCCTGTTCTTTATTGGCGTGGGCAAGTCTATCTATGATGAGGCTTGGAGGGGGAATAGCTGGTTAATTGAGAGATGAACTCATTTCACAGAAGTGGGGGTCCAGCCACTTCCCTTCCCCTGGTGCTCGTACTCCTATTGACAAATGTTTTCAATGCTTGCGATCACTTCATTCTCGATATCGTTGACAATATACAATTACACATTATTTGTTTTTGGTCTCTTCCTCGTGGGGCTCAGGCTTCCCATATCAACATTCCAAAAAATAATTATATTTCATGGCGACTTAGTCTTTGATTATCTGCTTTAGTTGTCCAATGAGCTTGTCTTTCATATCCTCCAGGTAGCTGCAGATGTTCATTGTCTGGCTCGCTGTGTTTTCCACAACGAGTGTCTTCATTGTGCCTCTGAAGGCCTTCTCTGCCTCCACGAAACCGGATTCATTGGGTTCGCCAATCCAGACGATTACTCACCGCGGGAACTGCCCTTTGCTGAAATGTGATGGGCTATGACAGAGGCAGCAACACATCGTCGCTTAGCAGAAGGTGGGGCTGGGTTGGCGCATTTCTTAGAGTGGGCCTTTAATATGTCGGCCCTGATGAAATCTTTGCCACAGTCCTCACATGTATATGTCTCCATCTCCTGATTTAAGCGGGAGCTCGTCTCGTACCTTTGTGCATGGCAGTCCTTTGTAAATTGCGTATTACAGAAACTACATTGGGTTAATGCTGCTTGTTTTACACTTCATGTGCATGATCTAAGATACTTCTCATAATTGTCTTTGCGACTTATAGCTCCACACATATCACACACCTGATTATTCACCTTCGAGATTATGTTCGCTCTGGCGGTCATGGTGCAGCCCATTGTTGCGGAGACTATATAGCCCACGAAATGCGCACACAAAAAGTGTAGGTGACATGGTTCTTACCATAGAACAAGATAAAGAAGCAACGGATTCAAGAGACGGAACCCTACTGTCCACTGCACTGCAAAGGATCACCAACCTGAAACATACATGCGCAATAAGCATCAATTTTCTTATGTCGGTACATAAAAACATGCAATTTTGTTTGAATAGGCACAGGAAATATTGGCATGGAAAAAGTTTTTACGAATAAGAATTTTTTGTTTTTTCATTCACTAGAAACTTTGGTTATGTTATAATTCATACTTGGTACTTTGCTAGTATGGTACATTTAGAAATATTTGTGTCGTGGTGCAGACGTTTTGATTACAGCCAGCTCGTAAATAAATTTTTCTTCACCTTTCCAAATACCCTGCCTTTTTTTTATGTTGTCTTAGATTGGGCATTTTTTCCAAGGATTATTACCATATAATTTACTGACATTGCTAAGTGGCGATGCGAAACTACACATATGTATACGATTTAAAATATATTAAAATTATGGGGGGGGGGGGGGTCATTAGACAGTGTTGTGACTTGGTTTTGAAACAGGAGAATAATTGTATGGGATATAGTATTTCCTCGGTATTTTAATAAGAACACGGGAACTTTTTTTCTTATCACTATTCAGCTTAAGAATAAACTGTTTAAAAGCATTGTGTTTACTACTGGTAATGCATAATAAAAAACGATTATAAAATGTTTCACGTCAACAAAATATAACTTTGCCCCAGCCTCCTGTGGGTGGCACTGGTCATAGCGATCCACGACCTTAATTTTAAGAATATTATTTTATTTAATAAAATATCATTGATTAATTTTTGCCTACACACTTACCAGAAACAAAATGACAAAGCTGTAATACCAGTGAAACTTGCAAACGGTAGCTCGACGTTGGATAATCAGGAGGGAGCATGCAACAAAACACTCACAATTTTTTCCTCTTTAGTGTAACCTGATTTACTCTCGAGCACAATGCGGTTAGCAAAGGTGACGCGAAGAAGTCAATATAGCTCTAAATGGAATATATTAATACTCCATATGATGTGTTTTACTTACCGACACGGTCGAAAACATAGCAGACGACGGTTCGGTGAACTTGGTAGGAAGCAGGAGCACCACAATGGGACTTGGTGGTCACGGAGTTCTTCACTAGTGGATCATATGGTTCAGGTCAACACCAGGAAAACTCTGGCGACTCTATCTGTAAACCGAATATACAGTGTAAAGTTTTAGCTGGACAATGTCAAGGTGAAAGGAAGTCCTGAACTTCATTTATTTGCTTTTCCCTGCAGGCAAGACGAGACGGGGTGCTGGCCATGGTGGTTTGTAAATACATGCCGAACTGACATAAGGCAGTAATTAGCTACACTTGCCACAAGACAAAAATCCTGGGGAATGATCCTGCTCCAGCTTCAAACCCGGTGGGTGTCTACACGTTGTACAATCATGCGATGGAAAACATTGCATACAACGTTTGCGAACTTGTGTAATTCGTTCGTGTGAGAGCATGAATTTTTTACTTCTTAAAACAGGGTTTTGTAAGCCAAAAAATACTTTTAATTTTAAGACTGCATGCTAACATTGTTAATATGTCATTGCTTAATTCACAATGCAGGAGTTTCGAGCCATTTTTTATGGCTTGAGGTACGTGTTTGTTTCATGGTCTTACAGGATGCAACATTCTTTCACCTTTTCCTATGTATACAATATATTACACGCATGCTTTTAAGGTCCTACGTAACCAGTGAACTATGTTGTTTTTGGAAAAATTTTAATGTAACTTTAATGTGTGAGCAAGCAATATATTTTGCTTACAGAAAAATAAATACTAAGGGTAGAATACGAAAGCACATTCTTTTTGAGGGGTTTAACATGCTTGAAAACTATATTTTTTTCAAAACTGTTCTAGCTTACTATATGCCTGCTAATCAGTTATTTAATTGAGCTTTACGTCGGTATTAGGGATTATAGTTTAATATCTCCTAGGTTTGGATGTATTGGTTTTTTTATCCCTGTCCCTTAATATATAAAAAAATATATGGCTGCAGTTATTTTCTTGGTGGCTGCCTCATATAAATAATAATTTATTACATCCTACATGCTAACACCGTACACGCATAGGTTGCATATATTTATTTATAAAGCGCAGATTGCCTTAAACTCAAGTGCGATATTTTTACCAGTAAATCAAGTAAAAGAAATGTGTAATTTCAAACGCTCGCAAACAGGTGAGTAAACATACACCAGGCGCGAGAGTACTATATCATTCTCTTTATTTCATGCATCTGTATGTTTTATATACATATGCGTGTGCATGTGTGTGCACGTCTAGGGTGTCGACCCACATCACTGCACCTCCAATGCCGCGAGCTTTGCCACCTGTGTGTGAATAACAATTATTATACACCTTTTTTTCCCTCGAGCATGCATGAGTATGTGCATAGGCCAAATTTCATTTGTTTTCTAGAGACAAGTAACAGCAAACACAATTTAATACGTAATGCGTGGCATTGTCGACAGCAAGTTCAGACGTTGCTGTAGCCACACGGCCTTTGGCTGACGTTTGCAGCTGACAAATGCAGATCTTGACAGCTGCCCCACCAGCGCTCCCCTCACCTCTACGTGCTGGTCTGATCAGTAACACATCAGTAGTGAGCCATAGCACGTGCATGCCTGGTAAGGTCTGCCTGTAGGTGCCTTGCGCTAAGGCCTGTCTACAGCCGTCATGGCATTATAGCGTGGAAATCAATGCCTGTAACTCACCTCTGTAAGTAATTTGGCATTAAAATTTCTTATAATAAATGTTTTATTCACCAGCAAATCGGAGTGCCATGGAAATTGTTGTTCCCGCCTATAACGAATTTTTTTTTTTTCTGTTTACTGCCATCGCCTTTCCTGTCTATTAGAAAGGCGTTTTAAAAATAGCGACATTACTCTAAAATAGCAGCCGCGAATACCAGCGAAACACGTTCAGCATGCTGAAATACATGAACAAATCCACTTCAATTTCACGATGCAGCTTGGTTGTAACAGTTAATTTTTTCTCAAGCTGTGTGTTTAAGTCAATATAATGACATTTTAGCTAGAAATGCGATTTATCACTTTAAATTGTGGATTCATTATTTTAACATTTATTAGCTATTATCATTGGCAAATTTCAATTTACACACCACGGTTAAATTTCTAGGCTCATTAGTAAGAGACTTCTGTTTCCTTTGGCATGTGAATAAAACAAATTGCATAAGATTTATTTAAACACATCAAGTTTTAATATACCAGTGATTCACAGTGTCCAAGGCCACACGGTAGTTAGCACTGTGCCCTCCCCCCCCACCCCACCCTTCCCCTAGCCATAGCTCGCATACTACACTCGTATGCGCCCACCTGCCTTCGTGATAGAACCAAGCACAGACTGCAGTAGCATAAATGTGTCGGCTACGGTAATTCAATAAACAGTAGGTACGTGCTCTCTCCAATGCAGAATAATATGGTGGATCGCAGAAGTCTTCTAACGTCGCTGGTAGCAGGAAGCAGAAAGATGACAAACCTCTGGCACACCGTCTATTTATACTGTTCGGACACCCCTTTCCCCCCTCCAAAATTATTTGGCTCGTAGATATCAGTTTTCAGCAGAGCTTTCATGAGTTAAAATCGCATTTTGTGATGGACCATTTCCGTCCCACAGCATTCTCTCCACTCCGAACTATTTCGTCTCAAGCATGACGTGGTTTAATTGGATGCTGGTATCTAGGAGGGAGGAGCGGAGCCAATCAACTGCTTTATACTATCTGGCAGTGAAATGTTTCATAGGTGAATAATACGAACTTAAAGTGGATTGATACATAGGGAAAATATTTCGGCACACAGATGCGGTTGTTTTATTTGTCGACAGATCTGAGGGGTAATGTGAGAATGGAAGGTGAACCAAAGACGAGTTTGGATGAAGGGCAAAATGTGGTTTCTACGTAGTACCGGCAGCTAGTTTTTTATTTTTTTGGTGGGAGGGGGATTTGGTTTTATCGAAAGTTGATTGGTATCACTGGAGACATGCATATTCATGGACATCTCGAGATGTTTTACCATCCTTAATGTACAGAGGATTTTGTTATATTTATGTACTACTAAAACGATCATTTTCATACAATCGCAGCGACGACAAGCACTTTATTTGCTTTTTTTTTTCTAAGATAATCAATAAATATCCGAGGGAGTGAACCGAAATTATTTTATTTTTACAAAATATTATTTTGTTTAATATAATTTGGCTCAGCAGCAACACTCAAAACCAATATATTTATTATCAATCGAAGGTGGCCATTCTATATGTTATATTTTTTTATTGAAATATGTTTTTATTAAGCTCATTTTTAGGGATGTTGGGGGGGGGGGGGTGGTACGAACATCTCACATGGCATCGAGCCCACGTGTGATGCCAACAAATATGGTGGACTATACCGACCAACATTGCCACCGCTTGTATCTACCAAGATTGCGGATGGATCCTGGATCCTATCCCGGATCCGGTTGTCTCGGAACCGATAAACCCTATCAACCTGTTTATTTTTACCACCCGCTGTACACTCGCGTATGGAAACGTTTTAAAAATTGCCAGGAAAATACTTTTTGAATGTTAAAAATAATCTAATTAAATTGAACATATTTTTTTTAAAAATTCAAGCATATTTCCATTCCGAATGCATCAGAAAGTTAAATTTGGTAGAAAATCTTCGTCATGGAATATCATCATAATTTTTACTATCATTGTGTGTAAGAAAATTGTAATAATAATTTGGGAAATAATTTTTATATTCGATTTTATGTGCGTCCATTTGTTACAAACGTTTATGGCTAAAACTTACGTAAATGAAGTTAATTATAAAATTTATATGATACATTATTACTAGGGACATGCGAAATTCGCGTTATTATTTGGCATCAGGCTGAACTTCACAGTGCTGCATTCAATAGAGACGGCGTCGTTTCTCGAATGGCTGCTGCATAGATGTGAAGGCACTCCCTCTCTGACTGAACTATACATGATTGGGGCACACAATAGTGAAGCGTTAATTTATTGGTGTGGAGTCACCCAGGGTGTGTCACATAACGTATGGTCCAATGACAAATTTATTGCAAAGGTACATGTGTTTCAAGTTAGCATGTCCCCAAATAATAACGCGAATTTTACAGGTCTCTAATTATTACTCTGATTTTATCACACATTATCACAATAAATATTATGCCAATCTTTCTTGAAGAAGATTTTATTATAAATTCTGCTTTTCGAAGCATCCAAAACGGAAATTCGCTTAAATTTGGTTAAAAATGCGGATTTAATCGATCGATTATTTTTTTACATCTGTAAAGTATAATTTAGTGAAATATATTTTTTACATTTCAAAAGTTTATTTTAGTAAAATATTTTGTAAAGTTGTTAAATATATACATTCTTCTTTTATATACAGCATAAATCACACTTTTCTGACAATTTTTAAGGTGTCTGCACTAATTTTTTTATGACTTCTTCACATTGTATAGTCAGATGCAGTGCTCCATGGGCAGTTCCATTACTTCAACGTTAAGCGATGACCGTATAATTTATACACCAGAAAGTCAGTAGCAAGGTTCAACGCAGGTCCCTACAATAGTTTCACATGTTTCCAACTAGTTGATTATGAGATACAGCAATGTGAAAAAGCCGTTTATAGCTCTGTTGGAGGGCACGGGAATAGAATTTACTATGTATGTTCATAATGTTTTGAGAGTATTATACGTACCTCGCCTGAAGTGTGTTTTCTTTTAGTACATGGTATCATGGTGACACGTTTAATGGTTTCGTAAAAAAAAACACCCGTATTTAGAACACTCTGCAACGCATTTCAAGAGGCAGATAGGTGGACCCCTTAATACGTTCTGTAGACGTCACAATTTGTTCTCTAGTAGACACAGTGAGTTCTCATTTAGGACCTATATTCATAATTACAGTTATAATCATATACAGGAATACAACATACTGGCCTGTTGTTATTTCTACGTACGTTAAAAATATTTATATGGTACCGTCATCCAATCTAATTACTGTCCCGATGTTAGCAGTCTATGTGGGTTGTGGGTAGCTAAAAGATTTTTTTGAGCCAAATTAATGGCAAGGATGCCCATTCGGAAACTCTTTTATTTCATAAGTCGAGTTTAACCAAATCCAAGTTACTATAAATAAATCAGAAAGCATGTTCAAAAAATATAAAACAAAATATTTGATGTTGCATTTACAAAAATTGCTGGGCATGTCAAATTGCAAGGTTTTGTTCAAAATACTGTATCATAAGTAAAATAACCTCTAATATTGGTCTCTTCATTTTTAAATTATAAACAAGTTTTATTTTTTTGATTACAGTATGATTAAGTGTTTAAAAAATTTATATTTTTATCATACAAATTTTATCCAACTAGGTGTGTTTGAAATTTCAATACAATTTTGAGCTAGCATTAAAAAAACCAGCACAACATATTATAAAAGGAAACCAGAAACGATTCAGAATTGATTCATAAAATATATTTATACGGTTACTGAAAATTATTGTATATTCTGAAATTATATATATATACATATAAAATATAAACACCTATTGAATTAAATATTAATTTTGAAATATGTTTGCTTCGCCTCTACTTACTTATTTTGTAAAATGTGGCAATTGATTTTCAGCATGTTTACGTACACCAGAAGTTGTAAATTACATATTTGTTGTCAGGGAGCAAATAGAAGTGATTATGGGCATCGCGAGATTTAATTCCAAGTACTTTAAAACACTTTAGATAACAATCAAGTGATATCCCCCCCCCCCCACGAGGGCACTCAAAATTCTCTTGTCGTTCCGCGCACTCTGAACTTTCTCGTATAAATAGAAAGCAACAATAAACGACTTAGGAGAGCGGGGAAATTTTAAGTCGGGGAACTGAAAACTCGTATGAATAATAAAAGAGATCTTCGTGCCCAGGGGGTGATTTCACAAAGTCACGCGGAAGGAACGTTCGTTTGCAGTTGTCTCGCTAAGTGATTTTGTTAACAACTGAAATCTCAGTGCACAAAGTAACGCCCCAGGACAACTAAGGGCCACGAAAACGAGAAAAAGATCTAATGGCTTCACGAACATGTCGTATTTAATTATCGTATCTTTTCACAGCAGTTTTATTTTTAACTCCAGTCGCAAACACGCCAACAAAATACGCACACGTTAAATTTAATAATGCGGTAAGAAGGAATCGAAAGAAAACAAAGCAAAAATGAGTTAATTTAAAAAACGCGAGATAAGATCCAAAAGCCCAGAAAAATAAACTAAACATACGTGTGCTGTGAACAAGGAAATTTTTTACGCTAGATGTCACGGACCATAATGTCGACTATACTTTTTAATTTCTATATTAATTAAAAACAAATTTAGATTTTTTTTTCTTGCACTGTTGTTCTTGTAGTAGGGCTAATATCTGAACGAATAAAAACAATAGATAGGGTCACCTGTTTTACGCGAAAAGATTTCAGTGCAATTTGTGTTCCAAAACATTTTAGTTCAGAACTTCTTTCGTGATTGGCGGGTTTGAATTGTTACGCGTCTTATCTGTCTGTCCGCGAACCACCAAACGTCAGTATCGGAGAAACTTAATTCTGATTCACTCGCTCATGTAATAGACACACTTCGTAAAAAGACAAGTGGCCAATATCCAAAGGAAAGTTGCAAGTGTGCACATAGGGAGAACCTGAAAAGACAAGTGGCCAATAGCCAAAGGAAAGTTGCAAGTGTGCACATAGGGAAAACCTGAAAAGACAAGTGGCCAATAGCCAAAGGAAAGTTGCAAGTGTGCACATAGGGAAAACCTGAAAAGACAAGTTGCCAATAGCCAAAGGAAAGTTGCAAGTGTGCACATAGGGAAAACCTGAAAAGACAAGTGGCCAATAGCCAAAGGAAAGTTGCAAGTGTGCACATAGGGAAAACCTGAAAAGACAAGTGGCCAATAGCCAAAGGAAAGTTGCAAGTGTGCACATAGGGAGAACCTGAAAAGACAAGTGGCCAATATCCAAAGGAAAGTTGCAAGTGTGCACATAGGGAAAACCTGAAAAGACAAGTGGCCAATAGCCAAAGGAAAGTTGCAAGTGTGCACATAGGGAAAACCTGAAAAGACAAGTGGCCAATAGCCAAAGGAAAGTTGCAAGTGTGCACATAGGGAAAACCTGAAAAGACAAGTGGCCAATAGCCAAAGGAAAGTTGCAAGTGTGCACATAGGGAAAACCTGAAAAGACAAGTGGCCAATAGCCAAAGGAAAGTTGCAAGTGTGCACATAGGGAAAACCTGAAAAGACAAGTGGCCAATAGCCAAAGGAAAGTTGCAAGTGTGCACATAGGGAAAACCTGAAAAGACAAGTGGACAATAGCCAAAGGAAAGTTGCAAGTGTGCACATAGGGAAAACCTGAAAAGACAAGTGGCCAATAGCCAAAGGAAAGTTGCAAGTGTGCACACAGGGAGAACCTGAAAAGACAAGTGGCCAATAGCCAAAGGAAAGTTGCAAGTGTGCACATAGGGAAAACCTGAAAAGACAAGTTGCCAATAGCCAAAGGAAAGTTGCAAGTGTGCACATAGGGAAAACCTGAAAAGACAAGTGGCCAATAGCCAAAGGAAAGTTGCAAGTGTGCACATAGGGAAAACCTGAAAAGACAAGTGGCCAATAGCCAAAGGAAAGTTGCAAGTGTGCACATAGGGAAAACCTGAAAAGACAAGTGGCCAATAGCCAAAGGAAAGTTGCAAGTGTGGACATAGGGAAAACCTGAAAAGACAAGTGGCCAATAGCCAAAGGAAAGTTGCAAGTGTGCACACAGGGAGAACCTGAAAAGACAAGTGGCCAATAGCCAAAGGAAAGTTGCAAGTGTGCACATAGGGAGAACCTGAAAAGTTCGCAAGTTCAATGAACTGCAGGCTAAACTCTGCAGTTTGTTTACAAATATGCCGATATTAACTGCATTTTGGTTGTCTGCTGTCCCAGTGGAAGGTGACAATAAGGTCTGCGTTCTCCAGGAGGTGTCAAACACCATGTGGACCAATGGCTAACGTTATACAAACACGAGTGTTTTAAATTCTAGCTTGTCACAAAATGAATCAGCGAATTATTCAGTCCCCTACACATATGATATTGAAGTCTAGCATCCGCGTAAAGGTGTTCACGATAAACAGTTGGCCGTACCCATTCATCTGAACTGAATGTATGTTTGTAATGAAAATAATGTCTAACAGACGTTTGTATCATCTAACAGTGTCACAAATATTCTAAGTTAACTGAATATTTCCAAACGTCTTCTTTTTACAAAATAGAATTCCACTTACAAGTGTACAATGAATTAAAGATAGTAGTGTTTATTGAGAGAAATGATAATACGCCATTTTCAAAAGTCGATAAAAATGTTTATATTTTCACGAACGGAAATTCGCTTTAACCCTTTCAGACCCACTTTAATTTACGTTTTCGGGTGTTGCAAACAAAAATTTTTATGAAGCGTGCTGTTATGAAGTCAACACTACACTTGTTTCGTTGTCAGAGTCAATGAGCTGTAGGCTTTAAGTTCAGCAACAATATTATATGAACTAATTATGGCTTAGAGCAGTACGACGATTTGCAAATCATTTACCCACATGTAAGAGCATTGGCCATTCAGCTTCGAGTGTACTGTACAGACCAAGAAAACCTAGTTGACCGTAAGGTACGTGTACACTACGTCTGAATGGGTAAAATAAAAAAGCTTTTATTCAAGTTTGCGTATATAAGTTTACATGAAACGCTGTTTCTGGTGGATTTATTTCAATTTTTACGAAGAAATTTCTGACGTAGAACCCCTAGGAGGTAGATAAAAAGTAATACACAAAAGTTGTACGGGGTGCATTTCGGTACCGGGCTCTTGAACTCCGTTACAGATGTTAGCAATTATAGTTAATGTGCGAAACTATTAAATGCGCGCACAATGTTTTGATCCACGAAAAGAAACACACATTTCAACCGAGGGCTGTTGAGTGCTCGCAAGACGTCAGACACATTAGAAATACCATTTTTAGTACACGGAAATGGCAAAAAACAGCTTATTCTAAGCGATGTATCTCAAAATATACGCGCCAGAAACATGCAAATCTACTCAAGGTCCCTACATTGAACTTTCCTACATACTTTGCACCAAGAAAATAAAAGGGTTACAACTGAAAGTCCCTTAGGTATAGGCTGTTCATAGTAATGTGCGCACTTTTGAACAACTTTCGAAAACAGTCACTCCCCTGCCCCTCCCAGCATATATTTTAATGGGCGCACTGAACGAGATGCGCACAGTAAAGTTGTTAACGACGAATGGAAAGTAGTTCAATATCTTAAAGTTGAATAAAAAGTGTAAGGTCGCCATTTGTTACAACTTAAATTATTTTTTTCGCCTTCCGGTTTTTTTTATGCGCCGAAGTGTCGAAATGAGCAATCTCTAGAGTATTTACTTTTCTAATAATTTCACAGTTTCACTTTATCCACGCATAAATAAAGTGACGAGGCTCATGGCAATGTTAATCTTACATAAGGTGGAAGAATACACAACGTGAATACAAGTAGATCTTAAGCAGGGCTTTCAAAAGTGCGCGTTTTGACGTGAACAGCCTATACGCGCAGTGCGACGAGAACACTGCACACCAGTTCAGAGCCTTGCGCTTAGTCATGATGGCGTACTTGATGCACAAGGCAGTTTCGACCTTATTGCTCCATTGTCTCTCGGTCGGAAACGCGGTTAAAATCTCTAGCTAGGCGGGTACCATTGTGGTAATATAGCATGTCTTGCGCAGGGTTGTATTCGACTACACAGAGGACTTTGAAATATTTACGCTTTATAGAAAGAAGATGTTCGTGATTGGATTCTGACTTTAGTCTGGTTCAATAATGATGTCTATCGCCACGCACTAGTGGTGAGTCGGGACCTGCACAATTAGCGTTATTATTCGGCATCAGGCTGTACTTCACACTACTGTATGTACACGAGCCGGCGTCGTTTCTCCATTGGCTACTGCGTAATCGTGAAAACACGCCCTTTCTGACTTAACTGCACGTGATTCAGACACACCATCCTGATGTGTTCCTTTATTGGCGTAAAGGTACCCAGGGCGTGTCACATAAGTTATGAAGGTAAATGTGATTTAAGTTTAACGTGAGTACAAATAATAACGCGAATTTTGCACCTATATAGTGATGAGTAAGTAAAAATGATTTCTGCGAACAATATTTCCACGACGCCTACAATTTAATAACTTAAGCGCACACCTAGAGTTTTCCTTTCGTTATTTATTGGCCGTGAGTCTTTGTGTGAAAAGTTTTGATATTTGAGTTTCCACAATTGTAGACACGTTACATATATAGGGAAACCCCAATTTTTGCGAAAATATTTCACGAATAACTGTATTTCATAACACTTTAGTTCAGATGCACTTTCGTGATTGGATGGTTTACGAGTTACACATTTTCAGTGTCTGCGAGCGAATCCCAAACGCGCTGTATTGAAGTTACTTAATTCTGATTGGCCAGTGAAGCAAAAAAATGTTTCCACACGAAACCATAACGCCGTTAAGCAAAAGAAAACTGCTGAAACGCAAGTGTATTATTGAAATATAGTAAGTGCGAAAATATTTTCGCGAAATTCGGGTGTGTCTACGAATAGAGAGAGACGTGCACACTTCGGGTTATTATTTGGTGAGAAGTTAAACTTTTAGCACGTGTCTGATTGTGCTATGCTGTATTTGACACGCCCTATGCAATTCTGCGCCAGTCAATGAACACTCCATATTGACGTAGTGCGAATAATGTGGCGCACAGTTAGAAGGCTTCCTAAAGGCGGTTCACAGTTTAATGAGCACTTTTGAAATCCCTGCTTAAGATCTACTTGAATTCATGTTGTGTATTCTTCCGCCTTATGTAAAATTATCCTTGCCATGGACCTCATCACTTTGTTCATGCTTCGGTCAGGTGAAAATGAGGAATTATTTGTAAAGTATATATGTTACAAATCTGGTATTTTTTATAATTAGGTGCAAAAAAATGAACACAAAGCAAAATAAATAATCTAAGTTAACACAAATGGTTACATAACTCTTTTTATTCGACTTTATTATATGGAACTACTTTCCCCTCCATCGTTACCAACTATGCTAGGTGCATGTCACTCGATACGCCCGTTAAAATATATGCAGATAGGAGCAGTGACTTTTTTCTAAGGTTGATTTCAAAAGTGCTCACTTTATGGGTGAACAACCATTATCGAGGCTGCACACAATGAGCAACCGATCCCGTCTCTCGAGCGAACACGGGGCTGCGGAGCCTGTTTTAATGACGCTGTGGCACAGCGAACTGAGCAATCCCATGTATGTAGAGCATGATGCATGCTCGACGATCGACAGCGGAGGTGCGAACAAAGCGGTCAACGCAGTGCTCCGTCCCCTTTGACCTCAAAGATAGGACAGAGTGTTCATTGTGCAAGGGGTGGGTACGACTTGTCCGGCGACTTTGCAGTGCTTCCAATAAAGCAGAACTTGCTGGAGAATGGAACTAAACTCCAGACTTAGCCGCCTTTCTCTCTCTCTCTCTCTCTCTCTCTCTCTCTCTCTCTCTCTCTCTCTCCCCCCCCCCCCTCGTTCCAGCAGCAAACAGTCCAGAAGCCGTATTCCATCCCCCTGGAGTAGACTCGATTGTGTGGTGCCAAACTTCACGGAGTCAGCAAACCCTGACACTTGTTCTTCGGCGAACATGTATGCGTAGAAACCTGATAAGTTTCACGTCTTCACAAGGGACAGCAGTTTTTCGCGAAAATATTTCACGACCAGTTGTGTTTCTTGACACTTCAGCTCAGACGAACTTTCGTGATTGGATGGTTTACGAGTTACGCGTCTTCGGCGCCTGCGCGTGCATCACAAACGCACAGTATTGAAGTTTACGAAATCTGATTGGCCAAACATGTGGAAAATGGTTCTAACACACAGACACACTGCCAATTATCATAAGAAAACATCTTGTACAACACGCCGTATAGTATTGAAATCTATCACGTGCAGAAATCTTTTCGCGAAATTCGGGTGTAGATACCAGAAAATTTGGCAGGTTCATTTCTAGACAAGTTTTAATTCACACACATGTACGTTCATGTTAAGTTTATAGTTGGTCGGCGTTTTTTTGACACCTACTGGAGATAAATAAGCCAATAACAAACATGCAAGAGATTGTGCACCCAACCACCGCCTTTTACTACTACAACAATCAACCAATATGAGAGTGTATAAGACCGTGAAGTCTAGCCTACATGCCATTGAACTCGCGAATTTCTCGGGGTCTCTATTCGGGTCATCACTTGGCATCTCGATGGATTTCAAAACCCTTTGATTACTGAAGCCGCTGTCGTTAGGTCATTGGCGGCCGCCTGGACGAGACGCCATTACTCTTCTGACAAGAGTGCGCATAATTCGGTAACACCATTGTTACACGTGTATTCATTGGCGCAAAGATTTTCAGGGCTGGCCAAATGACGTGTGATCCAATGTAAAACGTACTGCTATTTACATGCACGTAAAATATAACTTGACACAAAATAATTATTGCATCACTTTTTATCTACCAATAATATTCAAAGCAATGTTACGGGCTATAGCGTGGAGACTTTGGGCGGCTCTTAACAACGAGGTCTTGAGGGACGATGAGCGTGAAGCGAGTTGGGCATGGAGCAGTGCCGGAATTCACGGGCGGAGGAAACGGGAGCTCACCGAGAAAGCTCGCCGAACAGCGGCATCTTAATACACGAGTCCCACGTGCGACAACCCGATAGCGACACCTTTACGGGGTAAATATTTCGTAAGTTTATTCAGCGGCAAGATATATTTCAGGCACATGTTAAATCCATTTGTTTCTATCGCAGAAACCTGATTTCGGGGAAAAGGAGTTTCACGCAGAATAATTTCCATATTCTCGCACATGCAGTTTTCCTTTGGTTACTGACAGCGTGCTATATATTTTTAGACAAAGTTTTGGTATTTGACTGGGGAAACTAGTGTTTAAGTGAGTGATGGAATAGATTTTGGAGGCTCTTAACAGCGGAATCTCGAGAGCCGAGACAGAGCAAGGTGGTGCAGTTTTAACTCACTGGACTCGCATTCGGGAGGACCCGGGTTCGATTCACGGTCCGGCCATCCTGAGTTCACTTTCCCATGGATTCCCGAAATCACTCCATGCGAATGCTGGGATGGATCCCTACCAAAAGCCATGGCCACTTCCTTCCCATTCCTTCCTCACTCCCTCTTCCCTGTGCAACTTGCACCGTCTCTAATGACATCGCTGTCGACGAGACGTTAAGTCCAACTACCTACCCACCTTGAGAGCCAATGAGAGTGATTGAGGTGAGTATGCAGCAGCGCCGGAATGAAAGGGCGGTGTTAATGGGAGATCCCCTAGAAAACCAGCTGACCAGCGGCATCGACCGTTACGATTCCCAAATTAAAAAATCCGGGAGTGACCCGGCTGGGGATTGAACCTGGTTCGCCATAGTGAAAGTCGAGTACATTAACCGCTCAGCCATCGCGGCCCCACCAGAGTTAATTTTCTCTGGTACTAATCAGCTGTAATTGGTTGGGCTGTTACGCAAGACACGCCGCAGTTAAAATTTGCCATAATCGAAAGTAGCGCAGAACTAAAGTGTTTTGAAATGCCACTACACAGGAATTATTTTTGCGAAAATCAAGTGTCCCTTACTTAAAAACTTTATCGCAGGTCTTTAGACACGTCCTGAGTAATTGTAAGACCGTATTAAATAGGAATCAATACTGTGATCGAATCGTGAACGAAGCAGCACAAAAGAATCGTACATCGCAACGGCTGATGCTAAATTTAAATACGAAATCACTAGAGACCTGTAAAATTCGCTAATTCACTGACGTGCAGGCTAGACTCTACAGTCTTATATACAAATATGACGATGTTCATTGCACATTGGTTGTCTGCTGTCGCTTTGGAAGGCGACGATAGGGGCCAGCGTTCTTCAAGAGGTGTCAAACACCGTGTGGACCAATGTCTAAAGTGATATAAACACATACGTTTTGAATTCTAGCTTGTCCCAAAATGAATCCGTGAATTCTTCGTGTGTCTAGAAATCCCATGTTAAGAAAATTTGGCCGCAGTGCGTTAATTTTAAAGATAGGTGTTTCAAACAACATGTATTTTTTCACGGTCTTTTTCAGGAGAAGATACCTACGAGCGTGTATTTCCAAGATAAGACTATGTAATTTAATTGTAAAACATTTATTTTAAAAATTCATTACAAACAAGCTATAAATGTTATGGAAACATATCAGCTGTAGCGAACTTCTCTTTAAAAAATTCGTAAAGAGTACGTGTTGTTTGAAAAGCGTATCTTTAAAATGATCGCGCTGGGGCGAAATTTCCTTAACATTGGAGTTTTATTTTTAAATTTCCCTGATGCCAGCCGGTAGTCAGGGGCCTTAAGAATGGTTCGAGTGTGCTTATTGAGCAACACTGTGATGCGCGGCAGCCTAAACTCGAGGTACATGAAATGTGACATTGTGATTGGACCCAGTTATTACTGCACGGCCTTTGCGATTATGAGCTAGTAGAAAACGGAAAGAAACATCGTGACCTGTCACTAGTAAACCAAACTAAATTTAAAAAATCTTACTCCTTGGTAGGAACCGATCAATGATAACCGATTGCGGAAGGAATATACAAATTACTGAGATTTATAGGACGACTACTGCTGTATTTGCAAAAATTACATACCTTTTGTTACTGCAATAAGCGGACAGAATATTTTTAATGAGTGAATAACGACATCTGTAAGTTAAATAGATAAGCCCGTTTACAAACAGATTGCGAATTAAATTTTGGCCCTAACCTCTTGCAGGAATTTATTCGGGAAGAAACTAATTACTGCAGAAAAGGCCAAGAAGTCCTGCTATCTCGTACCTTTTTCGTGGCATTATCTTCTTCTTAATTTTGGTTTTAAGTTTCCGAATATTTATATTAGAATATTCTCTCGTATTTTAAATTAATTATGAACATGCCGAAAACAGCCTTTGAGATAAGCCTTTTTTTTCCATTATTCGTCTTTAGTGGTCAGTAAATTTTAAGAGATCACTTGACACCAGCCTCAACTAGAGTCCCTTACACCGTTTGTCCACTGTCAAGTATTCCCTAACTGTAGACACTGCATGTGTTCTTTATATATAAAATATATAATATATTATATATATGTATATATACATATATGTGTGTGTGTGTGTTTCTCAATTAGAGCGATTCCCTATTTTAAAATAAGTAGAACATAATGGGGCACGTACTACCTAAACTGAATATTAAGGGAGTTATAAGCCAATAACTTATAGACAAGCTTATAGCTCCCTTAATATTAAATTTAGGTAATAGGTGTTGTATATATTTTCAATTTATTTTTCATAAGGAATCACTTCACGAAATTTGTCGGTCTAATTGAGAAACATCCTGTGTATACAGAATGTTCAGAAACTCTCCCGCAGGTTATCGGGATGTGATTCCTTGTAGGGTATGAGGTATACGTATCTAATGTCACTTATTATAGCCTAGTCCAACTCCTGAGGGAGATATACGCCACGGAATATCGAGTTTAAAAAAATGAATTTTTACAAAATTTTGGACACTGCTTAAAATTAAACTACGATTCCCTTGGAAATGTTTAGTGTTATCCAGATAGTCAACCAATAAAAAAAATGATGTTAACATCTTCCGCCTTCATAAAATTACCATGGGGGCCAACCTCTAATTACATAGTATTGTTTTGCCTTCAGGTTTTCTGGAATTTTTACGCCGTCTTATTGAGCAATACGTCCTACTTGAAAAATTTGCTAATCTTGTTTCAAGAGTCTAGGATCCACCGTTTCAGCAGTGGTGATACAATGCCTGGCATGTAAGCAATACTGCCTACAAGCGTATGTAAATACGTCGTAGGCAACTTATATTGAGACGACTGTTCTTAAGTGGGTAATACTAAACTCAATGGATACTCAAAAAATACACTGTACAAATGTTCTGTTCTTTTACAAGAAAAATCCTTGGGAACCCAGTTGACAATACAATCTTTTGTAGAATGACAAAAAGTTTTCTCGTAATATTTTGCAAAATATATAATTGTAATATAACAAATGACAGGCTTGTGTTACAACTTATATTACTGAGAAGTATACAGATTTTTTTTCTAGAAAACAAATATGATAACTTCATAACAGAGATAAGGAACAAAATTATTTCAAAATCTAATTCACGAAATATATATATATATACACATACACATATATATACGATTGTACAATTAAATACCTACAAAATAATAGTGAAATTATTCGATTACGAAGCACGCATTAATTTCATTTTTAGAGTGGTGTAAATATATGAAACATTACCAGTTAACGTTTAAAAGTGGCATATTTTTTTTTTTTTAGAATTGTTGTCGTTGGTTTACATTAACATGTTTAGTGGTTTGAAGTGTTATACGTCATTTGCACTTTCAATAGTTTTCTATTTGCACACAATTGCACTTCAAAATCACCCCTATTTTTTACACAAACAGCTAGATACGGTTTTACGATGTTGAGTATCCGCCATTTTGCTTGAGCTCTTTGAATGTCGGCTATTCATGGCAAACTGAACACTTTTGAAAGTCCGCTCGAGATCTACTTTTATCCTTATTGAGTATTATTCCGCTTTATGTAAATACTACATTGTCATGGACCTGCTCACGTCATTCATCCATCGGCAATGTGAAACTATGAAATTATTATAAAAATAATGTTTTAAAATGTTGTTAATTCTTACACTTAAAAGTATTAAATAAACAGAAAGGAAAATAAATTATATAAGTAATCACAAATTTACTTTCACAATTTACAATCACAAACCTTACACTTTTAATTCAACGCTAAGTTATGGAACTACTTTATCTACGTCGTTGTCATCTTTACTGGGTGCACGCTGGTCAGTTGCCCGCTATAATATATGTAGGTAGGAGCAGTGACGTTTTTTAAAGGTTTATTTTAAAACTGCTCTCTTTACCGTGAACAGCCTTTACGGGTCAGTATAGTACAAACAATTCTTGAGTTCTATTACAAACACGGCACTTATAGTTTTAGAAACTATAAATTTTACACCAGAAATTTTTGTAATATTAATAACATTTGTGAAATTAAAATTAACATCTCAATAAATATTCCCTAAAAATTCTTAAAATGTACACGCAAAAAATTTTCCATTACTGAGTGACTACACTCTAAATTAAAATCAGTGGAAAACCACTGATTCACAGTGAAATTCAAATACTCGGATCAGTGAAAATGGCTCCACTTATACTCAGTGGAAAACTACTGATTGTCTCATTGAAAAAATTTCACTGGTTAAGTTAGTGACGTGAAACAATTTCACTGATTAATTAAGTGACGGCCGACGGCATCGGTGAATGAAATATTGTTTTATTGATTTTAGCCAAATAGTTACGTTAAATTAAACATACTTACCATAGTTTACTGTTTATATTATGCAATTTAGCGTATTTTAAAAAAGTAGAAAAAAATTTGCAGGTGGCCAGGATTGAATTCATAAACCCTTTTCCATTTTGCTTTTGAAACGTTACAATACCACTTGCGCTACGAAGTCAAATTAAAGAAAACAAGATGAGGAAAATATGTGTTGCAGTTATTGTTAAAATTGTGAAGATTTAAATTGTACGGCTTTAATGTTCGTTTTAGGTATGATTGGTAACGTTAGTATTGCAGCACTGTGATGATTACATGAAAACGAAATGAAAGACAAAAACACGGAATGAAAGGCTGCGTGTTTATTATTACATTGTAAAATGGTGTTCTGAAAGAGGAAACGTCTTTCAGAAAATATTTTGTATTATTTTTTGAAAATATTTTAATTCGTTGTTATTTCACTTGATACACGTCGTTTAGCGGCCATTTTTAAACGTTGCTGAAGGCCATTTTTACACGCTGTTTAACTGATCCATCAGTAAAGAAAACCACTGAAAAACAGCAAACAAAAGTATTTAACTGAATTAATAAGTGAAGGATAACTGGCATTTTTGACTGATTCAACAGAAAAATCTATTGAAGTGACTGCTGAATCAGTCAGGCTCTGTTGACTCATTGAAACAGTGAAATTCTCACTGATTCATATTTAGAGTGTACGTTGCTTACGGCCCAAGAGAAAATGTGGGATGAAACTACACGCTCTCTGTACAGTGAGTGAAGAATGTAGAGATTTGGGCAGCTCTTAACAGCGAGGTCTTGAGAGCCGATCAGTGTGAAGCGAAGTGAGAATGGAGCAGCGCCGGAATGAACAGGGATTGAACCCGGTTCGGTTTGGGGGGGGGGGGGAGCACTTTCTGCACAGAATACCACGCCTGACTTGAAGAATGTTTCTTTGTAACGCGCCTGGATTCTCATCTAGAGGCCGTTCACGATAAATTGAGCACTTTAGAAGCCCTAGTACCTTTTTTTTTTTTTTAACCAATTTATATCCTTCCACCACTTGTTAATGTAAACCCTGCCATGTGAGTAATAAACACAGTGTATACATTCACCATACCCAAAACCGAAAGTCTGAGGCCACAATGAACTATATTTATTGGTTATTATGTCTGACGAAACAGCTTCAAAAAGTGCTCACTTTACCATGAACGGCCTATAGCAAACTTCATGTGAGACCAGTTACAGGTGGCGCAAATATATTATTGAGGCGTGTAGTAAATAAGTGCATTCCAGTGCGCTTCTCTTAGACCGGATTTTTAGTAAACAGTTGAATTGTTACGCAGATAGAGGCACCTGTTTTTCGCGAAAATATTTCTGGCTAAGAGGTGTTCCAAAATACTTTAGTTCAGAACCACCTTCGTGATTGGATCATTTGAAGTATTACATATCTTATCTATCTGCCCGCGAATCACGGAAGGTAAGATATCGGAAAAACTTAATTCTGATGAGTTCGTTTATGTGACAGACTCTCTGTACATAGAGACAAGCAGCCAATAGCCAAAGGGAGGCTGCAAGTGTGCACATGGAATATTTAAGTCTAGCTTCCGCGTAAATCTTTTCGCGAAAAACAGGTGGCCCCTATTCACAGATATTAATTAAAGTTTTTCACATAACGCGGTCTTCAAAATGACTGACGAAGAAGTCCATTAATTAGTGGATTTTTTTGTTCTCATCAAATACTGCCATCAAAACAAAATAAACCGAGACGTGTTTGAGCAATCATTGTTTTGAAAATAGTAATATGTTGTCTTGAAAACGAGAAACGAAAACGGTGTTGTCCTTATTGTGTAATCTATATATATATATATATATATATATATATATATATATATATATATATATATATATATATATATTAACTATATCTGGGGATATAAGGTGCAAAGGTTTAAAACTTTTAAAGATTTTCATACAGGAATGTTATCTCATAGGCCATGTGAAATTGGAATTATTGTGGGGCTACAAAAGGAATTAATGCACTCTATATTTTCTATTGATTCATAGATACCTGCATTCCTTGAAACGCCACGAAGGACGAGGTGAATAAGAAACAACGATAGGTATACCAAATCACTTATAAGAAGAGTTAAAAGGTTTTTTTCAGTGCAGGAAGAAGACAATCAAGAAACGACACCATATTCAGTATATGCAGGAGTTTTAAAGTTTAGCGAGCTGCCAGAAAATAACATAAATTCAGCAGGCCTCTGCCTGCAGGTAAAGCCTGAAGGATTCTCTGAGCGCGAGTGGTACTCGGATGAACGGAAAACAACTGTACTTGATTGTTACGGTTTTAGTCGGGCTACTCGTTTCCTGAAACGCCGGAAAGGATTGAAAGCGTATGGTGAACGTGTATAAAGAAGGCGGGCAAATCGCGTATAGTCTACACTCTAAATTCGAATCAACGGAAAGTCACTGATTCGCTATTAAATCCCACTATTTTAATACGTGTAAATGGCTACACTTAGAGTAAGTGGAAAACTACTGACTGCTTCTGAGAGAAAAATTACTGAATGAGCCAGTGTACATCTCATCCGATCGGTTGCTTAAATCTCTGCTTTTATTTTGTTGCTACAAACGTGCAAGATTTAGTTGGTTCAAATAAGCGTTCGTATACCGGCCGTACAATACAATTTCGATTATTAAAACCATCTTAACTTGACCGGTGGGGCCACGGTGGCCAAGCGGTTAGACTGCTTGCTTCCCACCAAGGCGAACCGGGTTCCAACCCCGGCCGGTTCACTCCGGATTTTCGTACGTGGGGATCGTGCCGGACGATGCCACTAGTAGGTGGGTTATCTCGCGGATCTCCTATTTCTCCCTCCTTTGAATTCCGGCGTCCCTCTAAACTCCCCTCGTTTTACCCACATCGGCTCTCAAGGCCACGATGTTAAGTGACGGCCAAACCCTCTTGACTCCACTCTTTTACCCATCTGCCCCACTGGGCATAGTTCAACTGTCCCGTTGGACATATTCTTCATACTTGTGATGAAACTATATATCATCACAGCGAATTTTCAGTAACTACCAGCGCGAGTCCAACCTTAATCTGACCTCAGGTAGACCGACGAGAAATAATACTCCACGGACGTCTTCATGAAACAATGCCCTCGCCAGTCACATGAAGAAGGAACCTCAAACGGGGCCATTATAGGCAGCCCGTGTACTCCTTCTTTTCCATTGACACTTGTGAGTTTTCCATACAAGCGAACTAGTATCGAACACACACACTCACACACACACACGTCTCCACGTGGGCCCGTAGGCCCGTCTCGTCCTTTACCATACAGTTTGACTTTTTCCACAGTGAAATTCCTACAGTCTTTTAACAGGCAAAAGTACTTCATACAAGTGCAACAGTCATCCAAGAAATAACAGTGTAAGGTTAGTATAGGCTATTCACGGTAGAGTGAGCTCTTTTGAAACCCCTTTCATTTAGAATAACCTTTAATAAATTTATTTTATTTTAGCCGTAGACGTAAACTTCCGAGTGCGGTGAAATATATCCACTATGTTGACTGCTTACACGGCAATATTTATTTTAAAAGGTGGTTGAAGGATAAGAAATTACTCAAAGAAAAAAATAACTAGTGCTTCAAAAGAGGCCACTTTACCGTGAACAGCCTATACGCAGAAATGTCAACTCTAGCGTAGCCGTCAAACCACTCGCGAAATTATCGAGAATCTTCTTTTAAGCCCGTATTTCATCATTATTAAGGCTAGCGTTATTATTTGAGAAATAATATGACGATGCTACATATCGCGAATGTGGTGGGTGTCGTTTACTCTTGTAAAGATTCGGCGGATTTCAGCACCGCATTGTCTCTTTTAAAGACATGGTTACGCTTGTACATTTCAACCAAGAAGTTATGATTTTTATAATTACGATAAATACACAAATGATTAATTATTTTAAAAATTCTTAACAATATTACTAATATATTCTAATAAATGCAATCATATAAATTATTGTTATTGCCTTCCTTGACTAAGGTTTACGTGCATAATGAGTTTTCTAAGGCATCCAGAATTCTTACATTGTGGTGTATAAACTTTTATTAATCCATTGTTAAGTATTCAAACACGCTAAATATAGTAAAATATTTTAAATACTACAAAAATAGGCCCTATGCATTATTCCTTTATATGCAACAAAAATCGTACTTTTCTGACAATTTTTCGTGTTGGAGTACTACATTTCAATGAGTTATGCATGTTTTACTTTCGATACTTCTCCGTCGGAATTCTCTCTCCTTCTTCCATAAGATCCTTTCGTCATAGGGAGTCAATGAGTGAAGATATTTCGGCGGTTTTTTAATATCGACGTCTTGAGAGCCGAGGAGGATGAATCGAGGTGAGTATGGAGCAGTTCCGGAATGCAAAGACTGGGGAAACGGGAGACCCTTGAGAAAACCCGCCAACCAGTGGCATCGTCCTGCACGATAATCACACGCGAGTAGTCTAACCACTACACCACCACGACTCCCTTTCATATTTTTCTGGAATGATCTCATGTGAAACTGTGATGGACGGCGCCACAAAAATTTTGCTACTTAAATCTGGAAATTTCCGAGATTCATTCATCAACAAGCTTTATTCTATCCACATATTTTTCAAACTTCTTACATCAAACATTCGAAATAAAATACTTGTACGATGTTTGGTTGTTTCTTAAATATGTTATTTATCACAAGCCTTTTCCACTTCTGTTGACATAAAAGCATTTCATTTTTTGGGTAATCTGATTTTTTAATTCTCATTTGTCTATAGATTATAGTACTCCATTTAAAATAGATTTTTTAAAACATAGGTAAAATAATCGTGTTGATAATGCTTGGTAAAGGCTGATCACGATAAAGTGAGTACTTTTGAAACCAACATTAGAATGAAGTCACTGCTCCTACCAGTACAAATTTCAACGAGCGCACTGAGTGGCATGCGCCCAGTAAAGTTGGTAACGATCGAGGGAAAGTAGTTCCATATTTTAACGTCAAATAAAAAGTTTTTGGTAACATTTGTGAAGACTTAATTATTTCTTTCGCTTTCTGTTTTTTTAATTCACTGGAATGTAAAAATATGCAGTTTTGTAAAATATTTACTTTTATAATAATTTTACAGTTTCAATTGATCGACACATGAATAAAGTGTTGAGGCCCATGACAATGCCAATTTTACATAAAGTGGAAGACTAGGCAACGTGCATATAAGTAGATCTTAAGCAGGGCTTCAAAAGTGCTCATTTTACCATGAACAGCCTAAAAGATATAGTTCTCAGGCATTGTCCCTTTGGAGTCATTTTCCATACTTAGTTAAGCTTTCTTTGCACGGTGCGGAGAAACAGACTGAGAGTAGAACTTGAGTAGGGCGTCAGAAAACTTGGAAGTAAAGCTGCATTCATGACATCCCGACGAATCTGACACGACAGATTCTGCACGACAGATTCTGAGCCGAAGCCAATGAAAATCAAGTTCACCGTGTCGTCAGTCTGACAAAAATGCATCCTCGACAGCCAGACAAAAGAAGATTCGATTACTTCATTTTATCGTGTCGGGCTTGTCGGGATGTGCAAAGAATGGAAATACGATATTACAAAACAAAGTTGTATGGATCTGTTTCCTACTGGAAGAACTAATAAACCAAGTAACTTTGTGCCAAAAAAACTAAGTTTCGATTTGTTTTCAAATATTTTTTGTATGAAACTAAAAATCGTGAGAGACAAAAATCATGCACTTTATAGGGAGTTTAATGTGGTAAATTTTGGTTATTGATTTGGTGCTTTGCTGAGCAGCTCTGAAAGCCATGCTTGAAATCTACTTGTAGGTATGTGCGTTGTGTTCTCTTCGGTCGAAAGTAAAATTAACGGTGCCATGGGCATGTTCACTTGATTTATGCGTCGGTCAGGTGAAACTGTGGAATTATTGGAACAGTACGTATTTAACAAATTTACTCATATTTACGACATATATTCAAAAACCCGAAAGAAAAGAAATTATTTCTGTTTTCATAGATGGTTGCATATCAATTTTAATTTAATGTTAAAAAATGGAACTACTTTCCCTCAGCGTCGTTTCTAATTATACAGGTCGCATGCAAAGACGTGTGCCCGTTAAGATGTATGCATGTATGGGCACTGGCATTATTTAAAGGTTGATTTGAAAAGTGCTCAAATAGCCGTGAACAGCCAATAATATTGTGATCACAGCATCACGATAAATGGACGACATGTATTTAGTTTCGGTTTCCTTTATTTAACGGCTTGGCGCGGAGAGGGTTAATGAGACAGTCATTTAAGATAGTGATGTGGCCTGTGGGGGGCGGGGGGGGGGGGGGTGTGGAGTCGTAGTTGTCGAGGCGGGGACGGAACGAAGCGCTTGTCCGCGGTGACGTGGCGCCAGCCGCGTGCCGGCGACGTGCTAGTGAAGGGGGTGCCGCGATGCCTGCTTCTGACGTCTCTCCCGCCCTCTGCAGGCGCCGTCTCTCTCCCCCCCGCTCCACACCCTCATTCCACCCGCCATTCGCATCCCACAACCCCTCCGCCCTCATTCCACTACCCCTCCGCTCCCGTCCCTCTCCCCCCCCTCTTCATTCGAGACCCTTTTCCCCTCCGCATCAGACCCGTCGCCCATCCTCCAAGGGCCCTTTACCCCTCCGCGCAAGCGCGCAACACCCCCCCCCCCCTTCAGCATCAACCATTTGATCCACTCCCTCCCTGAGGTTGAGGCAAGGCTGATCGTCTCTTACGCGCATGTGCCATACGCCAGCTCTGCGATTTGCCAATACTGCCGTCAGTGCCGGCCAGGTGGCGGTATCCGTGCCATATTGTTCTCATTTATATCTCTTTTTAAAACTTATTGTTATCCATTTCAGGACAGTTTTTATTTACGGTTTCAGGCGTGACATTTAAATTGTGATCCATTTACGGCTACTTCCAACTTCTCTGAAGCCTGGCTTAAGTTGTACTTTCAGGACATTCCTCCGCCTTGTACAAAATAAGCTTAAACGATCGTAGAAAATTACACGCTATTCGTGCGCATTAGGTAAAATAACATTTTCATTAAACAACTATTCCTTACTACGGATTACCAACATACCTACATTCTCACTGTTTTTATTCATATTAAATATAAATGTAATAAAATAATATATAGACATTATATTATGTAAAAGTTCAATTTAAGCAAAAATAACATACTTTCATGTTAACAGGAGTATAAAACGTTTGTGATATATTGAATACATTGGAACTAACCAAAAACGTCTTACATGGGAAAATTTTTCAAATGTTAAATTCAGAAAGTGCGAAGAAACCTCGAATTGACTATAGGTATTGTGTTCGACTGTAGAAATAACAACCATTCGTAATCTAGAACAGCAACACTACTGTCAAATCCCTCAGGGAAGATATTAGGGCATTGAGTCTCACACTGTACAGCATTAGAAAAAATAATTTTCCCGCGCGTTCTTACTATGGCTCCGAATGGGTTAATATGCAGTATTAAAATTCAAAACTTGATTTTTAAAGTACACAATTAATTTGCGGAATTTTTAAAACCAAGTTGGACTGTTTTACCACTTACAGACTCACCTTAAATTATGGCTCCTGGCGCTGATAACAAGAAAATTTTTGATGAGTGTTGTACCTACATCGTCACAGCACTTGTTACGCTGTAACAACCAATTAACTGCAGACTTCGTGCTCGGCCAGAATAATATGAACCATTCATAACCTTGTAACGGTAGAACGTTTTAGGGATCAGTTACTTAGATAGAAGATCATTGTACTGAGCTTTGCAGTGTACAATACCCGCCAGAAATAATCTTCCTATAGGCTGTTCACGGTAACGTTAGCACTGTTTAAGGCCCTTGTCAATTCTACTTTTCAGCCAATTTTTGTCTTTTGCGGCACTTGTTGGTGTAAAATTTGCCATGTGACTAATCAATACAGTGTATACATATCAACACTTTCAAAAGTTAACATCTGATGTTACAATAAAATACACAAATTGGCTATTATTCTTCTTGTGGGGGCCTTAAAAAGTGCTCACTTTACCGTGAACGGCCTATACACAATTGTGTACACTGGGTCTGAATGGTTTGAGTCTCTAGTTTCTCATCAGAGACTAAAAAATAATAAGCAATGTATTAATCTTTATTACGGTTAGTGATGCAAGAAAACCAACATTGGCAAAATAATGTGGGATTGAAAATATTTGTTATGATATACACTATGCTCTACAAGATCTCATTTTCTTCATATTTAATATGAAATTTTAGCTACGAAGAAAGAAAATTGATCCAATATTGGAGGGACATCACCCCCTTAAGGAAAAAGTACAGTAGTTTCCAATGAAGCACTGCACTTGACTGTACACGATTCAGAAGTCGTCAAAACTAGTACTCACATTACCGGAATTGTCAGAGAATGTACTATTTATGTCACATACGAATTAAGGATGTATGTTTTTTTTAACGTTGTAAAGTTTTTCGCTAGCATTTTATTTATTGAAATATTATGTTGCGTATGTCATTGATATTTCATGAACCTATTAATATTGGGAGAAATCAACAGTTGCCAGTTTAAGGGCCTAATAAAGACAGCGTCATCAGAAAAGTGTTAATCCCATTGCCACATTTAAATTAAGTGACTGTTAATCCAATAATTGCTCAATTCAGGTTTAATACAGGAAATTAAACATCACGTGAGCATATTTTGTTAACTTTCCACTCTAGTAAATATAACAAAGCTGAGTAGGTTATAACAAAAAATAATTCATATTTTTTAAAGATGTTATTGTATGAAATTTGCAACAGTAGTCTGTTCGCGGTTTATTCGCACTTTCAAATTAAACCTGATAAAATCACCCCAAGAGTCACATATTTAGTTATTTTCTAAATATGCCATGTCGCAAGTGTTTTACAGTAGGTACCTCTGTTGACAGGAAAGTATCTTATTTCTTGTTGAAGTGAAGTTTTACCTGTATTTTATTTATAAATAATAGTATTTCATTAATAATATATTATTAATATGAATAAAAAAGCTTACAAAACATGTGTGTTGGTAGCGCCTAGTTAGAAATAGTTTTCTTGCAAAATATCATTACAACTGAGTGCGCATGAATTAGGTGCATTGTCCTTTGGTGTAATTTTATAGACTTAGTAAAGATTAGTTTGCACGAGGCGAAGGAATATCCTGGAAGTAGAACTTTAGCAGGGCTTCAGAAAAGTGTGAAGTAACCGTGAATGGACTATATCCGGTGTTTTTACACACAACAGGAGAATATCCGCTACACATGGAACAACTGTTCCACCTGGCGGCGATAATTTTTATTTGCCCAATTAAACTATTAACATTGTATTTCTCGCCTTGAGTGAATGAACATTAGTATAGGTTGCTCATGTTTAACGGAGCTCTTTCGAAAGTCCTACTCAGGATCTCATTTTTCTCTCATGTAGTCTTCATCCGCTATACGTAAAATTAACATCGCCAATCCCCGTCTCACTTCAATCGCTGCCATCCAATCGATACCGTGGAGTTTCTAGGAAAGTGAACGTGTAAACAATATGTAAATCCATGCTCTTGTATCTTTCAAACAAGGGACAGTTGTCTTCAGGAGCCGTATATTTAAGTATTACATTCTACATGCAACGTCAACTCACCGAACTACTTTTTACTATTTCCCTACCAACTGAATTAGGCGCCTGCATATCAGTGTGTGCTTTACCATGTATGTAAAAGCTGTTCACGATAAAGTGAGCGTTTTTGATATTAAACTTAGAAAAAAATCATGGCCTCTGCCTGGAAATATTTTAACGGGGGCACTGAGTTACATGTGCCCGGTAATGTTGGTAACAGCGGATTGAAAATAGTTCAATAATTTAACATCAAATAATAAGTGTTACGTAACCACATATGATAAGTTTTGTGATTTATTTCACTTTCTGGTTTTTTAATGCATCGAAGTGTAAAAATTAGCAGATTTATAAAATGTTTACTTTTCTAATAATTTTACATTTTCACTTGACCGACGTATCAATAAAGTGATGAAACCCATGGCAATGATAATTTTACATAAGGCGGAATAATACAAAACGTGCATACAAGTAGATCTTAAGCAGGGCTTCCAAAAGTGCTCATTTTACCGTGAACAGTCTGTAGATATGTGTAGTGATTTTTTTTTTCAAATGTTGATTTCAAAAACATCATTTATTGCGCGGTCGGACCGTAATTTGTTGTTCGCTTGGAGTCACTTTTCCAGTAGATATCTTGTTTCGTTAAAAAAAAAAAAAATGCTCATAGTTTAATAGCCTATTATCATTGTTCTTAAAAACATGTCTTAGGCAAGACTACCAGACGTCTTGCTAAATAAAGCCATGTCCTCCTTTAAAGGGGCCATGTTGGTGTAGTGGTTAGACTGCTCGCCTCATACGAAGGCGAACCGGGCTCGATTCCCGGCGGAGTCGTCCCCAGATTTGCACTTATGAGATTGTGCTACGCGTATTCCTGTCAACGTAATATTATTTACGTGCAAACAGTGCCAAATAAATATTTCGTTAATGTAACGTTCATATTATTGTTTAAAAAAATCCGGTTATGACTAGAGACCCGAGAATTTCGCAGGTTCATTTCTAGACAAGTTGTAATTCACACACATGTACGTTCATGCTACGTTTGTAATTGGCCGAAGTGTTTTTTGACACCTCCTGGAGATAAATGAGCCAACAACAAATATGCATGGAAATCTGTGCTCCCAACCACCGCCTTTTACTACCTCAGTATATAAGACTGTGAAGTCTAGCCTACCAGTTATTTAACTCGCGAATTTCTCGGTTCTCTAGATATGACAAACATCCTCTCCATTTTTTCATGTAAACAAAGCAATTTTGTTGTTCGAAGCAAGCAATTCGTTTCGAAGAATAACATGTTCGCGTAGGAACTTCTTCATAAGATATTATGCAATACAATCGCAGATTTCGTTATGCTACCGTTTAAAATAGTCGAAGATAGAGACGAGGTTTTCAACCAGACCGCTAGCTTGCGAAAAATGGCCATTTATTCAACGAATCACTTTACGAGCTCAAGTGTTGCAATCGTTACATTTTTTCATAGGCGCTGTACCTGTGTCGAGCATGCTTCTCGTAGCCGGTAAACAACGGTTTCACGTGTTGCAGAAAAAAATTTATGATGCGTGCTCTACTTACGTTGACACAACACTTGTTTCTTTGTCACGTCCAATGAGCTGTAGACTATATGTAGGGATAGGAACAATTCGCGACTTCATTTCAGGACAAGATAGGTTTCAAACGCGCTTACACTGAAGTCACCTTTGCAATTGGATCAGAGTTTATTAGACACACCCTGGACAACTCCGCGCCAATAGCCGACTTGCAAGGGAACAAGAAGTGAATCCCGTATTGTGAAATGTGGGGTAACACTGGGGCAACAGCCAATGAACAAACACCTGAGGTTTCACTATACAAAGGATTGTGCAGTCTAGCATAGAGGTTATTGAACTCGCGAAATTTTCCTATCCCTAACTATACGTTCGGCTACAGTGGTATGAACCAATCATAATCTAGACCGGTACGACGGTTTGCGAATCTTTCAGCACAGGTAAGATCATTGGTCACTGAGCTGCGTAGTGTGCAGTACAGACCAAAAATTACCTACACGTGCGTAGTGTGCACAATTGTGTACACTCGGAGTGAATGGGTTAACGGAACGACATTTGAGGTGACTAACTCGACCATGGGTTAAGTTCTGCTATCACGTGAATCTTAAAATAAACCTCCTGAAAATTTGTTTCGAAAAGTAAAATAAATTTATTTTAAAGTGTCATTCGGTGATGTGTTAAGAAACAAATACCACTCATAGTTGAAAATTTACCATACTATATAATATGTTACACAAATTACTGTTCCGTAACAGAAAAAAATGTAATGCAGTCAGCATATTGTTCATTTCAGAACAGATCCTATAGCGTTTCTAATGTGTTTATCATAAATCTGTTCTGTGCTGTGAAATAAGCGATAGTTACAACACTGGCATACCAGATACGCCTAAATCTAGTCATGAAATAATTTAACATGTAGGATGCAAGGGTTTATACCTAGGGATAGGAAAATTTCGCTAGTTCAATAATCTCTATGCTAGCCTCCACATTCCTTTGTCTAGTCGAAACTCAAATGTTTGTTCTTTGGCGGTTGCCCCAGTGTTACCCCACATTTTACAATACGGGATTCGCTTCTTGTTACCTTGAAAGTCGGCTAATGGCGCGGAGTCGTCTAGGGCGTGTCTAATACACTCTGATCCAATTGCAAAGGTAACTTCAGTGTACACGTGTTTGAAGTCTATCTTGTCATGAAATGAATTCGCGAATTTCCACTATCCCCATTTATACGTAATACTAAATCTGGGTTAACCAAACGGGTTTCCAAACCAATGAAAGTTACGAACTATGGGTGTTTCGGTATATTTTACAGTTTAAATTAAATAGTCACAACTTGCATTTCTGATAACACGACTAATTTTAATCTACGAACTTGTTATATAAAATGTAGTATTAATTTTATAATTAAAACCAGATTAAATATTAATATAATAATTAATAATATATATAAAATATTACAAATAATATTCAATGTATTCAATAACAGGATAACAAAATTTATTTAAACTTGTGGACATTTAAAATTAAATATTTTTAAAAGTTTTTTTTTTTTTTTTTTTTTTTTTAAGGGAAACACAAGTAATTCTAACTCATTCTAATTTTATTTGATTTTACTTTAAAATATTTAAAATTCTCTGAACTTTGGTAGTCGTGACAACTTTTTGAGATATTGAATCTAAAAACTCTTAAGTCCTATTCGGATCACGTTACTTATGTGTCTGTAGGTAGATTTTCTCCTATCCTCAACGTCACTGTATTTGAAAAGTCTCTATTTCTCCCGTAAAGAAATATGTTACAACGGCCTTTACGTGCTAAGAGTAAGAAAACGGTTTTGCTGGTGTTTTGAGTAAATCCACTTCACGATCTCTAAAAATATCATTTTCGTGGATTTCCGAAGTTGCTATTGCGTCTGAAAAGTCGGTTGACAATTTTCCCCCTCCCATTCGGCAAACCACTGGGGTAAATCAACATAAGAAGAAATGCGGCGCGGAAAGAATAAGAAATAAGGGTGTGCCATGAATATATTTCTTTGCCATTTAGACGTGATCGTACATTTCCTTGCATGTGTAGAAGCATGGCAAAAAAATTCTCATTTTTAAACTAACATTATGCACTTATTTCATACAGAACTCTCTGAGATTTAGTTAGAGCTGTAAGTCCTAGACCAAAAGGCATTATAAAATCGCGAAACATTATTGTGTTGAAAAATTTTCAAAAAACAGTCTAGCAAGTAAATTATTTTATGATTGAATGATCATGTTTTTGACTAGGCCAAGGTCGTCGCATAACAGTGATTGACGTTCTTGGTTTAGAAACCCAGAAGCCGCATTGGCTAAATAAAATATTTGTATTAGCTCCATTTATGCATGACAGCTAATAGCGATGCACAGGAATAATTTTGCAAACCGAACAACAAATTGATTGCATAAATATAAATGCTAGTACCGTTACAAAACATTTTGTTGTAAACCATTTGAATTTGCGGTTGTGCAAAAACAGGATTTGTAGAACTACACAAAAAATTCTTGCAATAATACTGACACTTGTAAAATTTACAATTATTAACTTCCAATAGTACTAGAATTTTTTTGCCAACTAGTTAATAAATTTTGTTTGTGTGTAGAAGACTGTTCTCGTATTACCGTACGTTGAATCCTAGCGAAAAGTAATCCCCCCTTCCCCCTCTAGATAGACCATCGTCTTTATCTATGCCTCGAGACTTCCTATTTTCGCGGAAATAGTTCAACTCACGATAAATTTCAATACCCGGCGGGCGTATCAGCAGTTTGACATTGTTTATTACAAGGTACCCGGAAATTTCGCGGATTCATTTGGTAACCCGCTAGACTCCGCAGTACTTTGTGTACTCCAACCTCTAGTAACTGTTCATTGGCTCATGATACAATTTTACCCCATGCCACGTAGCATGGGATCCGGTAGTTTTTTTCTCTAAGTAATTGGCTCTGATTCTTCCAGGGTGTGGCTTACAAATTTCAATCCAATCGAAGAAGTATGTCAAGTGTACGTAGTTTGAAATCTAACTTGTCCTCAGATGATATCACGAAAATTTCCGGGTCTCTATTTACTATCCACACTGTAAAAACAAATTGAGTAATTTTACACGAATGTACGTGGCAGCAAAATGTCCACACATGTTCGTGTATTTTTACATGCACATGTGTACGTGTACTTTTACTGTGTGTCCCATGTATATTTACAAATACATTGCCAGTGTTATTTTACTATAGGCCCTACTTGTTATTCTTTGTACTAATAATTATGTTCAATCACAAGTAGCTACTCCGTATGTGTCATTTTACTTTATTTGTTACCAATCTCAAGCCACATAATGTAAAGTTACACAAACTTTGTTAGCGTAATTTTATCATACCTGTCAGATTTTTTACTAATTACACCATTAAATCACATGTACTCCGTGTATGTTATCTTAATATAGTTGATACTAATTTTCTACCTCGTATTGTAAATTAACACAATCATTGTTAAGGTAATTTTACTACATCAGTCTGTTACTGATTAATAATGTTCATCATATTCCATTACATGTACACCGTAGGTGTAATGTTGCCATACCAGTCTGTAATTGTTACTTATTATGATGTTTAATAACATGCACTCCGTGCACGTAATTTGACTATGTCAATTATATATTTCCTGACACATACTGTAAATTTACACAAACATCGCAATTGTAATTTCACCACTGTGAATATGTAATTTCTCACTAAAAAAAAATTAAAATCGCAGATTCACTGTAATTTCTTCCGTTATGCAGCGCGGTAGCTTAACAGAGTTATAAAAAGTTATCTCCAAAGTGAGGAAAATTGTATAGAATATGTAATTATTAGAGACATGCAAAAATGGCGTTATTATTTGACGACATGTAAAATTTGAAACAAATGTACCTTTGCAATACGTTTGTCATTGGACCATACTTTATGTAACACATCCTGGGTGACTGCACCAATAAAGGAACACTTCACAATTGTGTGCTCTAATCACGTGTAGTTCAGTCAGAGAGGGAGTGTCTTCACATCTATGCAGTAGACAATGGAGAAACGACGCCACCTCTAATGCATACATTATTGTGAAGTTCAGCCTGATGGCAAATAATAACGCGAAATTTACATGTCCCTAGTAATTATATACAAAAGTCAGTATAGTCCATCAGTGGGAGTTAAGATTTCCTTTTGAACACAGAAAAGGAATTCTAAATAGTTCTCCCTACTGCTAGATCTCATGTTTTACGCAAATACTTGTAGCTATATACTTCTGACATCACTATGCTTCTCAAAACAGTCTCTCGCAATGTTCTAAAAATCATTTTATATTGGAGCAAATTTAAAACAATTAATTAAAAAATTTATATTGAGATAAAATTCCGGAGAATTATTTTTTAGCGTCATATTTTCGATCATTTTCTTCACAGACGCATTCGTCGATTAAATGGCACCATGTTTCGGAATTCATCAACTATGTATTCTAGCCGAATGGAAACAGCGAGTGATTCTTCAATATATAGTAACATCAATGAGCTGAGCCTATTCTGTGACATGGTAGAGCGAAGCTTTGTTTGAACCAGTGAAATTTTTGAGAAATTTCGCTCGCACGAGCAGCTCGTTATGGGAATTATGGAGAATGTTCGCAGCAGCTTATTAAAATTCTCAAATGTAGCTTCCTTATTACATTCTGAGTACCATCACAACCAGTCAACTACATTTGACGGGAAGTAGTTTTCCCCTGTCTTGAACTGCAATAACATGACTTCAGCTGCTAATTATAAAAAAATTGAAGCTAAAATTTTGAGCAACAATCTTATAGTCATTTTCATTGCAGTCAAAAAGAAGCATGCTTTTCCCAGTGGTATTAATGACTCTCCCTGTTTCTTGAGAAAATCTTGTACGTAATCCTTGAAGGAGAGAGTCCAGTACTGGATAAAATGTTAATATTTTCATCTCCTCTTTCTTGCTTTCGATAGCTACACTTGTTCCGGAATTGGAAAATTCGTCTAGCATACACGACCCCTTTCTTTTTCGGGGAGGCGATATTTCAAGACCTAGCTGAAAGCATATTTCTTGGGTTTTCATGAAAATGTTTTCAAAGACTTCATCATCTTTACGAAAATATTCTAAAGCAGAAGAAAGGCATCTCACATCCTACATTGCTTTGCATAGGTTAATTTTTGGTGACTGCAGTGGTTTGCTTGTTTTTAAGAATCAAATGCAAAATTGGGCGCATTATTTCCAAGATGATTATATAACCAAAAGACTTCATTTGATGCAATATTCTATTTCCTTTTGCTGTAATCGTATATTCCTTGCTATCCCCAACTGTTTTTCAATGGCTTCCATAACATGCGTGTATTGTTCATGTATCTATGGCTGTAACAGTTTCTGCACGGCAAGCCCAACGTGTGCACGACAAAGCTTTCTAAGTTTTTAACTTTCACCCAGCAGTCTGCAAGATAGTCTCCGACAATCGGTGTCTTTCGGGCTGCCTTTAATGAAACTATTGATCAACTTAACAATACCAATAAAATTGAAAATCAGAGGATTTTCGTTATGCGAAGCACAAGCGCTTACAAGGGCAACATTTAGGCAGTGTGCATAACAGTGCATATACACAATAGAGCTCTTCATTTATTTACAACGTGCTTGCCCACCACAAAATTCACCAGCCATTGTAGAAGCTCCGTCAAAACATACATCAAATACACTGTTCCAGCTAGTGCCCATAGTTTTTTACAATATTTTCTATGCTTTAAAAGAAGTTCCTGCGTCGATTTTTTTTAGCTGGTGTAAAGTGATAAATCTCTCAACTGGCAAAACCTCCACACGTGGAATATAGCGGAAAAACACAGCCAATTGTTAATGGTGCCCAACATCTGAGGTTACATCAGCAATTATTGAAATGCATTCTCCTTTCATTTCTTCTCCTATTTTTCTAAGCATTACATTACTGAAAGCCTGTAAAATGTCATTCTGTACGCGGTGTATGATTTTATAAATGGGCAATACTTTTGGAACAAAGCCACTACTTCAAGGAAAAGGCCTTTTTCATAACTGTCTTCGTCTTCATCATGATCACGCCGTGGCGTTTCACCCTTTGCTAATGTACAAATAATAGAAACAAGCCTCATCATATATTCCCGATTTTTTAAATCTCTGCTTTTCCTTTTCTTTCGTCTCAGCCTCCTTGGCTGAGCATAACAGTGTATCAACGTGTACTTGTCTGTTTTTTTTTTTAAATAATGAAGCTGTCTGTGCTGGATTGGTGACAACGCGATTTCTCATGGTTTTTAAATATTTCTGTAGCCTTGTTCCCTGCTCTAAAACCATCCTTATTAAAAGCACCATCTACAGTACCAGAAGATGTGGCGTCATGTGAAGAAAAGAAACGACAAGGAAAACAATAGGCAGCATCGTTTTTTACACTGTATTCCAGCTCCTTGTAATTCTGAAACAATTTGGAATTAAATGATCTCTTATGCATCTACTTACCAATCTGTTTGGCTGGGTATTCCTGGTCCACGTTGAATACGAACACATTTTCCGGTCTCTACTTTGTTATAACACTGCTAGCAGGATCATCAAGATAAGTGTTATCTTCTCGTCCTGCAACAAAGAAAATAACTTTTGTCACAGGCTGCTAGGAATGTAGACAATTTTTCCAACTTCCCCTTAAAATATAAATTTTAACTCCAAAAATGAAATATTACTTTTTAAAGTTATATTTTGAATATTTGCTAGTAAAGCTGCGATAGTCATTTATTCAATTACATTTTTTACTTTATTGTAACTTTTATTGTGAGAGATCTCGGTCAACCAATTTTTAATAACTACAAATCTTTCTGGCTAAAACAGAGATATAAAATCAAATTATCAGCTAGCACGCGATTCTGTAGTTGAAATGAGACACTTTTGTCATAAAATATTTTAGGAAAAATAATATAACTATTGCAAGCCCAAGTTAACTCGAAGTAAATTTTTTTTTTCTGTGTGACTTAGCTGAAATAACTTGAAAATAATATGGAAGGAGTTAAACATAGTATAGTATTCTATAGGGAATGCATTGTTGCAGTAAAAATATTTTTTGTTTGTACTTACCAGGTACAGGTATAGATAAGCGGTACAGGTATAGATAAGCTTGAGTCAAATGCTGGTCTTCACTTGTCGCTGCTTCAGGTAATTTCGTGTGCAGTGTTGATGTTTCAACAAACGAGCAGGAAGATATGTGCTCAGTAAAATTTTTCTCCTTTTTTATCCAGTTGTCTAAAGTCTTTTTTGACACGACTATCACTATGACTAAACATTAATTTAACGAAGTATAGCACCAAAATTTTAACACATCGTCGTCATATCCCGTCAATATTGGCACTAGGAGATGGCCAGCTTGTCACTGTTCCGTCGCAAAGAGATGTATCACTGTTCCGAACCACAACATATCCGTTTTTTTTCGGCACGGACAGTGCCGAGGCCAAAACAGAGATAGTGTTTCTCTGTCTCACCTGTTGGAGCCACTGTGTAGAGGCGCTGGCTCTGCCGAGTGAAGTGCTTCAGTGTTCCTGTAGTTTTCCTTCTTTTTTTTTTTTTTTGCCACTGCCTTCAGTTCATATAGACCTACAAAATATTGCGCCACGATGTGTCTGCGTTGTATGTAGTGGTTGCATTATTAGTAGGCCTGTGTGTTATAGTTCTTAGCTGTTCCATTCGGTATTTTAGTGTTAGCAGTATGTCGGAGTGCTTGCTTTTATTGAATTACGTTTTATATGAGTACACGAGTACGACATTATTTAGATGTGACATGCAATACATTGCTGCCGCGAAGCATGTGATAGCCAGGTCCAAATTCGTAATTTAAGTACCAAAATCGAGCACTTGGCCATGTTTAGGAACCTAAATAATTAAGGATTTCGGGTGGAAAGTTAAGGAATTGAAGAAGTACGCTATAGAATATGTCATTAAAGTTCTTACATTAGCCTCAACTAGTGTTAACTTCAGATACACAAAATGGTGCAATGTTATTTTTTTCTTAATGGCACAGTAGCCCTATTGGGGGTGCAGTTGCACACCCTGCAACCCCCGTGCGCTCGCCTAGTACTACCTATTGATTGAAATAGAAAATTATGTACTTTTTCACTGATGTAAGTGTTTTATACAACATTAGTGTGGTTGCAGAAACATACAGGCTTGGGGTTTTAGTGCCTTTGCTGTGAGCAGTATTAGCCAGGGCAGGCAGGCGACGCTCAAGCAACAAGGACGATGCGATCACGACGAGCCAGCCCGGCTGTTATTAAAACCCTCCCCCGCAGAGGAAGGTCGCAAGGCTAGGCGGAGTAGTACATAAGGTTGGAACGATGGCGGCTCGCGGCCATCTTGCTCCCGAGGGAATGACGAGACTCCAGCGAGGAGGACCACCAAGTCGTGGTCCCCGCTTCGATGCCCAGCACTGCCACTGTCGAGGAGGGCTCGCTCGACGACGCCAATGCGACAGCCAAAGGGTAATTGTAATCCCAGTAGGGCGCCAGAGGTCGTGCAGTGTTAGGGTCCTCGTCTTAAATAATAAGACTCCCTCCGTGTCGAGAGCACTTATCCATAATTCATTGTTACAGGTCGGCAGGACCTATTAGTGTTATTGGAAACCAACTGAGAATAGTAATTTACATTAATGTAACGTAAAGAGAAGTGCATTTTGTGTGAGACTTTATGTAAAGGTATGAGTTAGTAAAAGACAGTATTTAGTACAAGGGTGCTCTATCATCTAGTTACTGACATCCTCCTTCCTTGCGTGGCCTGATTCATCCTCAGGATAGGTCATAGCGTCTTGCATTAGTGTATTTTTACACATACTTTCGGATTTGTAATATTACTCCATTTCTAATGCCAATATGCCAGTACATTTGTGTTTTTTACAGTAAGATTGTATCACCTAGTGAGTGAAATAGAAAAATATATACTTTTACACTGATGTACATGTTTTAATACAACATTGGAGTGATTGTAAAAACACACAAGCTTAGGGTTTTAGTGCCTTGCATTAGTGTACTTTTACATGTACTTTTACATGTGTAATTTTAGACCCTTTTAAATATCAATATACAGCTACATTTGCGTTTTTTTTTACACTAATCATATATTACCTTTTGAATGAAATAGAACAATATGTACTTTTACACCGATATACATTTTTCAATACAGCATTGGCGTGGTTGTAAAAATACACAATTTGGGTTTTAATACTTCATGTTCGTGGATTTTTACACATACTTTCAAATTTGTGAATTTACACCCCTCTTATTGTTAATATACCCATACATCTGTGTTTTTTTAATATCATTTTACTATGCTATGAAAAAAGTTGTACATTGCTGTAAATTTACATGTATTGTAATTGATTTTACAAATTACACGCTGAAAATGTAAAATTACCGAAAGGTTGAACATGTATTACTACACTTTTTTTTTTACAAAGCACATGTCTTTGGGAGAAGGTATTTTCTTACTTGACTAGCCAATCAGAATTTGGTTACTACGATACTGTACGTCTATGATTCGTAGGCAGACGCTTAAAACGCATGACGCGTAAATAATCCACTCACGAAAGTGGATCTGAGCTAAATTCTTATGATATGCAACTGGTCATGAAATATTTTCGCGAAAATCCGGTGTTCCTATATATGCCCCAATATGTCACAAATGCACTTTATTTGAGGCTATAGGATTGTTTCTTGCTGGATGATAACTGAAATTATGTTTTTCTTTAGTTAATTATCTGTTCAATTTACAACGTTGTTCGAAGTAGCGGCTTCAGACTCTGTTCTGCCTAAATACCTGGATTAGATGAGCCTAATAGAGTGCAGCTCGAATGCAATTTCGTGACTAGGTGGTTTTAAATTTCAGTCGTCTTAGGTGATTACATTCGTAATATCGTGTGACATAAAAACAAGTTGCTAATAATCAAGACAGTAATGTTAATGTACATAGAAGTACGCCTGAAAAAAAGTGTAGTCTATAACTATAGATTTTTTATTTTTACTTTTCTGAAAGTACAATTTTTAAAAACAAGTACGGTGTTTTTTTTTTACTTAAAACTACTTAAGAGTTCGAAAAAAAAAACACTTTATATCCACACACACACATACACACACAAATGGGTATTGTGTTTGAAGCAAATATATAAATATTTTCTAGAATGCCTTAGAAGTTTCTTGTAAAATTTTTCGTTCTAGAATATAGATTTTTTTTTTTAATTAGACACAGTTGAAAGATTCTAAGATTTGGGCAATTAAATTCATGCTAATTTTACTCACCTTCTCAACGGAAATCTACCCATTAATGCTAACTTTTAAATTGTAAAATCAATCCTGCGCTATTACTAAGACGCGTGCATGGCTGTTCATTGACCGTAGAGTAATAAAATATCAGTCAAGACGTTTAGTATTTTTACCCTTTTTTTTCATTACACGTACTTAAAAAGATTTATTTAACATACGTGTGTATGTATTAGTATACATAATAAAACAGAGCAATAACAAATTGCAATACTGAAACGAACAGAAACCAATTTCAGAAGTCACGATGTGAGAGTAGAAGCGAGAAGGCAAACAGAAGATAATTTTAAAACCACACAGCTACAATGAGAACACAATTCATAAAATAATTACTTCTTTGTTAATAAATATCGAAAATTATCAAATTATATAAAGACAACAAAAACAAATACAAACGACAGACTTAAATACTGAAACAAAAGAAAAACACATCAGAGGACACAACAAGACTATAATAACGAAAACTCGACACAGATAACGAAACGAAACTTTGTTATTTGTGTTCACTTTTCAAAAACATTGACAAGGAATGCAATTTCCTATTTTATGTCAATTGCAGCTGTTATTTGTGCCGCGCTTTCTTTTATTTTGTCTGCTGTCTTCTGACATAAGATATTTGCTTGTGTTTATGTTTGTTGGTTGTGTTTAAATATTTTCGACTTTTTGCCTTATACTCTGAACAGGAAATAATATTTTCATTTTCCGGTGTTCACTGTGACGCTTGTCCATGATTTTCCTTGTCATGTTTTTGCCTTTTACTTGTTTATTTACGTTTTATTGACAGCTAGCCTCTTGTATGGTTCCTAGTATTTTTTTGTTATTAATTTTCTGAAAAATTTTTCTTTTTACCTAATATTTTTACCAAGCTTAATTTTCAGCAATGGATACATTCAACCTTATAACTTGCAAAAACAAAGAGGTTTCGGTGCACTGTAGTGAAATTGTATGATTTTATTTTTAACTCTATGTATATATATATATATATATATATATATATATATATATATATATATATAAATTCCCCATTCCATGTGATGGATCAAAGAAACATTTTGTCTGAATACTCACACATTATTGGCAGAAACAAAATGACATATCGATGAAGTTTTCATATTTTAAAACCCACCTCGCAACTTCTCGGGCGTATGAGAAAACCTGGGATAAAGTGTCAAGGGGTTAAAACCGTTGAAAGATGTATCCATGCTGTCAACTTCGGGGTTATAGTTGTCTTAAATTAGCTCGACTTCTTTCCGTAAAGGATCCACTGTGGCTAAGCGGTTAGCCTGCTTTTCTCCCACCACGACGATCCGGATTCAATCCCCGGCTGGGTTACTCCCGAATTTTCGCATGTGGAAATTGTGGCGGACGATGCCGCTGGTTTTCTCGGGGATCTCCGATTTCCCCCCAGTCTTTCATTCTGCCGTTGCTCCATAATCACTTCAACTCCCCTAATCGGCTCTCAAGACCTCACTATTAGGAGCCGTCCCAGTCTCTTCACTCACTCATTATTTCCGCAAACTTCATTAGCGAACTGATCAGACCCAAGTGTCTCCGCAAATTACAACAACGCCGGTGAATTACAACAACGCCGGTGAAGCTGTTGCAGCGATGATTCGTGTTGTAAAGTTTCATGAGATCACGCTTTTTCTTTTATCTCGACGACGTCCGCAAGTCGACGGCAAGTAAACCGAAATGCCACCCTCATGACCCTCTCACCCCTTACAACCCACCCCTCAGCTCAACCGACCTCTCACCCCCTCCCCCCTCCTGCTCACAATTCGCTGCCACCGACGTCATAGACCCGTGCTCATGTAAATGAGATAAGAGGCGGAAAATAGTCGTTAGCATTGAGGGTGGGCGGTGCGCTTTTATAGTCGATTCGCGCAGGGTTCTAGGGGTGGTTTGAAATAAAACATGGGTTGGGGTGGGACGTCGAACGTGACTGCTACACCGCCCCATCTTCGGTCTAAGTAACTCCCGCCCTTTCGCTGCAGTTAAAAGTGCGACGCCGAAATTGACCCTCCTCACATCCGCCAGTTTTTTTTTGCACGGTAATTTATTTTTCACCCTTCTGCGTGGTGGTGCTTTGCGTGGAAAGTGAGCGAATTTCCGTGACGCGACGCCATGACCTCCCTGATTGAGTTCAGCCTCTTGTACGATAATTGCCCGTGGGCGTGTGACGTCATATTGACGCACGCTGAGATAGAGGTTTGTTCCCGACAACAAAACACTTCTTCGTACAGGGACAAAAATACATTTATCTAGGTGCCCCAATAAAAGATTCTGTTGAGTAAACACAACTATAAAAGCAACAAACTTAATTTTCTTCATTTAACGTAATACACACTTGAATATACTAAACATTTTTGTTGGGCCCAAAAACAATTAGATTCCCAACAAAATATTTAGTTGGATAAACTGTATATTCGTTTGGCTACTCGTTTGATTGCCTTTGTTCGAAAATACAGCTCGAGATTATATTTATAATTTTTGTAACAATTACAAAATGAATAGTGTTTATTAGTGCATTTATTGATGCTTAATAATCGTATAAATATGATAATAAAACCAGCTTTGCAGAAAACTAAAATTATCGCTGTAAATCGTGAAATATTTATTTGAGCACATTGTCGATTATTTTAATGTTATTAATTGATAAACATTCTAACGTTTTATCACTTAAACTGATGTTGACAGAGCCTAGCGTTCAGGCGCAACCGATTGGGGTTCCATTTTTAGCTGGGTTTTCAATAATTTCATATTAACCGAAATTGTTTAATGTACGTACAGCTAAACTAATCTTTAGTTGCACCAACCAAATATTTGTATGGGACGCTTAAATAAGAACAAAATAATTTATTGCACCTACACTGAGAGAAAATCGAACAAAACATTTGTTTGTATATGGCCAAATATATATTTAGTTGCCCGAACAAAATATATTGTTAAGCAAACAAATCTGAAAAGCAAGAAAATTACTTTTGTTCGTCTAACATATTATATGTTTGCATAAAAAATATATCTGTGTTGGGCCAGTAAAAATTTGACTGACAACTAAATATTTTATTGAAATAACTGTATATATTTGTTTGGGCACTCATTAGACTGCCGTCGTTCGAAAATACAACTCTAGAGTTTGTTTGTTATTTTTTGTGACAATTAGGATGGTAACCGTGTTTGTTAGTGCATCTTTTGATGCTTAACAAGCGTATAAACACAATAATAAAACAATGCAACAAGAAACTGACAAATAAGCAGTAAAACTTGAAATATTTGTTTGCACATGTTGCCCAATATTTGCAAATATATCTATTTAAAAGCTTGAGCAGTTGTAACAGCGGCGTAGCGCTCGGTGCTGGAGATCGATGTTCAAAACTCGGTCGAACTTGTAAACTTTTTTATATCGGCCCAAACTGTTTAATGTACGTGGAGCCAAACAAATATTCAGTTGCACCAACCAAATCTCACTGTTTGGGGCAAGCAAATGAGAACAACCAAACAATTTGGTTTCAGCAACAAAACATTTCATTACCCCAATACAAACTAATCTTGTTTCATTCCACAAAACCTTTTTCTCAGTGTATACAAACAATTAGTTTAGCTGCGTCAAACTTTGTTTTATTCAACAAAGCGTTTTTTTCTCGGTGCAGGGAGAGGTTACGCACTTGCAAATGCGATTTCCGAAATTGAGAAGCAGTTCTTTCGTGCTCAATGGCCAGTATGTAGCGCTTCGCAAGGGAAGTTATGCTTCCTCTTAAATGCACGCAATCGACGAGCGTCAAGTCAATCAAATGAGAGAGAGAGCATTAGTTGATGTGGCAGGTTATTTATTAGACTCGTAAATAGGTGACGTCCAAAGTTATTTGTGGCAAAGTTAAGGCTTGCGCCTTTTCTCACACTTAACCAAGTACAGCCAAAATGTCAACATGAACGCAATGTTTTGCTATCACTTAAGACTACATTTACAACACTTGAAATTCACTAAAAATTACTAAATAAATAATAAGGAAAAATAATTAAAAATTACATACGGTAAACAAAACTGGCTCAACTATGTTATCGCGCAGGCCTATGAGCAAGTGATGACAAAGAAAAGCACAAATCGCAATCAAAACATTTTTAAGTGTTAGAAGGGGGTCCTTTTTACCCAATAAAATTATATACACGACTGTTAAATTATGTATGACAATGTCGGAGATAAAAAGAAATTGTAAATTTAAGATCAGCAGCTAAATATCAAGGATAATCCAATGGCACACTAAATGTAAATATACTCACGTATATAAGTTTACGCAAAGGATAAATCAACATATTTAGATGTTACTGTATCATATTAATTGTAAAACAATGAGCACACAGTACACCATAAATAAAAAAATTACAGATTCAATTTTTAACATTATTTATTTGAGCCCAAAAAAGAGAATGCAATTGATGCGTCTGTAAATAACAAAACATTTTCCAGTGGGGCATCAGTGTATAGGGCTGACCAGTAAAGCCCTCATAGACTTGATCATGCATATCATACAAAGGGATAAAAATGCATATATTATTACATTATAAGGTTCTTTAAATCTTAAAATATTACTTTAAAATAGCAACGAGTTCTTTCAAGAGGCCGCCATAAAACATTACAATTGCTGATGCCAAGGTCGTCAGCGAATCCAAGAGCGATTCATTGAAACATCAAATAGGTGAACAGCTTAAAATAATGTTAATATTACCTGGCAATCAAAAGCATGAACTTCTGACCGCGCTTCAACTGCGTGAATAAATGTGCTTTGAACTTAACTCGTTCAGTCACACATTAATTTCCGAGTTGAAGTGTTGCAGTCATGTTATTTTTCTGCTATGAACTCTTCGTGTGTTCAGCAATTTTTTGTCAATCAATGAACAACGTGCTGCTTGTTCGATGATATCGGCATTAACCATTCATGTCAAACAGGTGTATAAAAGTCTACAAATAAGTTTAGCCACAAGCAAGACTGGAAAACGGTGCCGTGCTGTGTACAGTTCCGGTCATAAGTTTTATTAATTTGCAACACAAATTGTCCACAATTGTGGCATGGTAATTGAGTGCGTTAAGAGTGGCTCTCTCAATTGACGACCTAAAATAATACCTATAGATGATGGCTTTATCGCGGGAAAAGTTGACTGTTTGCTAGGATTCAACGAACTGTACACATGTCCGACAGTTTTCTTTACTCGTTTGCTGCAATGCATCTATGAAGCTACTACACCATTTCCCTGGGTCAATGAGGATTGTGGTGCGATAATGTAGGACGCTCGTGATTGGTTTGCAAACAGCTTAGCCGAGTCAAAAACCTTGTTCATCCAATCATGGAAGAATAAACTAGTTAGAGTGTTATAGAGGATATGTTGGTTCAAAATTGTTCGCGATTTTACATCATCTCTAATAATACCTTAATAGAATCAGGCTCATTCATGAATATCTGCCAAGTACTGCCCCCAAAAACTATCCATAAAATCATTCATCAAAAATGAACTTAAAGGGTAAGGACAGCCAAATTACACTTAATCTTGAAGAACGCTAGAAGAATACATATTGCAGTGGCAACTCTTAAAATTAACTAAAATTAAAATTTTGAATGGCGGACCGAAACACCAATCTAGAATAGGAAAAGCCAAACTGCAAGGTCCCTAGCCTTTCGCCACTAAACATTAAGCATTATAAGAAGGGATAGGAAAATTTCGTGAATTCATTTCAGGAATTCACGAAAAGGCTTTTGAAATCAACTTTAGAAAAAAGTCACTGCTCCTACCTGCATATAGTGTAACGGGCACATTGAGTGACATGCACCCAGTAAAGTTGGTAACGATGGAGGAAAATTAGTTCCATAACTTAACGTCGAATAAAAAGTGTTAGGTAACAATTTGGGGACAACTTAAAAATATTTATTTCGCTTTCTCTTTTTCTTTAATGGATCGAAGTGTAAAAATAGGCAGGATTGTAAAATATTTCCTTTTCTAATAATTTCACGTTTTCACTTGACCGATGCATGAATAAAGTGATGAGGCTCATGACAGTGTTAATCTTACATAAGACGGAAGACTACACAAGGTGCATACAAGTAGATATTAAGCAGGGATTTCAAAAGTCCTCATTTCATCGTGAACAATAAAGTCACGTTTCCAATTGGATCACAGATTATTAGCCATCCCCTGGACAACTCCGATCCAGTAGCAGACTTGCAAGGAAACAGGTAGCGAGTACCATACTGCCAGGTGAGAAGTAACACCGGCTACTATTTGGGATCTGGGGCAGCAGCCAATGAACAAACATTTGAGGCTTGAGTGGACACATAACTGTGGAGACTAGTCTACAAGTACAGACCCGGAAATTTCTCGGATACATTGGCAGCACGCTAAACTCCACGATCCTTTGTATTCTCGAGCCTCAGTTAGCTGTTCGTTAGCGTGTCTTACAAATTTCAATCCAATTGTAGAATTAAGCCAGTTGTGCGTAGTTTGAAGTCTAGCTTGTCCTCAAACCAATTCGCGAAATTTCCGGTTCGCTACATTAAGGACATTGAACTAGCGAAATTTTCCTATCCCTAATTATAAGCTGCAGTTCACGACTCGCCTGTACAAAGGCGGCACCTTCAAAGCACCATATGAAAGACAGAAGGACCGTAAGAGGCCACGAAGACAGCGAGTACAGTGTATATATAAAAGTAAGGCTGGTGAGCCCACATGATGCAAATGCTCAGGAGAATATGGGAGAGCAACGAGGTATGAGCTAGGTGTAAGGATGGACAACCGTGCCACGCCCAAGCGCCACAATCGCAGACGACAGTGCCAACATAAACCAGAAGGCGCAGCGGCCCAAACTAAACAACCGTGCCACCTTATTTCTTCGCCTTGAAGTTTTATTTGCGCCAAATGAATTTTTAAATATAGTTTGAAATTGTTTACGTTTAACAAAGTTTCATATTATTGGGTGAATCATTCCAAAAATGAACAGCAGAAACCTAAAATGATTTGGATAAGAATGTTGACTTATGAAAGGGATATAATGAGGTATATGATGTTTCGCATGAATGTGTGTTGGTGATTGTGGTTGACATTAACGGGACACGTACTTAGGACTTTCGGAAGCTAGTGTCATCTTTATAAGGTGTAGTAAATGCAAATATTGCCTCTCATCGAGATAAGTAGTATTTCAATATTCTTAGGCTTGGATACGCATTCGTGTTTTGTGGCATTCTAATGTTTACGCAATGTTGGTATCTCCCCGTGAACCACAGACTTCCAAGTATTTCAGCACCCTAATTATTATCAACTCATTCAAGTGAGAATTTATATTCTTCCATATACAAGAGGACAGTGACGAAAACCCAACTGTAGGTATGTTCGTGGGATACCGACTTTTAGTATACGCGTAAATTTATCCGCGTATATTTGAAGTACTTGCTATCGATAATATCACATACGCACTGAGAGAAAGGATTGTTCCACCTAACAAATACTTGTTTGCATAGGGCCACACACATATTTCGTTACCCCAAGAAAATATTTTGTTGTGGCTACTAAATTTAAAAATCAACGAAATTAGTTCTGTTTATCTGAAAAAAATAATACACACTTGAGTAAACAAAACCTTTGAATTGGGCAAAAAACGATAGACTGCCAATAAAATATTTAGTTGAATCAACTGTATATTTTGGTTTGGCAACTCATTTGATTGTCTTCGTTTTGAAAATATAGCTTGAAAATTTGTCATTTTTGTGATAGTTACGAAATACCTGTGTTCGTTAGTGAATTTATTGATGCTTAATAATGGTATAACAATTATATTACAACCATTTCAAGAGGAACTTAAAGGCAAGTTATAACACTTGTAAAATTTATTTGCGCACTTTGTCCATTTTTGAATTGTGTATATTTAAAAACATTACCATTTTATCAGTAGGCATTTTAGCTGTGTTTTTGCTAGGGAGTAGCGCTTGGGTACATTATAAGCAAATTTCTCATAAACTTCCTTAATTGTAATGGAAGTTTTTCACCTATACATAGTATGGAAATAATACCAAACTGCTGCGACCCCGCTTTCTCCAGATGGCCACTCAATCATTAATGGGTAATGCGTAGTCAAAGATTGTAAGGCACTTTATACAAAACACTACATTTATAATATCCAAATCTATTACAAACACTGGCGCATAAAGGACGTCCAAATACTGCAATACTTCAGGTGACTGACACGGTTAACTCTACGTTACAATAACTAGGTGCAATTCAATTACAGTTCAATTTAGCTCTTAAGGGGCACGCAGAATCAGCCTTCGCTATCTCGCGTTTGTAATATAACATGCCCTTGGTAACTCTGCACCAATAAATGAACACTTCACAATTGTGTGCCCCAATCGCATGCAGTCTAGTCAGAAAGGGCTTGGCTTCACTTCTCTGGGGCAACCAACGGATTCGATGGGCATATGGAGGTTTGGGCTATATAGTAGTTTGATATGACATTAAATTAAGGTTTTGCATTGAATAAAAGCTGGTCGACATATTTAACTAATAATATTGTGATATGAGTGAGGTCTCTGTTTCTGTAAATGAAGCATGACTTATCGGGATATGTAAAAAAAATATTAAATATGTCTGAAAAATAAATGAATTTATCAAACAATTGCAATATATCATGGATTTTAAAATCAAGATTATAAGTGAGTGGTTTGTAGGAGTTACGATGACTCTAACATAACTATTTCTTATAGTGAATGCTCTCTAGTAAATAGAATATCCTGGTATGGTGGTAACATGTTTGCGAGAAGAGTTCAAAATGCTTGTCTATATGAGTGATGAAATGGAATACTGATAGTGAATGTTCTTTAGTAAATGGAATATCTTGGAATTGTATAGGTAAGGGCTGGTTGAATGTTCGAACCGACGTCCTTCCGAATATGTTTGTAGATATATTATTCGTCTTCGCGTTATATACGACTGCGGTATATATGTAGTTTATTTCTTGTATGTAAGATGTATATGGAGATACTTATTTATAAAGAGTTTTGCATAAATATTTTTCAAAAAGTAATGCATTATAACCTTCATGATATTTTTAGTTACCCATGGCTGGATTTAAGATATGATATATTCTTCCCTCGTATGTTACCATGGTCACGAAAGGTATAAATGGTTGGCGTATTTAGGTAAACCAGATTGGTAGCAAGCAATTAAGGTTTAGGTATTTACTTCATTATGTTTGTGTGTGTGTGTGTAAAGTTTAGTAAGAATGGATATTTACTTTTTACCCTAGAAATGTTGGTTCGCATGAGTCGTTGACAAAACGATCAGTGACTCTCATTCGCCTGTTGAGACGTTTTGCGAACGGTTGTGTGTGACGGACGAGGTCTATGTAGTTTTTATGCATTGCGATAGCTTGGTAAATATGTTCTGTAGCGAGCGGTAAAGTAGCTATTTGAAAGGGTTATATGGATACCCTGGCAGTATGCCATATTAGGTGAACATGATCTGGTCGGATGGTGGACAAGTGTCTTGTCGTCAACTCGCACCTTCCCTAGTGGCAATGTTGGAACTAGTCTCACCCTCTCCTCCCCCCCCCCCCCCTTCGTCATCAACCCCTTTGTAAGTTGGTCGGATGTACTCACATCTTCCGTTCGAGAGATCTTACCTCTCGAGAGATATGCCAGATGATGTGAGTGCAGCCCCCCCCCCTCTCTCTCTCTCTCTCTCTCTCTCTCTTTCTTGTTTTTTAAACTATTCTATAATGATGACCTCGGTATATTCTTTGGTTGACTGGTTTGGTGGCGTGTTTTTCTAGTATGGTTATCAGTACGGTAGTAGCGGTCTCTGAAATGTGTGACTGAGGCATTGTAATAGTTCTGGTTGACGGCAGGAGGGAGTTCTTTTTGAGGGAATAGTTTTGTCTCTGAGTCTGACATCACTGTATGGCTGTTTAACAGGTGGGCAGGAGGTATGATGACATGTGTGATGGTTAGTATAGAAGGTTGAAATGTATGGCTTGAATATTATTTTGGTCAGCCTGATGATATTAATTGTATGTAGGCTCATTATTGGTGGAGGTTTTTTAGAATGTTTGTACTGTATGGCGTTTCTGCATGGATATTATAAGTAACTGGTTTTGGCAATACATTTTATTAGTACGTCTGACTCGTAAGTTTTTGGTTGGTACGGTCTCTTGGAATGGCTGAAATGGATGGAGTAATGTGGTGGTATTGTCTGCCGGTGTGGGCTGCCTGTAAGGTTTGGTTTTATTTTGGCTGGTAGATCTTGAAGGTAGAAACCTATTGGTATGACTTGGTTGTACAGTTAATTTGTAATATCGGTATTGCTATTATGTTGATTGGTATGACCTGATCACATGTTTGGTTGTGTTTTGCCAGTATGACAAAAGGGTAGATTCGATGGTGTGGGAAGATTGGTTTAATTTAGCAATTAGTTTGTAAGGGCAGAATGGTTTGATGGGATGTTTAGATAGTATGAGATGGGCAGAATGCGTAGCTGGTATAGTTGATTAGTATGATTAGATGGTGTGATGTGGTATCTGAGAATTAAGACAGTATGTCTGTCATAGATTGTTTAGTCATTAGTACTGATCTTGCGATAGCATGGTTGGAGCTTATGATTGTAATATTTGATTGGCTTAGCCGCTGCTATGGCTTGTTTATATATGTAATTGGTGAAGTTAGACAGGTTTAAATGGTAGTCAATATAGTTAACTGTTATGATTGATCAGTAAGTCTTAGGTATGCTGGCTGATATGGCTTTCGACGTTGCATGGCTGAGGCAAGCTAATGATATGGCGAAAGGTATTATATCTGTTTTAGTAGTCGGTACAATGTGTTATCGATATGGTTGTTAACTATGTTGGAGGTATGTTTCCTGGTAGGTTTACTTTGACCAGCCATTAGAATGAAATGGCTGGCATAATTAGCTGGTTTGTTGTTTGATAGATTGATATATATTAATGCTTGGTATGCTGGAGGGTGGTTTCCTAGGTTGTTTTGGTTGGTGTTGTCAATGGATGGTGTGAGGTGATATAAAAATAGTAGTTGTTATGTCGTATTTAAAATATGATCTGTGTGGCAAGACTGATGTCTGTGGGTGTTATGGTTGGTATAGTACCCAGTACTCCTCGTCTGCAGGGTTTATCATATTGGGTTTCGTATGTCTGATGTTTGGCAGTCAGCATTTTTTATTGTTATGGATGTTTGATAGAGTGATTGATATTAATGCCTGGTATGATATTTGGCTGGTGTCTGATCTATGACAAACATGTTGGAGTTACGAACTTTGGTATATTTTAGTGAGTGTGGACTGATTCATGCTTAGATTCTAGTATGAACGGTTCGTATATTTAGTCTGATAATGATCGGTATATCAGATGGTATGGCTGGTAAGAAAATTTTCGTAATGCTTGTGTTTGCTTTGTATGATCTGTGTGTACGAATGGCTGAGGTATGCTAGTTATAGTGGGTGGTATGGTTGGTATGTATAAGCATTGCTGGTTGATAGAACAAATATAATTTTTGGTAGTTTATGAGTTTGCCTCAGCTGTATGTTTGCTCGAGTTATGATATATATTGTGCTTGGTGTATTGGGTGGTGTGGTTGAATTTAATAATTCTTTTGGTTATAGGAAATGGGGGTGTTAGGTGGTCTGGTATGACTTGGGTTATAAAGGTTGGTATGGCGGTATAGTGACTAGTATATATTTGGCTGGTGTCTGATGGTAATGATGCTGTGACAGATATGTTGAAGTAACGATTTTTGGTATATTTTAGTGGTTGCAGGCTGAGGAGCTTTTGCATTCTAGTGGACAGTATGAGTGGTGATTATATTTGGTCTGGTGATGGTTGGTGTAATCTGGTAGATTATTTGATGGGTGAAATGCTATTTTGCTTATGTCCGATGGTATATTTTGGTATATTTTTGGGTATGGGGTGAGGTACGCTTGAATTCTACTATGAGTGGTGAGTATACTTAGGTTGATGATGTTTTGAAGAGCAGATGGTATGGGTGGTAGGAAAATTTTGGCAATGCTTGTTTAGGCTTAATAGCTGTGGTATGATTGAATTCTAGTAGACAGTATGAATAGTGAGTATATTTTAGCCTAATTACGGTTGGTAGAGCATATATAATGGCTGGTAGAAAATTTTTGTTAATTCTTGTGTTGGCTAAAAGGTTGAGGTATGCTTGAGTTATAGTGGGAGGTATGGTTTATAGGTATAAGTGATGGTGGTGGAGGTGGATGTTGAAGTGGTGGTGTTGGCGTGGAGGTGGAGATTGGCAGAGCAGATGGAATGGATCTTAGATTACGGGCTACTCTCAACTGTATATTTGCTTGAGTATAACAGATGTTGTGCCTGGTGTATTGGGTGGCATGGTTGAATTGAGGTTTTCTATGGTTATAGGTGATGGTAAGTTGGTTGGCTTGATTACAGTCAGTAATGATGATTTGACAGATGGTGGGAATGTTTCTTACGGGTTGGTCTGGACTATAAATTTGCTTGATATGCTTGGGTTATCGTGGATGGTATGTTAGATGATATGTTTTCCAGTATATCTGTTTTCCAATTGCTCGTATATGTCTAATAGTGTGGACAGTATGTGTGTATCGGTGAGTCCTGTAATGCTAAGGTATGCTTGAGTTAAAAAGTGTTTGGTATGTGTGGTCAGTGTATTTAGACTTGTGTCAGTCGGCATTGTGAACAGTATGGGGACAAGTTAATTTTGTCACTGGTATAGGCTTTATGTTTGCTTTGTATGGTCTGTGTGGACGAATGGTTGAAGTATGCTAGAGACATAGTGGGTGGTATCGCTTGTAGTTATAAGTGGTGTTGGTTGGTAGAACAAGTAGAATGTGTGTTAGGTTGTGTGCTGGCCTCAGCTGTATAGTTGCTCGAGGTATGGTGGATATTGTGCTTCGTGTATTGGGTGACGTGGTTGAATTGAATCTTTGTTTGATTGTAGGAGGTGGAGTGTTGGGTGGTCTGGCATGACTTGGGTTAAAGTAGTTGGTATGGTGATATAGGGAATAGTTTATATTTCACAGGAATAAACCAGTAGAGCAGAAAGTATGAGCAGTAAGTAAATATTTTTTGGTAAGGCTAGTGTGAGTAACAAAGCTCCTACATGTAAATAAAATAATAAACATTTATATAAGTTAAATCAGAATAATAAATAAAAAATTCTGAAAAAGATGTGAAAGCAGAAAAATATTACATGTAAGTTATACATATATATATATATATATATATATATATATATATATATATATATATATATATATATATATATATATACACACACACTTAAAATTTTAAACTTAAAAAGAAAAACGTATTGCTAGCCTATGTAAGTCTGGTGTTTGTCTGTAGAGCAGATGGAATGCAAGAGTTATAGTTGGTAGATCATTGCATGCTAAGGTGCCTGCTTGTGTGTATATAAGTAGCTGGGTCCATTTTATGGAGTTGTATGACAGTGGCAGTCGCGAAACTTTGTAGTGAAAAATAATAATATATATGGGCAAGGGTTCTGGTTGGACGCTGGCTAGCATAGACTGCCTTGAGCGACATATAAGCAGATTATATTAATTATGAGAAAAGTGAGCATGCTGTTTTAAAGACACTATAAGAATGGTGTGGAAAAAAATTACGGATACTGTTTTTATGTTTGTAGCCTGAAGTATCTAAATATATATTATATAAATTCAAAAAAGTATTTTATTTCTCGTCAGTGTTGTACCCTGCCTACTTTCCTGGCATATACAATATGATGGTGCTCTGTTTAGTCATATATATACTAAAAGCTGAGTTTGATAGTTATGTCTACAAAAACGTTTGTGGCAGTGAATAATTAACGTCGTATATTATTTAGTCTTGAAGAGAGGATACCTGAAATGAAGTTGAGAGAACTTTTTGCTGTACTCTACATACAATTTTATTTGAACTTAAAAATAATTAAATTTAATATATGTATTTAAAATTGAATTATAAATATATATTTATTTTATTTTTATTTTAATACTGTATCATAATTATTCTGCTATAAGTCGTTTCCGTTAAATAGGCAAAATTTTATTTTAAGCTAATCACTGTAGATATATAGGACTTAAACAAATAAATTTCCAGGCTTAGAATTTCGCGAGCCTGCCTCTTAAGAGTTCGCAGTATTCACCGGGCACAGTGTAGCCAAGTAGTGAAGGTGCTTGGTTCCTAACCCAGAGGTCTAGAGTTGGAGTCCTATCTGAGCATGAGTACTTTTTTTATGTTACCAGCTGTCATGGGAATGTTTGAAATTTACTTCATTTAAAAGTTTTAAGCCAATTTTACATTAAAAAATATTTTAGATTAATTTTGCTGTATTCTTCAAAGATTTTTGACATTATTTCAAATGATAATTTTATTAATTTAAACCATTATACGTACTTATATTGCATCGCTTCATTGATATCTGATTGACTAGGCCGGCCAGCAGTGCGAGCGGCTGCAGTCATTGGCCTCCCTTCCTTTCCTGCGCGCACTTGTCTCGGAAGTCGTCAACACACTTGGCATGCACAACAGCCACATCTGATTCACGGGCACTATAGGCGTGTGAATGTGTGCATGTTTACAAAGCTATGCGACTTAATGTTAGTACAATAGTAAAAACAAATTGAATAAACCAAATATTAAGAAAAAATATTGATTAAAAAATAAATTAATATGTATATTAAGTTAAAACTAAAGAATAAAATATACATATACTTGTAAAATATACTTAAAAATTCTTATATGTAAATGAAAAATCCTTAAAAATTATATAAGTTAGAACTTAAAAATAAATGACTACTTAAAAATTGTAATAAAAAATAACGACAAGATATTTATTCGTTCACAAGCTGCATAGTTCTTATAAATTCTTGTCGCAGTGCATGTCGCAATAGCCGAGTGGTCTAAGATATTAGTCTAGTTAACCCAAGGTCCGGACGTTTGATCCGCACTATTCCAGTTGGTATATTGAGTTCTAAAAAAAGCAGCGCTTCTATCGGCCAACTCAAGAACTAATATGGCAGTCTAACAAAGGTGATAAATCGACTAATCGAACGACTTGCATACCATATTGCGGCCAACTCTAAAATCAAAATCGCGGCGATCCTAGCAGCCAAAGCCACAACTGAGATGTCAGTTAAGCGAATGCTACTAATCGGACAAAATGTGAAACAATTGACAAATGAAAACCACATAATGGCCTCAATGTGGATGTAAACAAAGATTGCAGCCCCCAGTAACATGCAAACAAATATGGCGATCGAAAAAATGTGAGAGATAAATTACAAATGAATGGAAAAGAAAGAAATAGAGAAAAAGACAGAAAGAAAGGAAGAGAAGAAAGAAAGGAAGAAAGTGAAGGAAAGAAAGGAAAGAGATTGCAAGGAAAAAATAGGAGCCCTCGGAGAAAACCCTCGGAATTATAACGTATGGAAAAAATACATACTGGTTACCAAAATGGTGGGCCAAGATAGGAGCATACTAGCTACAGATATGGTGGCATACTGGCTACCAACATGGATGTCGCATGACTGGATTGACAGAGCGGAATATCCGGGAATCCAATATGGAGGCAGATCCTTGATCATCATTCCGATCCCATTTGCATCCCGTTTAAAATACATTATCCCTGTGGCACCACATGTTTACTACTAATGCTCTTTTACAATCCAGAGAACCAATATTTGATGTCACTGAGGTAAACGTTTTGTGTAATCAAATAAAGTTACTTAGTAGCATCCAAATGAATTTTATGAATAGCAATGATGAAATATTTTGTTTCTGAAACCAAATAATTTTGTTGGTCTTAATTGGCTGCCCCAAATTGTACAATTTTGTTGGTTCATTAAAGATTTATTTGACTCTTCGTATAGTTCAATAAAAGTTTCGGTAGATATATAAAAAGGGAAATCCCGACCGAGATTCATATCAAGATTATTTTTTTACTCTAAGAAATTATGCAAAAATTTACCACGCCAGTGTATATTGAGAAAATGAGAATGGTAAAGCTTTTCCCCACACATCCATGGTAACGTTCCTACATTATTTCAGAAAATAGTCAAATGCATAGTGAAGTTCCCAATTTAGTATTGTAGCGATGCTAATCATTACTCTATTTACAGCCTTGCTTTTTGCTGTGAATGTCACAGGCAAGGGTTGCCAGGCCGAACTGGAATGCTGGGAGGAAGCCGGCCTCGGCAACTAGAGCTCTGAGTTATGGAAACAGTCAGGGAATGATTACCCTAACAAGGCCGGGCACCATTCTTGTGGTCCGAGATCGACGACTGGAGGAGCCGCCATTGAGAGAGCCTCAGCGCAGCCATCAAAAATGTATAGGTTAAATATATAAATCCTGTTTGGGCGTCCTAGGTTGCATGAAATTTGGGATAGCGAAGGCTGACTCTGAGTGCTCCTTAAGAGCTAGAATAAACTCTAATTGAATAGTACCCAGCTATTGTAATGCAGAGTTAACCATGTCAGTACCTGAAGTATTGAATTATTTGTGACACTCTTTATGCATCAGTGTTTGTAACAAATTTGGTTGTCATAAATGTAGTAGTTTGTATAAAGTGCCTTACCAGCTTTGACTACGCATTACCCCCTAATGAATGTGGGACCATGTGGCGAAAACAGGGTCATAGCAAGTGGTGGAGGCGCCTCACGCTGCCCACCTCGTGCAAAGCCTAGCGTAACCACTTAACTTACAGTACAAATTAATTCGTTAATTCAGAGAGTAATATCCAGTAGTAAACAGTAGTAACATTGAAGGTTCATTCGGACGCCGCAGCGTGTATTCAAAGTCAGCAGATTGCGCTCGCACAGGAGCACGCGAGCAAATTTTCCGCAGCAGCGAAAATGCGACAGGACAACAGTCCATTGTCTTGCAGCTGTAGAACGAGTGTGTGTGAGCTTCTGCTTGTTATTATGTAATGAATGCAATATTATGGCACCACTTTTCAGGCCATACTACCCCTTTACAAATGCAAATTTTCCACTCTACACTGTGTGCTAAGTGGAGAAAAACGCTTTTCAAGTGTATGAATTTTAGTATATAAGAAAACACACGAAAATGTTTGCATCTATCTACACTTCGTGACAGAAAACACCTCCCCATCCTTCATACAGACAGCTAAGAACATATTTAAACACACCACAATCGATCTTAGCGACACACAAAAGAAAATACCATCGCATAACAACAACAAAACAGCTAATTTCAACAATTTATCACATCCGCCGAGAAACTATTGGAAGAAACCCGGGAATTAGTAGAAGAATTGAACGTCACTCCCATGCGATTAACAAACAGTTTAATAAACAAAATAATTAATAGCAGCCTTCTGCCCCAATACACCACCACCCACCAACCAACCCACATGCGAAAATATAACTGCAAACCACTTCAGAGTACTTATCACCTATATACAGCATCACTAACACAGATCACATATCCGGAACTTCACCACTAGCTACACCACTTGGCAACACAGAATAAAACAACATGGTCAACCCACCTCTGTCTATTCCTAAGTTCTCAGGAGATAACCATGAATACATGCACGAGTTTCTAGAGCAATATAACCTAGCAGCCGACACTAACAACTGGGATGAAACAGAAATTCTGGCGATTGAAATTTTGCTAGAACAGCTCGGCGAAACATGAGCTCGAAAATTTTGTCCAAACCCAAGGGGGTCAGATCACTTTGCACGACATTGCCACAAAACTCAATAACACATGTTTGACACCAGCTATATATAAAAAAAAGAACGGTTAAAATAAATTCTATACACAGGAAAAAAAAGATTGGAGAGAGTGCTTAAAAATACATCGAAGACCTTATATATTATAGAAAAACATACAACCCATATGTCAGTGATGCTGAATTTATTTGCATAGTGTGGTGATCCCTTCTCCCTTCCATTGTAGACAAAATTATCGGTCTACAGAATGACACCGTCGCTGACATGATCACAAACCTAAAACGAGTCGAACTATGCTGCTTTCGATACAACCAAGTTCTGACTGGTACCCAATAAAACACAGACACAGAAACACTTCGAGCCGAAGTAGTAAAATTTAAAGAGGAGATCGCGAATCTCACTATTCAAACACAAAATCAATCAAATATGGCCAATTTATGCTAATAGAGAAAACCACACCAGTTCACACAACCACACCAGTACAGACATTACGAGCATAATGAACAGACAAATTACCACAGAAACAACAGATATCTGGAAATTGTCATTAAAGAATATGAGACCAACCCACCAAAATATTTCAACCAACTATGATTATAAGTTAACATGGACTATATTTGACCCCAAGACCCTTCTCCTAGTTGTGGTTGATGCCTAAGTTATGAATTTGACAACTGTAACTTAAACAGTTCGGAAATTATAGCCAACTATGCTTATAAGTGTTATGCACACACACAGCCTTAAGGACGAGACAGTGTTACATGAGATCCGATCATTCGCGACACCTTGATGTTCAATCGCCGCCGCCGGCGAGGCGCTGGCCTCCAAAATGGCCGAAATCCTCAGCTGGTCGATAATTGTCCTGGGTATACATAGGTCGGCTATACCAAGATGGCCACCGAGAGTGAAAAGCTCCGACTTTGGGAGAAGCTTCGACCGATTCCGCCGCTTTGGGCAAAACCACCGCCGCAAAGGGCAAACTGCCTGGATTATGCTAATTAGTACTGACTGCCAAGATGACCACCAGCGGTGGAGGAAAATTAGGGACATTTGGGGAAAAAAGGGAAAAAGTGATGTTTTTTTCACGAAATCGACCGTTTTGATTGGGAAAAGGGGAAAAAAGGGAAATTCTCGCTAATGGGGTCCACAACCCGACGCCTGGTAATATGCTAATTACAGTCCATGGATCCACCACCTGACGCCTGATGCACAAGAATCGGCTATTTTATACTACTCAAAATCCTTCAGCGTCGATCATGGGATAGAGTAGTGCTTACTTACTTTGTAAATAGATCAAATTTCAACATTGATTTTATGAAGGGCTGCCTGTATGCTGAGGGATGAATAGCCACGCTCTTTTGGCCCACACTTCTTTTCTTTGTCACCAGGTGGATTTGTTCTTTTTTGAAGGTATCTCTGAAATATTATTAATTAATGTCAATTTATGCAGACATTGTGAACAAACTAAGAACAACAAAATATACCTAAATAGTATCTAACAAGCCATATTATATGCTTTTTTGAATAATTAGGTGAACAGCCAGAATGCAGATTTTTATATAGGGTCTAGCCCATTCATTGTAGGCCTATCCCAATAGTTTCCTGAATCCTTAATAAATTACTTTTCAAATAGATCCACCCACTACTCAATTTTGAGCCGCATACAAAAATTGCCCATTACTTCCATGTGTTATAGGCCTATACAAAAAGCTTCGCCCACGTCCCCAGATAATTATGGCATGTAATAAAATGTTTTCTAAAAACTGTAGCATAGATAGGCATACTATAAATGCACTATATCCCGGCGACACAGCCAAGCCAGACAGGTGAAAAGATTCCGTAGTGGATACCATTGGAAACGAAGGGGCAACACAAACATCTAGATGTGAACCGAAATCAGATATTTTCATAAAGTTAAATTACGAAAATAAAATAAAGCATCTACTTGACTTACTTACCCTAAGAGGCTTACAACAATATAGTGTAAAAAACGCCATAAAAATTCGATTTTAGTGCGTAAACTTATTTCAGTTATAGTTTTTAGACACACACTAACATAAACACTGGCTCAAGCAGATCTTGCAAAAAAAAAAATAATATTTCAGCTACATTTTATAAGTATCCAAAGTTCTCATAACTTTGTGTGCCGTAAAATTACCATAAGGCATGGTCACAGTACGGTTTCAAAATCGCTTACCTGTATTTTCAACGTTATATGCATATTCTGGAACAATTTACACGCATTAACATATAACTGATTAAATATGCGCCAAAATTACACCTATATATCTGAACGAAGTACTTTCATATCCGTTTCTTCATTTCACAGTGAACCTATCAGGCTAGTTCCGGCACCTACGTAAACTGGAACGTCCGCGCTATCTACTAGTGTTTAGTTGAACTCGAACAGGTGTGTCTAGTCTGTGCTAGGAACAAACGAAGAAGTATCACGCAGTTACCAGTATCACGGACTAACCAGAGTTGACTCTATATTTTTACACGTATTTGTTGAAAACCAGCCTATGGCTGAACTGTACGTGGGTAGTAATAAAAAATAAAATTAAATTAAAAAAACACGGCCGACCATAAATTATCTTCACTTGCAACATGTCATCGATTATGGACCCTGGGACTGAACAGGTTTAAAGTTTTTTTTTTCCTAATTGCGTTATTATTTTCAGACGAAATATGGGAAGGTTTTTATATTCCAACGTACCTTGCACAACTTTGCCACTTGCCTGTATTTACTGATTGCCTGCGGTACGAGAGATTCTGGGTTCGAATACCAGGCAAGGCATATGTGTTAGTTTAAGTTAGATCATAAGCTAGTTTGTAAGCCTTCCCCTGATAAGAATTCAGACATAACAGCGGTGGAAGTTAATAGGCACTTTCCAACTCGAATACATGATTCGATTAATTGGCCCCGTGTTCGAAACACATTTCAAGTCTACAATAGTTACATGTTTAAAAGCAACATTGATTTAATGTTTGGAATGGATAGGGCTATAAAAATCGTGGATTTCACATTACATACATTATTCTCTCTCGGAGTGGAAGCTTCCGACATTTTGCCGCGATGCAACACTGTAAAAAAATTCTGGTTAACATCCTAGACTGTAATGGAAGTTTTTAACCTATAGACTGTATTGTAATAATACCACGCATCAAGCTTCAGGAAAAGGAGTGTTTAGCGTCGTTACTATACAAAGTTGGGAACTTCCCTACGCATTTGACTGTTTCCTGGGCAAACGTAGGAAAGCTACAATGAATGTACAGGCGGAAACATTACCATTCCTGCTTTCTCACTAAGCAAGCGTATACACTGATAAAGGCTGTTCACGATAAAGTGAGCACTTTAGAAATCAACCTTAGAAAAAAGTCCCTGTCCCTACCAGTATATATTTTAACGGGCGCACTGAGGCACATGCGTCCAGTAAAGTTGATAACGATCGAAGGGAAAGTAGTTCCTTATATTAACGTCGAACAAAAAGTATTAGGTGACCCACTTGTGACGACTTAAATTATTTCTCTCGTTTTCTGTTATTTTAATGAACGGAAGTGTGAAAAAGAGCAGATTTGGACAATGTTTACTTTTATAATAATTTCACAACTTCACATGACCGACACATGAATAAAATATTAAGGCCCATGGCAATGCTAATTTTGCATAAGGCGGAAGAACACACAACGTGCATACAAGTAGGTACTAGGCAGGGCTTTCAAAAGAGTTCATTTTACCGTGAACAGCGTATATGGTAAACTTCCGAATGATTTCTTATAGTGAATGCGTAATTTCTTTTATCTCCCGCTCAAGCCGGAAGAAGTGTTTGTTTTTTTTTCCACGTGGACAACGTGAGCGAATGCATCCGCGTGTGCTGTCGCGCACGACGGGCGGTCTCTAACCCACGTCTACCAACCCTCGCCCTCCAAAATCCACCGCAGGAGCTGTCCGCACCAGATGTCCATTCTAACTTACCCCTCGCCTCCCCACGTCCTTGATCCAAGCGACTTGCGGAGCGCTCGCGATGTACTACGAAAATAACCTCTCCCCCCTCCCTCATTAATATACCCCCATCACCCCTCAATAAGGAGTCGGAGGCCCGAGTTTAGGGGTAACACCTACACAGAAAAAGTCTAATGTTGTTGCTAAAAAAAAAAAAAAAACATTACTATAGGCTGTTCACGGTAAACTGAGCACTTTTTAAGGCCCGTCTAAATTTTTCTTTTCCTCCTATTTCCATCTTCATGCTGCTTTTTAATATAAACATTGCAATGCGGCCAATAAACACAATTTATACATTTCCCCACCCTCAAAATTTAATGCCTCGGGCTGCAATAAGATGTATTTATTATTGGTTAATGACTGTTGGGAGGGCCTTAAAAAGTGCTCACATTACCGTGACCAGCCTATATAGACCATTCACTGTTACTTCGCACTTATCCGAAGCACTGATGAAGTTCTACTTCCAGGATGTTCATCCGCCCGTGCTAACAAAGCGTCGAAAATTACTCTGAAAGGACAACGCACCGCATTCGTGCGCATTCAGTGCAATAATGTTTTTTTATGATAGCTATTTCCTACTATAAGCTGTTCACGGTAAAGTGAGTACTTTTGAGGCCCTAGTTACTTTTTACTTTCAGCACAATTTCATCCTTTTACCACCTTTATAGATAAATATTGCCATGTTTGTAATAAACACAGTGTTTATATTACACATTACTCGAAAATTAACGTCTAAGGGTAAAATAAAATATATTTATTGACTATTATTACAAACGAAAGGGCTTTCAAAAGTGCTCCCTTTACCGTGAATAGCCTATAGGCGTTACCAACACACATCTTTTTTCACTGTTTTTATACATATTGGTTATAAATAAATATTAAAGTTTAAAAATTTAATGTAATTAAAATTCTAATTTAACCAAAAATAAGGTAATTTTATGTTAACAGAAGTATAAGTCTTGTGATACATAACACATCTAGAATATAACTAAAAACATCATAAGTGGGGTTAGTTTTCAAACGTTTGATTCACATCGTGCGAAGAAACAACGAATATACTATACTGAGCAATTTCTTTGAACGTTTATGTTATAGCACAATTAATAATGTCGTGGCAAAGTCAATAATATTAACCTTTTACAAAGTCGCGCATCACAATTATGCAAACGCACTGTTGAAGTGGTAATGATAACAAACCTTATAAGTAATGTTCCCGCAGCCAAATGTTGTGTTACGTTCTAAATAACAGGAATAACGAAAAAATAAATAAATAAATGTGTTACGACATTAAAGTAATGTACACCCAACACCAGTATGAAACCACTTTATTTAAATTTTGAAGAATAGAATGATAGCTAAATGTAACTTAAATCAGCTTTCCAATGTTGCAAAGAATGTTTGCGTATGCCAAAACATCATATTATATTTCAAGAGCATTAAGTAAATTTCACATAACGGAGGAGTCCTGCATTTTTGTTGTTACGTAAAATGTGAACCAAAGTCTGATGCGTCGAAATCGAGCAGCTGACCGGAAGATGTATTTTGTGAAGTGGAGATCGTTATGCACAGAAGGCGCGGCGAGAATTCGATGCCCCCCTCCCCCCTCCATCACCATGGCTTGATTTTTTCTTCATAGATAATAATTATTTTCGTGACAATATATTTGAATTTAATTTATTATACATCGAAACGTTTTTTAAGAACTAAGGAACTGCAAGAAAAAAGTTAACACAAGTGTTAACATCAGTTCCAACACAAAATTAGTTTTGGCGCAACATAAACGCCACCATAATGTCGACAGTAGCTATAATAAGGAGGTACCGTTGTTACAAAAGTTCTTAATATTACATTTGCACTAATATCATAACAGTATATTGCATTAACATCAATATTAGCTACTGAAGGTTCACAGAGAACAAAAAATTACTGTAGGACTTGTCACAACATTAAGACTTCTACCCGTATAAGGCGACTGTCCACTTTACCAAACTAGTTCAAGTAAATTTGAGCAAATTATAAAACGCGTTACACCATCTAAGTCTTCAAAGTTAAAGTAAAATTTTCAAGAAGCAAACACAGTAGATTTTAAATGTAATATAGAAGACACACAAAGTATTTCGTGTGTTTCATAAAGCAGTGTGTTTTAAAGAAGTTATATTTTACTTGTAATACAAGAAAAAATTTGACAACTAGTTCCCAACAAATTGTTTCTGAAACTTAAAGGAAAGAGCATTTCTGTGTACCCGGCGCGCAAATATGGCTGTTGTGTATTTGTAATAAGGTTTATTTTTTTTTATTTTTTTTTTTTTACGTGTTAGCGTGCATATTCTGATTCAACATGAAAATAAGTGACACTTCTGAGTAGTGAGGGATTAAAGGTTTTTACACGTCACACTTTCTGCAAACACTATTATAAGTTCTACAGTGCCCGTGAAAAGTTTAAGACCATTAGCAGATTTGTTAAATACTTCCCTGGTTTAGAATTTTTTTTTTTTAATTGAAAGGTCTTATTAACTTCTCCCGGTGATATGCCTGGATGCTTATCAGGGGACGGCTTACAAATTAACTTATGACCTAACTTAAACTAACATCAATGTCTTACCTGGGATTCGAATCCAGGACCTCCCGAACCACAGACCGGCGGTGCACCACCGACTGCGCCACGTGAGGTCGGCTCAAAACTTTTTGGTGCAATCTAGTTTATAAAATTTGTCAACATTGTTAAAGTCGAAAACATATTTTAGCATGATAAACTGATAGAAATCGGCAAAATAATTTGGATGTGATAATTTACAAAATAATTGCATACATTTTAAAATATCGCAGAATTTTTTTTTGTTAAAAACTTGTGTAGACACAATGATTTTACAGATACATAAATAAGTGAAGTATGTTTCTAGAATTGCCTTTATTATTAAACTTGAAAGAAGAAGCCAAACGAAGACTGTAATAAATTTACATAAAAAATTATTTTTTAAATTTTTCTTAGCTGAATTCACATTGTAAGAAAAATTAGGAATAAATTTGCCGAAATTGCAAACTAAAAATGTTTCTTACAAGTTGAGCTAGCGAGTTGGGGTGTTCAGTTACACTTAGTTCTCTTCCTACTGAAGCGAAAACATTAAACGTTTGTTACAGGGAAATCAAATATTAAATTGATTATTCCGATCCATGTTGTGATATACAATTGTAGTGGTAGTTTCGTGACGCGATTGCGTAATAAATAGGGAGAAAATATGTTTTACCGAGCATAAGGTGACAAGTTCTTGGAATGATTATGTGTAGCAAAACACAACGAGACATTGCAGACGAGCTGGGCATTTCTACGTCATGTGTATCGGACACCAAAAATTTTCGAAGTAATGTGATTAGTACTTGTGTGAAAGCAGATATTTAAAAGTATCAACAAGTGTTGGAACGCTGCTTAATTTCCAGAAAAGTATTTTCTTATATGTATCAAATGATTCCACAGTGTTTTCTTGTTTCTGGTATCAATTTATTTCCTATACTCAGAGACCTAAAGAATTCGCAAATTCATTTTGGGACAAGCTAGAATTCAAAACACGTGTGTTTATATGATTTTAGTCATTGGTAGAGACCTGAAAAATTTATGAGTTCAATGACCTGTAGACTAGACTGTACATTATTATGTTCAAATATGCCGATACTGAATGCATATCGGTTATCTGCCGTTACAGTGGAAGGCGACGATTGGGCCAGCGTTCTCCAGGAAGTGTCAAACCCTGTGTAAACTAATGGCTGAAGTTGTACAAACATACGTGTTTGAATTCTAGCTTGTCCCAAAATTAACCCGCAAATTCTTCAGGTCTTCAGTCATTGGTCTACACGGTTTTTGAAACCTTTTGGAGAACAATGGTTTAATCGTCGCCTTTCACCGTGACAGTAGACAACCAATGCACAGTTGACATCGGCATATTTGTACATAAGGTTGTAGAGTCTAGCCTGCAGGTCATTGGACTCGTGATTTTTTCAGGTGTCTACTTATACTACGTAAAGTTGTAGTTTTAGTTTACATATTTCATGGTCCTAAACATTCGAGGCTTACTATACAGCAGGACGAAAAACAAATGAAGTGGAGAAGTTTGGGCAGCTCTTAACATCGATGTCTTGAGAGTAGATGAGGGTGAAGAAAGGTCTGGAGCAGCACTGGAATACAAGGGCGGGGAGAGCAGGAGATTCCGAGAAAATACGCCGACCAGCGGCATCGTACGACGTGATTCCCATGTGCAAAAATCCGGGAGCAACTCCGCCGGGAATCGAGCCCGGTTCGCCTTGGTAGGAGGTGCACCGTTGCCCAAAGCCAAAAACTATATTTTCAGACTCGTATAGCTGGGGAGATCCGTTTTTTTCGCGAAAGTATTTCCTATCTAGCTGTATTTCAAAACAATTTAGTGTTGATACAGCCGACCTCCCGTGGCGCAGAAGGTTGGTGCGCCACCGGCCTGGGGTGCCAGAAGTTCTGGGCTAGAATCCTATGTAAGGTGTGCGTGTTAGTTTAAGTTAGTTCAGAAGTTAGTTTATAAGCCATAGCCTGATAAGCCTTCAGGCATAACACCGGGAGACAGAAGCGGCAGAAGGTTTTCGTAAATACGGGTCAAGGTCAAAAATCAAGACTGGGAAAAAAATAATTTTTTGCGTATACATTGTGCTATACATAAATTGAAATAAGCACTAGGAAGTATCGCAGTATCACAGGAGGAAAAATCTGCAAACATCTTTAATATCAACACTTACTCAAAACTTCATAGTACATGTACGGATGTACACATCATTTTTTAAAACATGTTAACTGAAGCTGATGTCGATCAACGATTATAAACAAATTTTGGGAAATCGGATTATACAAATTCTATAAATACTGCACCAATACAGCATCAAGTAGAAGAATTTCCAATTTTAAATAAATCATATTTGAAAATAATGCTCAAGTGTGTCTTCACATATTTATAAAATAATAATAGTTTTTGTGTTTTAAACACAGTTTACATGAAGATCTGGCAAAAAACTTTTCTTCTTGATTCTTTTGAAGAAATTAATTTGTTCGCAAATATCCAAGTTGGAAACGTCTTTTGCCAGATCCCGATGTACAGCCAATACAGCGATGTGATTAAGACGTTCTTGAGCGATTGTTGAACGCATTTATGTTTTCAAACGTCTTAGGGCGGAGAAAGTTCTTTCAACTGTTGCTGATTTTGTTGCTAAAACAAGCAGCAGCTTTAAACAAGTACACATTCAGAAAATAATCTTCGGGTATGTGGCTGTTCTCTTCTTATGGAATCTAACACTTCATGAACGTTATTTATTTTCCTACCAGCAGTACGTTCTGTCAACATAGCCAATTGCCTCGTAAATCTCTTCACATTCAAATCCCCCTTGAAGTGCTCGCAAATTTGTAGCACTTGATCTCTAATGTTATCCACCTCCCCGATCGATGACTTTACAAGAACATTTTCAATTGACTTATAAATAGCTTCTCCTGGATGTTGAAAACGTGATTCGATTTCGCCTTTAATTCTGTCGGTAACGGCAAAGTAATTTGGTCTAAAGAACTGCTCGGGGCTTGAGCATTGTACTGGTGGTGCTAAATTTATATTGTGTTCTAAGCGCTTTGGAGGTTTACGGACACGAGGGAGGCTAACTGGCTGTAAATCTAGATCTTCTCCTTGTTTCATAACTTTCTCCCACAACTCAGTGAACTTTTCCTCTGTTCTAAGGTCAGTACGCCCCATAACTATTTCAGTTTGCCTCAAGGCGGATGTGATGCTGATATCTGAGGTTTGCAGATTTCTAGCAAGTTCATCTGTAATACCAAAAACTATTACTGACACTTCTAGGTAAAATAAACTGCTGGTTTTCTCAAAGAAAGCATAAAATCCATTTGCAACAGACACTTTGGATTTCAAGCTGTCAAGTACACTCAGTATTGTTTCATATTCAAAGATTTGGATCCCACAGTCCATCTTGTAGGGCACAGAGTTTCTGTGGAGTATTTTTTGCCAAAGCTGGATCATCATCTGCATTGTAATTGAGGAAAATAGCAGTTCTTTTGGCAGATTCATTAAAATAATGTCGCTAGTGTATGGACATTTTCCAAAAAAATTCGTAATTTCAGGTACTATGCTAGAAGCATGTATGAGAGCTAAGTTTAAAGAATGGCTGAATCAATGTATGTAAATGGCTGTATTCTCTTTGGAACTAATTACAGCTTGGCCGCCTTTCATGTGGTCACTCATATTTTTAGCACCGTCATAACATGGACCTCGACAGTCTTCTATAGGTAGGTCTAGCCTCAACAAAACATCTTCAATAATAGCTGCTAAAGTGTCTCCCGTAGTTGAGGATGTCTCACACAAACCAATTAAATCTTCAAATACATCAAAATCATCATTCACATGTCGAAAGAAATGGAAATTTTTTTTTTTTTTCGGATTATCGGTCGTCTCATTTACAATAAGAGCAAATTACTTATTATTTTTAATGTCTTGATTCAAATGCCGCACTACTGTTAAAGACAATAATTGCATTACTTCATTCTGGATATCATGGGAAAGCCAGTTATGCCGCCTGAACAACCAATCTTTAATGTCAGATATTTCATTTCTTCTTAATTCAAGTAGCTCATACAAATAACCCTCCTTTTATTGTTTGCCACTTAAAGCAAGACAACGAGTAGCATAGAATTTGATACTTGAAACAATAGTAGTGAGAGCTTTCTGAACTTTTTCCATTTCCATGCTAACTTTGGCAGATAACGTAGCTGAAACTGGCTTTTGATTGAAAGCTGAAAGAGCTTCTTCGGACCCTTTGTGAGATTCACTATTTTCCGCCTGAGGGCAAATAATAATGCGAATTTTTCATGTCCGTAATAATAAGATTAATAGTTTGCACTAACATAGGTTCACGCGTCTTGCAATATTGTGTCGTTTGAGATGAATACAACCCTGGTGTTCACCAAGTGTTAGAGAAGAGAACGACACGTAAGAATATAAATAATCCTTACTGTTGTAAACACGATTGTTATTATAAATTTTTCAGGAACTGGTTACCTCAGCTGGTCTGTCAGATTAAAATCCACAAAACAGTCGATAAAATCCAATTATGTTCCAACGGGCGTTCGTAGCTTCAGGCGTCGACAATCTCGGAAGTACATTCAAACAACACTTGCTTGTTTAACTACCCGGTAATTGTTTATTTAGAAACTCGTATCATTGAGCACAGCGCAATTAAACATTTTAGGTCTGCATGAATGTAAGTAATCATGTAGACACGAAAAACCGCGGACACCACTCATATCATTTTTGTTATGAAACTGCACATATACGCAATCATAAATTGTTCCTGAAACCTGCCACTTATCAATTCCGTCATAGGTATTCGAACCCAGAATTTCTTCAACCGTTAGCCAGACTCTAATTCACTTCTCCAAAGAAGTCTATTTAACATGTGTTTCCTTGTGTAAAGATTACTCACGTATTGTATTCTTATGCACCAAGAGAGTATTTTGAATATGGCATTTTTAAGCCGTTCGGTTAACCTTTAACACTTTGTAGACTATGCTCGAGCGTAGCCCGAGCAAAGTTAATTTGAAAATTTCATTGTCGTTCAGAACAAACCTCACATGGATGTGCAGTCTTTGTTTGGCTAGTGTTTAACATGACCTCACAAGAACACGACGGCGCAATAACAATGATATTGCTAACGGTAAAATATTTTTTTTTCCGTAGCCATTCAAAGCGACATGATTGATTGCAAATCCTTTTATACGATAAAGGACATTTAATTGTGTCATTATCAGCTCGGCTCTCCATTGCTTGATGACCGGCCAATAATGAACGCTGTAAAATACAGGATAGTGTCCAGTGTGGTATGGACCAATAGGACGATGGTGAGTTCTAACACAGTCACCTACAGAACCGGTGTTCTTACAGTATTGTCTAAAGTGCCAGTAAATGTGTGCAGACCTCGATGTGTTAATCTGTGAGTCGAAGTGTTGCAGAGAGTAATATTTTTCTGTGAACTCTACTAGTGACTGCAGTACAGTAATTTATGCAACGAATTAACAGCGCACTGCGTGCTCAAAGACGTAACGCGCAGCCTATCACAAACGTGAGGCGTGGTAACATTCACAAATCAGATGCCCTTCGAGGGTCCTAGTTCCCAGAATGTTCTTGCACAACCTTTTAAGTCGCCGGCTTCTCCGTGGGGTGGAGGAGGGATCGTGACGCCAGCCAGGTCAGCTGGCAATCATACCCGGCCGCCTAGCGACGTGACCGTGAGCAAGTCTGCTTGGGGGAAGGGAGGTTCAAGGTGGGTCACCCCCTCACCCCCACAGAACCACTTTCGCTGGTAGTGCCTGCGTCCCGGTCGGGAGTCATCGCGTTACAATATATATTAAATAAAGAGTTATCCTGTTAATTTATCGTTTCCTTGATCGTGTCATGTTGCAAATTAATCAATGTTATGACGAGTACTGTACGCAGAAAGGCATCCGTGCCCAGTCCTCCTTGTGGCTAATCTGATTTGTGGAATTTTCTACTCTTCTTAGACATGAATGGTTAACGCCAATATTATCAACCATGCAGCATGCCTTGGTTGCGGGGGAAAAATCACTGAGCACAAGTGCAGCGCGCACCAAACAATTACGTGACTCAACACTCGAAGTCAGAAATTAACGTGTTCCCGAATGGGTTAAGGTGCGGAGAAACAATTGACTAAATCCATTGTAGTCTACAACAGGACACTTGTTTAAAGCCAGCAGTCGTGTGTCCTTGTTATATTCCGACAATCTGGAAAGACAAAGAAAAGTTTGTCGACGAATTTGTGTGTGCATTTGACTCCGGGGACTGCAGCAATTAATTTCTGCGAAGCGCTCCACTTCAGTGGCTGGCAAACACGACAACCAGTGAAGCGACCTAATTAGGTTTTTTTTTTTTTTTTTTTACTTTCAAGTAAATTTATTGCTTTCTGGCAGGAGCGACTTGACCAGTGTTCACATTGTGAACCCCCCCCCCCCCTCCACCAAACCCTACATACGTGCACCCTCGTCCACAGTCCTTTAACCGGGCGAACTGGAAACGTCAAATACAGGCGGATGGTGTGAGCGGGCTAAAGTGGCTCGAGTCTCCCGGAGCGATTCGTGCCGACTTCCACAAAGGCGAGGTTTGAGATGCGATTCGTGAGCGTGAAAAAAAAAAAATCTACATTGTACTTTAACGGGGACCTTCTTCCGCCAGATTGCATTCTCGGTTTATCTACCTTGTTGGTGAGTTTAAAAATAAAATTATGAAAGTGCCGCTATACCTAACTATAATTTATTCCCGGTTACTTCACACTTTCCTTAAGCCCTGCTAAAAATCTACCTTCAAGAAATTCCTCCTCTTCGTGCAGACTAATCTTTATTAAGTCTAGAACATTGCACCATAGGACAACGAACCGTATTCGTGGGCACTCAGTTGTATTGGTATTCTGCATGAGAACTATTTCTTACTAGGCGCTACCAACACACAGGTTTTCTCACTGTTTATTTTTTCATGTTTATTATAGATGAAGTATTATAGTTTATTAATTCAAACACATGTAGAACTTCGATTTTACGAAAAATAAGATACTTTCATGTTAACAAACTTATAAAACACTTGTGATATATGGCATATTAAGGAAATAACTAAATTCGTAATATATGTGGTGATTTTTCAAAGATATGATTTAAAAAATATGAAGAAACCGTAAATAGACTATAGCTATTAATTTTACACTCAAGCACGGACAAGACAAGGTAACTACGTATTCGTAATTACGTCACAATTTCAGTTGTGCCAAAGTATGGCAAATTCAATGATGTGACGTAAATACTAATTCGTAGTTTACTCGTCATGTCTCTATTGCGGCGTATATTCGAAAGCTAGTTGAGTGTAGGAAGATAGCCTCCTTTCGGAATTACATATATATATACTATATAAATATATATATATATATATATATATATGTTGTATAAGCATATATATACAGTTTGTATAAGCATATATATATATATACCGGATATATATACAGGATTTATAAGCATATATATAAAAACAGGATGTATATATATATATATATATATACATACACATGATGTATCCAAATTCGACCGACAAACTTCGGCTGTAGGTTTTTAACGAAAAAATGAGCTGTAAACATATACATGTACATGACCTATGGTCTAAAGTGAATACTAAAGGTGGTTGCTACACATCTTTGAAGTTGGGCCTTGAATTCTTTTTTATGGCAAATATTGGAGATAATATTTAGGATGGAACACCAATTGTATGGATAAAGGTTAACTGAACAAACATTTTCAAACAACACAATATTTGTCGCTGTTATCAAATTATTTAATGCGAATAATCAATCTTGCTACCACTATTTCGAACTAACACCCATGTCGCGGTAGCATATTGGGGGATTAGAGGGATGGGTAATTAATCCACATTTCCAATTTAAATAATGCCACCTTTTGCAAATACCCTAAACCTCATTGTTTTCGATTAATTCGTGTTTTACTTTCAAAATAATATTTACCAATATCTGGCAGGTAGGGCACGCACGATACGTACCCAATAACATACGTTTGCGGCTATTAGAGGGAGGGGAAGATTCCAGAGTGAGGTACATTACGGTGGTAATGTAATAAACTTTTGCTTTTACTACAACGTCAAAAATGTGTACCTCCCTTAGAATTAATTTTAGACCATATGTCCTATATATGTTTCTAACTACTTTTTTGTTAATAACCTACACCGAAAGTGTTTGTCGGTCGAATTAAGATACATCCTGTACACACACACACTCTCGCATACACACACACTCACATTCACACACACATATATATATACATATATATAATATAGTAAAACAAGAATGCAATGTGGCAGTGGTATGTTCCCCTTAAGACCATATTACAGGATAATTTTTTATTTCACTATACGAAAGAGGTTAATATAAGAACACCATAAATGTAAATATTTACCGTCAAATGATTATAGTTTTCAAATTACTCACCGAAAAATGTAAAAATTTCGGAATATGTGACAACAAGTTTCTATGCTCCTAATTAATGTTGTAAACTTAATCACGTGTCGTGGTAAATATCATTATTTTTTTTATGTGTCTTTTTTACAACACTTGTTTCGTTGTGACAGCCAATGAGCTGTAGGCTATATGTAAGGCTATAGTTATATGAACCAACTATCACCTGGACCAGTAAGACGGTTTGCGAATTATTTACTTCAATATCCTATGTGCACACTTGCAATATTCATTTGGCCATAGGTAGAGACCTGAAAAATTTGCGAGTTCAGTGAACTGTAGGCCAGACTCTACAGTCATGTGTACAAACATGCCGATAATAACTGCACATTGACGGTCTGCTGTCACAGATCGGGCCAGCGTTCTCCAGGAGGTGTCAAACATCATGTGGACCAATGACTTAAGTTATATAAACACACGTTTTTGGAATTATAGCTTGTCCCAAAATTAATTCGAGCAGTCTTCATGTCTCTAGCCATTGGCCGCTTGTATTTGTATGAAGAGTGTGTTACAGGAGTGAGCCAATCAGAATTAAGTTTCTGCAATGCTGACCGTCCGTGATTCGCTGGCAGGCAGATACGTGGTTCTGAACTAAAGTATTTTGGAACAGAACTTTCCCTGAAATATTTTCGCGAAAAACAGGTGCACCTAATCATTGATAGATAGTCCTACGTGTAAAATTCGCGTCTTTATTTGGGGATATGTTAAACTTTAAACACGCATACCTTTTCAATACGTTTGTTATTGGACCATACTTCATCCGACACACCCTGGGTGAATCTGCGTAAATAAATGAACACTTCACAATTGTTTGCCACAATCACATGAAGTTAAGTAAGAAAGGGTTTGACTTCACATCCAGGCAGAAGCCAATAGAGAAACGACGTCGGTTCCAGTAAAAACAGTATTGTGAACTTTAGCCTGATTAAAAATAATAATGCGAATTTTGCAGGTTCCTAAACATAGGTAATTGAGCTTCGCAATGTACAGTTAAGCCCAAAAATTACCTACACGTGGGTACTGCACACATTTAGGTACACTGGGTCTGAATGTGTTGAAGTGTTTCAAAATATATCTTGAGAGGAATTATTTTCGTGATAATCAGGCGACGCTTTGTCTTACATCGGGACCAATAGAAATATATATATTTGCTTTATGTTACTGGCAGCAGAGGTTTGTGTGGCTACGGAACATAGTCTCAGTAGAGAATGATGTCTCCCACACGTAGGGAACCTTTCTTATTGGACGGTATGTTCTGCTGTGTACAGTGCCGACCATTCAAGCCACAAAATATGCGGAGCCGCCCAAATATCCCCACTCAGAGATGAAATGTCGACGCTGTTATTTTGATTTGGTCATGCCCGCGCGGTGTTTGGCTGTGCGAGGCTCTGGGAACGAGCCTAGTGTCTGATTGGCTACTGCGGGGTGCGAAAGTTTCCCTATTGCCTGGGCTGCATGCCAGCAAGCAGGTCACGTGGCACTGACTGGTGAACGGGTATTCCGTCAGAAACGCTGGCACGTGCAGCTGTTTCATCTCTGCATCCTTAACGCTTTCAAACTCATATTAATTTAGGGTTTCAGGTGTTGCAAACAAAACATTTTATGATTCGTGCTGTAATTAATTCGAGACAACTCTTCTTCCGTTGTCGCAGCCAATGAGTAGAGATCTGAACAATTCGCGGATTCATTTTGAGACAAGCTAGAATTCAAAACACGCGTGTTTATATAACTATAGCCATTGGTTCACACGGTGTTTGACACCTCCTGGAGAACGCTGGAGCAATCGTCACCTTCCACTGTGACAGCAGACACCCAACGTGCAGTTAATATCGTCATATTTGTACATAAGACTCTTAAGTGTAGCCTGCAGGTCATCGAACTCGCGAATTTTTCAGGTATCTTCCAATGAGGCGAAGGCTATGTGTTCGGCTAAAGTTTATATATGGCCTAAACCAGTAAGACGGTTTGTGAATCATTTACCCACAGGTAAGATCATTGGTCACTGAGCTTCGCAGTGTGCAGTTCAGATCAAAAATTATCTACTCTTGCCTAATGTGCACTGGCTCCGAATAAGTTAGGAGTACTCATAGAGGTGCTAATATTTTATACTGTGGGCTCTTTCAACATTCGCAGTGGCTTGCCTTACACTTCATGCAAGAAAATTTTCCAATGACTAGGGACCTGCCAAATTCGAATTACTATTTGGCATAAGACTAAACACCACAGTGATGTATATACTCCAGCAGGATATGTTTCTCCATTGGCTGCTACACAGATGTGACGTCACTTCCTTTCTGGCTGGAACGCACGTGATTGTACTACACAGTTGTGAAGTGTTCATTTATTGGCTCATAGTTACCAAGGGCGTGTCAAATAAAGTTTGGTCCAATGACACTATTTTGCAAACGTATATGTGTTTGAAGTTTAACCCGTCCTGAAATAACAACAGAGATTTTGCACGTCTCCAAGAATGGCCACTCAATAGAAAATTATTCAATCAACGATTATAAAGAAGAGAATCATTCGGTCTTTGTGCTTAAATTATTATCATTAGTTTTCGTGGAAGCAATTTATCGGCCACAATCAACGTTTCAAAGAATTTCTTGTTCAATACTTTTGAAAACTGGTTTATAAGTAACACTGTTATAACGTTACTAATGAGTAGGGCAACCTTTTTTTTTTTTTTTTGCGAAAATATTTGAGTACTACTTGTACTCCAAAACACTATAGCTCAGATTCACTTTCGTGATTGGATTGTTTTAACTTCCACGCATCGCAGGTGTCTGCCTGCGAATTACGGACACTCAGTGTCGGAGTTAACCTAATTCTGATTGCCCAAGTCAATTAAGGAATTGTCTACGACAAAGCCACGTGGCCAATAACCAAAGGAAAACGGCATGTATGCAATAGGACATTGCAGTCTAGCATTCGTGTAAATCTTTTCTCGATAAACAGGTGGCCCCTAATGGGACTACGCAGCTGCGCGTCCAAAGTCAAGAAGCGAGGGAGAGATACGGGCGAGAGTTACACGCACGCCTCGCGCCTCATCGCTCCTATGGGCAAGGAGTGCAGTGTTTCCGTCGTAACGCTGTACTGTGCAAATTAAATCTATAACAGTTGGGTTTTATTACACGCTATGGAAGCCCACAGATTAAACTACGCCCGTATCTTTGAACTTTTCTCTTGCCGCTTAAGGAAAGGGCGTTGGCAAACTTTAAAAATGCAATATTTGAACATTTTCACAGATTTATTTCTCAAATAATACATTCAATATGATAAAAGTAAAAAACGAGGGCCATATAAAATTGTTTTTTAATCTTTCATGTCAAGAAGTCATATTTCCAGAACTTTTATCTACCGAGATACGCTTTTACGCGCAAACAACGATTTCACAGAAAACGCTTCAGTACATGGGACCCTAAATGAGCTTTCTCACTCTAGCCCCATGACCGTTGCATGAAAATTTTGAGAGAACTAATAATTGCAAAGGCATTTCGCACTTTACAGGAGTGTATTGAAATGTGTATAAAACGCTGGAGCTGTGTGATAGGTAGTGAGAGTGAAATTTCACGAGAGATATCAAGACACGATACATTTCAAAACACAGTAGGATCGTTTACCTATCTTGATTGGCGTAGCTACTTTTGGAACACCTTAACTCTCTGCACACGAATCACGTAGGATCCGTGCCGATGTGGCTGAATTCTGAGTGGCCCGGTCAGTTATGACATCTCCTCAAACCGACAACAAGCAATGGCAATATACAAACTGCTGTTGGGTGCTTATGGTATTGAAGTTTACCATGTGATCATATTTTTCTTTTACGAAATTCACTAGGTCTAGTGATGTGAGTCGGAGAAATAGTGGGGGAGAGCGAGAGAAGTCAATGGCGACTGTAGTGATGCTGTCCTTGAACGAGACATCTGCAGGTGGGTGCCAAGCACAAGTAGAAATTTTCTGTGTGTAACGGTTCCTCTTAAGAGGTGCATGTAGATGCGTGTTCAAGGTCGAGAAGCTTGTTGCAGTAACACGCATTCCTAGAGACTCGTCGCTCTTGCGCGTAAAGTGTGCAATTTTTCAGTCGTGATGCTGTACGGTGCAAATTATATCTGTACCAGAGGGACTTTATTGCACGTGATGGAAGCCCACAGATTAAACTATGTCCATATAGTGGTACTTTTCTCTTATCGCTTAACGCAACAGCAGAGACAAGCTACAAAGATTCGATATTTGAGCATTTTCGCGATTTTTTTTGTCCGTGAATACACTTACTATGACAAAAATTAAAAAATTTGGGCACATAGTACTGTAGATTGTTTATTTACTATTTCTAGTGGAACGCCGTATTTCCAGAACATTTATTTACCGAGATATACGTTTTCCCTCACACAACTGTTTCAAAGAAAATGTTTCGGTACAAACTTCTCTTGAGGCTACTGTCTGGTTTGAAAGCAGTGAGACTATGGTATAGGGAAATAAATTTTAATGAAATTCGGTTTTTTGGCGTTCCTATTAAAGATAGATGTACACCACCAGGGATTTTTTTGAACAGAAAAATATTTGTTTCTTTGCCATCGAAGACTTTTGTAACATTCGTGTACAGCCTGTTTCCTGGAAAGATCAGAAAAATTAATAATTAAATAAAAAATTACTGAAAAACAAATTGTTACATTTGCCTCGATAGCGAGCTTGGAAGTATACTTTCTCAAGCTTAGGTATCTGTTTCACGTTTATACCTCAAGAATTGGCTTCAAAACCACTCTGTTCATTAACATGTATTTCCCTATACGCTATACCCAGACACAGGAGATTTTTCCGAAAAGAATTTTGCTCCTGCTATATCACCATAGCCTACGTCTACAACTACAAATTCTTTTGGCTATTGGCCGCGTGTCTACGTAAGAAAACATATTCCTAATTGACTGGGCCAATCGTAATAAAGTATACTCCGATACTGAACGTACATGATTCGCGGACAGACACTCGAGGCACAACCAATTTAAAATTATCCAACTCCAAAAGTTTATATGAACAAAATTGTTTTGGAGTACAACTGGTCTTGAAATATTTTCGTGAAAAAAACACCTGTCCCAACCTATACCAAATTGGAATATAGTACTCGTGTGCGGCAGACGCAAGCGGCGTGTTACGCCCTTGTTGCGCGGAGTCCAGCGAGGGAGGTTGTCACAGGGGGTTGGGGCTCGGGCGAGAGGGGAAAGCGACATGGCTGGCGGCTAGGTTTTGACGCAGCAAGGGGCAATGGGGTGGAAACCAAAATTGTGTATGTCGGGAGGGTTGGGGCGTGTATGCGCGCGTGTGTTTTCGTAGACAGCAATGTTCTGAGAAGAATAGCCGATCTCCCCCAACCCCACCCACCCCCAGCACCACCCCCTTCCCCCTCCCTGGCGCTTCGAGCAACAAGTCTTCTCCATCAACCATTACGTCATACGCAACAGATTACTACTTAATGAACAACGAGCGATCTATGGGCCTCTCTCAGCCTCTCAGTCCAACCTCGCTGTCGCCCGATATTACGGAGACTATTTTATTGACCCCCCGTAATGGCAGACGATGCTATTGGGAAAGATCTCTGTGGGCACTAAAAAAAAAAAAAAGACAGTGAAGTGTTTATGACTCTGTAAGGGTCAATTCAGCCGGAAAATATACCATCAGAGACTTTTTTTTTTGTGATATCTAACGCTCCCTCAATCGAGCCTGTTGTGATCGAAGTGCACATTCCCATTGACCGTGATAAAAATACATTCACAATAAGCGAAGTGAACATCAAAAACGAATCGGCAATCATTTATACAGAATGATTCGCAATTAGACCGACATACGTCGGGAGGGTATTGTTCATGAAAAAGTAAAAGGAAAACACTTGTGACACTTTATACATGAACCGAATATTAAGGGATGTATGAGCCCTAAAAAACGAGGTTTTAAACCGTATTTGTGCAAAACATAGGTGACGAAGTAAAATACAATGACAACTCTCGGAACCTTATTGTATGATATCGGGGCCTTCAACGAAAGAGCCGATATTTTGCACAAATACGGCTTAAAATCTCGTTTTTTAAGGACTCATACCTCCATTCATATTCGGTTTATGTGCAAAGTGTCACATATGTTTCCCTTTTACTTTTTCGTGATGAATCACCGAAGTTTGTCGGTCTAATTGGGAATCATCCTGTATAAATGTGATTTATGTTGGCAAGGCTTGACGTCTCGTTGACATTGAAGTCATTTAGAGACGGGGCAAGTTGCTCAGAGTAAAGCTGTCCACGATAAAGTGGACAGTTTGAAATCATCCTCAGGAAAATGTCACTGCCCCATATATCTTAACGAGCGCACTGAGTGGCATGCTCCCAGTAAAGTTGGCAACGAAGGATGGAAAGTAGTTCCGTATCTTAGCGTCAAATAAAAAGTGTTAGGTAACCATTTGTTATGACTTAGAATTATTTCTTTCGTAGTCCTTTTTTTTTAAATGCATCAGAATATAAACATTAGAAGATTAGTAAAATATTTACTTTTGTAATAATTTCACAGTTTCACTTGACCTACGCATGACTAAAGTGATGAGGCCCATGGCAATGTTAATTTTTCATAAGGCAGAAGAACACACAGCGTGTATACAAGTAGATATTAAGCAGGGAATTTAAAAGTTGCTCATTTTACCGTGAACAGCCTATAGTAGGAATTGGAAAAAGTATCGGCCACCGCCTGTGTTAAGGAACACGGAATGCCGAAATCGGAACGTTCAGATCGGCATTTGAACCCAGGTCCTCTCGAATACGTGTCCGAAGAATGACCACAGCGTCATCTGGCTCGGTGAAGTGGATTATAAATTGTTATGCACCTTTAAGTTATCAGTATCTCTGTGTAACAGTTGCTTCGTTTATCTTGAAATAAGGCACATAGACCTAAAAATTAGAGACCTACGAAATTCGCGTTATTTTCTGGAAGCATGCTATGATTCATCGTACTATTCGTATTTGGCTAGGTGTCATTTATTAATTGGCTATTGCAGCAATAAGGAAACATTTACACTTTTTACTTGCTTGTGCGCGATTGGGCCAGCGTCTCGTTAGTGGTTTCCTATTGGCCGAAAGCCGTCCAGGGTGTGCCCGGGAAAACTGTAGTCCAACGACAAACGCAATACAAAAGCACATGTGTTTGATATCTAGTCTGTCTTGAAATAATAACGCGAATTTTGCACGTCTCTACTAATTAGGTAGAAGGCTAATAAAAATGCCGTTAAACGTAATCTTTTAAAACACATTTCAGCATAATCTGTAAACATAATATGAATGTAATATTTTCTTTGTCTACTTACCGTAAAATCCTTGTGCCTGAAAGCACAGTGTTGTAATTTTCGTATATAATGTGATCTTGAGAACCACGTAATTAGAAAAGTTTAAATACTAAATAGAGTGGAGTGGGGTGGTAGGCTCTTTAAATGGGAGTCTACAGATTCGATGAGGGTGCAGCGAGGTGAGTATGGAGCAGCGCCGAGGTGCAAGAGCGAGGGAAATGGGAGATTCCCGAGAAAACCCGCCTACCAGCGGCATCGTCCGGCACGATTCCCGAGTGCGAAGGTCCTAAGGCGACCTACGAAATTAACCCAATTCAAAAAGATAAGCGTTGTAAGACACTTATAATTTCCGTTGTTCCACATATTGGCCAACCTCTTTGGTAGGCACTAAAAGTTATCAAGATGACGATTCTTAAAAGCGTTATAGTATTCCCTGGAAAGGCAACAGAATGGTTAGCATTATAAAGTAAAATTTACATATCTCATATTTGTCAAGAATTTTAATTTCATTGAATAGATTCTTACTTTGTCATGTTAAATGCATGAATTTATCCGCTACTTGAAACTCTTAAAAATGCGAAAAATATTATTCCATATTATTTCATGAATGACATGTCCTGTTTCTTTTATTCGCATTACATTTTAGTTATCTTGTCTCCTTCCCTCATCCTTTCACAAAAAAAAAATAAAGACATATTATATACACATCTGGATACACTTACCTGATAGTTTATGTCCGTCTATATGTCCACTAAGAACTTTTAATACCATTCATTATTACATATGAAGATACCGCTTTCGTCATTACTTCTGCACATTCCATATTATTACTACACCCTGTCATTGGCTTGCATATTTATAATACATACTATGCAATTTACATGCCGCCCAGCTTATCATGCTATTAAATAGAATATTTAATAAACTAATAAAAAATTGTGCTTGCCTACACATAATTACAGAACATCTTTAAACTGAAGTAGGTGACTTTATAAAAACGTGTTAAATGATAACAAGATGCAGCACAGAATTGTTATAACGTCAGTCACCACTGACTGCTTCGATATGTCATATCAGCTACAAATAAACATATATTTTAATGAAAAATGACACCCTCTTTTATTTGTGAATATGTTTATATATTTATCGTGTTATTGTTATTTCATAAAAACATATATTTCGTTACTCTGGTCAACTGAATTTCACGAAAAAGCTCAACTTCATCATCCTACAAACGCACATGCGGTTTTTTTTTCCGTAAGTATAGTTATCCAGGTTTTTGTGTAATATTTTAAGTCTGATGCAGTATTACTCATTGCTGTAAGGCGAATTTTTCAGTAATATAAATTATTTTCATATTGTCGTAAACTAAATCTAAGGAAGAAGAGCACTCATGAAAATAATATTAAAATAAATTATTCAGCTATATAGACTGCCTTAACGAAAGTATCAAATTGTTAAAGATCTTGATAAAATTACGGAAAAGTAGAGACGAGCTGCTTATTCATTTTTTATTAATAGTTAGCAAAAGAGGCTCCGAACAAAATATTTGGCGGATGACGACCCGTTGATTCATCCGCCATCTGGGATTCGGTGTAATGACATAACAGCTTTCTTTAACGTGTCCTTGACCTTGACCTCTGCTTATACAAATGCCGCCATTATTGTTTAAATTTACCCTAAATGTCCTCAAATTGACCGAGATGCTTGATTTTTCCGTTAAAATTTCTGGTTTCACCTTCGAGATTTTTTTAATTTCCCTTAAAAATAATGGTAGAATTTGTAAATTTATTTATCCATTTATTGTCACTCAATCTGTATTGATAAGTCCTAAAATTAAACCCCAGGTAATGTAATTTTTCTTGCAAAGAGCAAAAGTTCCATAGGGCGAGGAAAATCCTGAAAATCATGAAAACTCCATCTGCATTGTATACTTAATGCATGTGTCTATCAGTAAAGTTTTGTAGTAATTTTATACAAAGATATATTTCAATGTTAAAAACTGGGAGATTATATGTATATTGTGCGATATAACTAATGACGATTATTATTATGTCAAATTCGAATATGTTGTCAGGAATGGCGATTACATTCCTTTGTACGACACCATGTTGGGTTGTATTGTAATACCTATGCGTTAAGGGGTTACTATTGCATATGATGTGTACTGTTAATGCTATTTTCAACGCTTTTTCTACATTTTTAGCATATTGCAACCTTTTTCGATGGGATATGAGATAATCGCCTGATAAACATGGAAACTGAGGGAAATGACTTTTCAAATAGAATGAAAGACCACGTAAGAATAATAAATTTCTATCTTTTTTGTACAAATATCAAACTCGAACAGAAGTAATTTGTTTGGATACAACTCAAAATAATTGTTCCTGTAATTATAATGTCAAGAAATATAGTAGGCCTAATGTTTGGCTCTATCATTTGGCCAACAGTTTTATATTACGTTGGCCCAGCTCCGAAATGACACGTGGGCCTACTTTGGTCCATCGTGACCTTTATGTTAGTTGCCAACTGATATACAACATAATTCCTTGGTGCTGATAAAAAAGAGTGTCTGGTAAAATCATCCGAGTTGGTGATTACACTACATGTGAAACCCCATGCTTTATGAACTGCTATTTCGCAAGGATCCAAGGGAGTTTACACTTTGCTCGAACTCATGCACACACTTGACCAAGATAACAATCCCGATACATGTGCTTATAAGAATGAAGCTATTTAAAAAATTTACATTCTTGTAGACCTCTTCAACGGCCTAGCACTGAAAAGCGGCGAAGGTCTGAAGAAGATAGACAGTGACAAGAATGTTGGCTACGTGTTTTGGGATGACCTGAACAAACAGATTGATAGACTACGACTACTGCTTGCTTCGCAAAGTGTTGGAAATTACTCGCATACCAGTGAGATTATATCCACCATCGAAGAACTTAAGGAGGCGGGCTACATAGATGAATCGATTGGGAATTACCCAAGAATTGCATGCGGCCACCAGGCCCAACTACTGCCATCGCAAGGTCATGATTTGTGGGATGAACGACTTTTTCAAGCCAACCTCGTAGAGATGATACCATATGCTCAGGTCAACCGGGCTACAAATACATGTTGACGGTCATCGATTCGCCTGGGCCAGACCGGTCAACTCGAAGAATGCACTTGAAGCCCGAGGCCATGGTAGCTATGATGGGCGAGGAATGCATCCCGATCATTTTGAAAACCAACCAGGGCAAGGAATTATACAATATAAAGTCCAAGGCTCTGATGAAGAAACGCAACATAAAACATTAATCCACGTACAGTAATATCAAAGATTCTATCATCGAGAAGTTCAACAGAACTCTGAAGGGCAAGATGTGGACGCATTTCACAGCGAACAGAAACTACAAGTGGCTTTAACTACTGCCGAAACTCGTCCGTGAGTATAATTCTACAGTGGTCTCGACCACTCGCATGAAGCCCGAAGATGTCAAGGACGACTTCATGGTTCGGACTGTGAATGCTGTTCTGAAGAGGAAGGACACACGCAAGCCTAAAGCTTGGCGACCTAGTATTCATCTCTAAACAGAAAGGTGTCTTCGAGAAAGAGTTCACGGCGAATTGGAGCTCCGGACAATTTCGTGTGCGATGTATACGTAATTACACTCCGACAACCTACTATCGCGAATCTCTGAACAACACACCCATCCATGGCAGCTTCTACACAGAGGAGATCCAGCCGATGAAGTTTCTAGACGTGTATTTGGTGGAGAAGCTGCTGAAACGACATAATGAAGGACATATGTCAAGTAGTGGGGTTTCCCTGGGCATTCAATTCCTGGGTCGCTGAAGCAGACATTGAGTGGTGAACACTGAAGAAGATTAATAAACCTGTATATTTTATTATTTGTAGTAAATAAATAGTGTATTGAAATGTATTTGAATGTTATTATTTATTTTTATAAAAAAATTCCTCCCCCTTATATAAAAATTATTTTTAATAAAAGTTCTTATGTTGACAAATAAAACAAAAAAAAATGACACTATGTACTTTTCAGGAATGGTCAATATCACCATTCGGTACAGGCCGATATCAGGTGGCATAATCGAGAAATTTATGAGTAGAAAATATATACCAAAGTGAAAGGGATGGAGTGAACACAACTAATTAGCATCACCTTAGTTTAAAAAATATATATAATCAAATATGGCTGCCACCTGGTCCGAGTCTAACGACCTGAGTAATTAGAACATGAAATTCCAGAAATGTATAAACAAATGATAAGCAAAAATAATAATAGGATAGAATGAATATAGGCTAGGGGGTTGAATGAGGTGAGTAATTCCTGGAAGCCTGCCAACTAATTAACCAATGTGAAACATTGATGTTGGTGTCGAGCTCCAGTAATTTAAGTGTTTTTAAAATAATTTTTTATATATTTTTTTTAATTTGTCGAATTTTTTCGAATTTGTTTAATTTTTTTCACTCTTAAATCCAACATGGTTGTCCTTGTATTCAGTTACGTAATCGATATGCTATCACGATTGTATGTGCCTTGAAAATATTAGTGAGGTGTTACATAATACTCAATACTTAAGACTTTAATTTTCCAATTATCATTATTTGAATTTTTTTACAAGTTTTTTGGTGATTTTTCTTGATTTTACTTGATTGAACGACGAGAATGTGGTGGTCGACTATTTTCGTGATAGTTAGGAATCTGATATTGTCAGGGAAAAATTGTCGCCTGGGACTGGAATTTTTCACTAATTTTTTTAATCTTTTATAAAATTTAAATAATAAATATTGTGGATTTTTTTTAGAGATAAACGTGATTTTGTATGGAAATATTTATTCTATAATGGAAATTTTAATTGAAAAAGACAGATTTAAAGATGCAAATTGGAATATTTAAGATGACGACCAGAGCCTCATGAAGACAATTCCTGCTGGGTCATTTTTTGCAACTGGGCAAAATGGGAAGTTTTTTACGGAAAAAAGTAAATTTTGGGTAAAATAATGTACTCCTGAATATATTTTTGTGTTAAAAAGGCGATTTTAGGATAAAAGCCAAACGATTTTGAGAGAGAAAATCCAAGATGGCGGAATTAAAGATGGCGGCTAGAGCCCTTGAGCCCTCTCCAATTCTTCTGCTCATGAACAGACTTTGCCCTACTACTGTTATATTTTGCTATTGTTAAACTTTATTTAACTATCATCTCATGTGAAAAAAATTATGCATGCCGTGAATGCTTTCCAGTATGGCCAATATTAAAAGACTTTTGTTGAGTCAAACACGCAATGCACAAAATTACAAACAATGATGGAGTAAACTTTTTTTCTCTAACGTATGCCTGAAACTGAAATGAAAGATGGCATTAATTACACTCTAAATTAGAACAGTGGATAACCACTGATTTGCAGTCAAATGCAACTACGCATATCAGTTAAAATGGATCCATTTAGAATCGGTAGAAAACCACTGGTTGTTTAAGTGAAACAATTTTACTGGTTGAATAAGTAACATAGCTAACTGCATGTGGCGATTTAAATCTAGTTTTTGTTGAATTTAGCGAAATTATTACAAAAATAAACGAATTTCCTATAGTCACTGGTGATAGATGTGAAATTTCACATATTAAAAATAACAAAATAATTCGTAATCCAGGACTTAAACCTACATATTTTAAATGCTTTCCCTGTCACCTTACCAATTGAGCTAACAAACTAATGAATATTTCTGAGAGGAAATATATTTATTACATACATCGGAAGTATGTAATTCTAAATGTTTTGCTATTTATTTTCATGTTTAATTCAATTGGTAACAAGTGGACTGCTGATTAAACATTAGATATCTTTATATTTTATGCTTTTTGTGTTTAATCTCAATCTATTATTTTGGCTTAAATAAATGTATATAAGGGTCGAATTTAATGGTTTTGAGCTACTCTATAATAAACTCAAAGCCTACCCCTTCCATGGTATGACACATTATTATTTACCTCATGGGTTTAACATATATTACATTAACTGAAAATATGTCGGAGGAGCTGATACATCATATATTCAAGTTATTCTATTGAAGCCTAATGAAGTCACCATTGCGGTTAGGTTTTGGTCCGATATTTCACACCTTGCATGATGCCGAGGCTGGTTTGTAGACGGACTACGGCGGGCGGCACGTCGTCATCCTTCTGGCTCTCTGGAGCATCTTGCTGACTGGCGTCGAGACGATAACAGGCGCCTTCCAGTCGCCTGGCTCGCCTATGTCATACCGCTGCGGCCTCATTAGTCGTCCGGCCGTGATTTGGCAACTGCGCGAACTGTTTTCATATTTCCGCTGCTCGATATCCTTGTACTCTTTATTCGTAGAATGGCGCGTTCGTGCAAGCAATATAGTCATGGCTTGCCACAGTCGTCCACGCTATAACAGTATCCTCCCACTGCAAATAAGATCTGTCCTCAGCTCTTCGGTAGCTACGAGTTGAAATTTTGGAATTTTGCCATCTTCTGGCAGTAGGATAATGAATTGGGGGACAAACCCTTCGTTATGGCTGGGTAGTTGTGTGTATGAATTTAAATAAAGAAGGAAGACTGTGTTAGGAAACTGCCGATATAACTGTCCTGCGTGGTCACAGAATGTGTACTATGCTGGCCTTCCGCTGACCGTGAAGTGTCTACTACGAGAGCCTTGAACTTGTAAAGTGCTCTGATGTGCAAACTGTCTGTCCTTCAAATATTTCAATTTTATTTGGGAAGGAATTTGGTATGCTTTACTATTATTTTACTTTTATGAACTACCTCGTGACAATTGGAAATTTTCTGTATAGTTAACAACTTAATTATATATACTTTTGCTTTGTCAAATATAATGGCTTATGCCGTTTCATTTTGTGTATGTACAACTGTGAAGTATATATTATAATACAATTAAAAACAGAACTTTTTAAACTGTGATATATGATACACAAACACATGTTAATAATAATAATTATTACCTGAGAACAATAATATTACCAAAATATTATTTTAATATATCAGGAATATTGAATTCTTTCTTTTTATATAGAAATATCAGAATTATGGAAATTAGCTATACTACATAATTCGTGTGGGGTATAGATAAATTGATTTGTGTTTGTCTGTCTGTGGAGTATCTGTAGTGTGTCTGCCGGCAGTATATTTGTGGATTTGTGAATTTCTCCCTTGTATCATTGATGCATCGTTAAAACTGAACCCTCATATAACTTTCACTTAAACAAAGATTAAGAAGTTTTCTGGTACGGCAAGTTTACTTACAATCTGTTTAAAAACAACAACAAACATGTGGAGTTGCGGAAAGTACGATACGACTGTGTGTTTAAAGTGTTTGTTCCTTGCAGGGTGCTGTGTTATTTATGTGTGTAAAATTTGAAACCGCGGGTTACCTGTTCTTTTATATTTTATTCCTACTCATGTTAATTTTGGAATGAGCAATACGACTGATGATAATGAAGTTTCGCGAGATGCGTTAACCGGTAGCGCGGATACTGCGGAATGGCTGTGACGTCGCTTTGCATGACATTAGGACAGGACAGGTGTCTTGCTGCTGCAGTTGCTGGCATTGTGTACGCCACCTCTTCTATACGTACATTGGACTGCTAGTTGCTGCTACTCATGAACAGCTGTTGATCTTAAACTTATAAATATAGTTTTAGTGTCTTGCTTTAGCGTACCCATTGTTTAAGTTCCTATTTATTATATAAAACATATATTACATATATGAATATATTTCATAACAAAATATTTACTTTCTTGCTGACGCCATTTTATATATTATATTACACCAACTTTTCTAATTTTACTTTTCCAAATTCGTTTGCCCTCTTATTTCGTAACCTAGATTGTTTCAAAGAAATAATTCATTTATGTAATATGTTTCTTAATTGTCTCATTGGGGCAGCGGTGGCGTAGTGGCTAGCGCACTTGCCTCCCACCTAGGCGACCCGGGCCCGATCCCCGGCAGGTTCGCTCCCGGATTCTCGCATGTGGGATTCGTGCTCGGCGATGCCGCTTGCCTGCGGGTTTTCTCGGGGCACTCCCGCTTCCCCCACCCCTGCATTACAGCGCCGCTCCATACTAGGGTCTTATTTCATGTCATGCTCTGGGATGATGGGTGCCTATGAGTCCCAGCTGGAAAGCCTGTCACTCGGAGGGTGTTTCCTCGCACTGGGCATACACCCCATACACATTTATTTATTATTGTCTATTTACCCTCAAGTGTACTTTAATTTAATTCAAAAGCAACACTATCAATTATTTGTTATCTTAATAAAAAAATTACTATATTGGAATATATAATACGAAGTTATCCATGTGCGTAGAGATGCAGTTTGTATTAATTTATAACATATTTCTTTTTATCCTTTTCTTAAATTTAATGTTTACGCAATCACATTTTAGTCATAGTAATTATAACTTATAATATATCACAGGCTTGAAAATAATACTACACATAATTCCAATTAACAATCGTTACGACTACGGGACACAATACATTTTTGCACTCTTGTCTTACGCCAAGGAGGTCGAAAAGGAAAATCTCTTTTGATACATTTCCGCACTGTGTAATATATAGAGGAGGACCCACAGCAAAGTCCTAGTCATATTACTATGTCACATATACGAGACTCCACGGTAAAAACCCAGCACATATCTCTGCGTCAACCTTCATTTCCCTACTACTACTACGTGCCTTTAAAATTACGTTCGTATTTCAGCTTAAAATGTTATGCATATTCCTACTGAACTTTGTTTATAATATCCATATTCCCTTATTATTATCACTGCCTTATTTCACGTTATTACACTGATGATAATAATATTTAAATTATCAAAATAACCACATATTGACGTCCACTATTACATTTCCTAATACGTCTGTTGCACACAGGCTTTACTTTATTCCGTTGAGTAACCATTTGTTTAAAAATGTAATCCCTTTTTTATAACTTACACTTTTGAACGAAGTAATTTACCATTTATCTATAGTGGCATTAAAACTTCATTATTTTATTAAGCATGGCTGGAAGGGGTTTTGTTTATAGTTGGGGGAGGTGGCTTTCTACTTTATCCCTCGCAATGGTTTTTATTCTTATTCACGTTAATTATGCAAAATATAAACTTGTTGAGGGAATTGGCAGAGCTTCTAAGCTTGGCTAAAGAAATTATTTATTTTAATTTACGGCGAGAGGTTGCATCGGGCCCGCGTCTTCACCAATGTACCAATTGCATATTGGGCCTATTCAAAGTATGTGAGGAAACGTGCTATAATGAATAAAGCGAGATACTCTACTATGTCGTGTAATTAAAACGGATAATCATACAACGTTTTACATTATACAATACAACACTTTGCTTAATGTTAATTACAATGAGAAAAATATTTGGTAAAATCTAATGGAATTTGATTGAAACAACCAAATGGTATATTAGTCTACTAGCAATCAAAATCATTGCTTGGTGCAGCAAAATTATTTGTCTGATACTATTTAGTTGTTTCAACAATGTTGTATTGCTTTAATAATAACCGATATACACTGCTGAACCAAGTAAGTTCATAGGTTTGACAGAACCACAACTGTAGTTTCTTTTAACAAAATAATTCTGTTGAACTTCAACATGTCTGTGTTAAAACAACCAAGCACTAAGATATTTTTTCTTACCAAATCATTTAGTTAAACCAGACATGCATTTATTCGGCTTAATTATCAGTGTTACTTCTTTTAACCACACTGTAAAAATATATTAGCTATAGTGTATAATAGAATTATATTAAAATGTAAGCGGGGCATTAGTATTGAACTCTGACGAAGAGTAATCGAAATTTTAACTCTAAAATCCGCGATGCTTGCCAGAGAGTGAGCGCGAACCACGGGCCTGCATCACGGTATGCCGATGCGCTACCCATTACACCACGACGACTACGTGATAAAGGAAGTGAATATTAGGGTGTTACACACTGTTTCTTCTGCCCGTCCTCCCACTTAGCTGTTACTGCTACTTATTTCTGGGTGCTGTTATTTCGAAACATAACTCGGAAACGTAATAAAATTAATTTTATTACTTTAAATATAGGTTATGTTTATAACAAGGGCAGTGTAGGGCGAACGTTTTGAAACACTATGAAATGTCAATTGACAATATGAACGCAAAAAATTGAAAAAAACTTCCACATACCTTAAAAAACAGGTACAAAATTTTCAAATCCCCATGATAATGACAAGTATTCTTGTTTGTTGGTCTGCCATTTTGCACTCGCTCACTACCAACCAATCTCGTTGTTCAGACGGACGTATCCAAATGGTTAAATTTACCATGTCAAAATAGTTTGGCAAATATATAGTTGATTTAAATAAATCGTTTTATAAAAGCAAGCATGTGTACGCATTATATATATATATATATATATATATATATATATATATATATATATATATATATATATAAATATATAATATATATGTGTGTGTGCGTGTGTGTGCCTAGTTGAGCTTACCATACATGAAAAATATGGTAAAACATTCATTTAATTTGAAAAAATAAACCAACAATATTATTTGTTTAAAACAAAAAAAATCACTATATTTACTTCAACAATCCAGTGTTTGATTTAACAATAGCTAGTTTGAAACACCAAATTAAAAGTCAACATTATTTATTTGGTTGTTTAGACAATTCCTTTTTCTTAGTGTACCTTGAGTTGCATCGGGGAGCTCAATATGTTAGTTATTATTTAGCTGCAAGTATTTATATATTCACTAATAAAGTTGCCCACGTGTCTCTCTTCTAAATACCGGAACGGCTTTACCGTCTTGATGCCGATGGCTGATCACTATGGCGGCTGACGGCGGACGAAACCCTTCTTCGGTCCATCTTACCTCGTCGTCGGCTGGATGTGGAAGAACCCAAGCTCAACTCCTCGTTGTCCTTAAATATAGAGGCTGTTTACAAACCACTGCGTTTATTTGTAAACTGCCCCGCGGCTTGTCCTCGCTTCCATGACCTCGCTCTCTATAGATGAGGGCTGATGTGTTCTGGCTAAAACATGGCAAGGGCTTGCTGTTTGTTGTAGGACCATTATAAATAGTTATTTGCTTATATATACAGAATTTTCAATGTTATAAAATAAAATTACTGTAAAAAAAATGATAAATTATAACAAACCTATTTAATCAGTATCGATTCCTCATGTGGTTTTAATGAGATATAAAATTATTTGAAAAAAATACTAAACATATTTATGAGCGTTTAATTATTTAATAATATGTCCATATATAATTTATTATAATTGTATGTTTTTTATATGTAATATAAGTAACAAATTTACCATAATTCTCGCAAAGTATTATCGTGGCATATTTTCATTTATAATTTTCTCTTTCTTTATCATATTTGACTTCATATTCTCTACACAGGTTTTTTGTTTTATCTTCTGTAGAATTATGTGTAAAATAATGGTTAAACTCTTTAATATTATCACAGTCACAGTGTCCACGATCGTGGACATGTTGTTTATGAAGGATATTTATGGCCAGTACTTTGCAGAGCGAGGAATCAGTACCCAGTGTCTTGAGAGTCTTCTAACGGGTAACGTGTTTTGTGAAAGTTGCCACTCCTCTATTTTATGAATGATGCTGGTAACGTCGATAATAACGCAGTACGTTGTTCACTGATTGTAAAATGGACAGAAGACATAAGTATAGTCAACACCAAAATAATACACGATTGCAGCACATCTGCTTACAAATTAATGCGTGACTGAACGGGTTAAATTATGCCTGGGGTAAATGAGCTAATCGTCAGGAGTCCGCAAGTGAAACTATGACATTTTAGAGTTCATAAAATATAATTACGCTGTAACACTTTTTTTTTTGTTTTTAACAAAGCTAGTTTAGGAAAAATATTTTATTCTGTAAATTTAACTTAAGATTGTAACAATTTGTACAGTGCAAAATAAATAGTTGTATATAAGAAATTATTTATTATCTTGTATGAAAGTAAAAATAGGGGGTCCGGCCAAATATTAATTAAATAGAACAGGTTCTCTAAATCACTAAGTTTAAGAACCCTTCCATAAATACGTGCATCTTTCCTTTGATGTTAATTTTTTAATGTGATTCATCATTGTTAGGTAATGACTTAAAGTCTTTTAAAAGGATATCTACCATACTGGCATAATATATTATAATTGTATTTGCTATTTTTATTTATATTATATTTTATATAAATAGAAACATGTATTTATATGGCGAAATTTTGTTCTTTGTTTCTACATTTTATTTGAAACAAAATATGTCAAAAATTCAAACAATTAATTATATTAATATTATATTTCTTATATTATTAATTAAAGAAGTTTCATAAATAACAAGGTACTTTCTCCAATTCACAAATTTTACTCTTTGTTAATTAACATTTCTCCATTAAATTTATATAACAATATATATTATTAGAAAAATCATCGCAATAAATATTTTTACTAACTTTTCTCTATTTAATAAATTTTGTAAATGAAAACTACTCTTGAATTAAACTAACTATTATGAGCGATGTAGCTATTAGAATTGTAGTTTAAAAAATATAAAGTCCTCTGATGTATTATTTTAAAGGTAAGCATGGATAATAGGTTTCATTTATATTAGTTGATAAGCTTAAAGCAATTTATCTTATATATATATATATATATATATATATATATATATATATATATATATATATATATATATATATATATATACCGACTTATTTATTATTCCTGATATAAAACTAGTGATTCAAAATGGAGAAAGCTAGTACAATTATTTATAAATGAACGACAAATATAAATAATTATACATTTTATGATATACAATTTTTAATACCTATGCGTGAATAAAACGTTTCTGCTATATTGTAAACTATAGTATTATTATTAACATCGCAGTCTCATCTGAATATTCTTAATTGAGTGTATTAGTTTTTAAAATTATTTTTCTTATAAATTGATGTACTTAGAATAAATATATGTATATATATATATGTGTGTGTGTGTGTGTGGGTGTGTGTGTGTGTGTGTGTGTGTGTGTGTGTGTGTGTGTGGTAACAGGAATGCTGCAATTTTTATTATTTTACATGAAAGTGTATTTTGGGATTATAATATTATTTTTTGTATTTTTCTTGCTTAAAATTACACCAGTTTAAATTTTTGAATTTAATTAAAAATTATTTTTATTTATTTTTTAATTGGAAATTTTAAATGTTTATCATTTGGTTCAGTCATCATATCGAATTTCGTAGACTGCGATCCTCTTCAGAATCTGTGAAAAGCCTCAAGTCTGTGGAACGTCCGAGAACTACCAATTAACAAAAGTAAGAACTGTTCTAACGCCACGGGCTGCTCTAAGACTGAAGCTGCACAAAGACTACAGTCTATGTGAAGAATGTTGACTGCCAAAAGACTATGGAATCTTCGAATACTCTGGGCTGCACAAAGACTGCAGTCTGTCCCTGGATTCTGGATTGTTCGGAAACTATGGACTGCTCGAAGACTCTGAACTGTTTATGGAGTCAGCGGAGTGCTTGAAAAATCCAGTCGACTTTTAGAAGTTAGTGAAAATCTACAGTGCGTTTTGCGAAGTACCCAAGATCCATACTAGAGATTTTCTGGAGTATCTCGTGTGGGTGTTATTTTGTAACAGCATGTTAGTAATTGACTTGACTTTGCATATTTTGTTAGTGAAACGTGTAGTAGTACATAATATTCTAATGGTTATCGAAATATCCTCGCCTGGAGGTAGTACTAATTCTTCTAAATGCGTTGTCTTGTGATAACTGCTAACATTTCATTACCATATATTTAACAGCAGTCGACAACCTTAGTATATATCACTCCCTCGCGAAATGTACTCGGTATAGTGCAAAATCTTTCACAGCAATGAATCCATGAAGCTGTCCTGCCAGTGGCGTCCAACCCCAATCTCTGTTGGTATGAAGATGACAGGTAAAATCCAAACAAATTAAAAAAATATAAGCAAAAGTAGTTTAATTAAATTTTTACCAACATTGTTAAAAAAAGAATGCGTCAAATAAGATACTTCCGCTAAATATACAGGAACGTGTTGAATCGGCCCAGCAAACACAACCTGTCAGCCAAGTGTTAGCAGATTGTCGGCCTGATACCTGTACTGTCGGCAACTGTCATTTCAATGTCAGAAGACAGCTATCTGACGACGGCGTGACGTATTTTTTGATACGGTATGTTTGCCGTTAGAAAAAAGACAACGGCTTATTGTATTTTTAAGGATAACAGATGGATAGTACCTAAATTATGTCGGCATGATATCTCACAGCCAACATGTCGCCAATAGCAAAAATATTGTTCTGGCCCGATTCCTATATAGCATCTTTGTTTTTTCGGTACGCTGGCCGTCATCTTATTTATTCCGGTACGCTAACGTTTTCGAGACATGGCTATTTATCACAATAAAGATACTAATATGATGTCTTTTGGCCGACAAACTTTTGGAAAGTGTTTTTGAATAGGCAAGATGTTAGTTCGCTGTTAATGGCTTAATGTCTTTTTTGAGAAAATGTGTTAACTTTTTGCATGTTTTTTTCATGATAGTAAATGTGTCACGTGGTAGATCATGGCATTTTTTACTTTAAAATGTATTTTATGTGTACAACCATCCGACAGATACATATAAAACTAACAAAAACTATTTTGTTTGCAATCCTTTGAAGAAACGAAGAAACAGTTTTTAAATTATCAGTGTTTTAAAATTATGTGTTATATTGTCATGGAATTTATACATTCATTTATGATAGTTTATGTCGCGATACATTTGAAATTACTGGAGAGTATCAGCTTCGAATCCCGCACTCAGCAAGTAAAAGATTTTCTAATCATTTTATGGGTTGAGAGTAAATGAAATGAACATATAGAATGAGGAAATAACAATTACTAACAATTTTAATATACAAGTTAAGGTTTTTTCATCGTTATACTGCTTATTTCTGGACGTCGTGCCACTGCAGGCCTGGCATCGTAACGACATTCAGCCGTCGCAGGCCCGACATCTTACCGCCATCCAGCAACTGCAGATTCCGATACTTGTCAGCTAGAGTTTTACCGGCCCGATTCTGGCATGTACTTTTCGTCTATGTTGGGCCGGAATACATTTTGTACCTTACCGTTAGCGGTACGGTTTATTTTTGACACTGTTGGCCAACGGTAAGCCGCCAGTCCATATTTCCACCGGGCCACTTCTGGTATAAGACAACAGGCTGACATCATCTGGCCGGAGTTTGTCGGGTATCATTTATCGGCCCGATTGCGACCCGCATTTTTCGTGTTTACTGAGGGCAGCTTTAAAGATTTTGAAAATGTTGGGTTTAGTATATTTTATTAGCATAATATGTAGACATTTTTTGTGATAATATTCATTATGATTTTACCGCTGATTAAAAACACATTTTGAGTAGGACAAAATTCTAAACTTTTGTTTTGTCACATATGTGTTAAAACTATGTTGGTCAATAAGAATGAGATACGCAGATGCGATGAGACGACAAGCATAAATTCGCAGATTTGTAATAAATATAATTTTTTTCTTCGTATTCTCTATAGAGCTGCGGAATTAACATTAGCTGTTGTGGGAAAGAGGCTGTTAACTGCGGGAGTGAAAATTTTGGGTTAATTGCGCATGTTTAATTTGTGCAACAAATTATTTCGCCTCCAGCAACTGCTGTATGCAGAAATGATGACTACGGATTGATTAGCAAGGAATAATTAGTGTCGCTAAACTTCGTTACTAAGTGTTCTTTTTATGCCTTAATATTGAGATGATCAGCTGTTTGAATTGAATGGTTTTTTCCCACATAGCATTTTTAGCACTTTATGGAAGCAGAGCTGGGAGTTCAACCACAAGACATAATAACGAATTGCTGGTGACTAATTACATTGTGACTGGTAAGAATTGATTACATAAAAATTCATAATAAATTTACTTTGTAATCATTATTGAATGTTTCCTTACGTCCATCAGAAGGTTCAGGCATATTCGACGAATGAATTCCATCGGGTTTTATGAGACTTAGCGTTTTTACACTGCAGTACATGGAAATCGTTAAACTCTCTTTCCATACATGAAACGTTATTAAAGCACAACAAGCTGATAGATGACAGAACTCATTGAGAGCGTGTTGTTTTGCGTCGACATGGGGTTGGGCCTCCTCTCGTGGTTATACAGGCAGCGATATGAGGAGGTATTCCATCATACAGGTAGCGGATATGAGGAGGTATTCCATCATACAGGTAGCGGATAGTGTGTTGAGGCTCAAACCACCATGCTTCGTGCAACTGCACTCGTAGATCAGCCAGTGTTTGAGCAGGTAGATGACGGAGATAAACGTCGCAGGCTTAGAGATGGTTTCCACATCTTGTAGAGCCTGTCGGGTGATGCGAGTTGCACGTGAACGAGCATTATTTTGCTGGAAGACTGCATTTTGCATGCTCCTCAAAATTGGCAGGAAATTGGGCTGCAGAAACTCATTGACATATCGCTGAACTGTCTTCATGCGTTCAATAACCACGAGAAGTGACCGGGTGTCATACTTGATGCTACTCCATAACATAACACCTCATGTCCGGGACGTATGGCGTTCACGAGTCAGTGCAGGATCGTTGTGTGTCCCACTGTGGTGCTAAACACTGTTGCTACCATAATTTGAACAAGGATTGAAACGGTACTCATAGGAGAACACAATGGGTCACCATTCTTCTGTCCAATGTTGACGTTCCTTGCTAATTTGATGGCGTGCCGTACGATGCCGAATGGTCGAAGGCAAACGGCGCAGTGGATTCCATGCCTATATTGGAATTGGAACTTGCCTATTAACTTCCCCCGGTGTTATGCCTAAAGGCTTTTCAGGGGACGGTTTACAAACTAACTTATGATCTAACATAAACTAACACTCATGCCTTACTAGGATTCGAACTCAGAACCTACATCGCACCATGCTGTGCCTGTAGGAGAGCCTCATATAAACAGTTGAGACCGGCAAATGCAGTGCGGGCTCCACATACTGCAGGAGCTCACTGGATGTGGTGCCACGTTCTGCAACTGCACGTCGGAGGATACGACTAACTCTATCTGTAGTGCGCCTGGCAGGATCAGTACCGAATCTATGTGACATATGAACTGTACGTGTTCACGCCTACACACATTATGTCACAGTGGTGAGAGCACCGCCAAATATGCGGCTATCTATGTGAAGAGCCGATCATCCGCTTCTCCCTACCATCCGAACATACGACCCCGTTGTTATGAATAAGACTTATGGTCATTTTTACATAAGATAGGTATTGGAGACACAGATGATTGATAAATGAGATGGTAGAGCATATCTATAAATGAGGGGGTTTAATTATGACATCAGGTACAGACAATACAAAACACTGAAATATGAAATGTTACAGGGAGCCAATAGAACTAAGATGATATAGTAAACTACATTATTATCATGGTTTACTGACACATGTTTTATTATTATATATCATTACTGTCCCCAATTTATACATGATGCTGGAGGCTGTACCATCTTGTAGAATGATTAGCGGCGACCAGACATACCCATTCTTCGGTCCTTCCCTGAAGCTAGCTGGATGTGGAAAGGCGCCACGCCTCGTGACGGCCTATATCGTCGCGTTGTTTAGATTTGAGAGAAAGCTGGACTCTTTCCCTGGTTGGAGGAGGTGGTTTATAGTTGCTGTTCCTTTTCGAAATGCTTGACGTAATCCCTGGAGTCCTGGTTTAATCTAATGTGTGCGGCCGGGTTCATGCGAGGATTTTAGGCTAACGTCTGTTCGTAACACTGTTCGTATGGGTCTGGGGGGTGATATATCTTCGCGAGCACGAGGCTGTCTGCCTCTTAACATTCAGACTCCTGTATTTCCAGCCTGTCGTATGGCACTTTTAAAAACCGTGGGTTCTGGCTTCAAGCGGCCCATTTATCACGTGTTTCAGTAGTGTTTCTGTGATGTCTCTTTAATAATTTGCATTCCGCAACTGTAACTGTGTACGTGATATTTATTTCATTTCAAATGGATAACACCTTACTGGTGTAGCTATTCCATGTCCAACAATGTAGGCCTACATTATGTTCTCGATCCAAGTCACTGGCTCAGTTAACTAGATTCCCGCTAAATGTCCCAAAGTTCAAAGCCGTGGTGATGAAGTTGAAAAATAATTCATAATGGGCCACCGTTCACCTGGAAAGGTAGACCAAGTGCTCCAAAATGCTCCATGTCGACAGTCCAATTATAGCAGTGACTACAGCAAAACTACAAACGACCTTCGTTAATCTATGGCAATGGCGAAAGTCCCAACCAATTTATGAGTCCAAAGGTGAACTAGTTATTTCGAAAGAGCCGGAATAAGAAACATGACCAAATATGACCAAGTTGAACAACCATTAACTAACATTACAAATAACACAAAATCAAATATTTGCAAAATCTATGGAAAATAATGCAGTGAGATCAGATGTCAATGCGCACTACCAAACGTCAATAACATGAACAAGGTTATTACATATAGCAAACTGTCATCAATAAACCTTTCCATGTGGGGCCAAATACGACCAAGCTTGGTCATACTATGTACACTAGATGTCACTAAGTGAAACATACATAATCTTATCTAATCTAATAAAATAACAAGCAACTGTAACAGTCTAGTTAACAGCCACCATTTTAGAACATGGCCTCTACTCTTTGACATTGTTCCTCAACCTCGCCATATTCATAGGTGCTTAAAATTCACTGAGCATTTAAAACGACATATTCATTTATAACATATAGTATGAATATTTAAAACTATTAATACAGTCGATATCGTAAAGTTTGAAAAAGTTTGTTTCCACGAAACTATCAAACGTGCCTCCAATATGCTGATCTACGAAAACAACACACATTTCAGACGAGGGCTTTGAGGGGTTTCATAATGTGACACTCATTAGAAACGCCATTGCAAAGCACTCCAAAAAACCTAAAAATGTTTATTGTAGAACTGTATTCCAATATATATGCACCAGATCAATAAAATAACTACTTAACGGCTCAACACTGAACCTTCAGACAGACGTTCCAAAAATAAAATATAGGGTCACCTCTGATCTCATAGGTACACGTGGGCAACAAGAACACTGCACACCGGTTCAGAGCCTTGCGTTTAGTGACAATGGCACACTTGATGCGCGTGGCAGTCTCATCGTTATCGCTCCCCCCGATTTTCGGTCTTAAAAGCAGGAAAAATCTCTAGGTAGGCGAGAACCTTAATGGTGATCCCTAGTAAAAATTTTTAAACGCCTCGAAGTGAAGTAACTTTCACATGTGGGAATCATGCCGGACGATGCCGCTGGTCGGCGAGTTTTCTCTGGAATCTCCCATTTCCTTCGCCCTTGCGTTCCAGCGCTGTTCCATACTTACCTCATTTCACCCTCATTGGCTCTCGAGACCTCGTTGTTAAGAGCCACCCAAATCTATGAACTCAACTCAAGGTCACATATGAACATAATAAAGGATTGTGACGGGCTTTTTCAAGGCTGCGCAATGCATGCCCGGGTGGCTGAATTTACCGCACATTATAGCCAAATCGCGGTTTCTTCACACTTTTTAAACCAAACGTTTGAAAAATCACCTCATGTATGACGTTTTTGGTTGTTACTGAATATTCCAACTATTACAAGCGCTTTAGACTTGTGTTATTATGAAACTACATTATTTTTTGTAAAACTGAACTTTTACTTATATTCTATTTATTAATGGTAGTATTTAATTTATAATAAATAGGAATAAAAATTGAATAAATGTAGTTGTGTTGGTAAAGTCTAGTAAGAAATAGTTCTTATGTAAAGTATATTTAAACTGAATGGTTAAGTTTTGTTTGCACAAGGTGGAGCAATGTCCTGGGAGTAAAAGTTAATCAGGGCTTCAGAAATGTTGGAAGTAACCGACAATAGATCTGAAACAGTAGGGTAATGTTACACGCACCCTCACGCACAGTAGGCCTCACTCGTCACAACCTCTCGTCCATACACACCACGAACCCACGTCCGTAGTAATTCCTTACTTCGCGCCTTCACTCAGCTAGATAGCCTTCGCCAAAGACTGCTGGCCGCTGGATAGCTGCGGTATTTATTGTGTCGTAGGCCATCACCCATAAATTTCTCTAACTTGCGCGCTCCGCCGAGCGTCCTAATTTCCAGAATATTCTTGCATCTTTGATATGGTTGTCGGCTCCTCAGCAGGTGGTGAGGAAGGGGCTATGACACCAGCCAGTCTCACCAGAATATTCTTGCGCCTCCTGTACCTGTTTCTTCAGCTGGGAGAAGGAGAGGCTGTGAGCCAGCCAGTCTCGCCATTTGTCAGTCATTCACGGGATTCCCAAAAGGTGAGCAGAAAGGCTACGAGCGTGTCGGTCCGCGGGGAGTTACTGGATTATGCGCAAATACTAATTTTACGGACATCATTTTTTTACTATGTAGTTCTTTAAAGATAACAATGCTGCAATATTCCATCTGAAGAAACTATCTTGATCATGAAGCTGATAGTCCAAATCCTTATGAATGCATTCTAAATCTGAATCAGTGAGAATTTCACTGTTTCAATCAGTCAACAGTACCTGACTGATTCAACTGTCACTTGAGTGAATTTAACTGATGAATCAGCAAAAAAAATTCAACATATTCCCTTCACTGATAAATTCACTGACATTTCCCACTGATTCATAATTTTTTTATTTCAATTTTTCCAGTGGTTTATTTTTTACTTGTGGGCGTCAAACAACGTTTAAAAATATCTGTTAAACAACGTGTACCATGAAATAACAAAGGATAATCTAATAAAACCAATACGAAATACTTTATAAAATGTGCTTCGTATTTCAAAATACCATTTTACGACTTAGTATGGACACTCCGCCTTTCATTCCACTTTTACGTATTTCACTTCGTTTTCATGTAATGATCACAGCGCTCTGTTTGAAGGTTTCAACTGGATATAATGTGGTGAAGAGAGTGCAATCATATACACTATTCGTTGTAACAATCCTAAGGGTACCAATTAAATCAAAAACGAGAAGTAAGGGCATACAATTTAAATCTTCACGATTTCGTTAATAACTATACGACATACATTTTCCTCATGTCTTTTAAACTTGGATTGGTAGCGCAGATGGTAAGGTAACAGGCTTAGATCACAGTGTAAAAGGTGTTTAGTTAAGTCCCAGCCACCTCCTAAATTTTCTTATTATTTTTTAATGATGGTAAATTAACCAATATAGATAATACACTATAGTGAATATGTTTATTTCACGTAATTATTTGTCTACATTCAATAAAACAATATTTAATTCGCCACTGCAGTCGGCCATCACTTAATCAATCCCTGGTTTCTACTGGATCTAAGTGGAGCCATATTCACTGGTTAAAGTAAAACTTAGTTGAATTCCACTGCGAATAAGTGGTTTTGCACTGATTGAAATTTAGTGTGTGGGAGTGGAGAAAAAAAATCAAATTATTATCATGTTTGATTCACAAACTCTGGCATGACGATGAAGAAACTTTAATAGTACGTAAATGAAAATTAAATGTAGCATATGCCGATGTGACAAGTTTAAACTAAGTTGTACGTCACTTCGTACTTTCAAGGGTCAGAGTTCAGCCGAATTAAGGTTTCAAGTAATTGTTACTTCTTGTATGACAGTTTTTCAGGACCACAATAGATAGTTAAATTTTTATTAAAATGCCGTTTCAACAGGCACTTTACAAAACAAAGTACTGTATATGTTAAACGCAGACACGAATTTGTTTCCAATGTATTAGACAAATAATTATTTTTAAGTCTAATAAAGTATTGACTAGTGATATTTTGAAAAAAAAATTCACTTTATTTTGCAAGGTTAAGGGTGATATCCTCAAAAAAATTTTCGCATTTTCCTGTTTGTATTCTTAATAGAAGAAAACCCATCATACATACACCAGGTATTAATAGAAAACTTCTGAAAGTACGTTCTATTTTCTTCGAAACGAGGTCAAGAAAATTAAAATCCATCAATTAGATATACTGATATTACAATTTGCAATAATCAAGGCAACTCAAAATGGCAAACATTTTGATGACATCATCAGCGCCGTCCAGAACGCCTGAATGTTACCGTGTACATTTTCGTAGCTGTGTAAAATTTCTCTCCGGCAATCGGAAGTGAAATATTTTTCGGTAACAACACAGACCTCCTCACCTTTAGTCTATGGTTCTGTACCTTCCCCCAAAAAATCCCTTGATATGGGGGTAGGGGTGGCAGATAAGCTAGACTGCTCGCCTCCCAACAAGGCGAACCGGGTTCAATCCTCGGCCGAGACACTCCAGAATTCGCAAGTGGGAACCGTGCCGGACGATGCCGCTGGACGGTGTGATTTCCCGGGGATCTCCAGTTTCCCCCGCCATTGAATTCGGACGCTGCTCCATTTTCACCTCATCGGCTCTCAAAAAATCGTTGTCAATAGCCGCCCAAATATATCAACTCATCTCGATCCCTTGATGTGCACCAGGTCCTGGGTTCGAATCCGCCCGCCAGCTTGGAAGCGGGCGCGACTGACAAACCCTCGGGGGTATCAGTAAACGAAAAAAGAAAAATTGATGACGTGAAAGGAAAGAAGAGAGTTGGCAGGGGCTTAAACCGGCGACTAGGCGACGAGCCCAAACCCCACTTCCCCATTGTGCTCTCAGGGGGCAGGCCCCTATTCTTGCGACCCCTCCCAGCGGGCCGCGCCTCTCTCCCCGCGTACAAAGCAGGACTCACCCTCCCTCACCTAGCGGGGCGAACAGTAGCAGCGGGCTCGCGATAGCGCGGCATTGTTGTAGCGGGGGCGTGGGCGCCGGTGGCTGCCAGCTCGAGATAACCCCGAGAATCAGCCCCGCATCTGCGGCACCCACGCGCCAGGACTACCAGACTACCAGCTCACGAAGAAGGACGCTCGCCTTGCAAAATGAGCTCATTGCTCTTTACGGGCGCCGCCTAGCTGGCTCTTCGATTGCGTTGCAGTGTATTTGAAATCCGTGTTTTATTTTCTTTTACCAAACCTGTAAACGTGTCTCCATGATACAAATTTACTAAAAGGAAACACACGTCAAGCTAGGTACATATAATACTCTCAATACGTCATGTACATTATAAATACTATTCCCGAGCCGTCCAATATAGCCACTGCTGCTCATAATATACTGGTTGGAAACATACCAAACTATTATAGGGACCTGTATTGAGCCTTGCTATAGACTTTCCATTGATAAAACGATAGGGTCACCGTTTAAAGTCCTATAGGTACACGCAGCACGACGAGAACACTGCACGACAGTTCAGAGCCTTGCGAGTAAGAGCGAAGGGACGTCAAGCGCGCGCGGCAATGTAGATCTTAAAGCTTCATTACTTCCCTTCCTCAAATGCTTTAAATCATTATCTGTGATAACGTATCCCTCAAATAAAATATTTTAAGAGCGCATGGTTTTCGCAAAATGACACGTCAAAAATACAATTTTATCATTTTATAAAGGTATACGAATAATTAAAACCATATTACATACATAAATAAGATAACTCTCACTAAAAGATGATGCCGAGAAATTCTTCAAGACATATATAAAAGTGTACTAGGAAATGATTAAAAAATTTAAAAAAAATTGCTGAAAATAATGAAATTATTTTATAAACTTATTTTTATTTTTGGTTGTCTCTAAATTTTTAGAAAATAAGTTATGCTAATCATACCTTAAAATTAATAAAGACAGGGCTTTTCAATTCTCCTTATCAAAATTTTCTACAAATAATTTGGCTTGTTTTTTTTTGTACATTACTAAACTAGTAAAATTTTGACATTGATGTCATATTGCAAAAACTATGCAGTCTAAAAATATTTTATCTGAGTATAATGTAGTTACAGAGAATGCCTACAAGTTGAGCAATGCATGATTCAGATATAAAATAGTTTTTTTTTTTCCGTGGCCAATGCCGATAAGAGGCTGTATCACCCCTTATAGAGAAATTGTTCGTTTTATACTCATAACAGAAGACTTCAGCGTCATTATTGAAAATGTTTCATTGTAGGAGCATTATATTACATTATATTGTACTGTGCAAATTTTCGTAACTGAGATGTTAATATGTGTTCCCTGATAGTCACTAAAATGTGAGAATAAATTAATATATAAAATATTAGATTAGGTAAATTTTTGCATAAATATGCATAATTATTTCATATATTATGTACGCAATGATTATTAAGCTTCTATTGTCACATTTTTTTTAGTAAATCATCCTCAATTTGTTTCAGTAATAAATAAATATAAAATTCAATGTGGTGAATGACACTTCCGCTTGAGGGCGTTGGCCAAGAAAAAAATTTGATATTTGATATTTTACAGCATGCTGTTTAACTTGTAGACTTTGTCTTCGACTAATTTCTCCTCGCATAATTTTTATAGACTGCATTGTTTTTACAAAATAACATGTCAAAATAACAATTTCTCTGTTTTTGTAATGGACAAATAAAATAAAAATAAAAATATTTGTACAATTTGAAAGATATTGTCTTCATTCATTTTAAGTTATACTTAGGAAAAGGTATTTTACAACAAAAATCTCGAGCAACCACAAATTAAAAAAAAAGAAGTAATTTCCTATATTTCGGTAGTAGTTTTTTTTTATTAATGAAATTGGAAATATATTTTCTTGTACAAATTCATAGGAGTCTTGAAGTATATCTTGGTATCTTTTTTTTTTTTACTGCGAATTGTCTCATTTCCGTACTACATACGTTAGTTTTCATTATTTGTACATTTCTAAATCAGTAAAATCGTAATTTTGGCATATATGTATGCACATACTATAATAAGTAGGGAATCAGCAATTATTAGCTTAAAATTTCCCCTTTTCTCTAAAAAAATTTCCCTCTTTCGCTTAAAATTTCTCATTTTTCCTCATTTTAAAAAACTAGTATTTTTTTGCAAGAACGATTCATTGGAAGGATTTGGGAGGCTCATTTTTACCTGTGAACTTGACCATGACCCATGACAGTGTCCCTACGACCATAATATTGGATGATCTTGAACCCCAAAAGTTTTAAAAAATCCCAAAGAGTTATAAATAAAATATCTCCAAAATAATTGCAAATATTTCTAAAAAATCTTGATATTAATTATTTTTTTATATTGAAAGATATACAGTACATATAAGAGGACCGGGGTTTGATGACAGTTAATCTACTAAGCTCCCGATATGACCGACCCTCGCTAGGTCGGCCAGTGTCCCCCTTACAACCATCTTAGATGTTGATTACCTTGACATGTGACCTTGTTTAAATTACTGTGACTTTGAATGACCTTGAACACAAAAATCCCCAAGAAGTACAAAAAACCCAAAAAATTCCAACAAATTCCCAAAAAAAACCCTTGACACATGAATCAAAACTTAAGACTCAAGACCTTTGAGTCAAGACTCAAGACCAAGACCCTTATTCAAGACTCAAGACTCAGTGCCCTTAATCCAAGACTCGAAACCCTTGATTTAAGACTCAAAACTCAATACCCTTAATTTAAGACCCAAGACTCAAGAAGAAAGCTCCTTATGCTTTAACCATGCACACAGTTCGACTTTTATGTAGGTGTGTGTAAGCTACTCAAAATTTTTTTAAAAATATGTGTATATGACCAATCCAAGACCTTCCTATGTGTAGCAACCACCTACCCAAGTCATGTTATAATCATGTTATGATAAGCATCTAAAGACACTTTTATATGCATACAAGGCATTAATTGAAATAACAATAGTGCTAGTCCATTGAGACTTGGAATGTACGAGGGCAAAAAAAAAAGTCTTATCTACCATGGTCTTCTTGAACATCAATTCCTCAATCGTCCAACTCCATCAATATTTTACAGTCTTTCGCAATATTCCACAATTTTTCACATCCATCCTCCTCAACGATATTTCCATCAATCTTTAGCAAAATTATCATCAATATTTCGCCATATTTCGAACAATCTGTCATCACTAATGACATGAATGTTGTTCTATAAGCACTCGTTTACTGAAGTACATATCTATGCACAGAATAGCAATGGAGTATTTAAGCATAAAAATACATAGGTACTGGACTGCATACAAAATATTAATGTAGTCATCAAATACAAATATGTACGGATGTGGAACAGACGACACTCACATGTACTGATTATGGATTGATGATTCATCGAAATATTGGATGGAAGATTGATGGGAAGAATTTAATATTGAGGGAAAGCTTGTGTGATTGATTGAAAGATTGTGAAAGATTTTTGGAAAGATTGCTGGAGAAGAGGATTGTGAATGATTGAGAAATATTACGAAATAATGCGAAAGATCGACGGAATGAGTGATCGAAAAATATGGGACGATTGGAACATTGAGGGAATGCTGGGAAGATTGATAGAAAGATTGAGAAAATTGATGGAAATGTTGCTAAAGATTGATGGAAAAATTGGGAAAGATTGATGGAATGATTGAAAGAAAGAATGACGGGAATATTTATGGAAAGATTGCTAAAGATTAGTGAAAATATTACCGAGGAGGAGGAGGATTATGATTAATGGAATTATTGGACGAAAGGTTGATGGGAATATTGGAACATTGAGGGAAAGATAGGAATATTGATGAAAATATTGAGAAAGGTTGTGAAATATTAATGGATGGATTGTAAGATTTGTGGTAAGGCTGCGAAAAATTGATGGAAAGATTGCAATATTGATCAAAATATGATGAAATATTGATGGAAAGGTGGCTAAAGTTTGATAGAAATATTGCTGAGGAGGAGGGGGATTGAGAAATTTTGCGAAAGATTTTGTGATATTGATGGAATGACTGGACGATTGAGGGACTGATTTTTAAGAAGACCATTGAAAATATGGCAGTTTATCACCCTCGTAAATTCCAAGTCTCAAGGATTTACCCATATTGTTATTTCAGTCATTGCCAAGTATGTCTATAAAAGTGTTTTAGATGCTGATCCATACCATGATTGTAACATGATTTGGGCAGGTGGTACTACACGTATGAAGGGCTTTGATTGGTCTCACATACATATATTTAAAAAATTTCTTAGTGGTTTAATTATACCTACTTAAAAGTCGAGCTGCATTCATGATTAAAACGAGTATGCAGTAAAGTTTGAGAGCAAACAGAACGACAAGAGTGGCAAGGTATGGTTACCACCTTTTTCATAAATAAATAGCGATTTAACTAAATATTTATTAAATTTTTATTTTTTGTAGAATTTTTCGAATTTTTTAAAAGAATTTTACGATTTAAGGTCAAGGGTCAAGGGACAAAGGTCTGGGGTATAGGGTCAAGTGTCTTGGGTCTTAGGTCAAGAGTCTTGGGTCTTGGGTATTAGCTCAAGGGTCAAGAGTCTTGGGTCTCTGGTCAAGGGTCAAGATTATTGGGTCTTAGGTCTTGGTTCTTGGGCCTTGGTTGGTGGTTCTTGGGTCTTGGTTCTTGGGTCTTCGTTATTGGTTCTTGGGTGTTGGGTCAAGAGTCTGGAGTTTTGAGTCTTTGCTCTTAAATCGAGGGTATTGAGTATTGGGTTAAGGGTCTTGAGTCTTGAGTCAAGGGACTTCAGTCTTGAGTCGTGGGTCTTTGGTTGTGTCTCTGGATTCTTATGTCTTGAGTTTAGAGTCTTGAGTCATGAGTTAAATGTCAAAGGTTTTTGGGAAAGTGTTGGATTTTTTGGAAATGTTTTATTTTATAGGGTATTCAAGGTTACAGGGATTGGGCCAAGGTCACAGGTCAAGGACATCTATATCTTATATGGTTGACTAGGTGAACACCAGTTGACCTGGCGAGGGTCTGTCATGTCCGGAGCTTATTTGATCCACCTGTCATCGAACCCTGGTCTTCCATAATGTAATTATTTAAATTATTATTTTTATATATATTTTTTTTAATATTCATACATTTTTTTGGGAAATTTTTATAAATTTTTTTCGAATTTTTTGAAATTTTTATGGTTTTGGGTTATCTAAGGTCACAGTAATGGAGTCAAGGCTTAGGCCACGGGTCAAGGTCAAGGTCATATGTAAAAACGAGCCCCCAAATCCTTCCTATGGATTGTTTTTGCAAAAAAAAAAAGGCTCTTTTTAAAATGAGGGTATCAATACTTTTTGAGGGATAATCTGGAAATGTTAAGGGAAAAAGGGAAATTTTGAGGGAAAAAAGAAAAAAGAAATTCAATATGGCGGTGGTCAGCACCAGACAACTATCGCAGAGACCCTTGCTCCAGACTCCCCGTTTCCCTACTATTACTTTAAACTGAAAAAATAATAATTTTGCATTGGAAGAGTAATTCATAATAAAGTCGGGGCCACGGTGGCAGAGCAGTTAGACTGGGTACAATCCCCGGCCGGGCCAACCCCCTGATTTCCTCTGGTCGGTGGGTTTTCTCGGGGATATCACGTCTCCCCTGCCCTTGCATTCTGGCACTGCTCAATTTTTACGCCATTTCACCCCGCTTCGGCTTTCGAGACCTCGTTGTTAAGAGCCACCTAAATATCTCAACTCATCTAAAAAAGTTTAAATGTTGTACAGTAAATGGTAGTAATATAAAATACTAAAAGTTCTCGCGGTCAACTCCCTCGAGGAAAAAAAGTGGACAGACACTTCATTCCAAAAAAAAAAAAATACACTGAATGACCTAACATTTCATGGGTATTTTTTCTCCCTTAGATACATTTCAATTTTGTTGAGAAACAAATTTACGTTGAAACGAATATGTCAAGCAGATATATGAATTATGTTTATATGTATGTGGAAAAGCGACAACGCGCTGTGTGTGATGGGTGACAAAAACAACTGAACATTAAACGACAGCGATGTCTGGAAATGCGTAGCTTTGACCGCTATGGAGTGTCAGTTCATTACATCACTTCGGACACAGGACGTGCGGTTTGCTACAAATTTAATCAGGAAGCCACCTCTACCAACACAAGATCAAAGCCTACCGTAGCTCTACATGTGTGAAGAATTTCATGGAAAATGGTTGATTGGTTCCCGAGATATGGCAAAATAAAAATTATTTTCTCTTTTGGTGGTATCTTACAAAAAGGCCTAAGAAAACAGTTTCTGTATACGATGCTTTTAATAGATACCGTCAGCGTACAAAGTTTTGTTTCAGTTTGGTTTACTTGTTGAATAAATATGACAAACTTTTGTAAATTATTTATTGGACCGCAATTTCGAAAATAATTGTCTAACCCACTAAAATATTCCTACAATATTACAAAATTTTCTAGGAATCGGTTGATTGTTTCCCTGAGCTAGAATAATCAATTTTATTTAAACATGTGGCACTAACTTACAAAATGATGCACACAATAGACTTTGTGTAGACACATTTGATAGTTGTAATAGTTACTGCCAGCATTCAAAGTTAAGTTGTCATTGATTACATGGTTTCAAAGATATAGCATAGTTGGCTGAAATGTCTCTATGTCCGCCATTGAAAAAAAACTGCTTTCACTCTCTTAAAGCATACAAGTTTAGATTGCCTGCCATAGTATTACTTGTGTAAGGCTGTTCACGATAAAGTGAGAAGTTTTAGAATCAAAATTAGAAAATAGTCATATATTTTAACGGGCGCATTAAGTGGTAAGCGTCCAGTAAAATTGGTAACGATGGGATGAATATTGTTCCAGGACTTAACGTCGAATTAAAAGTGTTATGTAACTATTTGTCATAATTAAAATTAATTCTTTCGCTTTCTATATTTTTAGGCACCCAAGTGTAAAAATAAGCAGATTTGTATAATTTTTACTTTTATAATAACTTCACAGTGTTACTTGACCGACGCACGAGTAAAGTGATTAGGCCCATAGCAGTGTGAATTCTAAATAAGGCGGAAAATTCACGAGTATATACGTAGATCTTAAGCACGGCTTTCTATATAGCTCAGTTTACCGTGAACAGCCTATACGCAAATTTGGTATGAAATGGTGCATTTTTTCCTGCGATGACATAAAATTTTTATTTGCTTATGTAAAACTATACTACAAAAAGGCTATTTTAACAGCCGTTTTTCTTAGAGCGTGACACCAAGTCTATTTCAATTTTTTTGATATATTATAATTTTTTCATTCCTTATATTCTTACAGTAAATGTAGATGGTTTCCAATGAAGCAATGCATCCAACTGTTCATTGTGAAGAACTCATTAAAGTGTAGTACATAGAAAAAAAAATTCAGAAAAGCACGATTTGTGAGTGAGTGAGTGAAGAGATTTGGGCGGCCCTTAACAGCGAGGTATTGAGAGCCGAAGTACGATTTATATTGCTTATAATAGAATAATCAATGTATTTTGTAACACCGTAAAATACCTTTTTGAAAAATACATATTTAAATGTTTAAGAATGAATGAATAAATAAATAGGAGTATATTTTAAACCACATTTTAAGCTTATTAAAATGCTTCACAAAGCACAATTTCAAAATGAATTTTTGTAAAGTAGGGCATTTATCTACTATTACTTTTTTTAAGACAATATTGGTACTAATGTCAAAAAATTATTTTTTATAATTCATATTGTGGATGTTTCTTTGAGTTATAAGATTGATAACTTTTAATGGTTTAAACTATGGGGCATAATATCAATTCTTAAAACTATTTGTATATTATATAGGCCAATATGATTTTTCAATGCATATAACCTGAGTCATTAATATGATGTTCTTTCCCTATGAGGGAGAGTAATTTTTATTTGCAAAACGTACTTTATAAACCATTCAGAATATAAATACGCTTAATTTTTAATTTATACAACATATGTTATTACTAATCGAATTTTAAAATATAAAAATAGGTACATACAAAAAAATGTTTTATAGTGTTACAGTATACGGGCATTCTTCTTTCATGTGCAACATAAATTCCTACTTTTCTGAAATTATTGGTTGTGCTTGTACTACTTTTTAATGAGTTTGGTTGGTTGTACAATCAGGTGAAGTGGCCCATTATAAACCACTCGCCTTCTACCTTAATGAGGTGCCGCGGTGGCTGAGCGGTTAGACAGCTCGTTTCTCACCAAGGCGAACCGGGTTCAATCCCCGACCGGATCACTCCCGGATTTTCGCAAATGGGTATCGTGCCGGACGATGCCGCTGGTCGGCGGGTTTTCTCGGTGATCTTCCGGTCCCACCGCGTTTGTATTCCGGCGCTGCTCCATTCTCGCCTCATTTCACCAACGACTCTCAAGACCTCGATGTTAACAGCCGCCAAAATCGCTCAACTCAACTCTACCTTAATGAAAGAGGGTGATGTTACCCACGGCAGGTTCTGATTTTTGGGTCGGCCAGAGAGCTTCCTCTGTGATGCGTACGAGAGAGAGAGAGAGAGAGAGAGAGAGAGGAGGGGGGGGGGGGAGAGAGAGAGAGCACGAGAATGATATGACCGAGCGAGGTGGCACAGTGTTTAAACTTTGGACTCACAGTGGGCAGAACCTGGGTTATAATCCTTGTCAGCCCATCCTGATTCCGGGTTTCCATGGTTTCCATGAAATCGCTCGACGCGAATGACGAGATGGTTTTTTATCTACAGACTATGGCCTATTCCGTCTCCTTTCTTGCATGCCTGAGGAAATTGCTGCGTCCCTAATGACGTCGCTGTCGAAGATACTTTAAGAGTGGGATGGACCCCATGGGAATCCCGCGTCCATGGTCAAGAAGCGAGGGAGCCATACGAGCGACACTAAACACGCATGCCTAGCGCCTCATCGCTCCTACGCGCAAGGCGTGCAGTTTTTCGTCATAACGCTGTACTGTGCAAATTAGATCTGTAACAGTGCGACTTATTACACGCGATGAGAGACCACAGATTAAACTAAGCCCGTACCTTTATACTTTTCTCTTGCCGCTTCAGGAAACTGCATAGGCAAGCTTTAAAAATGCGATATTTGACCATATTCATGAATTTATTTCTTCAAGAATACATATAACATGACAAAAGTAAAAATATAGGGGCATATATAATTGTTTTTTTTTATATTTTGTGACAAAAAGAAGTCGTATTTGCAGAACGTGTATTTACCGAGGTAAGTGTAATCACACGTACAACTATTTCACAAAAAATGCGGGAGTCCATCCAACGCTTAAGCCCTTCCTACCTTCCTACCTACCTACATACCCACATACCTACCTATCTTCCTACTTACTTACCTACCTACCTTCCTACCTACCCACCTACCTACCTACCTTCCTACTTACTTACCTACCTTCACACCTTCTTTACTACCCACCTACCTACCTTCCTACCTACCTACCTACCTTCCTACCTAACTACCTTCCTAACTACACACCTACCTACCTACCTACCAAGTTACCTTCCTACCTTCCTAACTACCTAATTACCTACCTACCTATCAACCTACCTACCTAAAGGCTTTTCTCGAAAAAGCGAGCACGTTTCAAATCAATGTTTGGAAACAATCACTGTTCCTATCTGCATATATTTTAACTGGCGTAGCGAGTGGCATGCTCCCAGTAAAGTTGGTAACGATGGAGGGAAAGCATTTCCATATCTTAAAGTCGAATACAAAGTTTTATGTAATCATTTGTAATAACTTAAATTACTTATTATTTGGCTTTCTTTTCTAATAATTCTACAGTTTCACTTGACCGAAGCATGAGTAAAGTGACCAGACTTATGGCAATGTTAATTGTACATGTGGTTAAGTATACAAGATGTTTTCGTCCTAATCTTTCAAACTTTGATGGATAATAGATAACCATATAAGAAGCGAAATGAGATAGGGAATGGTGGACCGGAAATGTCTTAGTCTAAAGTTACAGGTGAAAAATGTGGCGAAGCGAAAGTGGAACATCCTGTGCTGATTTTGCTGACACCATACATACCCCGATGATCGGAATCAGTTTTACAGGAGATGCTCGAAATGGCAGCCCCCATCATTGATATAGGCATGAGAGCGTCGCAAGAGGCTCTGAGGCATTCGCTGTAACATCGTTGGCGATGTTCTGATAACATCACAGGCAGCAAGGATTCTTGCCAGCAGGTTTTCTTCACTGTGTAAAACTGTCTGGTAGACAAGATATTTTACATGACCCCACAGGAAAAACTCTATCGGGGTGAGATCAGGCGAATGCGCTGGCCACGGAACAGGGCATCCTCTTCCTATCTACCTTTGCGGGTACGTCTCGATACAACCATTTGGCTACCCTGCTGTATCCATTTGTTTCCCCGTACACAAACACGATATCAGCAAGCTCCTCAACCATGTACTCCATTTCTGTCTTCACTGTTCACTGGCGAAACAGACACAGTAATATGCAAGTAAGCAACAGGGCCATGGCTTCTTACACGCCACCTTACATCACTAGTCTTGCGTTCGCCTGATCTCACCCCGATATGTAGAGTATGTTTCAATTTCGCTTCGCCACATTTTTCGGCTGTAACATTTGACTAAGACATTTCCGGCCCACAATTGCATATCTCATTTCGGTTCTTTTGTCCTTCCCCGTCATCTCTCAAAGTTTTATTATCATCGCGAAACAATCCTGTTCACAACGTGCATAGAAGTAGATCTTTAGTTGGGCTTCCAAAATTGCTCAGTTTACCGTGAAAGGCCTATACCCACATACAAGGTTGAGATGAGTGCGGGCGTGAGCTCATGTATAAGCTGTTTACGGTAAAATGATCACTTTTGAAAGCCCTGCTGATGATCTACTTGTATGAACGTTGTGTAGTCTTCCGTCTCACGTAAAATAAACATTGCCATAGGCATAATCAATTTATTCATGCATCGGTCAAGTGAAACTGCGAAATTATTAGAAAAGGAAATATTTTACAAATCTGCTCGTTCTTGCACTTCGATGGGTAAAAAAAAAGAAAAAGAAAACTAGAAAACGAAATAAATAATTTTAGTTGTTATAAATGGTTACATAACACTTTTTATTCTACTTTAAGATATGGAACTACTCTCCTAACGTTACCAACTTTACTGGGTGCATGCCCCTTAATACGCCCGTTAAAATATATGCAGTTAGGAGCAGTGACGTTTTCTAACGTTGTTTTCAAAAGTGTTCACTTTATCGTGATCAACCTTCAGTAAGTGTTTTTGTCGGAACGCGTCGTTGCCGTGCGGTGTAGGCAGCCAGACGACATGGAAAAACGCGTAGGACGCTGTTATACCAGCGCGCCCCAAGTTGTTGCCCATGGGCGATAGCATCTGTCAGTGCACTCGCCGGTTAGATTGGGGTTCTGGCGGAGAGAGGGGGCAAACAATTGAACAGCGGATGTATCTCACACGTGTTGGGGCTGCGGTGGCTGAGCGGTTAGCCTGTCCGCCTCCCACCAAGGTGAACCGTGGTTCAACCTTCTGCCGGATCACTCCTGGATTTTCGCATTTGGGAATCGTATCGGACGATGACACTGGTCGGCGGGTTTTCTCGGGAATTTCCCGATTTTCCCGCCCTTTAATTACGGCGCTGCTCCATACTCACCTCAATCACCCTCATCGGCTCTCAAGCGCCCAAATCTCTTCGCTCATTCACTCATACGTGCTGCAATACACAGCGTGTTTCTTTTTAATTATGTTACATCGTTTGAGAGGCAATTCCTTCTTGAGGAAGGAGATAGAAAATATAATTGCGCTTTAAGGTTCCCGCCTGCCTGCATCGTTTTTCTCCTGTTTTGGCTGAGGAGAGCGGGATATATAAGGATCACACTGGCACGCGCTACAAGAGTGCCATCGCCGCTATGCGCAGGGCTCTGAACTGACGTGCAGTGTTCTCGTAGTGTTGCATGTACCTATATGACTTTCTGCTGTGACTATAATTTAATTGATGAGAAGTCTGTAGCAAAGTTCATTACAGGCTCCTATCGTAGCTTGGCTCGTGTCCGCTTGGTATGTTTCATGTTACGACAGTCTGAAAAATACGATTTTAACTATATTGGAGAGCCCCAAACTAGTATATACATAATGCGTGGTAACTTTAAAGTACCATTACTTCCTCGTCTGAGGTATGGTATCTTTTCGTAGGTAAACATTATGGGGGCGTACGTTTGAGAGTTTCGCAAAAACAAACCGAGAAATCAAATACTATGCAACGCAGTTCAGGTGCCAGGCAGATGAAACACTTAAGACGCAATGTAATTGTTAAGGGCGCTGCTTACTTGGAGATTTTTTAGCGTCGTTGAGTCAGGGAAGCTAGGTAGCGATAAGGACGACACTGACACTCGCGTCTGATGCCACTTCGCTCCTATGCACAAGGCGCTAAATTGACGTGCAGTGTTTCCGTTGTGCTGCGAGTACCAATGGGACTTTACGCGGTGACCCTGTCATTTTATCGGTGAAAAGTCTATAGCAAGGTTCAATGCAGGTCCCTACAATAGTTTCTCATGTTTTCAACCTGTATGTTATACGATACAGCCGTGTGAAAGAGCCGTTTTTAGATATATTGGAGGGCTCGGGAACAGCACTTTAAATGTACATGATTTATTGAGAGTATTATACGTTCCTAGTCTGCAGTGAATTTTCTTTTCGTACACCGATATCACGGGACACGTTTAATGGTTTCGTAAAAAAACGCGGATTTCAAACTCACTGCAGAACATTTCAATCACAAGGAAAGGCGCGCCCTTCAGGAGTTGCTCATCCAAAAAATGGGAAGATCAAAATTTTTTGACTAAAAATATCAGAAACAACTAGGAATGAAAGAAAATTAATGTGCACCGTGTATAGCTGAAATAAGATAACCAACATCTGAAACTGTATGTGCGAAAAAATTCTTTAAAAAAAAAATGCAATTTTTTAGACACGCTGCTATGTATTTCCAGGATCAGGTAGGCCTTACGATTTTTCGTTCTTTGCGAGTCCTAAAGACTCTGGTTAGTAAAATTGTGGTACAACTGCACAAATAACTGAAACGCCCTTGAATTACTTCGAAAATTGTTTCAATTACTTATACATTGAAGTTTTGCCTTAGGCTACGCTGTACTACGACGTGAGGGAGTTCGTTAAGAGTCATTCACACATGTTACTTAGTATCCAAAGTATAATTAACATTGGAGACAAAGTGGTTGCCTTGAAAAACACGCAACAGCATGTTTCTTCGCCAGTGGCGAAGGAAACGGTCATGTCTCATTTCGCTGGGTCTCCAGATCTGCTGTATTCAGTTCAAACACCCATGCCATTGTCTGTGGCCGTTTAGCTCCAAACCAGTAACGATGAGGGGAAGAGGTACTATAACTAGTAAAGGGAATAAATGCAAATAGTGTGTTTCAATGAGTACACATGAAATATGTTTGGCAAGGCTTCCACGTCAAATGCAAAACAAGGAATTTCAAAACCAAATTTTATATATCTGTCTTGAAGAACATAGAATGAAAAAGCACCAGTATAGAAGCGAAGACCATTCTGCAAGAAAAATTAAAAATGAGAACATATGTCACATCAAAAATAATTAAATGGATATTACGAACTATTTAATTTTCCTAAATCTGAGTTGATTTATAAAAAACTACACAGATGCGGATTCATATCAAATGACTCGTTTCGGTAGATCACAACATTCGTAGATCATGGAGGGTAATATCATAAATGCGAAGCCAAACTTTTTTTTTTTGCAGAAGAAGTAGAACGATATTTAACAATTTTCAAATTACGTATAGCCCTTATTAGTGTAAGGGTACATATTCTGCTTATTTCGCAGTGATACAGGAAATATTTCAGAACAATACTTTAAGGAAAATAGACATTTTCGACCAACTTTCACTAATTTTCGTGAACTAGTACCTGAGAGTGATTTCAGTGAAGCAAATTATTTAAAAAACTTTTAAATGAATTTTGGTTGACTAACTTTGTAAAGTGGACACAGTTGGAAGAAAATATGAGACGACACCCTAAATAAGTTTATTTATTAATCGTCGAAGACTGTACGAAATAACATGAAGTTTTTAATCTCGTTAAGAATGGTTTGTGAGCTATGTGTAGTTATTATATGAAACTCTATAATTTATGGAATTAGTAGGAAATTATTAAAATTATTTTTCGGCTTTAATTAATTTCCAATGCGTATAACATCCATCATTAGAAGTTTTTAGATTTAATAATAAATGCAACCCAGAAAACACAAAGTGTCGGCAAAGTTTCGACCAATTATCGGCTCGATATCGGCATTGTCTGCAACTGTCGTTTATAAGAAAGAATTTAGCCATCTGATAATGGCATGATGTCTTTTTTAAGACAGATTTCTAGCCGTTACGATAAATTCAAAGGCCCGGTGTATTATTTAGGATAACAGATGGATATCGCCGAAATTATGTCGCCATGATATTTCACAGCAAACATGTTGCCAGCATCTAAACATGATTTAGATCCCATCCAGGTACAGAATCTTATTCGTGTCGGTAAGATTGAAACATCTTATTGATTCTGGCCCTGTATAATTTTCGTGACTAAGCGCTTTATCAAAATAAAGATATCTATATAATGTCTTTTTGCCGACAAACTGTTCAAAAGTGTTTTGAATAGGCATAAATTAACTAGCGGTTAGTTGCATGATGTCTTTTTTGATACAGAGTGTTAGCAGATGCGATAAAGACAATGGCCCACTCTATTATTCAGGATAATGAACAGATATCACAGAAATAAGGTCGGCATGACATATCACAGCCGACTTGTCGCTTAGATCTCTAAGAATATTCTGGGCCGATTCCGATACAGCATCTTTGTCTTTTAGATAAGCTGACCGACATCTTATTTATTCTGGCGCGGTAACATTCTCGAGACAATTACTATGATTACTATGTATATTATATGTATAGTAAATGATAAAAGATTATGTTTATTGGATCTAGAAACATACATAACTAACAGTTTTAATAAATGTAAATACAAAGGTTAGGTATACATAGGCCAACTGATTTACAAAAACGTTTAGTTTTTCATTTCCAAAAAGTCTATATTTCATGTATATAACACATGATAATGTAATCCCGATTAATGTTATGTAGTGCTGTATATTTATGTACATCTGTTAGTACATCGCATTTATGTACATCAGTTATTTAGAAACTGTACTTATCTGTTTTATGTTCCGTTCTATAAATTACAGTTACATTTACATGAATAGCGAACATATATTAATCATAACATAGACCTATATACATTTTTTGAGGGTTACGTAAATTCGTTCATTAAATTCATTTCTTGGGAATAGAGTTATGGCAGCCTCTATGGCACCCTATCACACTGATAATTGCTAAATTTTCAATATACGGATTCTATACCACATAATTAATTGGGTATTTTATATGATTATATATTCAGCTAAAGATTTTAATATTTTTACGAGATACCAAAAATACTGTATTTGCTGTGACTGTGTAGTGAAGAACTTGTTACTCTTCGTGAAATTTATTTGTTGTTCAAGTGCAAAGTTTTTAATATTGAAAGCATTCGATACTACAAAATTAATAATTTTACATTTGTACCATACATTATTCAACTTGTACGCATTGTATGTAATTACATTTTCCTCTAGTAAAAAATTTACACTTTATACATTTTGAATAATTTAGTGTCAAATGAAAAAAAAGTTCTATTTTACTGAAGCTAAAATAAAAAATAATAACTAAGATGTACAACTGGAAATTTGCAACATAAACTAACACCATGGCCTACTGCTTGGCATATATGTTATCACCAAATAACAGTTCATAATTATTTTTAATAATGTTAAACATATGCAAACGTTTATTTAATTGTACCAATTTTTTCACACACAAGGCTTATGATTTGGTGATTATATACGTGTGACATGGTAGCCCATTGCATTTGTTTACTTTGAAATTTTTTTCATTTGTACAACCATCCTACAGATATAATAAAATTAAAACAAACTATTTTGTTTGCAAGCCTCTGAAGAAATTATTGTTTAAATAATCCATGTTTTAAAAATTTTTTGTTATATTTTCACGGAATTTATACTACCTTTATAATTATTTGGGTTATAATATATTCAAAATAACTGCATACAATTAGCTATTCACACCGTGGAGTATAGGTAAGCATAATGGACTGTCAACTCAAGGGTCTTAGGTATGAATCCCGCTCTCGGCAAGGGACAGATTTTCATAACAAATAATGTGTTAAAAAGTAAATTAAATTAATTTATGTAGAGATGAATTTACAGTTACAAAATGTTACATCGAAATAATTAAGTTTTTTCATGGCCATACTGCTTATTGTCTGGACAACATGCCGCCAATGACATGGCATCGTGGCAACATACAGCCATTGCAGGCCCGGCATCGTAACGACATCCAGCCATCACAGACACGGCAAGGTAGCGACATCCAGCCGTCGCATACCCGGCATCGTAGCGAAATCCACTCATCTCAGGATCGACCATTGCGGCGACATCCAGTCGTCGCAGGCCCGGCATCGTAACGACATCCAGCCGTCGCAGGTCCGGCATCGTAATGACATCCAGTCGTCGCAGGCCCGGCATCGTGGAGACATCCAGTCATCGCAGGCCCGGCATCGTGGCGACATCCAGCCGTCGCAGGTCCGGCATTGTAGCGACATCCAGTCATCCAAGCCCGGCACCGTGGCGACATCCAGCCGTTGCATGCCCGGCATCGTAATGATATCCAGTCGTCGCAGGCCCGGCATCGTAGCTACATCCAGTTTTCGGAGGCCCGGCATCGTGGCGACATCCAGTCGCTGCAGGCCCTGCATTGTAGCAAAATCCAGCCGTCGCATACCCACCATCATGGCGACATACAGTCGTCGCCGGCCTACCATCGTAGCGACATTCAGTCGTCCCAGACCCGGCAACTTAGCGACATTCAGACGTCGAATGCCCGGTATCGTGGCGACATCCAGCTGTCGCATGCCCGGCATCGTAGCGACATCCAGTCATCGCATGCCTGGCACTGTGGCGACATCTTGCCGTCACAGGCACGGCATCGTTGCGACATCCAGTTGTCGCAGGCCGGGCATCGAAGCAGTATCCAGTCGTTGCAGGCCGGGCATCGAAGCAGTATCCAGTCGTTGCAGGCCCAGCATCGTGGCATCATCCAGCTACCACAGACCCGGCATCATAACGACTTCCAGTCATTGCAGGCCCGGCATCGTCGGGACATCCAGCCGTCGCAAGCCCAGCATCGTGGCGACATCCACCACCACAGACCTGGCATCATGACGTTATTAAGCATCGTAGTCCCGACATTGTAGCGACATCCAGTCATCGCAGGCCCAGCATCGCAGCGTTATCCAGGCGTCGCAGGTCCGGTAGCATGGCGACATCCAGCCTCGTAAGCCCGGCATCGTGGCGACATCCAGCTGTCACAGGTACAGTATCGTGGCGAAATCCAGCCACCACAGACACAGCATCATGGCGACATACAGCCATCGCAGACCCGGCATCGCAGCGTTATCCAGGCGTCGCAGGCCGTGTAGCATGGCGACATCCAACCTCGCAGGTCCGGCATCGTGGCGATATCCAGCTGCCGCAGCCCCGGAATCGTAGCGACATCGAGTCGCCGCAGCCCGGCTTGTAGCGACATCCAGCTGGCGCTGGCCCAACAGGTTGGCGTGGATTTAAGTATGGGCGTTTTACTGAGTTAAGTTTGAGGAATATTTTTAGACAAATCTATATATGGTTACAGCTATCTTTATACTGCTGTACAATTCAAGTAAATTTTAGGAATGTTAATTTCCATTTGAAATCTAAAATTTGCAACTTTTCTGAAGTATGTTGGCGATACAATTCGACATTGAATTAAATTTAATGAATGATGATGTACTTTGTGTAACTGTGTCCCACAAGTGGTTGGTAACATGTGCGCATGTTAAGTGTTGATATGCATGTAGAATGAAGAAGTTGGCAAATTACGCTAGTAGAATTCTACGTGAAGATTGGCGATTCCAACTGGAAGTAGGCCTATCTGGTATCTTAGTTACGTATGTCTGTGCAAAACCGGTTTAAAGGTATTTATGAGAACTTCCGCAATTCACGGTTCACGAAAGACAAATCTATTATTCAATTTCACCTTGTATTGAAATCCTTCCGGGGGTAGTGTTATTATTCAGTGTATGTGTGATCAAGTTATAGTAGACAGCATTTCCATTTCCTAAAACCAGCGTTATGAAATTCTATTAATAGTTCAAGTATGTACCTAAAACGAACCAGGAGACGTAAAAATTCGTGTCAAAATATATCTTAAGTCATAAACTAGTAAGAATTAGCATTACTGTCTAGTTGCCTTCAAATACTATGGAAGTATTAAAAACTATCTAAGTAAAATTCTTAAATAATATTGCAGGCGTAGTTAATTAATGCAATGCATTATTAAGGATTTTTAAATGCCAATACACTAAATAATTGTTTCTGTAATTGTTTTCATTTCCATGTTTATAAATCGATTAATGTAATGTATTTTGTTGGGTAGAACTATTCAGAACTTCCACGTTATTGGTTTCTAATTATTAAACTGCTATATAAATATGAAATTTTTTATTAAAATTACTACATAATTCAAATATTTTATAATTGGCTCCAATAAATAAATATATACTATAATTACGAGATTTTATCATGTACCATTATTATTTTCTATGAGAGAATGACATAGTAATAAAAAATTATTTCCGCAATCAAAAACTAGAATAAATTTTTTTCAGAAAAATACGCAATAAAATAACTTTTAACTGTTCATATAATAAAATTAACAGATTTGTTAGAATATTTTAAATCTGTGTTATAACATCACCTGTTATAAAGAGTATTTTTATGATCAGAGGCCTGTACTAAATTTAAAAAGAAACTCAGTAGTAGTTGGAATAACTTACTATTACTTTAAAACAAATACGACCACCAGAACATGAGAATAGTGAGATGTGTTAACCTGCAATCCTCATGGCGTAGTATCTTTATCAGCTGTCTGTCGCTTCAGACACGTAACTCGTGGATGTACTATTAGACGTTCAAAATGGGGCTGCTATCTAATGGCCAAAGGTTGATCAATCCCAATGCAATGTGTGTGTGTGGTATGTCAATAAAGCGGTTTTTACATGACGCAAAACAAATTTCACACGAGACCTCGCACGCGAACTCCCATGAGTAAATAGCAATCGATTTCGACATAAAACATGTAAATACACGGCACATAAAATATGAAGCAGAATTAAACACTTTGCTAGAGAGTATTTGTTCGTCCCGTTAAATAAATTAATTGCCAAAATATTGAATTAAGAGCTAATGGAATTTAGTTTTGTATTTTATGAGCGAATAATAATTGACGTGATGAAGCTTCATTCATATCTTACAAAACTAAGATACTGAACTCAATATAAAAATAATATATTAAAAATTCTTAATCCCAATACATTTCGCCTTATTCCTCTCTGCACGGTTTAAATAAATGATTTAATCCTAGTTGAAAAAAGTTGGTCCCATGACCAACAAAGAATTACTAATAGAACTAATTGTTTCGTATGGCTTGCATAAAAAAATAAGCCACGTTCTATCTTCTGATGTCGTTCGAAATCTGCCTCGCACGAGAAATCATAGTGCGGAATTTAGTGCAAGTCTGCACCTGGCACGAGTTTCACGTGTGTGTATCTTGCGTCATGCGAAAGATCCTTTAATGCGAATTCCCCACGTCCGACGAAAACATGTTTTCTGGAACAGCGTTGCCTCTCACGCTTCTAACCGCTTACTGTATTAATTATTTATGAGGGATAACCTCTTTTCGTATCGCTTCTAGCTCGTCGTCCAACAGTTTGCGCCACAAGCGAATAAAAAAATCTATTTGCATCAAAAAATACGGGTAATCCTAGGCGAGGGTTGGTTTCGATGTCGCACTCCGCCAACCACGCGTGTAATCCTCTCCTTCAGAAGGGGAAATGTCAAAGCAGCTCAAAAAAGAGCCGCCCTTCAAATTGCATTAAAAGAATATTGCATTTGGGCCTTTTTTTTCACATTGGCTCAAAACTGGGGAAAAGTCTAAATATTTACCGTGTACCTAACAAATAATGCTTTTCCTCTCCATTTAGTCTCTTTTCTTAGATTATTCGCAACTTAATTATCCCACTGCAGCTCATAACGACGTAATAATTACGAATACAGAGACAAAAGAACTGCTTATACATCGAACTCCACACTGTAAAAAAAAGTCTGTATTTTTTAATGAGATGTTTGAAAACATGTTGCCAGAAATATTTATGTCGCACTTAAAATAAATTATAGCAAACTTCCGGAAATATCAAGGTAGTATGTGTAACACTAATGATGAATTTCATCAAGACAGGACTCTGTAAAAACTCCTTCTTTGCTGCAACACTTTATGTGTTACCGCAGAGAAAAATTCGTGTAAATATGAAACACTGCAAAGTAGGCTTGCCACAAACATAATTTCTGTTTGATATGTATGGTAATGACTATGGTAACCTTGCATTGTCGTTACAATAATTGAAGAGCCTTCTTTGTGGTAATGTCATTTACAAAGTAAAGGACATTTTTCTGTGTTAAAAAACAGTGGTTAGTAAGTTAGAAGTAACTTTCAAAATTTCACTAACTAAAAAACATTGTATATTGTGGACAGCTCCAAGACTCTAACCCGCACCCCTCGTCTTATCAGCCTAATGGCCCTTTACCAAACAACCATTTCGTGTTTGGGTTTAGACAACTTTTGGTAGTTAAATTGCTAGTCAATTGTGATATTTCTGTTAGAACATGGCCCATTTTATATCATCTCTTGGTATGAATTGGATATTGGTGATTTGGAGGATTACGGCACTTCAGAATGAAATTAAACGTCGGCAAAAGGACTGTACATTTTCTATGTTTCAGTTTCGTAACTTTATTGGTCCATGAATGTTTGTGTTGGAATAAGAGCAACGTACTGAAAACTACAATGTACAACTTAAATCCTTAAACATCGTCATTATATTTGGTACGAAGCATAATTTTTAACTGCGAACAAAAGCTTCTCAAAGAATGTTTATTTTTTTTGGTGTAAAGGAAGGTAATATTGCCGTAAAACCAAAATGTATGAATAAAATTTTTTTAACGTTGAACTTACGTTTCTGTAAAATTTTGTTTGAATTGAAACAATATCGTGTTACTGTAAACGAAATAGTTTCAAAGAAAAATGGTTTTCTTTGCCATACAGAAAACTTTGCAAGGAATGTTTAAAAGTGTACTGTAGAGTTCAAATTTATTATAAACACGGAGACACATTTTTTTTGTATATTTGATATATTTTTGTATATTGTATATTTGTATATTGTATATATATGTGTTGGAAAGATGCACTGTTTCAGTTGAAAAAGAAAATCTTTGGTAACGATATTAGCGCCGCTTTAACTTAAGATTTTGTAGCTCTGCCAATGTAAGGCCACTTCACCCAGGGAAAGGTAATTATTGGACAACGGTAGCACGGCAGGTGAGAGGGAGTGCCTGCAGATTCGTCTGCCCGCGTGCCAGCTACCTGTGGTTGGTGCTTTGCAAGTCGTTCTGTCTCTCTCTTTCACTTGGGTAGGCAGAGCCAAGTCCGTTTTTAGGCCGGGGTGACTATAGTTCTGAAGAATTGTTCGCGAAACTTCCTAAACAGGTTTGGTGTGCAGCCGCACACTCCCGGAAATTGGCGTCACTGGCCACTGCGTGGATGACGCAACTAAGAGAAGGGCACGTCGGCCCGTAGCCCCCCCCCCCCTCTAACAATATATTCCCAAACACACAATGATGTCTGGGCATAATACATGTCACAGAGTTTATGGGAATGCCAGGCCGCGGTGAAGCAGTGGCAAGAGCACTCGCAACCCACCATGGCGAACAGGGTTCGATTACCGGCGGCGTAACTCCTGGATTTTCGCATGCGGTAATCGTAGGTAATCGTGCCAGAGAATGCCGCTGGTCGGCAGGTTTCCTCGTGTGTCTCCCGTTTCCCCCACCTTGCATTCCGGCGCTGCCTGCACCATTCTCGCCACGCTTTCCCCTCAACGGTTCTCAAGACATCGATGTTATGAGCCACCCAGAACTCGCCACTCTGAGAGTGCCACAGCCGTGCATGTAACAGTAGAGTTGATAGATTTGGACTACTCTTAGTCCTTTCAGAAATACTTTAATTAGCGGTATCAGGTGAGGCAGCAAATCAATTTATGATGCGTACTGTACTTAATTCAACACAATACTTGTTTTCTTGTCATAGCCAATGAGCTGTACGCTATATGTTTGACTAAACATATTATATGAACAAATTATTACCTGGACCAGTAAGGCGGTTTGTGAATCATTAACCTACCGGTAAGATCATTTGTCATCAAGCTTTGCAGTGTGCAGTACACCTCAAAAATTACCTACACATGCGTAAAGTGCACAATTGCGTACACTGGGTATGAATGGGTAAACGCTGTCTTGAGAGCCGATGAGGGTGAAATTAAGTGATAATTAAGTGGCTTCGGAATGCAAGGGCAGGAGAAACGGGAGATCTCCGAGAAAACCCGCTGACCGGGAGTGGCCCTGGCCGGGGATTGAACCCGGTTCGCACCCGGTGGGAGTCGAGCAGTCTAACCGCTCAGCGAATGCGGCTCCACCGGTAACTGGAGAAGCACTCTCAAAGTTACAAATGGGTCGCCGCGTTAATTTGACGCGTGCCGCGATAAGGCTATCGGGACTACAACCACTCCCGTCCTTGGAAGATGAAATGTCTTGGGCAATTACTTCGACAGTTTTCTGGTCATCGCATCCTTTCCTGCGACTGTGGGTAAGTGGGACTGGATGACCAAGTATCAGATATTTTGACTGATGGCAATGGAAATTTTGGTCATATGTGTGTAAAGAATAAGTGAGAATTGTGGGACTGTAGCTAGTAAAAACGCAGTGATGAAGATTTAAAACATAATTGATACTTGCTTCAAAATTTGCTTTCACTAATAAGACTAATAATAGTTAATAATATGGATAGGAAATTGAATAATGCAAATAATAGCTACGTTCATTTTAATTTTTTTTTGTAAATAAATTAAGATAGTGTATTTTGTTATTTTATTTTGGTCAGACCTCCATTACTAACGAATTTGGATACGCCTCAGGCGAACAGAGAAAAGCCGTGGACGAGCGGCCGTCAAGATTCTCACATGAGAAAATCCGAGAGCGAGCCAGCCAGGAATCGGGTTCGCCTAGATGGGAGGCGAGTAGTCTGACCTCTACAACACCACGGCCCCCCATATTGGAAACTTAAGTTAAATGAAAATTAATCAGACTGTTTTTATCCTCTGTGCTTTGAAAAAAATCAATGCAAACCTATATGAAATAACCATTGCCCCATCTCACAGATGTATTTCATTCTGGATGTTATGTACTTGTAGTTGTTTTCCGAGTTTGAATAAATCACAAACGCCAGACTTCCGCTATCTTTTCTTATCAGCATCAGAGTTATGCTGTAGATACGCCTGCAAAACATTAAGAGTTCTTAATCTGAAGTTTGCGTGGTTACGCGCAGTATCATAATTGTTATCCGAAACGGTGGGGTTTATCAAGAAGTTATACGTGTAACGTGTAAGGTGAACTCTAACTTGAAATAGGGAACTTGTAGCCATGTCATTGAAAACAACTGGAAATCAAATCCAGATTCAGATTTAAGTGAAGGCAAAATTTCACTGTAGAAAAAAAAGTTTGGCGCAAAGGGACCTGGGACCGGAGCTCGAAGCTATTCATGCTCCGTTATTCCGGTCGCCCGGCGGCCATTTTACCCTCAAAATTCTCTACTTTTCCCTCTAAATCGACTAAATTTCCTTCAGTATTTCCCTTTTTCCCTTAGAGTTTACCTTTTTCTCCTCAAAGTTAACCTTTTCGCAGTCAAACTTCTCGTTTTTCCAAAGAGCTCATTTCATCCTATTCGTGAGCATTCTTCTCAATGGCAGAGCAGTGGCGGCCATATTGGTATTATAAGAACAGGGTATGTCAAATTGATACACGGGGTCCGGAAAAGGTGTCAGACCTGACCATCAGCCATCTTGGTGCTGTCAGCCACCTTATCATCTATGTTTAGATTTCTGTGACCTTGACCCATGACGTTGAGCACAAAAATTAGCACAACTGTTTTAAAAAATTTCAAGAAATTATAAAAAATGTTTTTAATTATTATCAAAATATGAAATTATTTCTTAAAAAATCTATTAAATTTTCTTATAAAAAGTTAACATTTCGAATGCTTTGACTTAGAGGGGACGAGGGCCTGGAACCGACCAGCCACCTTGTTATGATGTCAACAAAACGACATGTTGGACCCAGGTGACCTTGACCAAATAACCTTGACCTTGGACCACCTTGAAAACAAAAACACGAGAAAAAATTGTAGAAATTTTATAAATTCATAAAAGTCAGCGAGCATATTTCATTAGTTATTATTACAGCCATCTTGGATCCTGGTGAAATTGACTATTGACACTGACCTGGTGAGCTCTGGCATTGAACCAAAAATCGTCAAAAATCCCAAAAAAAAAAAAAAAAAATTTTTATAAAATATACAATTAAAATTGTACAAAAATCATACGAAATTTATAAAAAATTTAATAAAAGTGTATTGAAAATAATTATTCGTAATTTAAAAAAAATATTTTTACAAACTTACATTACCAGAGGTCTCCCACAGTACCATGTCCACAAGACGACTGACCCCCCTCCAATCGTTCACAATGTATTAACATTTACCTCCCTTACACCATCACCCTTGGTCATTCTGTCGAATGCTCCCCACACGCCATATTGTTTTTTAATTTGTCATTTGTTTACATTTTCATTTCCTATATGGCACTGATGTCCCTTATCACAATGTTAAATCTTGGCGACCTTCACCTTGATCTCACATATGTGATCCTGACCCCGTGCCAATGATCTTGGATAACGTCTTTTATAAAAACAAAAAAACAAAAATTTAATAAAATAAAATAAAATATTTAAAGACTTGTTTTTCATCAATCTTTCGATACGTGATCAGCAATCCACACCAATATAATCCAAAGCACACACAAAACCACACCAATCCTCACACCTATCCAAACCAATCCACACACCAATCCACACCAATCCACACACTAATCCACACCTATCGACACACCAATCCAACGAATCAACGCACCAATGCACACGAATCCACGCCAATATATGACAATACATATCAATCCACAACAATCCTTCGCAATCCTCTTTCTCAATTCACAGCAATATAAGTCAACCTTTCGCAATCTCCTTCAGTATTCACAGCAACCCATGCCAATCTTTCGATCAATCCCAATCATTGGATAAATCTCAGTTCTTCGAACAATCGAAGTCCTTCGTAATCCTCCCCCACAATTCACAGCAACCCACGCAAGTCCTTCGATCAATCTCAATCCTGGTTTGGTGTGGTTTGGTGTGTGGATGGATGCGGATTGGTGTGAGGATTGGTTTGCGTGAATTCATGTGTGGATTGGAGAGGATTTTTATGTGGATTGATGTGGATTGGTGTGTTGATTTGTCTGTGGATTGGTGTGTTGATTGGTGTGTGGGTTGGAATGCATTGGTGTTGAATGCTGATATTCTGGTATTGATTTCGGTGCTGAGTGACGGGAAGATTGCGAGATTTTTCGAAAGATTAGTGAAAAAAAAAAAACCATTTTTAAATCATTTTATAATTTTTGAATATTTTATTGAAATTCTTGGGATTTCATGAATGTTTTTAGAATTTCTATTTCGATTCAAGGGTGCCTAATGTCATGGGCATGGTGTCGAGGTCACATATGAGAGGTCAAAATAAAGGTCACCCACATCTAACATTGTGGTCGGAGACACCAGTCCCACCTAGGTGTTGAAAATGTAAACAAAATTTCAAACAAAAAAACCAATATGGCAAGGGGAGTTTATTCGACAGAATGAGCAAAGGTGAGGGGGCAGAGAGGGTAATTTTAATACAATGTGGTTGATTGGAAAATTTTAAAATAAATTTTTCATTGAATTTTAATAATCTTATATGATTCTTATATAATTTTTGATGAATTTTTATAAATTCGTAGAATATTTTTGGGATTTTTAAAGATTTTTTGTGTTGAAGGTCAAAAGTCATTAAGTCGAGGAAAAATGTCAAGGTCAACAGGATCCAAGATGGCAGTACTAGTCAGTAAGATAATATTATCGCTGTCATTTATGAATTTATTCACTTTTTACAATTTTTTCTCGAGCTTTTTTTAAATATCATTCTAGGTTACGGTTATAGGATCAAGGTCATGGGGAAAGGTCACCTGGATCTCACATCCCAGTTGGGTGACGTCATAACATTGTAGCTGGTTGGTTCCAGATCCTCGTCTCATCTAAGCCAAAACATTCGAAAATTTAGTTTTATATAAGACTTTAATTTTTTTAATTATGTTATTTTTTACAACAATTTTTACCAGTTTTTACAATTTCGTAAATAATTGTAAAAATAATTGTCCCAATTTTTGTGTTTAAGATCATACAAGGTAAAGGTTATGTCTCATGGTCACCGACATCTTACATGACAGACAAGGTAAATGACAAAACCAAGATGGCTGATGGTCCGGTCCGACTCCAATCCCGAATCCTGTGTATCGATTTGGCATTCCCTATGCCCATAAAACCAATACAGCCACCACTGCTCTGCCCTTTAGAAGAAGGGCAGAGCAACAACGTGCAGGAAATTTATTTGATTTCTAGAGAAAAACGGAACATTTTGCGGGAAAAATGGCCGCCGGACGGCCGGAAAGACAGAACATGAACAGCTCCAAGCTCCGGTCCCAGGTACCGTTGATCCAAACTTCCCTTTTTTCTACTACTACCTTGTTGCCAGTTCATTCGCTTGATTCGCCAGTCGGTAGGAGATCATCCAATAACTTTCAACGAATGTTATTTTACTGACTGGTATCACTGTGACGTGATCGCAAATCCGGACTAACCATAGAGTATAAATGACGTAGGCCGGTTTTTTTCAACGAATGTGCACAACGTTTACTTACAGTTCACGGGTTACTCAGCAGTTTTAAAACCAAACTTTTAAAAATGTCACCGGCCTTATCTGCATACATTGCAACTGACACGCTGAATAACACACGCCCATCAAAGTTGGTAACGAAGGAGTAAAATACGTTTTACCCTTTCACACCTACTTCAATTTACGGATTTAGATGTTGCAAACAAAAACTTGCATGTCGCGTGCTGTACTTATGTCTACACAGTACTTGATTCATTTTCGCAGCCAGTGAGCTGTAGGCTATAATGTTCAGCTATATTAATGTGAACCAATTATGCCTTGGAACAGTAAAACGGTTAGCGAATGCGAATCAGTTACCCCCAGGTAAGATCATCGGTCGTTCAGATTCGCAGTGTGCAGAACAGACCACAAATTACCCACACGTGCGTAATGTACACAGTTGTGTACACTGGGTTGAATGGGTTAACGTTGAATTGAAACTGTTGGGTAAAAAAACACTTGTGAACACGTGGTTTCCTTTGCATTCAGTTAATTTATGCAAGTAACGAGGAAGAATTAGAAAATTTGTAAATAGTTTACTTATCGAATAGTGACACTGTTTCTCTTCACCGAAGCATGAAGTAATTAGCCTTATGGCAATGTGAATGGAATAACTCGTAAAGTGCATACAAGTAGATCTTCAGCAGGGCTTTCAGAATTGCGCAGTTCACGGTGAACATGCTATAAAACTGTAAAACTTTAAGTATTTATTTTAGGACGTTGTCCAATATTTGAAACATATTTATATAAAACATCCCAACTTCATAAGAGTTCACTTTAGTTTAGGTTGCTAAGGTTTAGCGCATACGGGTACAGATGAACAACGTTCTAATCTCGGCCATGCTAGCGATTTTTGTTTAACTAAGCGAAATAGTTTGGTAAGTAGAGAAAAAAAATTTATTTTGTTTCACCAACCAAATATGTTTTTGGGACAACCAAATAAGAGAAACAGAATAATTAGTTTTCAACAACCAAAATATTTCATTGCCCCTATACAAACAATTAATTTGTGTACCCTAAATAAACTTTGTTCGATTCAACAAAACATTTTTCTCAGTGTATGGTCAACAGAGGTGAACGTGTTCGTTCACATATTAAAATTTACAAAGGCAAGATCATTTACATGAATAAAACTATTTTCCCAATTTCAATGTAATCCAATTGCTCAGTTGAGAATTGGTTAGAGGACGTATAAAAATATTTCAAAGCACTTTTTTGCTTAAATAATGTTCTAAAATCAAAACCTATTCATATGGTTTATGATATTTGTATAGGCAGTTGTGCAGTCCATTGTTGGAACGCGAAGAGTGGCTGCACTCTAAATGATTATTCGTAAATTTACCACAGCAGCGTATACGTACAGTGAGAAAGTGCGAATGGTAAGTTATTTTCCCATACGTTCATGGTAGCGTTAATGCGTTTCTTCAGGAAAGAGTCAAATGGGTAGGGAAGTCCCCAAAATTGTATAGTAGTATAGGCTGCTCACGGTAAAATGAGCACTTTTGAAAGCCATGCTTAAGATCTACTTGTATGAACATTGTATATTCTTCCGCCTTATGTAAAATCAACATTGCCATGGGCCTCATCACGTTATTCATGTGTCGGTCAAGTGAAACTGTGCAATTATTAGAAAAGTAAATATGTTGATTTTTACACTTCGGCGAATTAAAAAAAAAAACGGAAAGCGAAAGAAATAATTTCAGGTGTCACAAATTGGTACCTAACACCTTTAATATTCCCTCTATCGTTACCAACTTTACTGGACGCATATCACTCAGTGCACCCGATAAAAATATTATATGCAGGTAGGAGCAGTGACTTTTATGAAGGTTGATTTTAACAATGCTCACTTTATCGCGAATAGCCTTTACATTCATATATTTATCGCCTGATATGTGATATCATTTCCATACAAGGTATAGGTTAAAAACTTCCATTAGAGTTCAGGAAGTTAACAAGAAAGTTTTTTTACACTGCATTGTGCACCTCGGGTGAGCACTCTACCCCATTTTACTTCTACTGGTCTTACAGACCTGCGTGCAGAACACACGGGTTTGAGTAGTGCGACCGTCTCCGGACTCGGGGGTCATGGCTGATGATGGAAATGTTCCGCCCTCTTCAGCACCTCATGTGGGTGGGCGGCGCGGTCGCCCAAAGTAAACACTCGCCCTTAACGCCACTTGACCTTTCCGACGAGGGTGTTGTTCCAAGTCCGTTCCGAAACGTAGTCGAACGTCCTCCAGTTTGCACCACGTATCTGCGGGGTATTACCGAGCGCAGGGCGGAGTGCTGCACTGTTAAATAAAGGCTGTCCACGATAAAGTGAGCACTTTTGAAATAAACCTGTGAAAAAAGTCTCTGCCCTTGCCTGCCTGCATGTGTTTTAACGGGCGCACTGTGTGATATGTGCCCAGTAAAGTTGGTAACGATGGATGGAAAGTAGTTCCGTATCTTAAAAACTCGAATAAAAAGTGTTTGGTGTCCATTTGTGGTAACTTAAATTTGTCCTTTCGCTGTGTGCTATTGTTTAATGCATCGAAGTGTAAAAATTACCAGATTTGTAAAATATTTACTTTCCTAATAATTTCACAGTTTTAGTTGACCGACGCATGAATAAAGTGACGAGGCCCATGGCAATGTTAAATTTACATAAGGCGGAGGAATACATAACGGGCTTACAACTAGGTCATAAGCAGGGCTTCCAAAAGTGCTCATTTTACCGTGAACAGTCTATACGTCCGTGTATCCACGGAAAGTTATGCGGGAATATGCGGCTGATGTAACGACGTAAAATGGAAATTGGCTCCGTACATGTACACTGACACAAAGGTTTTGCTGAATGAAAAAAAGTTTATTGGGGAGAGGGAATTAATTGATTGTAATGGGGATATGAAATATTTTGTTGTTAAAACATAATTGTTTTGTTGTTCTTGTCTGGTTGCCCGAGATGTATGCTTTATTTGGTGCAACTAAAGATTTGTGTTGCTACACGTTCTTTAAAAAGTTTTTAGTCAGTATAAAAGAAAAGTTATACCTCAACTGAAATTCGAACCAAAGACGTTTGCTCCCGAACGCTTTATCATACCATCCTCCGCTAAAAAGACTACTACTGAAAAAGGAATAATAGTAATACATACATTCCAAATACTGGACAACGTGGGTAAATAAATATTTGAAGTTTTAAAGCTTAATTTTCAGTTTCCCGTCGAACTTGTTAATTACGATTTTTATACCGTCAAAAAATTCACTAACAAACGCTCTCACCATCCTCATTTGCACAAAAATTACAAACCAACTCTCGAGCTGAATATTTGAAAGAATGCAATCAAATGAGTGGCCAGATAAATATACAGTTGGTTCAACTAAATATTTTATTGGGAATCTTATTTTTTTTTTACCAAACCCACAGGTTTTGTTTATTTAAGCGTGCCTTTGTTAGATGAAAAAATACGTTTTGTTGCTTTTCGGGTTTTGTTTACTCAACAAAATGTTTTGCCGGGGCCACTAAATATGTATTTGACCCTATAGAAACATGTGGTTATGTGGCAGAAAGGAATCTTTCTATCAGTAGAAAACACAGGACGTTTTGGTATTTGCAGCTGCTCCGCGTTTCGCAAACGAACAATGCCGAATCTAAAGAAAGCATCCATCGCTGCTGTAACTAGAAAATTGTATTTCTTGCTCTACTTAGCAAATTCACCCACTTTTAACCCAACATTTCAGACATGAAAAAGTTGCACGTGCAACTGGTAAATGTTAGCAACACTGCAAACACTCCACCATTACAAGAAACAAATAAATGATCAACCCTTTACTTTAAATAACATACTAAAGAGCCGATTTTCTCTAAGGTCGTGGAAACAGAGTCTTAAGAATCGCGGGACACTGGTCGTTCAACCCGTGTTCATATCCCGCTCCAAAACCAAGTATCTCAAATATTTTTATTCATATTTTGTACACAGATAAATACTAGCAAAAATAAAATTTAATTTTTTTCCTAAAATCTCTTTATAAGATGTAAATATACAAAAACCTAGTAACAAGTTTACGGAAGGTGTCCGTGAATTAAAGGAATTTTTTTATTAACTTAAGGGAAATCCGTGGTTAGAAAAACTGGATGTGTGTAATATTAGAAATATTTCAGAATAAATGTTTACAGAAATTTTTACGAAGTTTCGCAGAAATGTTCTCAAATAGTGTTTGGGGACCAGCGTTGCTCGATCTCCGTCGCGGTGTCTCCCATTATCGCGCGAACGATATGTTTCGCGTGTCGCCATTGGCCGGCGGGTTTCCTGGACACAGCTCTGGAAACACACCGTCTTGCGTACTAACATCAGCATTAGTGGAGCAGAGTGGAGAGATTTGGACGGCTCTCAACACCGAGGTTTTGAGAGCCGATGAGGGTGAAGTGAGGTGAGAATCGAGCAGCGCTGGAATGAAGGGGTGGAGAGGATTTAAAGGGAGAGCCCCGAGAAAATCCGCCGACCAGTGGCATTGTCCAGCATGATTCCCAGATGCAAAAATCTGGGAGTGACCCCTCCGGGAATCGAAACTGGTGCGCCCAGGTATTGATTTGTCGCTAAAAATAAATGATACCGAATTTCACAAAATTCTAGAGCGAAATGTGTAAAACTAATACAGACTTGAAACGAGCAAGGACTGTAGACTTGAAGTCTCTTATAAACATTGAGCTACAAAACAAATTTTGTATATTTTCTACAACAGTGTATTGTGTTTATAGAATATTTCAGATCCAGACTTAAAAGAATAACTTTTATAACCAGTTTCCGAAGAACTGTATGGTAAAAGTACAGCCGTTTTTTACTGAATAGTTATTGATCGCCATTATAAAGTCGGGTGGGTTCGGAAATGACTGTTCCTGACGATCACGGTTCTGGTTGGCTGAACGCGTAAACACCGAAGAAATTTTAGAACATATGCATAGAGACCTGCAAAATTCACATTATTAATTGGCATCAGGCTGAACGGCAGAGTACTGTATATAGCATACACGAGCCGGCGTTGGTTCTCCCTTGGCTGCTGCATATATGTGAAGTCACTCTTCTTTAGACTGGACCTCACATGATTGGACTACACCATTGGTAAGTGTTCATTTACTGGCGCAGAGATACCCATGGCGCGTCAAATAAAGTATGACCCAATGACAAACTTATCGCGAAGGTATGAGTTTTAGGAGTTTAACGTTTCCCGAAATAATAACGCGAATTTGGCAGGTCTCTATATATACAGTATAAAAAAACATTTGATGGATACTGGAACCATACAACTATTTGTTCTAACATACATGGTGGCGGTAATAGTATTTTAGTGACAACAAAACCTTCCAGCTCGTTTGAAGCAGACTGACGAAAAACATTACAGCGTGACAAATACTTTAGAGAGTGTCGGTTGAACGTCTTACCAGTTACTAGTTTGCTGCCAAACTGCGCTGTGGAAAGCGATTTCGAAGATACATTGGGCCTGGGATACCAAATAACACCCTTACCGTTCCCAATAATTGCAAAAAAAAAAAAAAAATCGTTAATATCTTCAGTGCCTCTGATCCTATTAAAAAATGCTTAATGTTAAACCAATAGTTGTTTTTTTTATAACGAACTTTGTTTGACGCAACGAAACTATATGCTGTTCACGGTAAAATGAGCACTTTCGAAAGCCCCGCTTTAGATCTACTTGTGTACACGTTGTGCGTTCTTCAGCCTTATGTATAACAAACATTGCAATGGGCCTCATCACTTTATTGATGAGTTGGTCAAGTGAAACTGTGCAATGATAGAAAAGTAAATATTTTACAAATCTGCTCATTTTTACACTTCGATGGATTAAAAAATACGGAAAAAGGGAAATAATTCAAGTTATCACAAATGGCTATCTTAAACTTTATGTTCGACGTAAACATACGGAACTACTTTCCCCTGCATCGTTACCAACTTAACTGGACATATGCCACTCATAGCGCCCGTTAAAATATATGCAGGTAGTGGCAGTGACATTTTCCTAAGGTTCATTTCAAAAGTGCTCACTTTATTGTGAACAGCCTTTAACTGTTTGTACATACAAGGGCAATAAAATATTTTGTTCCTGAAAACAAATTATTATTTTTTGTTCGTATGTGGTTGCATGGAACTAAATATTTCTATGACTCTAAGTGCTTAATAGTTTAGCTCATTAAAAAAAACTGAGAACGTCGAGTCTGAGATTCAAACCCAATACATCAGGATCCCAAATCTAATTCTTAAATATATCGCCTAAACTTACTGGCTGTAAACACGAAGTGTTTTTACCTACACATTTTCCTTATACATCACATCTACGTAGACCAATATTTTTAAGTTTTACAGCTTTCTTTTTTGTGTTATTGTTGAACTTATTACATTTAAAATGTTTATACCATTATTAATAAACAATAAATACACAGACGAACACGGTAATTATCCCAATTGTTACAAATATTATAAACAAGCTCTTGAGCTTTCAACCTTAATGAAGATAATCATATAACCGAATCACCCTACAGCCAATCAAATAAATGCATGTTATGTACCAAGCTCATTATGTTGACGTCACAATCTCTGTAATAATAGACACAAACTGTACCAGCTATCCGATTGCTTATTCACTCAAATCTAACTATTATTTTCTATCTACCCTGATATTTATAATGTTTACCGATTAGTTGAAGAGATCAACTCAAGCCCTGGCTAAACTACCAGATATTTGCATACCTCGTTCTGCAATGTTTCCGAACGTTTGAAAACCCTACTTAGAAAATAATTTATTTCCCTTCTGTTTATCTCCGCGGCACTTAAGAAGTTTAATATTGTAGTGAAGGGCATATCTAGTGTAGCTTAGACTACTTTTCAAATAATTAAATTTTTTATCGAATAATTTAAAATAAAATATTTTATTATTACTTGAATATTATTAATAAATGTTACAAATAAAATTTGTATTTCATAATTTTAATTAAAACTATCTTAATTTATTAATTCAACAACTAAATTGGAAATATATTATTATATAACAATTTGAATTACATTTATATTTAGTTAATAATTTATATAAATAAAATTAACTTTTTTAAACTTTAAAGTATAATTTCGGTGGGGAGTTAAAACATTAAATATAAACTTCCTAACATTAAGTACCTGGTTGTCGAAACTTAAAAATTTAAGTTCAAAATTAAATACATACTGCTTAAATTTAAAAGTATACCCTTATAAATTAAAAATTTAATTATCAAATTAAATTAAGTTTGTTGATTAAGAATATTTTAATTTCAATTATGCGATAATGATTTTAATTAATATAAATTTCAATATAAAATATTAGTTCGAGATATTAAATTCATTGATTAGAAATATTTTTAGTTTAAATTATTAGATAATAATGTTAATTACATGAAAAGTTGTCCTTTCTGCACGAGATGTATATTAATGTCAACATTGTCACCTTATCGAATGTTGTTATTAATATTAATGATTCCAGGGAAGTTACTTTATTCCTTAAGGTTTTCTCCTGCCTGTAGATATTTTGCCCGTTCGAGGCCTCGACACGCGTTAGCTTTAAGGCCGACTCTCGATCACTTACCACTCGCAACATCGCCTTTACGCGGAAGGCGCTCAACCGGCGTGCAGTCTTCCCGTCGGCGACTTGCCTGAACGTGGCTTCAAGCGGTGACAATATGTTCTCACGGAACACTGATAAATATAAGTGGCCATGGTGGTTGAGCGGTTAGACTGCTCGTCTCCCACCAAGGCGAACCGGGTTCAATCACCGGCCGGTACACTCCTGATTTTCGCGATTGGGGATCGTGCCTGGCGATGCCACTGGTCGGCGGGCATTCTTTCGGAAATCTCTCACCCCCCCCCCTCTCCCCTCATTCCGGCGCAGCTTCATATTCACCTCACGTCACCCTCATTGGCTCTCAAGGCCTCGATATTAAGAGCCGCCCAAATATCTTCACTAGCTCACAAATAAATGTGAAAGTTAGATGCATAGCTAAAGACAAGTGTAACTTATTTATAGCAAATTTTGCAGCTAAAAGTGATTCTAAAATCACCCGTTTTAGCCATTTTCAGGCCAAAAAAATAATTATTGGAGTTGAAATGAAAACATGAATTTTTTTTTTGGTAACGAAACGATTAGTAAATGGTTTTTGTGTTTAGCCATCACTACAAATTATTCAAACATTTTTTTAATCTTCATGCGCCAGCTAGACGGAGACGTTAACACAATGGCACCAAACCTGGAAGAGTTCTATCAATAACTTACCATAACTCAGGTGTATTCATATTTTGTTGTAGCCTTAATATTACTTTTATTAGATAAAACCTTTGAGGACACGACCTAAAATCTATCTCTGCAAAACACCATATTACAAGAACATCATTCACTGCATTAACATCCACCAGACTTACAGTAAACTTAGAGCCGATTTGATTAGTGTGATCTCCAAATGTTTAATGTGTACGTGGTTGAATAATTTATAAGACTACTACTAACATTGCGTGCAATACAAATGCATTATTTCCACAATGCGAGAACTGGGAGAAGTGATTTTAATCACGTATTGGGAAATTACCCCTCAGTACATTGCCATAATCATAATTCACGCGGATTTATACGTCGCGGGATGATGTATCTACTTCATTGACAGAGAAGTATGCACCGACAGGAAATGTGTTTTTTTTATGAAATTTTGCATCACTTGTCTAAAAAAGTGTGTCATAATATTTTCGTTGGTTAAACTTTTATTGGGATGGTGGGGGAGGGGGTGGCGAGACATACATACAGATATCTTGCAGAGGTTACAATCCTGTTCCTGTTTTTAGAAGGAAAATGTAACAAAGGAAACAGCTGTTTTCCTACCGTTAAGACACCACTAGCAAATAAAGAAAGAGGAACTACAGTATAAAGGCTAAAAAAAACTGTCTATATATAGGTGTGTGTTCACACACACACATATTTAGTTATAATATCAATATTACTTCTATTAATGAGTGATTTCTCATGTCTGGTATGGTAGGTATATGTAACCCCCATTTCTTTAATTATACTATATTTTGTTGATCAGTATCCTAGTTATATTAAGGTAATACGTAGGCCAGCTTATGTTTTATTTCAAGTGGTCATATTAATTTCACAAAATGTACTTCTTAAGGACACCGTGCCGCTTTCAAGAAAAGTAATTTTATACAATTAATAAGAATAATACATATATATATATATATAAGTATGTAATCGAGTATCAAAATAGGACTCGAAACCGATTTTGACTTACCTCTTGAATATATTTCCTTTTGCAATTTTTAATGTTATATATGTAATGCAAAAAATATGTGTGTGTGTGTGTGTGTGTGTGTGTGTGGTGTGTGTGTGTGTGTGTGTGTGTGTGTGTGTGTGTGTGTGTGTGTGTGTGTGTGTGTGTGTGTGGAAAGCAGGACTATTTAATGCTTTATTACACCAGATTTTAAAATACAGACTCACAAATATATAATAATATCAAATATCTATTTTATTGACCACATCCCACATACATGTGGATGTAAGGGGATTCTTAAGATATAATGAATCACGATGAAATTTTCATTTCCCTGCCAAGAAATTTTGGTTTTAAAACTGTCTCACGTAGGAGGTTGGGAAAAGGTGGTAATAAAATATTTCGCTTGCTTCGCCAATAAGAAAAGAAAGAGTTTTGAGCCATTTTAAACAGAACGAACTGAAGTTACTTGAATGGCTCCGTTTAGCTCTTCGAAGATATTTTTTATTTATTTTTTGCTGTTCCGCGCCAGAAGTCAAGAAGATAATGGAAGATTTGTAATGGACCGTTCGACTGTGTAACTGGCGAGGCAGCTCTCTTCCCAGGGCCAAGGCATCGCGTGGACATCCATATATCAAAGCGAGCTGTCAAATGCCTGATGAGTTTCCCCAGTTTGTTCCTGCGAGCATCGTCATATACTCCAATTCGCGACAACGGCCACCTACACGAACCTCCCATGTCTCGCAACAGCTGAGAGAACATCTCTCGAAACGAACGAGAGTAATACAATTGTCGGTAACTGATTTGCCGCCGGTTGTAAGCAGGTGGAACGTGTAATTAAAGAAGTTATATTTTGATGTTCCAAGAACCTAATTTCACTTAAGCGCTGTAAAAGTTTAAAGGTAAATGTTTGTGGTGAGTAATTTGAAATTGTAACTCTGTGAATTTTTTTCCCTTGCTTTAGGGCATGGAAATAATGTAAAATATAGTAGTAATTAAAATGTTATATTTAACCAATGTAGTTTACTATGATATATGCTACACAGTATACTGTATCTCACTAAAATAAAACCAAGTACATAGGCCTATATGCTTTGTCTATCATACGTAGAGACTTCATAAATTCGCGTTATTATATAGGGACAAATTAACATTTACTAACGTGTACCTTTGCACTACATTTTGTTATTGTACCATACTTTATCTGACACGTCCTCGGTATATCTGTGCAAATAAATGAACACATCTCAATTACGTGCGCCAATCACGTGCAGTTGAGACAGAAAGGGCATGGCTTCACATCTAAACAGAAACCAATAGTAAAACGAAGCCAGCTCCGGTTTATACAATACTGTGAAGTTTAGCCTGATGCCGAATAATAACGCGGATTTTGCTTGTTTCGGTTCATATGTAGAGCCACTTCTTTTTCGCGAAAATAATTACGCGGATGTTATACTTCAATATCCTATGAGCGCACTTGCAGCCTTCGTTTGGCTATAGGCCGCTTGTCTATGTGTGAAAAAGAGCCTGCCACATGAGTGAACCAATCAGAATTAAGTTTATTCGATACTGACCGTTCGTGATTTCGCAGGCAGACAGTAATAAGCGAAACAATACAAATGTTTGAGTCACGAAAGTAGTTCTGAACTAAAGTCTTTCGGAACACAACGTGTCCTGAAACCTTTTCGCGAAAAACAGCTTCCCGTACTCATGCGGTATCATGTGAGATTTCGAGAAAAATTCTTAGAGTGTATAAGGACTAAACATTTTCTAGGGGATATTTTATTTTGTGAACACTAAGAGTGCTGTTTATAACGATGAAGGAGAGGTGTCGCTATAAGATTATGGCATTTATTATAATAATTGCCATTGTATCATATGTCCATTTTTACTCTCGACTTTGGGAAACAAACGACAGTACACAATATTATTAACTATAAATACATATGTAGCTAGAATTTTGTTAGCTTATGTGCGTAAACTAGTAACATTTCAAAAGTGTATCCGTCAAACAAAACCAATTTCACAATTTATTAAGTACTTCCATATATCCGAGAAATAGAAAGTAATTTCTTTATATTAAAACCTTACATTGAAAATTATGTGAATGAAAAAACAAAAGCGGATGCACCTACCCATAAGTATGTAGGTGCGTTTAATTATGTATTACATAAAATGAAATTCCAGGAAATAATTATACAATGAACATATATACTTACGTTATAATTTACGTGTAGATTATATTATACGTCATAAACCTGAAATCATTAGAGTAAACTGTAGTGTCATACTTCTCCTGAAGTTTTCATGTCTTAAAGAAAACACCGCTAATTCAGACTCAAAGATTAAAGTCATGGAAAAATGGAGGAATGTTAGCATAGACATGACAATTTAGTTCAAGTTTCTATATCAGTTAATTATTACATCATTTATGAGTAGAGACCCGAGAATTTCGCGAATTCCTTTCTAGGCAAGTTGGAGTTCACACACATGTACGTTCTTGTTACGTTTGTAAATACCGAGCGAGGTGGCTCAGTGGTAACTCACTGGACTCGCGTTCAGGAGGACCCGGATGGGATTCCTGGTCCAGCCATCTTGAGTTCGGTTTTCCATGGTTTTCCGAAATCACTCCAGGTGAATGCTGGGATGGCTCCCTAACAAAGGCCGTGGCCGATTCCTTCCCATTCCTTCCACAATCCCTCTGCCCTGTGCAACTTGCACCGTCTTTAATGACCTCGTTGTCGACGAGACGTTAAGCCCAATTACCTACCTACGTTTGTAATTGGTCGACGTGATTTTTGACACCTCCTGGAAATAAATAAGTCAATAACGAAAATGCAAGAAATAGTGCGCCCAACCACCGCCTTTTACTACCACATCAATCAACCAATAAACAGTTTATATCTGTATGAGAGTATATAAGACTGTGAAGTCATTGAACTCGCGAATTTCTCGGGTCTGTATCTATGAGCAATTATGTTGTTAGTTAAACCACAGATTTATCTGATGGATTTTGGTTTTTCTTTTTCCTCCGTTCCACGATAATTTTTTTAAGATATTCAGGGCAGCATATTATTTTTTTAATTAGTGTACAAAAATGCGAACTGCAGGTCACAAAATCACTCACAATAATGTTCATGCACATACCCTCTCATGTAGAGTTAATTTTAAGTACCTAGGTGAGAAACACGAGGTATAGGTGGGTTGAAATAGTTCAAATTTAGTTAGTACCATAGAGTGTGCTGGATTGCTGTAAATTTCATAAAAAGGTTCTTGGATTACAGATTGGTGTTTACATAATAATATTAAACTCAAGTTAACGCTTGGATACAAAAATAACCTTAAGATTGAAAGTCAAATATTTCATAACACCGCACTGAGAAAAGATATATGGTTGTAGGAATCATCTAGACTGTTAAGATAGGAAAATCTATCTGATGGGTTGTAGGTACCATCTAAATATCGTTAACATGGGTAGTGACACCAACAGAACTGTTAGTTGTATTCCTATATGTGATTGCATTTGCTACTATACAAGTGGTTGCTAAAGCAGATCACTGCTTTTCTACAACAGAACAGATATTACCTCCAACAGAACAACTTCAACAATATCTGGATTGTTCCGGCAACAATCAGAATTGTAATAACCTAAAAGAATGTTTTTCTCCTAGTACTAAACAGTTCTGTAGTCGGTTGTTAGTGTAGTAGCAAGAGAATTGCCTTAAGTTGTTAGAATCCTAATTGTGGGATGAGTTCAAATAATTTTGTAGTTGTTCTGTTCGAGGTAGTATGTGTTTTGTAGCAGGAACACAGTGATCTTGCTGTAGCAACCATGTGTACAGTAGCAAATACAATCAAAGACAGAAATACAACAAACAGTTCAGTTGGCATTACTATCTATATTAACAATACTTAGCTGGTACCGACACTATCAAATGACTGTCCCTATTTTAACAGTCTAGATGACTCCTACAACAGTATATTTTTTCTCAGTGCGAATTCTCAGACAACTAAAAGTTTTCGTCGCCTGGTAGCAGTGATACTACATGTGCAAAACATATTTTTTTCTCGTTTGGTATGCGTGCCGGACGATGCTGTTGTTCGGCGGGTTTTCTCGGGGATCTCCCGTTTCACCCACCCATTCATTCCGACGCCACTCCATATTCACTTTAATCACCCTCGTCGCCTCTCAAGACCTCACTGTTAAAAGCCGTCCAAATCTCTTCACTACTTCACTCGTTTTGTATTGGAACAAATACAATATTTGCAATATTCATAAAATAAAATAATTGTTCTGAAACCTTCCGGTATAAATTTTCTTAAAACTTAGACAAAGGATAAATTTTGTTATTCACCCTTGAGCTAAATTTTAACGAAATACGTCCTCATGTTCTTTAATGTTCGTTCGTAAAACTGGGTTTAGCAGAACAGGTCCGGTAGGACCAATAACAGCACACTATAGCTACATTGAATAAACTCGTAATTTTTTTACTTAATTAAACTTGTTTATGAACGATGAATGCCAAATGCGTTGGTGTTTTTACTGTTTACGCCTGTAGACACAATTGGAAGGCGTGAATAATATTAGGAAGAAATGTAGATACTTAATATTTTGTCTGGGGCAAAACATGAAATTTTAACACAAATAAGTAGAATTTTTCCATTTACCACTAGTTTAACATTTTAAGACCTGCTTTAATTTATGGTTTCAGGTGTTGAAAATAAGGAAATTTTGATATAAGCTGTACTTAAACCGAAAGAGCATTTGTTTCGTTATCACAACCAATTACACTCTAAATTCGAATCAATGGGAAACCACTGATTTGCAATGAAATTCAACTACTCGAATCAGTGAAAATGGATCCACTTAGAATCAGTAGAAAACCACTGATTGCTTCAGGGTGGAAAAATTTCACTGATTGAATTAGTGACGGGAAACAATTTCACTGATTGAATAAGTGACGGCTGACTGGAGCGGCGAATTAAATATTGTCTTTTACTGAATGTAGCCAAATAATTACGTCAAATGAAGATATTTACGATAGTTTACTATTTATATTGCTGAATTTACAGTAATTTGAAAAAGTACAAAAATTTTCAGGCGGCCGGTATTGAACTAACAAGCCCTTTCCACTTCGAAACTACCTCCTCATACATTTCTGTCGCTGTAGTTGTGTTGAAGTGACGTTGTCGAGCTCAAGTTAGACCGCCTTGCTGACAAATTCTCCGTGCGACAAGCGAACTGAAAATGTGCCGCGGAGGGACCTAGGCGCGAAACCACGGCCCCTCGACTACAAGTCGGCCACCCAACCCCTGAGTTATGGGGTCAGGGCTCCATCTGCCCTTCCAACCTAAGTTAAAGTATGAGAGGAATCTACGTGACTTAGAGTCACTATCGAAATTCTGAAGATTTAAATTGCATGCTCTAACCATTCGTTTCTGGTTTAATTGGTCCCGTTAAAACAAATAGTATTTATGTGTGCACGCTCTTTGCCATATTATTGGAATTTCAAAACTTCAAACAGAGCACTGAGACGATTACATCAAAACGAAATGATAGACGTAAAAACGTAATGAAAGTGAGAGTGTTTACGTTATCTCATAAAATGGCGTTTTGAAAGAGGAAACACATTTTAGAAAGTATCTTGAATTGGTTTTATTAGTTTACTCGTTGTTATATCACTTGATACACGTTTATTGACGTCCATTTTTACACGCTATTTTGCTTTTCGATCAGTCAGAAATAAACCACTGAAAAACAGTGAAATAAATGACTGATGCATCAGTGGCAAATTTCACTGATTTTTTTAGTGAAGGAAATATGGCATTTTTTCACTGGTTCATCAGTTAAATTCACTGAAGTGACTGTTGAATCAGTCAGATACTGTTGACTGATTGAAACGGTGATCTTCTCACTGATTCAGATTTAAAGTGTAGGCTTTATATTCGACTTTAGTAATGTGAATCATTCCTAACCGATAGTAGGATCATGGTTTACAAATCAGTTACCATTAGAGCATTATTTTGTAAACTGAGACTTGTTGAGTACACCACAGGCCATAAATAACCTTCCTGTTCGTTATTGTATACATAATTGTGTAAACTGTGAGTTAATAGGTTAAAAATGATCTATTTTGAACACTAGGGCACCTTGCGGTGGAGAATTATCCTACGCCAAACTCTTTCATAAGGAATTTTGTTTTGTTCCTAACCTGATTACAGTTAACCTCAGCTCGGTTAATGTCTATTATATTAAGATCGGCACGCTCCACGCTTTTATCTCGACAACTAAGAATTTTTCCCGCCAGGGCGCGTTGGTGTCACCTGTGTACCGGATTTTTCTGTTTAGTGTACAGTAGATCGGTCAACTGCAATTTTCACGAAATAAATATAATCGTGTACAAGGTGCAATCTTTTAATTTGTTTTGTGTTAGCGCCTACGTAAAGAATGAACATTTTTCTTAGAAATAGAGGGGACAGAAATTAAAACATTTTCACATGGTTAATATTCTGTCGTAAACTGGACTTAGCAAACCGCTGGCTTGCACGGTTAATTTTTTTAATATGACAACTAAATCGAAAATAAGAATATAGGGAAATGGTTAAAAATATAAATTTAAGGCTTTACTATGTAGTTTTCTAAAGAAAATGAGGAAAAAAACAAAGTTCGTTTTGATGATATCTATATTTATTTCGCACTTAAATTCGTAAGCGTTTCTACATTGAAATAAACTGTTTAATGAATGTCCAGTGTCAAGCATTGTTGTGTTTTTCTTGTTTGCCGTTGTAAACACCTTTAAATGGCTCGAATAATACTTTCGAAATAACGTTAATTCTGAAAATTTTGGACGGGGCAAGGACATATCACATTTCCAGAGAAACTCAAACTTTTAGACTCAAACAAATATATTTTCTCTATTTTCCACCAACGTAAAACCGGAATCTTTGTGACAGCAGCGCACCGTACGGCGTAAATATTCATTCTTAAAAAAATTTCTGGTAAACATCCTTAACTGAATTGAAAGTTTTTGACGCGCGCATAGCATGGAAATGTTACTACATATACAGCTACAAATATGGAATGTTTAATGTCGCTACTATACAAAGTTGTGGAAGATTCCTACGCATTTAAGGGGCCACGGTGGCTGAGCAGTTAGCCTGGTCGCCTCCCACCAAGACGATCCGTGTTCAATCCCCGGGGCTGGGTCACTCCGGATTTTCGCATGTGGGAATCGTGCCGGACGATGCCGTTGGTCGACGGGTTTTCTCGGGGATCTCCCGTTTCCCCCGCCCTTTCATTCCGGCGCTGCTCCATACTCACCTCAATCACCCTCATCGGCTCTCAAGACCTCGATGTTAAGGGCCGTCCAAATATCTTCACCCACTCATTCACTCCTAGGCATTTGACTGTTTCCTGAGCAAAGTAGGAACTTGAATGTGTGGGAAATAACTTTAAAATTCGCGCTTCCTCCCTCTACGTAACACACTCACATAGTAAATTTGTGAATAATTTCTTAGAGTCTTCCCTACTCCAAATTCCCCGTGAGAAATGTATTGTTCGATAGCTGAGCGGGACGAACGATAGCTCGGGTTCCAGGGTCGCAGCAGCAGGTATCGATCAGTTGGCGATGATCGGCGGGCGGCAGTGACTCACGCCGAGCGATACGATATCGAGATGCCGTTCGCGGGGCGGGAGCGGCATGTGTTTTTATCTGCGGCCCGATGCGTTTCTGCACGAGCGAGCGCGAAGGGGATCGAGGTCGGAGGGAGAAAGAACGGCGCAGTAAGTGTGACTAATCTTAACCACGCGGCCAGAGATTAGCCGGCTACGGGTGGGTGCTTGCAGCACGCAACAACCCCCTCACACTGCTTGTGCTTACCCCCCACCCCTCTGCAGTTGACAGCAGCGCCTGAGATGCCACGCAGCAGGGGTGCGGCCCCCACCCCCATCCCCTACCAGCACGACTAGGGAGCGACACGCCAAAGACAACGACCGTAGAAACCAAATATCTGCAACCATAAGTAGACACTAGTTGCGTTTATTCCATACACGCAAGGTAAACAATGCTTACCCTATTTCGGAAATGTTTGACCCTTCATAGTTTTCCCGTTAACCTTATATACATTTAATTCTGAGTTTCCCGTTTCCGGGACACACTCAAGCTCCGCCATCACACACCACGTTCCTTCGGCAAGATAAGCAGTCGTTCTGTTTGCGTCCTCTAGTCTCACATTTTTCCTTGGAAAGTGGAGGAAAGTGTTCTGGAAAACGGAAGTTTTCTTATAATGTGTAATATACTCTCTAAATAATATTTATTTATATTATTATTACGTTTAATTCGTTTCAGTTTTAATAACTAACGTTAGGTAATATAAAACGGCAAATACATGTGGAGGGTAAGCAAATATGCAAGTTTCGTTTGCTAGCAGAAATGGAGACATGGACACACAGCCCGGCACAAGCAAGAATGAGTTCAAAATATGCCACGTTCTGTATTATTATTATTATCATTATTATTATTGCTAAAAAAGTATCTTTGTATTAATATTTTGGGTTGAATTGTTGAGCTTATATCAACCAGTTACTGTATCGTAAAATGTGTAACGTATCATATGTTATTGGCAGTTAATTAAAAGTTATCTAAAACACTCGAATATGTGGGGCTATTATATTGCTTACCCCTTAAAAAAAAAATCACTACACGCCACTGTTAAACACACGGAAATATCACCGAATTCGATCGAGTTGAGAGTTGAGAGATTTGAGCGGCTGTTAACAACGAGGTCTCGAGAGACGATGAGGGTGAAATGAGGTGAGAATGGAGTAGCGCTGGGATGTAAGGAAGGGTATAAATGGGAGATCCCCGAGAAAACCCGTTGACCCACGGCGTCATCCGTCACGATTCCCACTGGCGAAAACCCGGGAGTGACCCTACCGGGAAGTGAACACGGTTCGCCTTGCTGGGAGGTGAGCAGTCTAACCGCTCTGCCACCGTGGCCCGTGAATTAGATTGAGAACAATTCAAATTTCAACAAGATGTACACTTGAGTTAATGCCTCTATTGGACCACAGGTCGTTAAACACACTCCCCGGACGACCATCTACCAGTAACGAACCTGCAAGGAAACCTTGGCGATTAGCGTGCTCGCCTCCCAACAACTGCGAACCGAGTTCGATTCCCGGCGGTGTGGCTTCCGGTTTCCGTAAGTGGAAATCGTGGCGGACGATGCCGCTTGTCGCCGGGTTTTTCTGTGTGTTCTTTTTTCGTAGATCATGACAATGGACACACGTCCAATACACTGAGAAAAAGGCCATCAAAATATTTGTATAGGGCGAAAAATATATTTAGTTTTTCTAACAAAATATTTTTTTAAGTAAGCAAATCTTGAAAAGCAATAAATTTAATTGTGTTCATCTAACAAAATATATGTTTGAATAAACAAAACCTCTTAGCCTGTCGATAAAATAATTTGTTGAATAAACTGCATATATTACTTTGGCCATTCATTTAAATGTATTCGTTAGAAAATACAGCTTGAAAGTTCGTTTACATTTTTTTGTCACGATTAGGATAGTAGCAGTGTTTTAAATGCATTTGTTGATGCTTAATAATTGTATAAACATTCTAATTAAACAAGTTCAACAGGAAACTAATATGTAAAGCCATAAAACTCGAAATATTAATTTGTACACTTTGTCCGGTATTTGAATTGCGTGTATTGAAAAACATGGCAGTTTTATCAGCTGTTACTTTAGCTGAGGTTGTAAGGACGTAGCGCTATAGCGCAGCTAAATGAAATTCGAGTCTCGGTCGGGCTTCAATGTTCTTTTATATTGACCGAGACTGTTTCATGTACGTAGAGACAAATATATCTTTAAAGACTGTTCACAGTAATGTAAGCACTTTTGAAATCAACCTTTGAAAAAAGTCACTGCCCTCACCTGCATATATTTTAACGGACTCACTGACTGTCACGCGCCGAGTAAAGTTGGCAACGACGAAGAGAAAGTAGTTCCATGTGTTAACGTTAAATTACTAGTAAACATTTGTGAATAGTGAAGTATTTTATTGTACTTCCTGTTTATTTTGATACATGTAAGTGTAAGAATAAAATATTATCTTTTATAAAAATGCTACAATTGCTCTTGACTGATGCACGAATAAAGTGATTAGGCCCATAGTAACGTTAACTGTACATATGGTGTAAGAATACGCCATGTGCCTACAAGTAGATCTTAAGCAGTGCTTTTAAAAGTGCTCATTTTACCGGGAACAGCCTATAGTAAGGTTTGAATTGGAAAGGGCTTATTAAAGTCCCCCGGTATTATGCCGGAAGGCTTATCAGGGGCCGGTTTATAAACTAACTTATAACGTAATTCAAACAAACACCCATGCCTTACCTAGGATTCGAACCGAGAACGTCTCGCACCCCAGACCGGCACTGCTGCGCCGCAGCAGGTCGGCCTTGAGTTGGGGCAACCATATAAGAACGACCAAATAATATGGTCTCAACAACAAAATATTTCATAGCCCCTATACATACGATTAATCGGTTTGCGCTAAACAAAATATTGTTTGATTCAGAAAAAATATTTTTCTCAGAGTAGTTTCATGGATAAATGTGTATTTCAATCACTCTGCAGCGTAGTTGAAGTGCTAGGTGGGTGAGCACATTTCTGTGAAAGTCTTGATTGTTTTACGGGAACTTTCAACGATCAAATTGCACTTGGAAAGGGATGGGGGCGGGAATTGTAATGCGCGGCACCTATTCATACTACACCGTGTGTAGGTCTTAAACATACCATCAGAGACCCTTATCCTGTTATTCCGTTTGTCATTAGTTTATTTTCATTATGAGGGTATATAGTTTAGAAAACTTCCCCGTCATCACAACACCATACACGCAAGGTGTCACGCAGAAGTTTGGTTATTTGAAGTGCTCGCTCCGCAGTTAATTTGCATGTTTAGAACCTTACTTTTTTTTACTATCTTGAGGAAATGATGGTAAAGCAGAAAATGAAGGACAAACATGAATTCCTTTCCACCCTCGACGATTTTTCCCATAGTTTTCAAGAGCTCTCGCCAACAGGATTGCAATATTTTATAAGTTAGTATTTATTTATACCACTCTTAGCTACTTATTTGAAAGTGTCCGAATTACAAGACTGTAAGATATATTCCGTAACGCCACGACTACAAAATGCCACAGAAAGGTAGCATGGACTTGAGAATCGATGAGGGTGAAGTGAGGTGAGTATGGAGCTGCGCCGGAATGAAAGGGCGGTGGATACGGGAGATCCCCGAGAAAAACCCGCCGACCAGCTGCATCACCAGCACGATACCTACTTGCGAAAATCTGGAGTGAACTGGTTGGGGATTGAACCCGGTTTACCTTGGTGGGAGGCGAGCAGTCTAATTGTGAATTTATATAAATTATATACTGTTTGTTAAATTGTAGTAGTCATTATAGAATTGAACACCCTGAATGGCTGTACTGGTAAGCAGGGTAAATGAAATAAATTTAAATAAAAGTATAATTGCTCAGCCACCGCGGCCCGCAAGAGAAACATGTTTCAAACTAATATTGAAAATGAACTCAGAGTGAACCTTCTTGTGTGTGGAAAGTAGTTTTTTTTTTCCCCCAGAAACTATAGATAATTTTGGTTTAAATAAATCGGAAAAATTGATCACTAAATATGAAATCCCATTTATAATTATTGCAGACTTGAATACTAGAATAGCATACAAAAGGATTAACTGGTGAGAAAAGGTAAAGGCTGTAGGCAAGGAAATACTTGATCAATAGATTCTGCATAAGTAATTTAAGTTTTAGTCTGAAATGTTTTTCATCCAATGCATATTTTATGAGCTATTAAAGCTCTCTCCTAAACTATGATAAACTATCACTGTTTATGAAAGGGCACTGGAAAAAAATTTCCCATGTCATTTTATTTAGATCTGGTAGAAAGAATTGAATATCATTCGACTAGGTAAAATACATTTTAAAATACTAGCACATAACTGAAATTTTATTCAAATGGATTATATTAAAGTTTCCAGAATACTTTGTTTTAGTAAAAGTTATTTAATACGGTATCATTATTTCAATTGAATTATTAGAGTGTAAGTCGTTTAGGGCTAGATTAATAAATGTATTAGTATATAAAACCCATTTTGTTCTGGATGTATTTCGTAAACGAATTACAACAACAATTAAAAAAAATCATTAACTTAAATAACTTTAGGATAAGGAGTTGAATGACATGTCGCATAAATCGGGTATGCACAGTTTCAATTATAAAAGAAGACATGAATTCGATTGTACAGATAACGTGAGAATATTCTATTCTCTCTTATTTTATCCAATGCAAATTTATTAATTAGAGTATTCTTTCTTTTTTTTAAACGTCTCGTTATAAGCAATAGTGTTTGTCAACCAGCGTTTACAATAATTTGTTTTTATAGACGAAAATTATAATTATTAAGTGTATATATTTTTCCGTGTTTCGGTTATGGTGAAATGTGTAAACGAAATATTTCGCCGAAGTATTTTGTGGTATATGCAGATTTCATCATTACAACTAGAATTGTATAATAAAACATTTCAAAGTTATTGCAGCATACAACACTAGGACTTGAGAGAAATATTGTAGAATGAGATACATTTAAAGCGAAATATTTATTTTATATCAATAGCTGTGAAGGTCCCAAAAATTAAATAATTTAAAAAACGTTTACAGGTTGAATAGTAAATTAAAATAAAATACGCACAAGTTTTTAATAACTGACAACGTTAAAAATTTTATAGTAGAAAATTGAAAACTGAAAAATTATGTACATAAATCGTATGGCATGTTGCATATTATCTAAATGAATGAAGACTATGTAATGTCGGACTTAAGTAAAATGTTAATGTACTGTTGTCAACCAACTTTGACCAAATTCGTTTTCATATACAAACTATAGAGATATGTTCATAAAAAATTAAATTAATATTAAAATTCATATTGTATAACTGCTATGCGCTTGTGATTCACAACTCGCACCTGACGGCCACTAACACCTTCCAGGAATGAAGGCTAGTCTCGCATTTTCAGAAACTTCTAGATACAGGAACGGGTTATCCTGAAGAATCCAGAAAGAATTATCGCTCGTATAATTTCCTGTTACACCTGCCACTCCGCGTCCTTTCTTTTGCCCGCACCTGCGGGTGTGCGAAGTGCATCGCTTCAAGGTCTTCAATGGTAAACGGAAAAAACACGTGCATTTACAATCGAGCCACCGCGTTTCCATCCGCCGCATGCCGTGATAGGGCTATTGGGGCCCATACCACTCCCGTACTACACTCTAAGAAATTATTTGTAAATTTACCATACTAGTGTATACGTGCAGTGACAAAACGTGAATGGTAAATTATTTTCCAACACATGCATGGTAACGTCCCTACAGTTGCTAAGAAAAGAGTCAAATGCATAGGGAAGTTCCCAACTTTTCATTGTAGCAATGCTAAATATTCCCATATTTTCAGCCTGACATGTAGTATTATTCCCATACACTGTATATGTCAAAAAGTTCCACTGAAATTTAGGAAGTTTACCGGGATTTTATTTACAGTATGGGATGATTACATGTCTTGTGATAATCGCTGCGCAAATTTTCTGGTGATCGTCCTCCTCAACGTGACTTGGCGCGAAGAAACTTCTGGGCCAGGCAGACTGAGCTACATACATAAACTGCGGCATGCCTCTGAATCAAGAGTTTTTGGAGTCTTGGAAGGGGCCATTAGTGCCAGGTTTGTAGTACGATCGGAGCTACGAGCGACGGATAGTGACCATCGAGTGTAGTCTTCTACCATCGGGAGTGGAGAGAGAGAGACTTACAGGCTGGACTGGATGGGTGTGTAGCAGACATTTGGAATTGTCTTAATGTATGACAGTGGTCATTTTGGTTGTGTGTGTGTTTGTGACTGTAGCTGGTATAAATACGGCGATAAGGCTTTTATTTAGAACTAAAATCGGCATATAATACTGTGTTAACTGAAAGGATAATATGTGGAATAGGAGAGACAGGCAGTTTGAAATTGTAAATAATATCTGTGTATTTTTATAACATTGCAAATAAGAGCACTTATATTTTTGTAAGACCACCAATCCTCACGAACTAGGATGCGCCTCTGGCGACTTCTAACAATACACTCGTTTACCCCGACGAGAACAGTTCTTGAGAGAGCGCGGTCGTCGTTGACTGGCGCGGGGATGCGGTGGTTGAGCGGTCATTCTACTTGTCTCTCACCTAGGTGAACTGTGCTCGATTCCCGACGGGGTCACTCCTAGAATTTCGCGTGTGGGAATCGTGCCGGACGTTGCCGCTGGTTGGCGGTTCTTTCTGTGCTATCTACGAAGCATATTACATAAGAGAAATAAGTGTTTATTCAGTTGGAACGAAATTAAACGTAACAAATAGCTTTATATCATCTGAAGTAATATGAGAGGGCTATGTTAGTAAATATCCGTGAGAAGATCCTTTCAGGCGGTTTATACACTTAAAAACGTAAACCGTAAACAAGAAACTTTACAATTGAGCTGTTGGCTCATAAAAAAATTAGTTTACGCAACATCTTTATAGCTGTTTCTATTCAATAAATAAAAACTTATCTTAAAATGTTTTGTTTCTATTCGACATTTTCAGTAATTGTTTTATTTTTGTATATTAAACGTTGCTCAGGGACTGTATACAGCAGAAATCAGTGACCGATAAGTGAAGACCCTGACATCGTGTAAGGTAGCATTTGTAGCTGAGTTTACGATAAGGAGTTTATGTTCCGATGTTTATATTCCGTAGTTTATATTCCGAAGTTTATCTAAGGTTTACTATGCTCAGGTTGGGAAGCTCAAGGCTTTAAGTTTGGGAACTGAACATTTTCAACGCGAGGTGCAAAGGTGTCGCATGTGACCGTATTTTCCCGTTATCCGATTCGAATTGTGGTAGAACCTACTTACGTAAAGAATAAACTTTGCTCGTCGCACTACAGTGGAAATATAATGTAGTAGGCTATGTTCACATGTGATTTAATATTATTTCGTAAACAGTATTTGGCGAAACATTAATTTACACTATTACTTTATATGAATATGCACATTTAATCTTAAAAAAAAATTAGTGAAAAGTTTGAAAAATATTATTATTTATAATTTCCTGCACTGTTTCTTTAAGATAATGGAGAAAAGTACAAAGTTCCTTTTGATGCCGGCTATAATTATTTTGCACCTTAATTGGTGACCATTTCCCATCGAAATAAGCTTGCCGATGAACACTCAGTGGCAAACACAGATGTAGTTTGACTCTTTGTTCTTCTAAACAAAATTTTAAGGCGGGAATAATAATTACGAAAATACTAAATATTTTGGCTGGAGCAAGTGTTGTGCTGTGACTGTCCAAAGTGAAAACCCTGTGCTGTCTCCCCGAACCTGGGCGAGACACCCGTATTTATATTTTATTTGAAAAAATGGTAACACTACAAAATGATCTTCACTCCGTCTATATCCCGAAGTCCTGGAAAGGGCACTCTGGTGATACGTGACTGGCTGGCTGGCATCACGTGAGCAAAGCGACGAGCAGGTGAAGAATGGGGCACCTGTAGAGAGCCTAACGAGCGTTGATAGTCAGCTGTCAAGGCCAGCAGTAGGAAACACAGACGTTTCAGAATTGAATACGTTACAAAAATTCCCAAGCGTGTTTGCAGACATCAAAGGATACCAAAATTCTGATCAGGAATATAAGCAAATTTTGTCTGAAATTAAGAATGGAACATAAAGATTTTCTAGGTGAATGGACGAGACAAGGAAAATGCAGAGTTTTTGTACCTGAAAATTTGAGGGCCATGGTGTTGAAATATTACCACGAATATTATTATGGAGGACATGTAGGCCGTGATAAAACCATCTGTCGCGTGTAAGAAAATTTTACATGACCGGGAGTATGCACCGACCTTGACAACTGGGTAAAAGGTTGTGACGTATGTCAACACTCAAAACCGAAAAATCAAAAACCAGAAGGTAGCCACATATCCTTGGGAACGTGTGTATTTACGTCATGGGTCAGTTGCCCCGGAGTACATCGGGTTATGTCTATGTCCTAGTTATAATAAATAGTTTCAGCAAATTTTGTCCATTTTCCCGTTATGCACAATAAAGTCAGTTGAAATCTGTAAAGTTGTAATGCAACGGTTATATAGTGTTTTTGGCGCACCCGTACATGTAGTAACAGATATCGCTACGTATTTTTTTGTCGCATGAACCCAGATATCTGAATTTTATATGGGAAATAAATATGGTTCAAACTGCCCCGTACCATCCACAGGCAAGTTTAGTAGAACGTGTCAATCGCAACATTAAGATTGCCTTATGCAGTATTCAGTCAGATGCGCAGAGATTTCTCTATCCTGTATGTGACAGTGCTGCCAACACACACAGGACGAGGTCTGCGCCACTCTGCTTCCTCAATGCAGAGAAGTTAAAAGGGAAAGTAAATTTTGGGATTTTGTAAAGTTGCGAAATCGTACAAACTCCCTTAGATCTGTTCCAGTGGTCGTGAGAGTGACTTTTAGTAGTAGTGGTGTATCAATGCATTCCCAAAATGACTTATACAGGTATCCGTACATCGTTCATCCAGAAAATGTCTAAGGAAACTCTTCAGAAAAGTTTGGCGGATGCAGGGGTGTCGTTCAATCCGGACTACGGAATAGATATCCTCCGTCAGAATATGAGGGTGCTAGTCAAGAAAGGTGACGTAATTGCTCAAAAAGTGGGTGAGTCCGACAAAGTTAGCGTCTTAAAAAATGTAAAACATTTGTCACCTCATTTGGTGGATAGTATTGAGCCATTGCGCAGCCTGAATTTAACGTTAGTAATAAATCTCTTTGCGCAAATGGCTAGAACCGCGTCTTTAAATATTTGTGAGATCGTGCTTTGGTATGCCGCTATAATATTCAAACTGCCAGAGCCTTTGGAAAATGTAGTGGGGCAGGCGATAGATGAACGTATGCCATTTAGTGAAATTAGTGAGGCACTGTTGAGACAGATGGGTTCATCAGTGACTAAAGCGCACCAACGTATGGAAATATTGGAATGATTTCAAAGTCCCAATGACACAATGCAGCAGTTTGTCAGTGAGACTATTAGATGGGTAGAAGTGTTTGGTTTTCCGTGTGCGGAAGCAGATTTGGTGGAAATACTGTTTTTAAATATGTTGCCAGAAAATAGTAAATATTTTACATTTGCTTCAAGGCCGAAAACGTTAAATGAATTATTAGCTTTAGTAATTCAAGTGGAATTAACGATTGGTGATTGTAAGCAAAGAGACCCTCAAGTAGTACCATCTAAATGGCAATGCCAAATATGTTCTAGTACAAATCATCCGACATCTAAATGCTTGTACAAACGAAAAAAAAGCGGAGGAAATTCTGTGCAGGAAAAGGCAAAACAAAAATGTCAAATTTGTTTTATAAATAATCACCCGACTGAAAAATGTTTCTATAAGAAATTGGATACTGACGGGAAATACAAGCCGCTTGAAAACGGAGGCCAGTCAGACGTAAACGTAAATCCAGAATGTCTAAGTCTGAAGGTCGTATATCCGTAAAAGATAGTATTTGTTTCAAATGCGGTGATCCTGGGCATTTTAAATTTAACTGTCCATTAAAAAGAAAACCTACAGGAATAGGAACCATCACAAACACAAGTCTATGTAACAAAATTGGTCTACTGTACGTTAAACTTGTGATTGCAAATTTAACGATGTTAAGCTTGGTTGACGCGGGTGCTTCAGCGTCACTCATAAGGCAAGAGACCTTGAATAAAATCATGCGGGAAGCGCCGCTTCGAACTGTGCAGTTAAAACGGGGAGAGTTGGTAGTATTTTCCTTAGTCGACGGAGGTTTGGTAAAGTCAAACATAATAGCTTTGATGAAAGTAAAAGTGTTTTTGAACATCTGTCACATGGCGTGATTTTAGGTATCGAATTTTTGGGCAGCACGCGCGGATGCGTTCACGTAGCAAAGAAGAAATTACGGTTTAGTTTTTCCCCCAAAACTTTAGTAAATTTGCAAGTAAGACCTTCTCATTTCCGTAAAATCCGGTTGCTTCAGCATTCTGAAGAGGTAGTGAAAACGTCAGAACAGCTTAAAATGGAACATAAAGATGTGCTTACGTCGAAGTTAGGGCAATGTAAAGAGATTCCAGTAGAATTATAATTAGCCCGTAGTGTGTATTCCATATCGCGTGGCAGCACCCAATATTACAGTATAAAAAAATTTGATCACTAAATTGCAAGAGCAGGGAATCGTGGAAAATTCCACAAGTCCATAGGCAAGCCCATCAATTTCAATTCCTAACAAAACTCTGGGACAGTTTAGAGTTATCTGTGATTATAGAAAAATAAATAAAAAAATTGCATGTGGAGTCCTATCTGGTACCCGTCATGGATACTGTATTTCAACATTTTCAAAAGGCAAATTATTACACTATTTTGGATTTAAATTCGACATTCTTACAGTGTGAGCTACATCCCAATAGTAGGGCATCGTTAGCGTTTTGTACACCACGGGGTTTGTACTAATGGACACGTTTACCAATGCGAGTAAATTCCGGACCCCAGTGTATAACTAGCGTGTTAACTCACGTATTAGGAAAATTTCTATATGAGTTTGTATTCACGTACATAGATGACGTGCATATTCAGTAATATATTAGAGAAACATTTTAAAAACTTGCGGCTTGTATTAGACGCATTGCGTAATGCCGGACTGACGGAAAATCCAGAAAATATTCTGTAAGTTGGGCACAAGACGTCCGTCATTTGGGATTTATAATTTCCGAAGGACGTTTGCGAACAGATCTGGAAAAGGTAAAATCAGTCATAAATTTTGCGCAGCATAAAAATGTAAGAGGATAAAAAATATTTGTAGGTATGGTAACATTTGATAAGAAATTTAATCCCAAATTTTTCCGAACTTGCAGAGCCTTTAAAAATCGACAAGAAAAAACGTGTCGTTTCAGTGGAACGAAGACCAATAAAATATTTTTCAAAAATTGAAAGGTATGTTAACAAATACTCCCGTTTTGCATTTATCAAATTTTTCCGAAGAGTTCTTTTTGCATTGCGATGCCAGTTCTGTAGCAATATGAGCGTGTTTAAATCAGAAGATAGATCGTGATTTTGTACCGATAGCGTACGCCAGTAAATTATTAACTCAAGCAGAACGTAAATTTACTATTTATAAAAAAGAATGCTTAAGTTGTATTTGGGGTATGGAGATGTTCCCAGATTATTTTGAATAACGCACCGTTCACGTTGCACGCTGACAATCAAGCACTGAGCTGGTTATTAAAATCCCAAAAGCCTGCAGGCAGGTTGGCATGCTCGTTGGTAAGATTGGTCCATTTCAAATTTAATGTGCAACACATTCGTGGGGTCGATAATTCGGTAGCAGACGCGTTGTCGCGCATGTATTGTGCTGAAGAGTTTTGGCAGAGCGGCACAGATTTCTCTATCCTGTATGTGACGGTGTTTGCCAATACGCACAGGACGAGATCTTTATCTCAACTGCTTCCTGAATGCAGGTGTTTTAAGTTGGAAAGCAGCTAAGAGATCCCCAGTGATGTCAAAAAAAGGATTTGGGTTGGTTCCAGTGAAAAGGTTTGAAAATATTCGTTGCCTTGCATGTATATTATAACATCAAGTCAGTTACATAGTAGTTCCCCCCCCCCCAACATATTAATAAGTAGACTTTTTATAAAATATAATTTTCCAACTTTCCCACTGATAACATTTGGTATAAAATTTAGTATTAAAAATAAGTCTATTTAAAACTTCCCCCAAAATTTACATATTTACAAAATTACATCTTTTTCCAGCTATATGCAAGTTACATTAAATACTTTCCTTTAAACCATACTTAACTAAAATTGTAGCAAGCACCCTCCCCTTCCCTTTAAAATTTTGATGGAACAGCAGTTCCTGCCTAAGTGGAAACACTGTGCTGTCTTACCGAACCTGGGCGAGACACCCGTATTTACATTTTATTTGTAAACATCTAGAACATTACAAATTGATCGTCACTCCGTCGATATCCAGAAGTCTTGGAAGGGCACCCTGGTGGTACGTGATTGGTTGGATGGTGTCACGTGGTCAAGGTGGTGTACGAAGAAAGGGGTCATATATTTCTTAGGCGGCAGAAGCCCCGCGGCGCCCACACTTGCAGACCAACAGGCCCGCCCAGCAGATGTGAGGCGTGGAGCTCGTTAAACACGCTCCGTCGCAGCGAAGGTAAGCCATCCCAAATGGCCAACATTATCTCAACTTCGTATGGCACCGTCGGTTTAGCTTTCGGTCGATGTGAAGGATAGCCATCATAGTATACAATACATTTTGAGAAAAAAAAGGAGGTTTTACACATAAAAATATATAATTTCTCCATATAGCACCGGTATACATGTGACCTCTGTGGAACACCAGCAAATATAGGGGCGGTAATTTTCCCTATGACAAGCTCTCCCATAAGAAATATAATTTTGTTCCTAACCTAAGTAGAATTAACCTTAGTAAAGGCTGTTCACGATAATGTGAGCACTTTCAAAATCATACTTAGAAAATATCACTGTATCTGCCTGCGTATTTTTTAACGGGGGCAGTGAATAACATGCTCCCAATAAAGTTGGTAACGATGAATGGAAAGTACTTCCACATTTTAACACCGAATAAAAAGTGTTAGGTAACCAAATAACAATTTTAATTATTTCTTACTCTTTCTGAATATTTTTTTACGCCTCTGTGTGTAAAACTAGCACATTTTTATAAGGTGTACTTTTATAATAATCTCACAGTTTCACTTGACCGTCGTATGAATAAAGTGATGAGGCCCATGGCAATGTTAATTTTACATAAGGTGGAAGAATACACAACGTGCGTACAAGTAGATCATAAGCAGGGCTTTCAAAAATGCTCTCTTAACTGACACTAGTACAGTTCCAAACAAAAATGTTATTCGTTGCAACACCTTAAAACTAAAATTTTCGGTATGCCAGGAAGAGTTCAAATGAAACAGGTGTTTATATAGTCCTTCCTTTCTTTCGGCGAGTGTGTAGCAACAGTCCAGTAGAAATTAATCATTGAAATGCGTTATTTGGAACAAGAAATATATCTTTTTTTTCATTTATATACACAGTATTATAGTCTTCGAATATTTGTTATGCTGCGAAACCTAAGAATTAAGATGTGTATGCTTAGGTTTGAGACAAACTGGTGTAAAATTTCCAAGATGTAGCCTAGCGCGTGATTTTTCCTTGATTTTCATTATATTTTATGGTTCCGTGATGGTAATTCAATATCAATGGCAGCATATTTTTAAAATAATATATGTAAAGTGTTTTTAAGAAAGAAAAGTTTACCTTAAATCTCGACTCCTAAAAAATTTAAGAAGATATTTTAAAACAATGATTGGCCTTAGCTATGTTTTATATTTGAGGTTACAGGAGTGACACTCTGCAATTTCTTTGATATCTGGCAGTCGGTTCACCCGCTGTAATGGTCGATATCACAAATATTTTCACATTAAAAATTTTATTTTCAAAAATTAAAATACAAATAAGGGCATTTCGCATAACGAAATTCCATGAAATATTCTTGCCTAATATTCTAGAGGCTGTTCGCAGTAATCTGAGCACTTTCGAAAGCCTTACTTAAGGTCTCCTTGTATGTAGAGAGTGTATTTTTCAGCCATTACGTAAAACTAACATTGATATGGGTCCGCTCTCTTTATTCATGCGTCGGTCAAGTGAAACTGTAAAATTGTGACGAGACAAATAATTATGAATACTGCTTTAAATTTGAGAACCTGTATTTTTTTCAGAAAATAAGTGAATGAACATTGACCGCACGATATGTAACATAAATAACAGCTTGACAGTCTTTGAAAGTTACTTTTACAGACATTTCTTGGTTCCCAAATATTTTTTAATGATTGAAAGATTGAAATTAAATGTATTATAAAAACTTAAGACCATATAATAAGATGCTCACCAAAAACAATATTAATAAAAATATTATACTCAAATTCCTGTTGGTTGCAATGATTAACAAATCCTTAGAAATTTTACGTAATTCAATTATGCTGATAAGAATAATATGCGTAAGCAATCTGAATTAGGAGGGCAGCCTCGTAGGCCCAGCAAAACCTCCAAGTATAAGGTACGAAAATTAAAAAAAAAAAACCTTTAACTTCGCTTAGTAGAAAATGATGACATAAAGCATTAACGCGAGTATTTTGAAAAAGGGAAGGCAGCCTCGTAATCCCAGTAGAGCCTCACTTGAATAAAATGCACCCTAAAAGTTCAATAAAATATTAAATTGCAATTAAGTAATCGTTGGAGGCAAGGAAAAATGGAATAGCCAAATATTAATGGGCAGTAAACCAGACAAAAACTATACGTTAAAAAAAAACTGGCAACACACAGCAAACTATAATTTAAGTTAGACCGAAACCAAATTTTGACTGGTGATCAAAACCACAATTTAGAATAAATACTACCTTTCTGCGTGCCCAAAACTACACAAAATACGCCACATGATATCAAAAATTATAAAAATAATGACCCAGCTACACTGCCAACGACCCGCGACTCACCATATTAATTGCTCTTGTTGACAGCTGCTCAGGCAACGGTACTACACAGAAGATGCCTCATTCCCATAACGTCGTATTAACGACGAGTTAACACTTTCAATACATATTGCAGCTTATCCAGTACACTTGTAGGCGACGAACGGGCGTAGAATAGGAGCGACACTAAGTGTGCAGCAACTTATATAAACTAACCCATTACCAAAAAATTGTGACGCATATAGGGAGGGGAAATCAGGAGAGGGAAATCAGAGGAGGAAATATTAGGGGAGCCAAGTCGAGTATGGAGAAAGTCACCTCGCAATGTTGAAAATACTGCAAACTGCTGACGCCGCGAGCGCTGATGTCGTAACCCGCATCACTAAACGTCTGCTCTGGCTACCAGTCTCTGAACAACTCTACAAAAAATTTCTTCAACAGTACACAAATACTAATAGAAAACTCGAAGGCATAGAAATTTTATTCGAAGAGTAGTAGAAAGTTCAGTAGTGGGTAGACTTCCCAGTTGTAGACAGACATTCAGAGAAAACAGTTCAGTCTCAAATTAGATCAATTTTTCTTGGCATAATCAGCTCTTTCTTGAGGTTTCAAATAGCAATGAAGTTTATGACATCCCCGGGGATGGTGGGCAGCCAGGGGGAAAACCATGCAGTCCCATCATAGCAGTCTCTTCTCGAGCACCAGGTAAAGTAGCAAAGAGCAACATGGGGGGTTGGGAGTGAAGAGATTAGAAGAACATCTGCCTCCTCCAGTGGATAACTCGTTCGTCTTCTCAGCAGCACGACATTGGTGGCGCAGGGTAGACTCAGCTCGACTCGGTGGGAAAACAGTAAAGCATGCAAAATATCAATAGATGAGAAAAGATAAGCACAAAACAACTAAAATAACAAGGGAAAGGGGAAAAGGAACAAAATGTGTACACAAATTTAAACAAACTGATAGTACAAACATAATTATTATACAATTATTTCATTGCAAGTAAGATTTAAATTGAGATACATGCATATTTCTGAACAACCTGTTAGACTAACACTATTAACACTTAGGAATTTATACATTTTAAATGGGCCGACAAACTTTGGAATTAGCTTCCCCATTAGATATTTTTCCATATCTGCTAACATATGGTTCTTATAGAGGACCAGGTTCCCTGACTTAAAGGAAACTGATAACCTGCCATGATTCATCTTCGCCGCGACCTGCAACTTCGCTGCCCCGAGCCTATGGTGAACCACCACCAACAACCCATCTCAGTCAGCATCACCAAGAGGGGAAGAGAAAGAAGGAATATTCCAAATGTTAAGTAGAGGATGACCAAGTGAACAGTCAAGAAATGGGAGGGAAGGGGGAACACCCGTAGAATCATGAAGTGTACTGCTGAACGCTAAATGTGTGAAGTCCAAATACCGATCCTACATTGTGTCATCCTAATTTTAGAAAACAGTCAAACATGCCTTTAAGTTCTTATAAATATTTCAACCTTATTACCCTTCGGGTAACATGGACTGGAAGTAAAATACTTGATGGCCCAGCGAATACATGCTCTTAAAAATAGATTAGAAGTAAAATACTTAGCATTATCAGTGACTATTTCCACTGGAGCACTAAACACCTTCCACACCTGATCGGTGAGTGCCTTAACAGTGGACGAAGCCTTCATATCCCTCAGTGATAACAGAACAACCAATTTCGTAAAGGTATCTAGCATAATTCATGTACATTCATTACCATATTTAGATCTAACTAAAGCACCAAAAGTATCCATATGAACCACATTCCAAGGAGCCTGGGAAATCTGCATCACAGCCTGCCCAACATTTGCTTGCAGCATCGGGTAAATTTTTTACATAGAGCACACGAACTCACAAAAACATAAATGTCGTTACTTAGACTAGGCCAGGCAAAATATCCAGCACCTAGATGTCCTCCAAAGACAGAATCGTGGAAGTAGGACAACACCATAGGCCTCTGTGACTCAGGTACAACAATCTTGCAAGCACAACCATTTTTACTGGCGAAGTACCAAAACCATTTTCAGACATATGAGGAAGCACAGCTCGAATATTGAAATCAATTTGTACCTGAATACAAAAACAGTCATCCGTCTGGGCTTGGAGTAACTTGACAAAGAATTCTGGAAAACCCTGGAGTCATTACTTCATCTATTTGAATATCAGCCAGGTCATGCAGCCTAGATGAGGCATCAGTCACATGGATTTTGGAGCCTCGGACATGATGAACCTTGAAGCGGAGCAAGACAGGCGTAGCACCAAACACCCCAGTTTACCCAAGCTACGACTCGCAAAGGCCACAGGCACCAAACCCGACTCTCTCAGCTGGTGTAAGACAGTGCCTAAAGCCAGTGACGAGGTATCAACTTGAACTACAAATTGGCATTAAAATTCTGGAAGAAGAAGCACCGGAGGAGAAACCAGTTTTTTCCTAATCAAGGAAAAGGCCGACTCCTGCTCCGAACCCCACTGAAATTCTACTCCCTTTCTTTTCAAAAATTCGAAGGTGCTTCCTGTTCCGAAAAATGATCAATGAAATGGGAGTAGTAACCTAATATTCCAAGAAATTTCCGAACCCCCTTCAAGGTCTTAGGGCGAGGTAAATTTAAGATTGTGGCTACATGGTCAGGATAAATCATAAGATGACCCTCACAAATCAAATATCCCAGAAATTTCAACTTGTTAGATCCCAAGGTGACCTTATTTTGATTTACCATCAAACCAACTTCCCACAGTTTAAGGAACACTTTATGCAAGTAGGACAAATGAGACATGAGATCATCGCTGTAAACAATGATGTCATCGATGTAAGTGAAAACGACTATAAATTTAAATCCTGATATAGGTAGATCTAACACTCGCAACAAGGCTTGACTGCCGAAATTAGAACCCACGGGAATGCGTGTGAACTTGTATTAGCTCCAACGTGTGCTAAAAGTCGTATAGTTCGTACAGGAGGAATCTAATAAATATTGGTGAAAACAGTTGTTCAAATCCAAAACTGAGAACACACTAGATTTACCCTAGTGCTGGAGGGTGCAATTATTGTAGGCAAAGTTAGGGGATCTTTATGTATGTTTTAATTTACCAAAGAATGGTTAACCACCAAACAGTACTTATCACTGTCCTTTATATGCACTAAATAACCTAGTGAGTAATAATCTGATGTAAAGGCAGAAATAGTGCCAGCCTCTTAGAGTTTATATATTATTTCCCTATAGGAGTGGAGCTTGAGAGGTGGACATTTAAAATGACGATCGTGCACTGGAATTTCATACATCAAGGAGAACTTATAGGGTAGGACATCGCATTTACCAATGTGTGAAGAGATGACATCAGTGAATTCCTTCTTCAAATGATTCAAGTGCACTTAAAAATCAGTGGCATAACTCGTGATATCCAATGAAGGAGAGAATACATCCGGAACTGCTTTGACTAGCAATCCGACCCTGATGTTCGGGGCAAACCCAAAAGACAAATAAAACTCATCAAGGTTAACTGAAACACTAGTTTGTCCCAGAAATGCATGACCTAATATAACATCAAAGGTAAGGCATGGAAACACATAGAATGGAAATACCCATGAAAACCTACCGATCTTAAAATATATGTTCACAACTACATTACTCCTAACGACATCGCCGTTAGTGATGCACAAATATTTCTCTGACACACACATAATACGCCCCTTGTAAAATAACTTATAACCCAAAAGTTTTTCTAAAAAATAATTGCTCAAAATGCAAGGGGTAGCCCCAGTGTCAACCAAAATGGACAAATTTTGATTTCCACAGGGGATCATTACAGTACATGTCCTGATAGTACACAGGACTTGATCTTTAAATCGACTGGAATACCCATGCTACATACCAGTCACTATTCATTTACCATCTTTTAACAGGATATACACAGGTGCCTGAACCTCGCCGCATTGAAAACATTTTCTTTCCAACATCGTATGCCTGTTGTGTGGACAATCCCTAGCTATGTGTCCCTGAACTGTGCAATTACTGCAACGCACAGAATAACTTCGTTGCTCGACGTCTTGTAGACTGAAAATTTGGCTGGATGGCACGGAGTCACTGTCGCAGCTGGCAGGTATCACATGTGAGAAGCAAGCAGGGTATTCACTGGAGGCCACAACACGACCTTGCACCTGTACAGTAAGATGGCGTATCTCACGAAAATTACATGGAATAGCAGCTAGTGTGCATTGTGCATGTATGTGCAGAGCCAAATTATCAACAACAACATTGACCAGGTCATTGTCTCTCATTTGCGTACATAACGCATCGTGAAATGCGCAAATGGAATTAACGAATTCTAACATGGGCTCACTCGGCCTTAGAAATATAAAGACAAAGTCACGTTCACATTGGTCCTTAATGAACAGCAGGAACAAAGCCTGGATTACACTGTGTTTAAAGCATTTAAAAGTACCACCTTCTAATAACATAATCTCCCCAAGTAGTAGGCGTAAAATTAATCCTTTACATTTTATACCAATAGTCTTTAGGAGACTATCCTCTGAACTGAGTCACAAGCTACCGATTTTTCTCACAGATAAAAATAAATACAAAATACCGACTGGTTCTAAGGAGGTGAATGGTGTTAGGGACTGCAGGGAAACCAAGAACAATTTTTATAATGTGGGAGGCCCATTGGCGACACTCACTGGGACCGCCCGCTCGGAGCATTACGCCATCGGGGTCCGATGGTTTACGCCAGCAATTCACCGCTGCTCATCGCAGCTCATCTACAGTCGCCACTTGATCTACGTCGCAATCGAGGTCCTGTAGAAACTTTATAAGTTCTTCCCTCTTAAATGCATAGCTGAATCAAACCTCAGCTATTTCATGAAACAAAACCAAATGCAGGAAATTATTTATGATGATACAAATAATTATGAACAGAGCTCTGATTTTGAGAAAATGTAATTTTTCAGAAAATAATTGTAGAAACAATGACAGCACCATACATAACATTAATGAGAGCTTGGCAGTCTTTCAAAGTTACATTTACAAACGTTTCTTGATTCCCAAATTATATTATAATGATTAAAAGATTGAAGTAAATAGTATTTCAAAAACATAAGACTATGTATTAAGTTGCACTCCAAAAACAATGTTAATTAAAATATTTTACTAAAATGTATCAGAAGTATGAACATTGAACCAATTTGCTCATTCTTGTACCCACATGCATTAAAAAACAGAATGCAAAATAAAAATTCCAGTATTCACAAATATTTACCTAACACCTTCAATTCAACCTTAAACCATTGGAACTACATTCCTTCTGATGTCACCATAATTTCTGGGTGCTTGCCAATCGTGTACCAATAAAATATATGCAGGTAATGTGAGTGATATTATTAAAATGTTGATTTCAAAAGTGCTGAATTTACTCTGAACAGCATATAGTAACATTGAAAAGTATCTTGAGCCACAGACAAACGTATCAGTCATGGAAAAAATTTGTTATAACATGCGACAAAATTATTAGTTAGAAAATGCCTGCACTTAGTCATAGCATGTGAAAATTTAAATTTTTCTTATCATCGAATAATTTTTTAAAGTTTTTTTCTTAGCAATTTATTAACATATAATAATTTCGCCATGTAAAAATAAGAGGCGATGAATAAATATATACTTTATTTCGATTATGATATTTGTACAATATATATAATCCATATATATGTATATATAGATTAAAAATTCCTACAACTAGTTTCATTCTTGTTTGAAGACATTTTCTTCAATTGTCCTCATTTTTCAGACTGTATTTTCGTATCCTAACAAAAAAGTATGTTTTATGCTGAACACATGACAAATATTTCAGCCTCATCTATGCGCTTAAAGATTTTTCCTGCCGGTAGTTCCCTTGTGCGTTCGATGTTTGAAACACGTGAGCTCTAAAGTCGACTCTTGCTCACTCACCGCTTGCCTGATCACCTATACGTGCAGATACTCAACTGCTCTCTAAATCTGAATCAGTGAGAATTTCGCTGTTTAAATCAATTAACAGTTTCTGACTTACTGATTAGTCACATATCTCTATGTTACTGATGATTTATTGTGGAAATGGTAGTTACCTTTTACTTATTCGCTGAGAAGCATTATCCACTGATTCACCAACAATTTAATTTACAATTTTTTCAGTTATATGTTTTTTGACTGAGAAATTAGTTTTTAAAAATAAGTTTATCAAATGAAATAACAGTGCATAAACTAATAAATCCAATAAAAAAATCTTTATGCAAGTTTTTGCTATTATAATAGAATTTTACACAACAACATAAATGTTCGGTCTTTTATTCTGTTTTTTTTTTTACTTTCATTTCGTTTTTTTTACATTATAATCATAGAGCTAGGCTTGAAGGTTTAAACTGCATTAAATATTAAGTGAGTGGATTCATACTGCTGTGATGCCTCAGAGTGAAGAGACTATGCACTCAAATAGGGGTTATGTATAGACAAAGAAAGGTAGAGCACTTTCATACAAAACACTATTTTTATTCAGCTAAGCAAATAGAAACTCCGACTCATTAACTGTGTCTTAATTAAGGCAATATTTCAATTAGTATGCTATTACCATGGAATACCAGAATATGGAACAATGTAGATAAGTTATGGAATGTTCTAGCTCTTAAGGAGAACATATGACAGCCTTCGCTTATCCTGTCACTTCATGTAACATACGGCGCCCAAACGGAAATTATAATTACCCTAAGAATTGTCCATGGTAGCGTGAAGGATCTCTCGACGGCTGTGTCATCAGGATTCTACCCAGGACTGCTAGGATGGCGGTCCCCCTGGCAGCAGTTTCTCGGGCAGGGCCGCCGGCAGGGTGGAGACAAGATGGCAGCAATCTCCCATCGCTCGCAGCTAACATACGCAGGGGCCTGACCTTGTTTGGATACCATTCCCCGGCTGTTGCCATAACTTGGTGGACTAGTTGCCGTGGCCACATTCCCTTCAGCATTAGCGCTTGGCCTGGCAATCCTTGCTGGTGTCGATCACAGCATAGCCCTCATCTTCGGAAACTCATGCGTCCTCGCATGAGAAGACCTGGGGGCCGGACGATGTGGGAATGTATAGGTAAGGCCGGGCCAGCATCGCAGTGTAGTGGAGTGAAGACCCCAGTGTGCCGCCGGAACTTAACATCAATATGCTGCTGGAGAGAGCCTTTCTTTTGTGCAGAAGCAGACAGGGTAATATAGTTTTATAGTATCCTCGCGTAATTGTTTGGATTGTATCCCTAGGGCGTTGTCAGTTATGTGAGGTTTGGGATAGTATTACGTATAGTTGTAGGCTTAAATCATATTTAAGTATGAAGAACAAATTATATTTTGGGAAGAACTTACATCTTTGAGAATACTAAGTTAGATACATTTAAAAATTACAAAATTTACAGTTTCAGGTATACATTTAAGTATAAGGAAAACATATTGGACATATGTTTTTGTTAAGAGTATGAAACCTATAATACGATGGTATATACATTTGATGAAGCTATATGCATCTACTATATAATATTGCTACCCTCTTTGAGGTGCTAATGTATTTACTTAAAGACCCTTAGATATGTGGTTCAAGTTATATACACAGTTAAAATATAAATGAGGCTGTGTAGACATTGGAATATTATTTACAAACTCTCTTTTGTGCCCGAAAAATAGTAATTAACTGCAAAGGCGAATATTGTTTCCTGTTGACCATGAAGTGAAAAAAAAAAAAAAAGGGGGGGGGGGGCATGTTCGACACCGATAGATAATCCCCCAGAAATGTAAAAGAAAACTAATTCCGGCGCTGACCACAAGGGTATGGGATTTCGGACTGCTGTACACAGAATTTTGGTCAACATTCCGCATTAGTGCCACTATTAACTTATACTCTGAAAACAATGTATGTGACATACTGTGCCGCTTTACAGATATATTTAAATATACATATAAGACAATGAGTTGAAATAAAATTGTATAAAAATTGTGCATAAGTCTGGATTCTCTAGGCATATTTTAAAATTATGAGCAATACATTGAAAATAGTACGAAGTACAATTAGAAGATACAAGGGGCCCTCTCTGTTAATGATATTTAGAAACATAATGGCGTTCTCTCCGCATGAAATCTTTCTGCCTAAGAATGCTCTCTAGAGTTAAAAGAATGAACAGAATACGGCAATACAGTACACTACTGTCCTCTGTGGAAGAAATAGCAACCGTTGCCGCCCATGCAAACTGACGTGTATGCACACTCTAATACTTGCTGGATAAGTGAGCCTGCCTGTTCTGCCTTGTGCAGAAATCATGTGTGCCAACTGCCTATACTTAATGTAAAACCCAAGCCTGAGGCTACTTGAATTACACGTGGCATGCTATATGTTATTTGTTGCCAGTATTTGCATTAATATTGTGCATAACCCTTATGTATATATAATTTATCATGGCGAGCTGTGATTCTAATTACCACTTTATAACATAGTGTGCTACCGCGTAGTTATTTATGTCGCCGTAATATCTCGCAACACAGAATGCATGCTGTATTTGTGTTGGGAAAATGGCTGCATGCTATTACTAAAATACCTGTATGCCGAAGGCCTGCAAAACATTTGTCCACTTACACATTTACTTATGCAGCTTGAATTGCCTTGTTTAATAGGATCACTATATTGATCACTTTATAGTACATCCAAGCAAGAGCGACAGTAAGTTCTATAATGATCGCTACACTTATGTAGTTGAAATGATCTCGAGAGAGAACAGAAAATACACATGTATGCAACGGAGCAGGATTACTGTGAATGTATTATACTGTCAGAAGCTCCGCGTGCAAAACTTTCCACTTGTCATTAATACTGTCATTTATTGAGTAGAATAATATTCCTTCATCAAGATTGAGTGGCTTAATGTCAAAATTATGTTGTTTCAACCAGTGTATAGGTATTACGGGATGTGAAATCACTAGCGCTGGACTTCTGACATCACAAATATGTGTCACCTGAAAGATTGTCAACTGTCGTGACCTAAGTGTACATCCACAAGGAACGTGAACTTCAATACTGCAAACTTCTGTTTTGGGGATTACTTTACTGAGAGTCTTGTTTATGTGGCAGGTTTCGTTTTGAAATAAATATGGTACTTTTGTCGTATGAAAGAATTGCCAATTATTATTAACATTTGAATGGGAACTTGAATTTTCAACAATATTCATTTTGGAGATATCATACATTCAGATATGGGTGTGGTGTAATATTTTTTAACTTCTTGAATTGGAATACTAAGTATTAACTTAACTTCATTAAGTGTTGATTGCAACTTTTGTAAATCGAGAGTCAAAGTCTTACATGAAACAGCTTGCAATGGCAATTAATTGTGTTGACACTGTTGGCTGTATGTACCAAGTCTAATTTCGGTAATGGTATTATTGATCAGCTGCAATAAGAAACCTGTTAACATCTGCCTTTGGATTTTTGCGATTTCTACCTCATGTTGTTGATTATTTACTTCCTCAAATATAGAATTAATTGTATGTGTCATGGAATTAATAATAACTTCTACATGCATTTTTATCTCTGATATGCTATGAATGGTGATATTATAGTTTCTATTTGATATCACAGCATTATTTTTCAATTCATTTAACTGTACAGCTAGCATTTCGTCATTTGACAATAGGGATTTAAGGCGACGGGGTGTGAGGATGAAGCAGCTGCAGCTAGCGACATCCCCAAGGAATGTTATTCCACGTTTAATGTGATTAGACACAGACAACTCATTAAGGAATTCATCAACAATATTAGTTGTAGTTTCACTGAAAAATTTATGTAGTTCATCTGCATTCGAGCAGACAATGCTGTTCTTTGTGGTGCAGGCACTGTGGTACAACGCGTCAAGGTTAGTAGGCATGCTGGGCTGTTGGAGAGGAATGGTGTATACTAATGGCAGTGTCTCATCATAACGAAGATGTGGAAACATCTCCTGAAAGTAGACACCAGAGTGCATCTGATACAGCTGCATACCTGCGGCCCCTAGGGTTAATATCAGCACAAGGGTCACCATGCTAGATGTTGTGTGTCCCATTCTGGATGCATAATACCTGTAACATAAGGGTTAAGATTAGTGTCGGACGTTGGTAATTTTTACATTTCTCGTGTTAACCATGTCGATTTCAGTTTGACCCAGTTTACTGACTTCAATGGCAATGGTAGATGGGCCTAATATATCGTGAATGTGGTAAGGATCGTGGTACTTAAATGTCTATGGCCTTTTGTCTGGCGTGGTTCATAACCCATACTAATTATCCTATTTTAAGGTAGTTTTTCCTGAACTTCACGTCAAATAGTTCTTTTTGTTTTTGTTCTTATGTTATCAAATTAACTCTATCTTGTTTGAGCTCTAGCTTCAATTTCTCGCACCATTAATTGTCATGTTCTGAATACTCATGTGTTATAACATGTGATGCTTGGACTGCATCAACCTTGTGTAAATGGTAAAAGGTACTGTACTTAGTGCTTCTGTTGACAGTCGAGTTGTAATTAAATATTATATACGGTACATACTCGTCCCAATGCATAGGATCTTCGTTAACACATGATGTGAGTTGCTGAGAAAGGACTTTATTTATTTGTTCCATCAGCCCATTGCAAGCGGGGTTATATGCCATTGTTTGAAGTATCTTTATTTTAAGTTTTTTCGTTAATTCTGCCATCATCTTATTGATGTTAAAATATGTACCTCTATCTGTCAGAATAGACTTGGGGCGTCCGAATTGGAGAATGACATCTTTTACAAAATTGGAACATATTAGGGTGAAATTAATTCATCCGCAACTGTTGGCAACAACGATTTCCAAATAATTTTCACAAACTTGGCCTCTGGCAAGTGTGGTTCACGTTTATTTTTGTAGAAAATGAGTTTTTCTATGTGAGGCTGGCAACTTTCGTTTTCTTGTTGAGTTTTGGCTTGGAATAGCTTCTGTACTTGTCAGTGGTGTCAATTGGCGTGAATGTTGTTCTAAGTTTGGTTTCAATTTGTTGCCATGTAATGTCCTGTCCATTCGTATAGTAAACGCTCGCTCGCATATAAACTCTTCAGGCTGTACCTTGTAAATAGAATTTCAGATGTCTACATTTATCTAGCTCCATCCATCCATTGATGTGTCTATAAATTCTTCCACATTTTCATGACTATCACCTGTGAATGTAAGGATTGGCACTAGGAGTCTGAGAATGTGCTGTGGTGGTTGTTGTGCATGAACTGTGTTAGGTTGTGTGTGTTCTGCGGTGTTAGTTATGTTAGTGTAATTGTGTTATGTGTGGTGGTATCTGTGTTGGGAATATATATTAGAAACGGTTGTGTTGCCTGAAGAGTTTTGATTGTGCGTGGACTTAGGTAGCCACTTGTTCTAGCCTCATATGTGTTGTGTACATGTGTGTGAGGAAATGAATAATCTAGTGCTGAGTTCTGTTGTGTGGGTGTATTGTGTTGTAGGTCCATTAAATCTGTAATCTCACTGGGTAATTCGGGGTGTTGTTCATCCTTGTGTTCTAATGTGCGCTGAGCATAGCTTGTATCGAGTTTTAATGTTTTAGCTTGCTTCTTGAGTGATTTTGACACAGATTTCCCTTGTTTGCTCATATCCGCATGTAAGGGTAATATTATGTGGTGTAGCCTTAATAACTGACATGCACACACTGGAAAAGCATTTCTATTACTGATTTCCAATTAGCGCACACCTTAAAATGGAATTCTGCATTTTGGAAAAATTCAATATGGCCCGAATAGTGGTGTTGTGATATTGCATGCATTAACTTACTAAAGCAGAACCACACACACACACACACACACACACACACAACACAACACACACCTTCTACAACTACAGGACAATGGGCTATTGCCCAGTTGCGTTTTTGCTGCTGCTGCAACTTTGATAGAATGCTCATGTGCGACCGCAATTTCCTGACTGATAATACACCATGAGGTTTTAATGAACTTCTGAATGTCATTAGTGTTTACTACGGGGTATTGCACACTGGCTTTATGAGTTGTGTTAAATTTTAAGTTAAGAGGGCATGCTAAGCATTGAAGGACTTGGGAGACATTAGGTACTTCCACCAATTTCCGTGGTTCCTCAAATTGAAGAGGCCATGCACTCAAATAGGGTTTATGTATAGACAAAAAAAGGTAGAGCACTTTCATACAAAACACTACTTTTATTAAACTTAGCAAATACAAACTCCGACGCATGAAGTGCATCATAATTAAGGCAATATTTCAGTTAGAATGCTCTTATTCTGGAATACCAGAACATGGAACAATTCACATCAGTTTTGGAATGCTCTAGCCTTTAGGATCACGCATGTAATCCTTCGTTTATATTGTCGCCTCACGTAGCCTACGGTGCCCAAACGGGAATTATAATTACCCTAAGTATTGTCGACAGCAGCGTGGAGGCTATCCCGATGGCGGCGTCGTCAGGCGTCGACCCAGGACCGCAAGTATGGCGGTCCTCCTGGCAGCAGCATCTTGAGCAGGGCCTTAGGTGGGGTGGAGACAAGATGGCCGCGAGCTCCCATCGCTCACAGCTTATATACGCAGGGGCCTGACCTTCTTTGGATACCATTCCCCGACTGCTGCCACAACTTGGCGGTCTGGTTGCCAAAGCCGGGTCTTACTCCCCCCCCCCCCCCCTTCAACATTTTGATCCGTACTATTTGTTTTATGAATCCTTAGGTTACCAAATAAACTAAAAACGAAAAATGGTCATACAAATAAAAGTTATGTATTTTCCTCTTTCAAATCAACGTTTACATGGTAGCTCGATCGGTGAGGTAACTGTAGACGAGCGCAATAATGTGAGTCAAAAATACTGTGCACTGCAATTATTTTTAATTTTTTGAATTACGTTATATATCATAATATAAATAGCAACATTCCGAATTATGTATATATATATCTCGTAATGATTGGGCTAAATTCAATAAAACCAATATAAAATTCGCCTCATGCAGTTGGCTGCCCCTTATTTAATCAGTGGTTTTCCATCGATTCAAAGTGGGGCCATTTTCACTGATTCGAATAGTTAAATTTCACTGCGAATCAGAGGTTTTCCACTGATTCGAATTCAGAGTGTGGGTTGCAGTCTTTTTGTCAACGACCCGCCTGAATGTGACTTCAAGTGGTGACCCTATGTGGTTATTAGCGCTCTCTATAATTTATGTACAGAAAATTTAAGAGGTAAAACTGATGCTGAAAACACCTGCTTTAGCCATTTTCATACCAAAGAAAGTAATCCTTGATGTTGAAATTGGAATATGAAACTTGTCATTCGGGACAAAACGTTTCTTGAATGCTTCTGCGTATGCAGACACCATTACAAAATATTGAACCATTTAATGGGAAGGAAGAGGGAAGAGATTTGGGCGACTCTTAAGAGCGAGGTCTTGAGAGTCGTTGAGAGTGATTGAGGTGAGTGTGGAGCAGCGCCGGAGTGAAAGGGTGGGTGAAACGGGAGATCCCCGAAAAATCCCGCCGACCTACGGTATCGTCCGGCGCGATTCCCACTTACGGGAATCCGGTGACCCAGCCGGGGATTGAACACTGTCCATCATGATGGGAGAACCGTTTTATGATAACGTGTTTTAGACCAGACTTCTGCAATGGAGTTCATGCGCAAACCAGGCAGAGCCCTTAGTACTTAAAAGTACGTATGTCCGAGGTCTTTTTAACACGAATACGTCTTTAAATTTGTAACCATAATGGGAGGCAATCCATAAAATCCGGTGATAACCAAATCTGGGGATAGAGTTTGGCATTGCAGCTCCTAACCTATAGTCTACATTCAAAATTCAATTACACCACTCGATTATGTTTTGAATATGTTACGCTGAGTGAGGACTGCGAAGCATCGCGCGCTTGGTGGGCGAAGGGCGGGGGGGGGGGGGGGGGGGTTATTTTGAGTTCGTTTCGCCGCATCTCTTAACTTCCGCGTAGTATAACTTTTGACTAGGAGAAGCTACGACGCTCGTTTAGGTTTCAATCGCCAGCTCTCGTCAAGATAAATCGAGCGCGTGTATAAAAACACACGTGTGGCTTTGTTTTGGTGAAATCATATGCGTTTAATGTAAAAAATTAAGAAAATTTAACACAAAGTTGGCCTATACTTGTCAAAAAGGCAAGTCAAAATACATAAACCGTATATGATTGGAAAGAGCATATCAAAAAGCAATCCAGTGATACCCATACAACCCCATATGATAGATGGCAGCGGTGCCGGGAACGTAAAATAAACATCAAGGCGTCCGAGCGCGTCAACGTAGATGAATTCACGGAAAATAAATGGCCAACACAGTCAAACACAATTTTTTTCTACCTCTTAACCCGTTCTGTAATGCACTAATTTGTGAGCAGAACTGTTGCAATCAAGTAATAATTTGGTGTCTGCTGTACTTGTGTCTGCTGCCCATTTTACCATCAGTGAACTACATGCTCCATTATTATAGACGTTACCATCATCCACTCATAAAATAGAAGCGTGGTAGCTTACACAAATCACGTTTCCCGCTAGAAGACACTCTAGACATCGGGAGCTGATTCCTCGCTGTGTACAGCACTGGCTATAAGCACCCTTCGTATGCAGCATTTCCACGATCGTGGACACACGATTGAACGGGTTAATGAAACTGAGCAGGAAAGCTCTAATAATACGATTATTTTTTACAATTTTCACAGTGTTTTTATTTTTGAATACATTTAATGTGATAAAAAAATCAGAACTGAACGGGCTTAGATAATTGGTTTTTATCTTCTATGGCAAAAAAGTTACACCAAGATTCGCATAGAGGCACAAACCACAACTGTACTGAAAATACGCCCGGGCTGCTATATCTTAATATTGATTTGTGTAGTTCATTGTGCCGTTAGTAACCGTGGACTGAACACCCTCCCAAGACGAGACAGTAGTATAAGAAGTGTGGGAAATAAACGGTTTTGTACAATAAAATTATAAAGCTTTAAATAATAAAAAAATAACTTTAACAATTTAAATTTTTTAATCATTAATTAAATTTTTATTTACTGGTGATTGTAAAATTTATGTTCACAATATAAATTTAAGCATTTAAACATGGCATCATCCACCATTTAACACATTCAGACCCAGTGTACACAGTTGTATATATTACGCACGTGTACACGCTAAGTAATTATTCGCAAATTTTCTATATCAGTGTATAAGTAACGTAGAGTGAGAAAGCGTTAATGGTAAAGTTATATCCATACATTTATGTTAGCGTTCGTACATTTACTCAGGAAACCGTCTAATGCGTAGGAAACTTCCCAACTTTGTACAGTAGCGATGATAAATATTCCATATTTTTAGCCATATGTGTGGTGCTATTTCCATACGAAATATGGGTTACAAACATCCAATTCAATTTAGGAGGTTTACACATTTTGTTAGAACTTATTTGTCTGTAGGCCCACTGCACACTGCGTAGCGCAATGACCAATGATCTTACCAATGGGTAAATGATTCGCAAACCATTTTACTGGTCTGGGTCATAATTGGTTCACATTACTGCAGCCGTAAAGGCTGTCCACGGTAAAATGAGTATATTTTAAAGCCCTGCTTAAGATCTACTTGCATGCACGTTGTGTATTCTTGCACCAAATTTAAAGTTGACATTTCCATGGGCCTCATCACGTTATTCATGCGACGGTTAAGTGAAACTGCCAAATTATCAGAAAAGTAAATATTTTAAACATCTGTTCATTTTTACACTTCGATGATTCAGAATAAACAGAAAATAAAAGAAATCAATATAATTTATCACAAATAATTTCCTAAAACTTTTGTTCGACGCTTAGATATGGAACTACTTTCATTCCTTCGTTAACAACTTTACTGGGCGAATGGCACTCAAAGCGCCCGTTACAATATATTTAGGTAGGATCAGTGACTTTCTTCTAAGTTTGATTTCAAAGGTGCTCTCTTTATTGTGAACAGCCTCTACATATAGTCTACAGCACTTTGGCTGTGGCAACGAAACAAGTGTTATGTCGACTTAAGTACAGCACGCATCATAATTATTTTTTGTTTTTAACTCTTAAAACCATAAATTGCATTAGGTATAAATAATTTATTAGTTCAACGTAAAAGTAAGCAAACAAATCATAAATAAATTTTGTAAATTTTGAAAATAAAATAATTACTGTTAATACATTTTAATTTAAAACTTTATAATTAGGATTCTTTGAATACAAAAGCAATATATTTCTCACCCTTCTTATACTATTCGAGGCAGCGGTCATCGACGGGAAAGTTTAAGAGAGCTCGTAACTACGGCTGTGTGAGGACCCTCGTCCCTCCCTGTTTCAAGGTCACGGACCTCTTGAAGAAAGGTTTTTCCTTGAAGGGGCCCAAGGTGCCGGAAAGGGATGGAGGATTTGGGGGGGGGGGGGGGTGATGAATACAAACAAAATCAACTTCACGGGAGAGAAGCAATGCGAGGAGCACATGAAGTTTGACCCATCTTCTGCGGCCTATAATACAACTCCTACACGTTGTAAACAAAATTATAGGCTGTTCCCGGTAAAGTGAGCACTTTTAAGGCCCCTATAAAATTTTCCTTACATCCAATTTCCATCTTCTTGCTGCTCTTTAATATAAACATTGCAATGTGACCAATAAACACAGTTTATAAATTTCACCGCCATCAGAATTTAATGCCTGAGGCTGCAATAAGATATAATTATTAGTGGTTAATGTCTGTTTTGAGGGCCTTTTAAATGTGCTCACTTTATCGTGAACAGTCTATATACACCACGAATTTCTTCGGTTACGATTAGTTTTACAATGCCACGTGGACGCGGAAACATTAGAGAGCTGGTCAACTCCCATATCTTTACCACTTTCACACTGTCAAATTTTCGTCTTTTAATATATTTATCAATAAAATTTTAAAACATGAAATTCAACCATCACATTTTCATATACAACAAATGTTATACAATTGCCTTGAATGTACATGAAAATGTTACTACGAGGAGGTAGTCAAGTTTTTTTATTATTATTTTCAAAATGTGACACTGCTGTTGCGTTTCCGTGCAGTCCCCCGCAAGAAGAATGTAATTAATATTGAGATTCATTTACACTTCTTTACTTAATTTGATTAAAATTTTATTTATCATAGATATTTCCCACACAGTGACATTTAGTGCCTCTGAGGTCGTACGGAGGCCTATAACAACTCCTAACTCCACAACTCTACAACTTGTTGACCTGTTGACAACTAGCAACAAGTCTTGTAACACAAGCTGAGAGATGAGACTTGTAAAAATCCATAGTAGCCACAATTTCTGTATCAAAACCATACTTGCAGCTACCAGTGCGAAAATTTGCCTTTGTAGGCCAGTTCTGTACCACAAAATTACAAATTTGCTATCAATTTTCTACAAGTTTCAGACGCTGACTATACATTGTATACAAGTGCATCTGTAATGAAAATATAATGTACTTGTGAGCTTTAACTAGGACTCACGTGATTTTTGGGGTAGGTGTGGTTCTACATAATATTGAAATACGTGGATGCTTATGGATAACAAAGACAATTCAGCAGTTGTAAAACAGCCGTACGGATACTTGGCAAGAAATAAAATTTGAGGCAGTGAACGGTTTTGAATTTAAAAAGAAACTCAGATAAAGTACTGCACGGTTAAAAAATATTTTGGGAGAATAGACGGATTCATTGAAAACACAACTAACACTTTTGACAGTTTATCAGCAGAATGAGTACTGCAAATGGTTTTACACTGACTCGGAAACGGTGGGAAATATTATGTTTGCACTTTTATTTTGCAAATGTTTGCCTATAGCACTTGTATCAAATACAAAACCCAACTACCGATCAACACAAAAAATCGTAATTTACAAATCCACGAACGTGTTAGTCTTGTAGAATCAAGCTAACATTGTAGAATTATTTTGGATTTTTACAATTCTTATCTCTGAGCTTGTGTAGCAATACTTGTTGCTACAAGTCTATAAGAAAGGATAGGAAAATTTTCGCGAGTTCAATGACCTGTATGCTAGATTCCACAATCCTTTGTATAGTCGAACCTCAGATGTTTGTTCATTGGCTGTTGCCCCAGTGTTAACCCACATTTGACAGTACGGGATTCGCTTCTTGTTCCCTTGCAATTCGGCTACTGGCGTGGATTCGTCCAGTGCGAGTCTAATAAACTCTGATCCAATTGCAAAGGTGACTTCAGTGTACACTCGTTTGAAATGTATCTTGTCCTGAAATTAATTCGCGAAATTTTTCCTATCTCTATGACTATAAGTAAAGAAATTGTGAACTTCTAGGAGTTGTGTTATAGGCACATGGAAGACAGTTACGCCTTACACCGCAGACATTAATAGCCATGAGCCGGTGTAAATGGGTTTACACATTGAAAAAAAAACTAAGCAGTAATCATTAAGTGGAATTGAAAGTGGAGAGATTTTCGTGGGTCTTAACATTGAGGTATTAAAAGTCGATAAGGTTGAAGCGAGATTAATATGAATAAGGAACTATCCCAGCATTCGCGTGGAGAGATTTTTGGAATCCATGGAAATCAGAAATCAGTACGGCAGAGCCGGGATTTGAACCCAGGCACTCTTGAATGCGAGTTCAATTCTTTATCACAACGCCACATCACTCGGCAATGAGTTGAGTAAAACGAAATATATACACACATTCCCGTCGTTGAGTGTTATATCAATAGAGGCCTGCAAAATTCGCGTTATTATTTGGGGACAACTTGAAACACATGCACCTTTGAAATACGTTTGTCTTTGGACCATACTTTATGTGACACACGCTGGGTGACTCTGTACCAATAAAGGAACACTTCACAACTGTGTGCCTCAATCACATGCAGTTCAGTTAGAGAGGGAGTGTCTTCACATCCATGCAGCAACCAATAGAGAAACAACGCCGGCTCTAGTCCATACATTACTGTGAAGTTAAGCCTGATGATAAATAATAACGCGAATTTTGCATGTCCCTATATATCAATAAACGTTGACAATCCATGAACTTGTCGGTTTGAATCATGTAGAAGTGGTGGAGTGGAGGGATCGATCAGGGCGAAGTGAAGTGAGTGTTGAGCGGCGCCAGAATGCAAGCGCGGGGGAAACGGGAGATCCCCGAGAAAACCCTCCTGCCAGCGGCATCGTCCGACACGATTCCCATGTACGGGAACCAGGAGCGAACACGTCGGGATTGGAACCTGGTTCGCCTAGATGGTAAGAGAGTAGTCTAACCACTGCACCACCACGGGTCCTTGGAAACTGTTGGCCTTTGGGAAATATCCGCGATGTATGCTCTTTCCGCGAGCACAAATTTCGGCATGAGTTCCTCTTTTCGGCGTAGCTGGTGAGGCAAAATAAGACGAGTTCTGATTGACTGCTGAAGCTTTCCGCAGTAACTGCTCGGCGTGATATGTGTGCATGTGAAAGCGGCTTTAGTCAAGGTAATATCGTTACACTGTTCCGTCAAGCACTTAAAGCCATATTTCACGAAAATGTTTTATTTCATTATGTGAAGGAAATTTATATAAGAACCACATAAATGTAAATATTTGCAGTGGAATGAATACGATTTTCGAAATATAGCACCAAAATATCCAAATATTTCGGAAAATGGGAGCCAAAGTTTCTATGGCTACTAATTAACTTTGCATGTCAACATGTTAACTAAGTAGCAAGGATATTTAAGAATGGGAATTCGAGTACTGGCATCCTGAATCTATTTAAAAATAATTGACGTGTTTGCCAACACAGCTTTATTCGCCCGAGAGAAAATAATATTAATATTTATTAGTTTCTCTTGGACGAATAAAAATTTGTTAGCAAGAACATCAATGCGTATTTTAAAAGAAGTTCAGGATACCAGTACCCGAACACCCATTGTTAAATATCCTTGAAAACTTAATAAAATAATGTGTTTATGATATAGAATATATGACATGTTTTATTCAGTAGTGTTAATTAGGAGCATAGAAACTTGTTAACCCATATACCGAAATTTTCGACTTGCTATATTCTGAATACTATTATAATTTGAGTACAAAAATTTTAATTTATGTGGTATTTATATAAACACCTTTCAGACAATGAAATAAATATATATATTAAAATATATGGGCTTAAAATTGTACGCACCTTGACTATAACTTAGTATTTAGTATTCCTCGGCACATATAACCGAGCTGTACAAGCGGGCACTGAAATTAACCAGGGTAGCGTTACTACTTCCATAAAATAACTCTTCACGGCGCAAATAAATTCCAGTTGCCATTGTTGCCTTTCACGAAAATCCAATTAAAGACCTGGCACAATTAAAAAATTAAGCAGTAAGAAATAAGCAGAAGGCATTAATTAGGTTCCAAAAATTTAATTGACACAATGAGGCTCATACTGCCTAAGTTCGATCAATGGTTTTTAGAAGCAGGCCATCATGTAAAAATCTCAAAAATTGGTTATTTTAAATCAAAATTTAACAATGCGTTCATTTGTATGTATGCTTCTGAACTAAATTTAAGACTTGGAAATTGATTCTTATAGTTTACAATTTTTTCTACTGTGTTACTTAAGCATTAATAAATAGCAACATCTTAGTATATAGTTTGATTAGAATCAATACGACGGAAAACTTCTGAATTCTACTGCTTAATGCTTAGTGCTTAATGATGTGGCATTCCTTCCTTGTATTATATCTGTTACACGGTAGCTCATTTTTCAGATCAAATATTTGGAAAAGAGGGATGCCAGAACATAGAGCATATCTTAACAGATATTTATATGTCCAGAATATTTTGAATAGGATATTTTTGTCGCATCTCTATCTTTATAAAATATTAACTTGGTTTTTAATACTTTTCCTTTTTACATAAAATAAATACCGACTAATGTCTGTCCATTCTGGTTTCAGGAATTCTGTTAAGTAGCTCTGTATGTTTTAATGACTCAATTTGAATACTTAATCTCAACTGTAAATAATAAAGAGATATAACACAAGATGGCAGGATAACAAAGCCTTAAATTTTTTATTGTGTAAACCACTTAAGTAGTTGAAGTTTGTCAGCTGTATATTAATATTTTAGCGGTGCATTTTCTGGTTGGTGCACTGTTTAAAAAACTTTCCTTCATTTTACGGAAAAGTGCTGGTAAAAACATATCCATAAGTGTCCGTAAAATGGCCGTAAAATTACGGACACATTGATTTTCAAAAACGGACTTTAATTTCACAGAACTTTAGGTGAATTCACGGAACCTCTCCATTAATTTAATTGTTAGTTATTTTTTGTATTTCCAGTTTTAAAAAAGAGAGATAATGAAAGAAATTTGGTTTTCGTAAAGTGGGTGTTTCAATGTGTAGAAAAAAATGAAAGTTTAAAATATTTTATACATGAACGAGACGAACCGGGGTCGAAAAGTTGGGAGGCTACGATTTTAACCAAATACCTTCAGTTCGTCAAACTTTTTGGTGTACAACTGGTATTTATACTGCAGTAATTTAAGGAACTTTTTCAATTTCTATTAAAGTTTGTGATTTTTAAGTGATACTAAATGTTACAGACACCTGATCCTCCTTTTTGATGTTTGAATTAATAGGTCTTAATGGCGTGTAATAACTAACTGTCGCAGAAACAAATTTTTTTTGTTATACTCAAAAAAAATTTTTTGTATTTACTTTTACAAGAATAACATTTGCAAACCCAGTTGCCAAGAAAATCTTTTGTAAAACTGCAAAGAGTTTTCTTGTAAAATCTGCAAAACATTTCTTTGTAAAATTACGAATGATAGCCTTGTATTGCAGCTGACATTGGAGAATCGTAAATAAAATTACATCTTTTCTTCTGGAAAACAAATGTGATGAATTAGTAACAGAGAATAACTTTTAATGAAAAAAAAAAGCAAATTAAAGAATATAATTTACAAAAAAAGTTACATTTCGCGAGCATGGCTATTAGAACCTACATCCCATGCATTACTAGCCGGCACCTTTCACCATAAAACCAACTTGACTTACGATATTGATGGTTATATTATTTTTACTGTAAATATACGTGCAAATATACATAATCATATTTAAGCTTTACGTTTAAGAAGAATGGGTACACTTATTTATTTTTAATAGTTCAGTTGTTGAGTTAAGAGATTTGGAAACAACGGGGTATTAAGAGCCGATTTAAGAGTTCTGTGTAGCTCGGAAACATGAGCAAATATTGAATAAAGCCCCGGCTACAATCACCGTAAGAATCAACAACAAAAAATTGAATCCACACTTATATGTGGGACCAGATTCAAACACAACGTAACGGCGTAAGATGGCGACCTGTTCGCGATGGCGGCGTTAAGAGGATTGAATATTTTCAATTCTCTTACGTCGAGTTCTACTCCGGCCAATCATGAGACAACATTTCCGACCACGAAAGTCAAGCACATAGTTATTAAATGACTTTTGCGGTACAGTTCAGATTTCCGTTCATTTAAACAGTCAACCCAATTATTAACATGTATACCACACTTTAAATGTCCCAAAACACGATTCCCGCGAAACTTTTTTCATCAGAAGTAGATAAACCAAAATAAATATCAGGTTAGCCAACACACTGTTTGAAATTATCCGCGATACATGTAAAGCCTGTCTTCTTTTTGTGCTCGTTTCTCATTAGTCACGTAACAGTTTTCTTACTGCAGTTGTAACCAGTTCATTTTCATACTTCCACGGTAACGCCACTATTATTTTGTTACGGGAAAGCTACGTTGATTGTAGCCTAGGCTTAATACGGTCACATTTTATTGAAGTTGCCGTTTTATTACGATTATTTGAGTTTTTTTTTAAGTTTTTTGCTTAATTCAAACTTGCACTACATTTCTTTTTGCACGCAGCTACACTTTACATCACCAATAGTTTTGTACAAAGAGCTATGTACGGTTTTACGTTGTTCGTGGAGTGTCCGCCATTTTGCTGAAGCTCGTGGATACGGCTCAGTATAGTAAAAACATTTCTTAAGGTCCATTACAAACACGGACATTGTAGGAAAAAAACTATTTCCTCAGTGTGTTTCCTTTAGCTCTTTTGCGAAAGAATTTTTCACTACTCTGACGTTGAAACTAACAATATTTATTCAGGTCCCAGTTCCTTAAAGGAATTGTCTAGTCACAAAATACTCAAGGAGGATCAGGCCATTACAAGGAGCGTGGAGAAATGGCGACTGCGTTTCACTCCAAAGAGCAATATTTTCTATTTTAACACCATTAAATACTCTGTTGAAACTGGTTGTCAAATCTTGCTACAATTAAGTTTGTTGTCTCTGTGTAATTTATTTGTTGCCTCTGTAAAATTTGTTAAGGTATTAAAGAGCACGGAATTAAAATAATAATTTTTTTTTGGAAGGAGGGTGAGGAATACTGTTTTACACCCACCTCTATACACCCCACCCACCTCTATTTACCCCACCCCCCTCAATTTTCGCGCCCCATGGAACACTACAAACACATTTCTCGTAGTGCTCCTAATCACGTAACATAATTCTTAAACCTATACATCGCATGATAAATTGACCATATACCAACATGCAGGTACATACGTTTTAAACTGCTGTTTACAACTGTTTTTGGTAACATTATGCAAGTAACAAGTTACGTGAAACAGAAAGAGAGGTACTGTCAATACATGGGAAATATCTTACTATTCAAAATTAATTTACGTCTGTTCGCTAGTGTGGTTAGTTTCCTACAATTTATTGTCGTGTACTTTAACGCTTTATGTCACATATAGTGTCTCAATTTTGGTACTGTGACAAAATTATATATATATATATATATATATATATATATATATATATATATATATATATATATATATGTGTGTGTGTGTGTGTGTGTGTGTGTGTGTATGTGTGTGTGTGCATGTTTAGTTTTTAACATTTGTAAATGCAGTTGTACTGGCGTCCACCCTCCTACAAGTCGGTAACAGAGGAGTGTTTTGGGTTCAATGTTATTGGTGGTACCTCTTTCAGTTCCCTGAGTAATAATCTCAACAGCGAATTGAATCGCCTACATGCAAAGGACTGCACTGATATCCTTATTGTACAAAATGAAACCCTTTATACTGTCCTCGGAAATGTCCTGTAAATGTTCAACGTAATTCTAAGTACGAGGGTAAGTAAAAATTTAAGTTTCCTTATTTTTATAGGTGAACGGGTAAATATACGACAAGCTAAAACATATATTTTTATTTTAACATTAGACATTTATTTTTGGACATAATCATCAAATTTCAAAAACATTTTATCTTAACGTAAAATGGGGGTTTCTCCCTGACGATAGAAAGTTGCGTCCTGCTTAATAAAGACTGTTCACGATAAAGTGAGCACTTTAGAAATGAACCTTAGAAAAAATTCACTGCCCTTATATAATTATTTTTTAATGGCTGGACAGAGGGAAAGTAGTTCCACATTTTGACGTCGAATAAAACGCGTTAGGTAACAGTTTTTGATAACTTAAAATTATTTCTTTCTCTTTCTTTTTTTCATTCATATAATAGTAAATATGAGCATATTTGTAAAGTATTTACTTTCTTAATAATTTCACAGTTTCATTTGACCGACGGAAGAATAAAGTGACGAGGCGCATAGCAATGTTTATTTGATATAAGACGGAGGAATACACAACGTGTCTATAAGTAGATCTTAGGGCTTTCAAAAGTGATCATTTTACCGTGAACAGCCTATAAGCATTTCACCACTTCGTCGTCGCTGGAATGTCGCCCGCTCGGTAGATGTTTCTTCATCTTGCCAAACACATGGATGTCCGAAGGTGCCAAGGCCGGGCTTGATAATGGATAGGGAACACATCGCCAATGCCAGGCGTGCAGCTAGGATGTGGTGATGCGGGCGACATGAGGCTTGGTATTTCCACTTGGTGGACAGGCATCGCTTGCTCTCCTCATGCAGACACAATACTACTGTGAATGTCGACAGGTCCCGTCTTTTCTGCCCGCAGATAACAGATATCCACGCTCACCTCCTCCCGTAACATATCGTTCAGTACCTCCGCCATTTTGCAACTGTCGCTGCACCCAGATTATGTTTGTACCGACTTGTGCACTTGTGAGCCGTCTATCGACGGAACTGCAAACTAGCGGACACATGCGATGCTGCGAGCTACGATTTTTTTCTGAGTAATGTCACACGAAACTTACTTTTTGACTTACACTCGTACAACCGGTAACGTTATCTAAATCTTAGAGAATGTACTTCAAATCTTTTACGTCTTATTTAGTGCGTATTATTTACATTACCGCAAACTGAAATAGTTCCCACTATTGTCTTAAACACATTGTTCTGCTAACAAGTATAAAACTTACGTATTTTTGATTCTAACTATTTTACATTAATTAAGCACCCCCAACACAGATAGGAAAATTCTGAACTATCCGGAAATCTTACAGGAAACAGATCAAAGATATCAGTCTTCTTTTTATTATATGTCTGTACGCAGCATTCCATCCCGAAAATTATGAGAATCATACATCGCCCAAAGCTATAATTTAAGATACTTTGGCCAAACATTTCTGTGAGATAGTAGTAGGGAGGTGCTGGTTTCATTTCACTTTTAATTAATCGGATTACCGCTTTGATATCAAACTGATATCAAAATAGTTTATTAGTAATCCGATTTCAATCCGATGAAAAATGGTTAGTCCGATTTTAATCCAATCGAACTTTTTCGTTAATTCTTATTCCGATCTAATCCGATACATGTTTTTAAATTCTGATGGAATAAAATGTAATGAAACTTTTATTGATTGATGCAATTAATTTAATTGAATCATTCAATCAAAAGGTGTTGTCTATAGCTATACTTCCTTTTCTTTCTTCCGTTTTTTTTTTTTTTTTTTTGGTGAGGAGTGGGGACCAGCTCTGGTAGATGTTCTCAGGACGACGACTGGCACTCGGATGAGGTTTAATGTGTTGGGAAGAGGGTATTTATGTGTTGAGTTTTGTGCAAGTGTGGCATAAGTGTTTTTTTTTTTGTTTGGTGTGGGATATTGCTCTTAGACGGTGTTGGGAGATAGGAGACTTTGAAAGATACAATTATTCCAAATGAATTACAGGTCTGACGTAATACACATGAGGGATTTCGGAGTATTTAAACGAATATAACGGAAATAAATTTCAAACGAGTTCTACCTATCAATATAAATAAATAACTAGAGGTAAGTATAACAAACACTACTATTTGAATAACCGAGTGTCGACAAGTGCTAACTCATTAAATGGTCACATCTACATGTATGAAATAATTTAACGAGCTACAACAAAGCAAATATGTACCTATAAATTAAATGGTATTCTTTCCAAACCCAATAACAAGGTATTTGAAGAATGTAAAAAAATTACACTACTTGAAGCCTCCGAGTTCTACACGTACCTGGAATGATTTAAAACACCTCCGTCCGCCTGTGAGACTGGCGAGGAACTTTTGAAATGGAATCCACATGTAAAAAGAATTTATTTATTAACACACGTAAAAAAGAACACATTTAACAGTCAGTGATTTTAATATATGTCCATTCGTTCGGGAGGTCGCTGCAGCACTGGCTTTGATATACCACTTACATCAACTTATAAGCTGAATGAGGTGTTGAGAGAAAACTGAACCTTCATGTGTGTCGGCTTACATTTGATTATAGACTGAAGTAAAAAACTCGGAAATTAACGAAAAGAGATGTGATTACTATTTACATGACAGATGGATAACAATTATGTTTATGATGCACGTACTAATAAATAAATTACACTTGTAGAATAAAAAACACGTAATGAAATCGCACTAGAACCTCTTTCAAAACAAGTCTGTCCGGCTGCGAGCTCAGTTAAGCAATGACTGCAGTGTATGATGTGCAGAGAGTTATAAGCATGGCCAATGTCTGTCCAGCTGGGAGGTCAGTTAATTAATGAGATGTGGAGTGTGATCGATGTCTCGCAGGCAACTGAGTTGAAGTTACGGCAAAAACTCTGAATACGACTCATGTACCTGAATTTTCAAACTTGTTTGCCACCTATTCTGATAACGTAATGAAGGAATAAAGCACACATTGCAAATTCACAAACTTACTAACAAATGATTTGAATACACTATGCCCTACAACATACAATGAAACAATTTACACAAAACTCATATGCAATTTGAATTATATCTAAAAAAAATAAAGGTCTTCCTACCAAACTACTATTAACGACGAAAAATTTAATCATTTCGTCCTGAACATTTTACATAAAAAAATTTTTAAACACATAACCAGAATTTTTATGCAAATTTCACTTTTGTAAGAAGAAGAATTCATGTTTGTGAAAGCCTGGAATTTTATTTTAAAAACCTTTTAATTATGATTTCTAAGATTGCGTAAAGTATGGTTGTGTTTTTACCACCAGACATAATAGTGGTGAATCTCCAACAGCAACAGCAAAAGTTGTGATCTGTTTTTGTGTGACAAAATATTTTTATTTAAGTTCGCTGAACTCTGCCACTGCTTGCTGTGGAGTTGAAGGGGAGTGGGAAAATGTTCTTGGAGCTGTGGTGTATTGCTAAGAGCTCTTTCTACCTGGCTCTGAAGAGGCATTTATTTCAGTCCACTCTCCCTTTTGTTGTTTCCCCAGGGTTCTTCTACTTGAGCAGCTGATGGAGGTATTCTGAAGATACTACAGGTTCCTTTCCCTTTTGTTTCAAATTTATTCATTCTGATTTTGAACTCTTTTCTCCATCATATTTGTAATTCCATATTCAATCGTTCAGTTGTTTGATTAAATTTTATTTGAAATGGTATTTTTAAAAATATATCATATTTTTTTCTCCCTCATGAAGAGTATAGTGAGAAAATTGTATTTTTTCTTGTGTAAGTGAGCAAACAGGTATCCTGGTACTTGACTTTAAATTATTTTTAAGCTCCAGACCTGAATATCATACCATTACTGCTAGAAATTCAATCCTTTTCATGTTTACCAAGAATTTTTTAAATCTTTAATACTAATAAATACTTGACCCACTTATAATGTTCAAGACATTAGACAATGAAATAAGTAATTCTAAAATAATAAATAACAAGACACAGTAATACATTTTTAACATAAAAATTTTATTTAAAATTCTTTTCCAACAAAATCATGTTTAAAAGCTAAATATTTACAATTACTTTACAACAAACATTGATGCACTGAAAGACATTTTACAACAAGCATTTTTCATTACTTTAAAACAAACATAATGAGAGAATCAAATTACAAAAATACATCCTAAGAACTAATTTAACAAATATTTCTTTCAATTACATTTTTAAGAACAAGAGATTTTAAGAAAACCAACTTGTTATGTGTCAAAACCAAATAATCTATAACAACAGCAAACATTTTCATAGTTATGTACATCTTAAAACTATTTCTGTTTACTACTACTACAATCCAAAATCTTCTTACACAGATTACATAATAAATTACAAGAACAAAAATACAAACAGAAATAAAAAAAATTTCAAATATACTACACCAATCTGAATATCGTCTTCTTCCTACCTATTTACAGTGACTATTTAAATTAACGACACATTTGGATGGCGTGTTTGTAGAGACGCACAGAGGGGCATTCATTTACCGCATCGGGTAATATATTTTCCAGACACCTACACACGCCAACAACTGGTTTATAGACACACACATGCAGTTTCCAGAGGATGTAATAATACACTGTGCATTTCTTATTATTATTATTTAACAAGGAGAAAAAAAATTGAAGACATTAGTATAAAGTATGTTGATACTGTAGTTCTATCATGCCTTGCAGATAGGCAATCAGGTAGCAGCATTGATAATGATGCAAACAGTTGTAGAGTTTGTAGATAAATGTGATGTTGATTGTAGAACAGGAGATGAATGTAGTGGCAGCAGATGGGCGTCATTGGCAGCGTGGTGCTGGCAGTTGTGGTGTTGTGGGAGGGCTATATTTATTGTGGTGCTCTAACTATTGTTGGGGGAATAAAAAAAATTGTAGGTATTCTGTAGTGCCCCCAACGTAAGGTTGATAAACCATCTGCCTCAATGTACTGCTTATTATCCATACCTGACAACACTACCTTGGTTATGCGGTCAGTGTAGACTTCATGAGCATGCGAACTAAACTGATATTAGGTCCCCAAAACTCTTGTGAAATTTTCGAGGCAATCTCGAAAATTCTTGTACCTGAGTGACTGTAACATATTAAGTTTTACACACTTTGCCTTATGTATACATTGCTCATTCGCAACAACATATGCGTAAATCTTAGGACAGAAACCCAGAAAGTGTGTGATGATGCGAACAGCACGTTCATCTTTCATCACCCTGGTACGGCATTTGTTCTTGTGAGAGAATCCTTGCTGGTTATCGAGCACATAATTGGATGTATCAAACCACGCCTATAAATATAAGGTAATTACTTTATAAATGTCATCGCAAGCTACAGAATACCCCCATGGAATTGGTATCACAATAAAGGAGGTGTAAGACTGGCGGAAGAAATTTTGTACACAAGTACTGGCAATGAAATTAATAGAGGTTTAATTTTGAAAGATAAAGAATGGCAACACCAGTGTACAAAGGTGTGTTGAAAGCAACAGAACCGTTTGACATCTCTATAAGGACCAAGTTTTCATTGATAATCTGCCTTGCCTAGAATGTTGGATGCCCTATCAGCTCTGCAGCCCCATAGATCATGTTATAACAGGAAAATATTCTTATTTCCCTTTCCCGGCGGACATTCTGCAATGTTTTTTAATAAACTTAATTATTCACCAATTTGAAGAACGATTTTTCGCATTTGTTCGCAGCCTGGACACATTCCTCAATATTAAACTCGATGTACAGAGCCATCCAAGCCTTCTGCTCAAAGCACAAAACGCAATGAACAGAATCAAGTGTGGCTCCATACCTCAGTGGTTCCCCATGTACAACATAATTCTCCCATGGTGTGAGTGACAAAGAAGTTTCTCATGCAAGCCATTCGGGGGTATGCTACTTTCTGTGGCCAAAGGGAGATCATGACATTCATCCGGAAAAGACGGATCCACTTCCGTGAAAAAAACAAATGTCACCGACATTCACCATATTTGAAAAATCCCATGTTAAAAACATGTCAGCCTCAATCCACTCAAAATTGCCAATTGGAAGCTTGGATCGCACCATATGACTGTACAGCCCATTGACATCGAAATAGCATATATATTTCGATGCCACACTGTGATCATGGTCCTCATCCATGTAAATATTGTTGGCTTCAGCATGCCTTCTTTAAACCTGGGTATTGCTGCCCCTAACCCTGTGTTCTACAAAAAGATACAGGTCTGGGTCAGTTAACAACTCTAGCAGCGCACATGTCGTTAACAATAATGCACACCATGAAAGAGATGGAGCTGTGATGTACATGGTGGGGTCAAGACGGTAATGAGCAAAACATCCAGTCCTGAAATTCTCAGACACATCTGCCAGCAAACAAGTGTCCACATGTAAGTTGTGAATGGCATACTTCAGCAAGTGTATGTAGTCGAATGCATCCCATGCGGCTTGGGCGTGAGCATAATCCTCATCGCTAATGCCTTCGCCTCTCATCACATTATTAAATACTTCCTTTGCGAGAGTCACTTGCACATCAGACTGCCTGGCGACTTAAAAATGTCATAAGAAAAAACTCCCTTCTGGTTTGCCAATTCGAATTGGGTGTTGTCTAGAAACATCGAGCAGGTGATACTCAATTGATCAGGTAGACAATTGCCTGGCGGATTTTCGAGAGAGGCACTCATGAATTGGAAATAATCAATAATTCATAACTTTAAATATTGTGCCTTTCCAATGAAATCAGTCCCATTGGGAATATTTGGTTATATATTAGTATTTTTCAAGGGTCATTTCCATCACTTGAATTTTATCCGGATTTTTCATTACCACAGTTCCATCAGGTTCTGATAGGTGACGTTCAGCCAACGGCTTTATGAGAAAATGAGCATCATAGTTTTGCAGGTTATGCAAAACAGTGACAAGTTGTCTTTTGGGCAGTCTGCAATTCAAGTTGCACTTATTATGTGCGTGAGCTCTGATTTCGCCCATCAGATGGTCGTGATCGACTACAAGATCATCTTTACCAAGCTTTTCTTTACAAATGTGACAACTTTTCTAAGCTGCCAACATAGTTTCATCAGCAGGGGTTTTTGGCTTCATCGGAACAATCACGCTGTAAAGTTGTGCAAACCACTTTGTAAGTTCAACTAAGTTATCAACTAATTGGTACATACAAACAGCACCCACAAACTCAAAATAGTTAGATAAACTTGCATTATATGAGAAAATGAACAAAATACTACAAACATGTGGAACACTTTGGTTGATGGTAGTTGTATTATTCGTTTCATCATTAGGGAAGCAAGTGGACATGGGTTTCAGGCAACTTTGTGCTGTTTGCTGTAATCTTTAAATTCCTAGTAGATGTAATTTCCAGTGGGGAAATTACTTTAAACAGCTCTTTGTTGCTGGCCAAAATTAGTATGACTCAAGTTTCTCCTCAGTCCTGAAATACTGAAGACAACACTCGCAAATGAATTTCTTATGAGCATGTTTACTCAGCTGACTACCAACCAGGCATGACTAATTTCTAATACAGACAAAATGCAAATGAGCGGCATTTCCACTTGCGTGAAATATTCACATGTTTGTCATGACGTACAGGAGAAATACGCGTTGGTACAACAACCCCACACTTATCGCAAAATTTGTCAAATATTCATTATCTTTGTCCACTATACAGTAGACATTGATAGAAATAGAATTGTTCCTCTTGTACTTACGAATATCCTGTATGACTACAGGTGTCGACAGACCTTCAGTATTCAAAACCTCATGAGGTTTTGATATGAAGTAGTTCTGTGGGAATTTTGTGTGGCTGGAAACAAAGATGCTATGATGGTGTAGTGGAAACACATTCCTTCTGGATAGTGTACAACGATATAAGAAAGGCAATTGGAAACAAACCTTGGTAATTTAGTGTGCGCAACTCTGGCTCCAGCCAGATTCACGCTTATTAAACTCCTCAATCCTGTTTGAGAGATAAAGGACGATGTCATCATCATAGATTAAACCCACATTGGATAAGTGCAGGAAAGGGAGGGCTTTACTTTGAAAAAGATATATATATTATATATACACACCTACGTATACAAATCGAGGTTTCAAGAAGCATTTGCGAAATATCGGAACTGAAGTGAAAGTAAATTACAATTATCCAAGCGTTTTTTATGTTATCGGAATCTTCAACCTAATAACATATTCTCATTAATACTTTCCACTGTAATGAAAATAACAAGGGTGGCCTGCCTCTTATTGGAGATGGCTTTTTCGCCGTCAAGATTAATGAACTTTTGATACTTGTTTATTGAGGAGTACGACCTAATTTAAAAAATCTCCCTCTTATTAGAACAGCTCAGCACCAAATGATTAACGTATAAAACGTACAGAAAATGTTCTGCACCAGCGGTACAGTTCCATATGCCTAGGCATACCAAAACTTCCTACAGGGAATCATACACCGACTGTGCCAGAAACAAACAGTCTGCTTCAGTACTCAAAACTCATCGATGTCAGGTACGTGCTGTTTTCCGTTAGTGTTAAAAATGTTCTGCAAGATCGTCTGTGCAGCAAGCACAGCCGCATAGCATAGATATATGTAGGTAAATGCTGTTCACTATTTTTGAAATCAACCTTTGAAAACGATCGGAGTTCCTACCTTCATATATTTTAACAGGCGCACTGACTAGATTCCGCCCAGAAAAGTCGGCAACTTTGGAGGGAAAGTATACGCTATTCACGTTAAGGTGAGTACTTTAGTAAAGCCTTCTCATTTGGAATGACAATCAAAGAATTTATTTTATATTTTCCTGAGACGTTAACTTCTGAGCGTGGTGAGATATACACACAGTATTTATTAGTTACATGGAAATATTGATTTAAAAATGCGAGTAATGGATTTAAAATGGCTGAAAAGAAACCGTAAACAGAAATTATTTACTTTGGTTTTTGGTTTCTTTAATGAAACTAAGTGTGAGAATTAGAAAATATGTAAAACATTTTCTTGTGTTTAATAATTTCACACTTTCGCTTGAGAGACTCATGAACAAAGTGACCAGGTTCGTCGCAATGTTTATTTTACATATGGCAGAAGAATACGCAATTTTCGTACTCGTAGACCTTAAGCAGGGCTTTCAAAAGTGCTCAGTTTACCGTGAACAGCCTATAGTGTTGCCCACACGCTAGGCACTGTATCGCTGCAGTTGAAGCTTTGTGTGTGTTATTTTCAGTGTGATGGGAGTTATTGACAAGAGTTTGCTCTTAGGTTGAAGACCCAGTTAATGTGAAACAAGGTTTAAAGAACTGTAACCTAATTCCGCTTCGTTTACGATATTTTGTAGGAATACAGATTCAAAAGTATATCCTCATGGTATCACATATCCCTTAAAGTTCAGTTTAGGTAGAAAGTATCTCCTATATTTCCCACTTTATTTTGTATGAGGAATCACTTTACGAAATTTGTCGGTCGATCGGTCGAATCCCGCCTCATAAATGCTATATACATGCATGCACACACATTCATACTCACACACACACACACACATATGTGTATGTGTGTGTGTGTGTTCACATGTAAACTGAAAACTGTTCTGCAGTGAATTTTTTACATTTTTTTTATCTCCAAGCTCTTTCTTGCAATCTTCGTACTAAGGTTTTGAATTTTGAATAAGCCTTTTCTATGGGAAATCCATTCAAACACACTTACTATACTGTTTTTGAAGAAATTACTTTCCCTTTTTTATTCGTGAAAGACACAAAAATTGTAGTGTTTTATACTCCTAATAGGCACTGTCGACATAGCGAGTATGGCTGAAATGATTCGAATGATTTGGTTGATGTAGCATATTTTTACTAAAATATTTTTGCAAGACCATCTTTTTAAAAATAATACACAAATATATTACAGTTATTTGAGTTTACGTGACTTAACAATTGCATTGAGATTCGGGTGAACATTTCTTGAGATATTATACTGCAAAAGGATTATTTTTATCTCGATACCACTTGAAATATGATGTTTAGTAGAGACTGTAAATTAGCATATTAAATTCCTGCAAAGGATCTCCCCAGCAATTAGAAAATAAGCTTCTAATAAATTAAAATGAAATAAGTATGTGTGGCTTGTCACAGTTCTACTTTTTTGGTGGGGATAGGTTTTAGTAGTTTCCGAGGTGTTATGTAACATATTTATTTATTGAGGTACCGCTGCCTTCGAAAATGGCGAACAAATAAGTATCTGAGCTATTCAATTATTTTATGGTAGCGTTAAAATAGTTTTTGATCTGTTGAAACGTTAGGAAGTTATGATATGACAACGAAAATGTTCAAATAATTGACATATTGAAAATTAGCATCTAGAATGATGAAAACTCTACAGTTGGATGTTCTTGATAAGCAATTCAAGCATAAATTCGAGTGTAAATAGTTTATAAAAGTCGGTAAACGGTTTCAAACGTTTATTTGGAACACACTCAGTCACAGAAACACATTCGATACACACATGTAAAAACACAGGCAGGAAGGAATTCTCATATTGCGGTCTCTTCTTCAGAAAGCAGGCTAAAAATATAAATAATAACAACGTATTAAAATTTCAAAGAAATATAACTCAAAATAGAAATATTTATTTACATTAAATTAAGTAAGTAAACTAAAAATATCAACTCAAAATACAAATATTTATTTACATTAAATTAAGTAAGTAAACTAAACATATCAACATAATAAATTTAATGTGTAATTAAAAGTTAGAAAGTTTAATTACTTATGTGACTAGCCAATAATTAAATATCAAAGTTGATAAATACATATGTAATTATCTAGTAAATCTGTAAGAAAACAATAAACGTTTGCAATGAAGTAAACGTATCAATAATTTTTAAGTATCTAAATAAGTCAGAAATTAAGTAAATAGTAATTAAATAAGTATGTATAAACCAATTAATTATCTTTATAAGTAAAGAAAAAAGAAAGAAATATAATAAAATTAAAAGCAAGTCAAACAAGAATATAATTATGTAAATAATTAAGTAAGTATGGCAACTAGAAAGTTTCTGAGTAGAAACAATGTAATTTAAAAAATTTCTTATGTAAATACAAAAACAGTAATTAACTTAGAGCGTAGCTGAGTTATTGACTAATTAAATAATGACGTTAACGAAGATTTAATTTTCTGCTGGTAGTTTATTATTACGTTCATAAATATTCCGAGACTCTATTCTCTTTTGATTCTTTCTAAATAAGTGAAATGTGTTAATAAATATTGTAGGGAGAATACTACCCCCCTTGAAAAGTATATAAAACATAATACATAAAAGAGATATAGATAAATATACGAACGCAAAATGTATTTCTGGAACAGGTAATGATATGAAAACGTATTTTACGGAAATCGCTGGAGAAAAATGTTAATAAATGTGTGGAATATGAATGATCGTAACGAAGAAATGCCAGTATATTTTGTGTGACGTTTCACGCATGAGAACATCGGTCGTGTAACCGCCGGTAATGGAACCCGGGTACGCTAGCCACTCGACCAAAGACGGTGTTTACTTTTTGTTTAAACAAAATGACGTTATCTTTCTACAGTCCCTTGGTTCTAGGAAGCTGGAGGATGAGGTGCGTTTTGCGAGCTTGTCTTCAGTCGGCGAAACAAAGCTCCGCTCACTGAGAGGACAGTCAATAAAATATTTGTATTGTGCCAAAATTATATTTATTTACTGAAACAAGACATTTTTTAAAGGTAAATAAACCTTGAAAAGAAATAAAATTAATTTCGTTCACCTAACAAAATTCACGCTTGAATGGACACAACAGTTGGGCCAAAAGAAATTAGACGGTCAACAAAATATTGGATTGAATCGGCTGTATGTAATAGTTTGACCACTCGTTTGCTGACCCCTATTTTAAAATATGGATTGAGTGTTTTTTTTTGTGTAGTTTGTTACAATTAGGAAAGTAACTGTTTCTCTTGGTGCATTCATTGATGCTTAATAATGGCACAGACATCCTAATAAAACAAGTCGTACAGGAAACTAAAAAGTAAGGCTAAAACATTTAATTTTTTTTTTTGCGTACGTTGTCCAGTATTAGAAATTTATATTTTCAAAGCATTTTAATTTATTCAGTTGTCACTTTGACTGGAGATGTTAAGGCGTAGAGATCGGATGTTTTAAATTCTTTAAAATTAACAGTTTAATGTAAAGCCAATAAATCTTTAGTTGCACAAAAACATGTTTTCGTGTGGGGCAATTAAAATAATAACAGCAAAATAATTTGGTTTCGATAACGAAATATTTCAGTTTCAGTGTACAAAGAGCTGATTGCGTTGCGCCAAACAATTTTGTTTGATTCAATAAAACTTTTTTTTTCCCAGCGCTCGTTGGAAGTTTAGCGCGCTCGGCCGTTTCGAGTAGCGACACTGCAAGCAGCGAATCGTCATGTCGGCCCCCTACTCCCTCTACAGCCGCCGCAATCCTTGCTCGCCCGAGCGCCTGTGGAATCAGTGTGGTGGACAATTCGTGTGACTCAGCCGGGAAGGGGGGAGGGGGGGCAGAAAACTTCACCCTGTGTCGCTCCCCTGCCCTGCGCTGTCGACCCCTCCTCCCCCCCCCCTGGTTCACTCTCACGCCGCACTTGCTGTGAAAAAAAGATAAGGGTTATCTATGCAAACACGGGAAACTCGCGAATGCTGGTTGCTCGAGGGGCGAAGGCACGATGTAGAAATCGCATTATTTGACAGCGAGAGCGCGCGCGCAAGAACGCACCACAGCGCTTCTCAGCCGTACTCGGGGGGTTACGAAGGAAATCTGTTTGTTCGCACCCCGGATCCTTTCAGCGAACCTCCACACCCGCCATATTGGATCCACGGTTTATCTAACATGTTTACTTTTTCGATATGAGTGGCAACGGTGGCTGAGCGGTTAGACTGCTCGCCCTCCCCCCTCCTCCATGGCGAACCGGGTTCAATCCCCTGCCCGTTCACGCCAGATTTTGACAAGTGGGACTCGTGCCGGACGATGCCACTGGTCGGCGGGTTTTCTCAGGGATCTCCCGATTTACCCGCCCTTTCATTCCGGCGCTGCTCTGTACTCACATCCCTTCACCCTCATCGGCTCTCAAGACCTCGATGTCAAGAGCCGCCCACATTTCTTCACTTCACTTTTCGAAATGAAAATTCCGAAAGTATCACAATACTCAACCAGTTGAGTTAACAGTTGAGAGACGCCAGTGGTATGTGGCATATTTTAAAAACAACCAAATACCACATATGTATGTACATGTTGTGACTTTTCAAAGGTTTTTTTTTTCCAAAGAGCATATACCCAGACAGCAGTACAGGCATAACTAGGCGAACCCGAATTTCACGAAACTATTTCGTGCCACGTTGTATTTCAAAACACTTTTGACTCCGATCAACTTTCGCGATTGGTTTGTTTCGCATCTTATGTACCTGCCCACGAATCACAGCCGTTCAGACCGGGCGGAATGGCGCAGAGGAAACTCACGGGAATGGCGTTCGGGAGGACGCGGGTTCGACTCCTGGTCCGGACATACTTATTTCTTTTTTCCGTGGTATCCCGGAATCGATCCAGGCGAATGCTGGGATGGGTTATTAACGAAGTCCATGGTCTTATTCCTTCCCATTTCTTCCCCAATCGTTCTTCCGTCTCTAATGACCTCGCCGTCGAAGAGACGTTAAACCCGACTGCCAGCCTACATACAAACATTCAGTACCGAAGTAACTTAATTCTTACTGGCCCAGTCGAACCACACACTGTCTACGACGAAGGCACGTGGCCTATAACGGAAGGAAAACTGCAGGTATTCAAGTATGCTTTATCTACTAACCAGTTGATCAACTTAAACCAAAATCGGCAAGTCGCAATTGTCTGCTACCAGTCATTATTATAGCTATACATAGCCGTATTTTATAAGCCATTTTGCAAGATAGCGCTGCATTAATAAATAAAATTACTATGTTCTTCGGACATATCAACCGATTACTACCAAATCTGGTTGGCGAGTAATTCATTTTGAGAGTTTTCAACATGAAAAGCAACAAAACACGTCCCCGACATTTTCATTCAGTACACAAAGTTTATGCGCTGGCGTGTATCATCGTATTATACTTGCTCCTGTTCTAGCCATAGCAATGCTGAAACACGTATATTTTGAAGTGATATTGAATTACAGCCTCCGTGGAATTATTTTCGCAAAAGTTGGGTGGCGCTAGGCATAACGACTGAACTAGGACTCATTACGTCACAATATCAGTTCTGTCAAAATTCGGTAAAATCAATATTATGTATAAATACGAGTTCGCAGTTGTTTCTTTCACACTTGCTAAAAGTTCTGCTAATGTTTTCGTTTATTTAAGATACATACCCTTAAAACGCTAAACTTGTGGTTTTTGACATGCAATGATGCAAAAACTATGCGCTACTATTTTTTTTTTTTACTTGAGGAACGTTTAGCTCAAGTAATGTATAGGCCTAATAGTGGAATGGTACAGCATTTCATACAAATATAAAAAAATAAATAAATATTTTGGTGGCATGCGCCCTTAAAAAAAGGGATTGCGATGAATTCACGTTTCAAGTATCACTTTACAAATTACACGTACTCGTACGCGGGCTGTACATATCCCAGTCTGTTTCAATGAGACATAAATAAGAACTTTCACGTTTACATTCATTTAAAGAAAATCTTATCAGTGTTAGCTTTTGCGTGGTACGTGATAATCGTGTTTGTACCACGTGTTCTTACAGGCCAATCACAATAGGGACTATGTTATGGTGTGTTTCCTTCACATCGCTTTGGTTTTATTGTTGCGCTATCGTCTGCTCGCATATTAAACCAACCGCGACGAATATGTAATTTTCTTCCGGTGATGGGGATGAAGAATATAATATAAGTTACTCCAACTTTGTTTTGTTTAGTAATTCATAAAACGTTTAGGGAGCTTTAATTTAGTACGGTTCAGTAATTAAACTAGTGTTTAAAAATAATATGAACATGCTTGCGTGAAATGCAGAATATTTACCATTCAGTTTTCAATTTTTAGTACTTCGAAAAAATTTTAGATTTTCTCGAACAGACAAATGTTTATTACGTACGATTTATTCATATACACAAAAAAACCTATCTCCCCCCTCCCCCAAGTTCATTTTGTTATGAAAGTTTTAACTTTCTCCTAGTTGTTTACAAAATTTGTTTACATCACAAACGCCATACTATTGCCACCTGCTCACACGACATTATGGTTAAAACACGGAAATGCTTCAATAACTGCAATTTTCATAGTTTTCACAATGGAAAGCAGAATCCCTTTTTCTCAGGCATTTATATTCAATACAAGAAGTTAAAGTGAATAGTACAAATCTGATGTATAATGAACCACTTTACCAATAATTAAAATATTGATCTGCATAACTAAAATATAGGCCTATGTTAAATTAACACATTAAAATTATTTAAATAATTGAATTAAAAAAATATTTATTGTTCATATAAGTATACGTCGCTGAATTTAAATTTCAATTTATTCGTAAAAATGTATTTGGGGTATTATATTTTTTAATTTTTTTGTAACTTTATTTTGCATGAGTGCCCAATGACTTAAATAAAATTTAATTTTTAAATTTATGTTTTATATATATAGTTTTATTATTGCATGTGAAATTTTTAATTACATTTATGCTGTAAATGCATTTTTTTTTATTTACCGTTGATTTTTTTAACTGAAATTATTTTGAAAAATAAAAATTGATTTAAGTAGATATCCGTTTTTACTGTATGAAAAGTGGGCCGTGTAACGCCAGATATATACTACTAACGTGCTAACGTGTAGTATCATAATGCAGCAACCAAAAGGACCACAATTTACGTATACGTGTAACTGTAGCGTGATGCGTGTTACGTGTAACGTGAATTCGTTGTCATTTCTGGCCTTACTTAGAAGACGTTGCAGAGAACGAATGCTTGTAAGCTGAACTCGGTCCTGTTCGCGTTAATGAAACTTACGGATAATCAAGGTGTTATACTCGCTAAGGGCTCTGCGCGGCTGGTGGTACTCCCATGCGTGTCCGAGGCCTACAATCACGCGGTGGTTACGGAGGATCAAGGTACGCTCAGCACACGTCACGTCACCTCTATGCGCAAGCTACTGAGGTGGCGTGCAGTTTTAACATAGGTCATCAGCCGCTTGACATTCTCAGCAGTAACAGTTTCTATTTTATGGTGTAATATAAAAGAGAAAAGTATGATGTACGCTCCTCGACAACTTTCAATATCATGATCATGAGAAAAACCGTTTCAGTTATTTTCATTTTGTAAATAAATACACATTAGGAACGGAGGGAATAACTGAAACATGTAGTCGGGTGCGAAATGTTTTTTTAAAATGACATTCCAAGGTTGACATATTTTATGTACGTGGAATAGTTTGTGAATAAGAAGTTTCACCTGAATCTCTGTGCACAATTCGACAGTTTATCAAGGCGGAACCCCTAATAGTTACTAGGTGGTGGGTGTATTATACGTCGTTCATTATAACTGTGCGCCGAAACCAAACAGCGGATAAAGTTTCGCCGAAAAATAATTCCAGTGTAGCTGAAGCCAAAACGTGTCTTGATTCCAGACTAGGACTGAACGGTAGAATGCTCCTACCTACCTTCATTTTCAATGGAAATTTTGTTATTCAAAAACTGCTGGATATTCTTAGGTCTCTTTACGAATGACATTAAAACCCCTTCTCACTTTCGTAAACTACTATTCCTATGTTTACGTCTTAATCGTGTGTGTTTGCAAGAAAGAAATTGCTTTATAAAATGTGCTGTAAACGTATACGAACATGCAGCACAATTATTTACTATTGCCCCACAAAATTATTCGCCACTGAAGGCCTAAAAAAAAAACGAGTTTAGTTGAGAAATTTGTGCGGCTCATAACGAGATTTCGTGGGCCGGTGAGTGTGAAATAGGGTAATAATGGAGCAGCGCTGGAATGCAAGGGCGGGGGAAAGGGAGATCCCCGAGAAAACCCACCGATCAGCGACATCGTCCGGTACGATTAACCCTTGAGAGAATCTGGAGTGACCTGGCCGGGGAATTGAATCCGGTTCGCCTGGGTAGGAGGCGAACAGTCTAACCGTGATGCGTGGTTGCCTACACTCGGGGCGCCAGTCCACGATTTTACATAATTTCAAACGATTTGTGGTAGCCTATAATCAGGCGCCAATATATTATTTTACTGAACGTCGCTGTGATGTGTGGTTGCCTTTACTCGAGGCGTCAGTTCACGATCTAACTGAACGTCTCTGTGATGTGTGGTTGCGTATGCTCGAGGTGCCAATTAACGATCTTACTGAAAGTTGCTGTACTGCCTGGTTGGCTACACTCGAGGCGTCATTTTATGATATTACTGAACGTCAATGTGATGCGTGTTTGCCTCACTCAGGGCACCAGCCAGTTTGGGAACATAATGAATGAGGTAGTGCATTTAATATTTCAGTGGGTTTAAATTATTATTAATATCGTGATCATTTGAGAAATAAGTAATTTTTCGGACAATCAGAGTCGGGAATAACTCACTCACGATTTTTATAGAGACGATAAATAGTAATTAAAAAAACGTTGGGAAACCGAATTTTGACGGACGCACCGGCAAACGAAACCGTTTCCTCCCGAATACGATTCGAGCGTTTCATCAGTACGCCATGTCACTCACTTCGACGCGAATAAATCATGCCAGTGCATTGAATTGCGCTTAAAGACTATGGGGCATTTAAAGGGTGCACATACATCGACCATAGCGCTCCCGCGTTTCTAGTTGTAGGACACGCATTTTGATGTTTAAACATAGAACACAAATTAATTTTTTTTCTCTAAATGAATCTGCCGTATTATTGTTGAGCTATAATAGTTTCATTATTTACAAAATCATTTATTAAATATTTACAATAATAGCACCTATGCACAAGGATCGAACATTTGTGCGATTGTATGTATGGTACATATTATATTCAATATATATATAATATTACATATTATGGAACATGTTATAGGCTGTTCACGGTAAAGTGAGCACTTTTTAAGGCTCTGCTAAATTTTTCATTTCAATTAATTTCTACCTTTCTACCACTTTTTAATGTAAACATTGTAATATGACTAATAAACACAGTGTATAAATTTCTTCACTCTAAAAGGTTAACGTCTGATACTGCAATAAGGTATATGTATAAGGGGTTAATAACTTTTGGAAGGGCCTAAAAAAGTGCTCACTTTACCGTGAACAGCCTATATTCAATATTTTCCTCATTAATTATATTATATGGTACATTATGCATTATTTTACATATAATATATTACATATTACATATATTTATAAAATATTTAAAATAAGTAATTATATAATGCATACTTATGCAAAATATAATTGATCATTTTTGTACTCTTTTTTACATATCTTATAATAATATATATTCGATAAATAGCTGACACCACTATGCCTACCACCGTTTCTTTTATCTCCTGTCATTTTTAGAAGTCACTATGCCTAGTCTGAAAATTATTTATTTTGCTGTGTAAGATGGAATATATTATTGGTAGCTGTCGTTAACACACAATGAATCCGCCGATCGAGGAAACCGAAATTGTTTAGTTTCAATACAAAATACTGTGTAATTATTAATTTAATTTATTCTTAACAATATTTTTTAATGATAGTCAATATAATTCAATTTCTGAGATATTTCTTACAGCACCCCATTGAAATTTTTCGACAACTATTTACAAGCTACTCTTTGTAAAAATACAATTTCAGTAACGCTGTGACAAATGTGACATTACATATTGTGTTAGTAGTAAGGCATAGTTTTTTCTGAGACAGGATTGAGGATTCCGGATTCTTGATTTGGCTCCATCCTAAATTTCCGCCATTTTGGATTTTTTTTTTTACAAAATCGCCAGTTTTTTTTCCCAAAAATCAATTATTTAACCCAAAAATCGATTATTTTTTACTAAAAATTCACTTTTTCATTAGAAATTTTACTATTGTGCTAAGAAGCAAAAAAAAAAAAAAAAAAACAACTCCACCAACAAAAATCCTTCAGAGGATTCTGCCCGCCATTTTTAATTTCCCTTTTTCCCTCAAATATACCAAAATTCCCTAGAATTTTCCCTTTTTCTTAGAAATTTTAATTTTCCCTTAAAAATCAGTCATTTTCACCTTGCAATCAGTATTTTTCTTTAAATATTCACTTTTGTCCCTACAAATTTCCCTAGAATTTATTATTAAAAAATTAATTTTAAATTATTTTAAAATTCCAATAAATTTATAAAAATTCTAAAGAATTCCATTAAAATACAAATAATCACAAAAACTGTAAAAAACTAAAAAAATCGAAGATAATATCACGTTAACCTCACACTCATCCCAGCACCCTAAAAATCAAACCCTACCCTTAGCTACCCACATTCCAATAGTGAAAAACAAAGAAAAATCACAAAAAAATTAAGAAAAAATTACTAAATATCGTAACTCCAGCATGCCTGCAAAAAAATTATTACTATCAGTCACCAGTCAAATATCATACCACCCATCAAACAAACCACCTGATTTAACCAACCATCTTTACCAATAAAAATTCTGACCACCACACCTCAGATATCCGAAACAAAATAAATACAATAAAATCTAAAAAATCTAAGAACATATCATCTTAAACTCACACTCATCCTAGCACACTAAACGTCAACCCCTACCCCTACCTATCCACCTACCAATACTACAAAACAAAGAAAAATCGCAAAAAAATTGAGAAAAATATACCAGAAATCGTAGCTCCACCATCGCTTACTAAAGCTCCACATAAATGGTTGAGTCTTACATCAGAGGTAAATTTTAGAAGTCCTGACATGAGATAGAATGGACCGGGCTAATTAAAAAAAAAATTACTAGTCCTACACCATATGAAAATATATTCTAAGTCATACACAAGGTGTACCGAATTTGGTTAAATGAGAATATTTCCCTAAGTCTACACGAGGATGGAACAAAGTTGACTAAATGCATTTATCGAAATCCTACACAAGGTGTCTAAATCAGTTTATTACATGATGGTTAGGTTATGTTAGCTTAGTTGAAACTGAAATGGAGTTAGGTTAAGTCTAATGGATGTCGGGTAAAGATGAGAAATTAGAGACTAAATGGAAAATGTTCAGAGTCTTTAAAGAGGTGGAAAAAAACATAGAATTGCTACTCAATGTTAAACATTTTGTAAGACCGACACAAAATGAAACATTATCTAAATTGTTTGTGCAGTGGAAATTTTTTTATAAGTCTTTACACATTGTACAATCCTACACGAGTGGAGAAAATATTCAGAGTCGACTAAGTGGAGCAGGTGGAACAAGTAGAGCAAGTGGAACAGGTGGAGCAATTGGAGTAAGTGGAGCAGGTGGAGCAAGTGACGCCACTGGAGCAGGTGGAGCAGGTGGTGGAATTGGAGCTATGGAGTTCTGTAATGCTAAGGCATGCTTGAGTTAAAGTTTTTGGTATGGGTGGTCTGTGTATTTTGACTGGTGTCAGTCAGCTTGGTGGATGGTATGATATTTGGCTGGTGTCTGATGGTAATGATGCCAAGACAGATATGCTGGATTTACGATTTTTGGTACATTTTTTCTAAATTTTTTGGGTTTTATATTATTGGAGTGTGCGTATGTAAGGGTAGGGGTTGATGTTTAGGGTGCTGGGATGAGTGTGAAGTTAACGTGATATTATCTTCGATTTTTTCAGATTTTTTTTACCTCTTTGTATTTTTAGGGATTTTTTTTAGAATTTTTATATATTTTTTAAATTTTTACATATTTGTAAAATAACATTTTAATGATAAGTTTTAGGGGTATGTGTAGGGACAGAAGTGAATATTTAGGGAAAAAGACTGATTGCAAGGTGAAAATGACTGATTTTTAGATATTTTAGATTTTTAAAAAACCTTTGAGGTTTTTTTTTTTGTATTTTTAGGGAATTATATCAGAATTTTTATAATATTTTTTTTTTAGAATTTCTATAAATATTTAAAAAATAAAGTTAAATAATAAATTTTAGGGAAATATTTTGCGAAAAAGTTTTATTTTTAAGGAAAAATACTGATTTCAATGTGAAAATTACCGCTTTTTGTGGAATAAGGGAAATTTTTTGGGGAATGTAGTAATTTGAGGGGAAAAGTAAAATTAAAAATGGCAGGCAGTACCTTCTAAAGAATTTTTCTATGGGAGCTCTTTTTTTGCATCTGGGCAAAATAGGAATTTTTTGTAAGGAAAAATGTGAATTTTTAGGGAAAATTATCGATTTTTGGGTAAAATAATTGATTAATGAAGAAATTTTTGGGTAAAAATAACTATTTTTTGGGTAAAAACATGCCATTTTGTAAGAAAAATCCAAAATGGCAAAAATTCAAGAAGGAGCCAAATCCAGAATCCGGAATGTTGAATCCTGTCCCAGAAAAAACTATGCCTTACTACTTGTCTTCGTCAAGTGACGTAACTCAAGGCCGTAATGTAGTAGCGCATGCATTAAAATTTATCTCGAACATAAACACTTTGATATACCATCACAAACCATTGTTTAACACTGTGATTTCACACCAATTTGAAATATCACAACGAACTGTAAAAAATAGCATTTCTAGCTCTGTGCATTTTTGTGCAAAGTAAAATAATTTCATCCTTGTGCAGTAAGTCTTTCTGTAGATAAAAATTGTCCTTTCACGCAAAGAAATGTTTTACAGCAAGTCAAGCAGTATTGTGGTTTTTGAATCTTTCTTTCAAAATGAGCTCTATGCAACAGCGGATATTTCGAACAGCTTTATAAATGTTGTAATTTTTCTGTCGTACATTTACTTTTGATTTGATACTGCTAGTTTGCAGTTAATTAAGATAGACATAAAAAAATTATTGGAATATAAATTGTAATAACCTGTAATAGATTTGATTTCAATGCAACCTCCGACAGGCTTATTTACATAAATGCTGGACATTAGAGAGAATATCAAAGTCTTTTGAAAATTGTAGTTTTCCGAACTATTGACAACTAAAATCGGTCTGTTTAGTTTGGTAGAAATTAGAGATTGTCTTGGAAGTGACTTAGCTATACTCGTAAGGGTCCGGGCTCAATTGCCTTTGACAGTGTACGTACGTACTTACAACGATAAACGCGTAAAATACTCAACACAACCACAGTGGCCTTGCTGTAAATAAATATAATGCTGACAATGTTCATGTGGTTAAGTTGCTACATTTAAGTTAGTGCCGGAGGAACAGTTTGGTGTAGTTGTTAGTGTTTTTTCGTCAAAGGCAATTATTTAATTACGATTGAGAATTTTCAGTATAAGAAATTAGTTAAATTCAGGTTAAAAATGTTCTAACGTTTTATGATTGCCATGTACCAGAAATAAAAATAAAAAAATTCAACTGCCTCGAGAATAAATTCAGTACACACACTTTCTTCAGCCATGACAACTTCCTCACCTGACAACTTAGTAGAACATGCGGTGGCTTCTAAATTGATCAACACCGATACATAGAAATAGTACCAAGCATTTCCCAATCTGATTATTTTATTTTATCGAAATTGTTACTTATTGAACATTACAAAGGTACATACATTTACATATAAATGACAATACAATTAAATATTTGACCAGTACACAACACTCCAGCCACAAAAAGGCTCCTCTGTTGTACAGGGAAAGGTAATTGAAGGCAAGAAATGAACAACATGAGCAGTTAGCCCAAGTTGAACTCGTCTTGTAAATAATACTGTATTTAGGGAATGTTCATGTCTATGCGCGACTATAGCTACCCGTATTGATTTAGACGCTGACCACAGTAAAGTGAGCTCGACCGAAATTAACCTTCGTAAAAAACCATTATTGCTGAGTAACTGCATTTCTGTTGCTGTACACGCTGACAACAAAGCCTCAGTTACCAGAGAGTTATGTAAAATAGTTCCATGTCCTGGCGTTCGTTTTATTGCGAGTATAAAGTTTAAATTTATTTCAAATAAAGTTTGATTCTTCTTGCTTTAAACACAATAGAGTGCGAACTGACATATAGTAAAAATAGCGACACGCCCCGGCCTCGCTCGGGTGTGATTTGCAATATGGCTTTTTTTAAGTTTACAGCAAGTATATACACTAAAAGGTTAAGGTAACTAACATAGAATTAATACTGTGTTTTTCACAAAGTTTTCCTAAGTGAACTCCTATTTTTAATAAAATGTTAAAAGATAAACATAAGTTGTCGCGGACGTTTTTGTATATTTTTTTGAGATCTATAATTCTGTAGTTCATAAATTCGGTGTATCTCTTATTATTTAGTCGGCGAAAGCCATGCAAGCCCCCGAAAAAAAGGCTTTTTCTGACTTCATTATAAAACGTCGGCATTCCTCTACTATCCTTACATAAGATATTAATGCTTATTAAACATAAACATTTCTCAAGAAAGTCTCTAAATAATGTTTACAACCGCATCAAAATCCACCAAGTAATTTAGAAGCCTTAGCTGAATACGGACACACGTGGCCACACGACTTTGTTTTAAACTATGTGTATATTTACGTTCGTAAAAAAACCCACGTTTTCACTTTACGGGCCCATGGATAATGTGATCAGGCCAATGACAGTGTTATTTTTAGAAATTGTGGAGGGATACGAAATTAGGCGAAAAATAAATCCTTAGCATGATTTCAAAAGTGCACACTTCATCGTGAAAAACTACCAACTAAAGTCGTAGGTCGGTGCAACGAAGATATTGAAGGCATTACGTTTTTGTAGCTAGTTTCATGGCTATGTCATCGCTTTCTTTTTTCTTTGGGGCTTCCATGCGTTGAGAAAAGTGCCGCGTAACTTAACACATTGATATTTGGAATATTTAATGACATTCGAGAATGTAACACTTTAGCACATTAAAATAAATGTGAGACATGACACTTTTACACATTTGCAGACATTAAAGATATAATATTTTTACACATTTACAGATATTCGAGATATAGGACTTTACGCATGTACAGATATTCAAGATATAATGCTTTTACACATTTACAGGTATTAAAGAAAACAAAATTTTTACACATTTATAGACATTTGAGACACACCACTTTTACACAAATACAGATATTCGAGACTTAACAACTTTACACATTTACAGAAATTTGAGACATAACACTTTTTACATGTGAATATGGCATGTCTGAATCCATTCATTGTGCCACTTGATAACAAAGTTATCCCGATACATGAATGTGGTATCAAATGTGCTTAAAGAGCCAACTTTTGTCAGTTCACATATTCGTAGTAGGCATCACGAATATACCTAATGAATTGCTTATGCCTTACTACAAAAAGATCCAGTACTCATTTACACACCGAGACAGAACACTTTTACATATTTACGGACATTCGAGACATAACACTTTTACATATTTACGGACATTCGAGACATAACATTTTTACACATCTTTAGATATTCTCAATATAACGTTTTTACACTTTCACAGGCATTCGAGACAGAGCAGTTTTAAACATTTACAGACATTAGCGACATAGAACACTATTACGCACTTACAGGTATTCGAGAAATACAAATTTTACACTTTTACAGACATCGGAGACATAAAACATTTCCTCATTCACATACATTCAAGACATACACATTTACATACATTTGAGTCACAACAGTTTTACACACTTACATACATTCAAGACATAATAATGTTACATATTTACAGATATTCGAGTCATCACAATTTTACACACTTACAGACATTCGCGACATAAATACCTTTTACATAATTATATGTATTAAAGACTTGCAAAATTTACATATTTACAGGCATTTGAGGTATAACAGATTTACACAGTTGCAGACATTCGAGACACACATATTTACATAAATATGAGACATATCACTTTTACAGACTTGCATGCATTCGAAACGTAACCATTTTATACATTTAATGATGTTCTAGAAATAAAACTTGTATACATTCCCAGACATTCGAGAAATAAAACTTGTATACATTTACAGACATTCGAGACACGTTAGAAATGAGTCGGCTATATCCACCGCTGCAGGAACACACGGGTCTCTGTTTTTGGAAGCCGTCGGCTGTGAGAGTTGTGTGTTCTTACAGTTACCGCATTTTGAAACACAGCTGTGTGAAACATCCTCCGTACCTTTACTGAAGAGCAAAAAATAATGATTTCAGTACACAGATCATCATTTGTAATTAATGTGAAACTCTTTGAAAAAAACAGTTGTAAAGTTTACCTTAAAGAAGCCTATTTTAAACTCACAGAAAATGCATGATCAGGCCATAGACAAGTAGTTTGAGAGCAGTGTATTATAAAGCACACCAAAGTTTTTATTTCTTGAAACTACCACCGAAGTTACAAAAACGACGTTGAACTTTTTTCCCAGAAAATAAACTTCATTTGGTCTAGTAGTGTTACTATATTGACATGTCAGAATCACATACTAAGTATATTGAAACTTAATGTCACATAAATAAATTAAGTAAATGCGCTACAACAAACACACATACACACTGTACGCACTTAAACATATTTATCTCACACACATTTACGAGGGAAAATATTGTAATAATTAGACGTAATAATAACGTTATACTATTTTATATTTTGTGTGATATATATGTATATATACATATATTTATATGTATATGGCGTGCTATACATACATATATATCACGCCATATACATGAAAAAATATAACATTCATCTGCATTTTTTACTTTCAATATGGGAGGGACATGAAGTTGCAATTTTACTTTCACACGTGATCATACAAAAATTATACAAACATAATTTTTTTTATAAATTTGACCTTACAAGGGTTAGTCTTAGATCTAAATAAAAAAGCGGTTATATCATTATACAAATTTTTGCCTCCACCCAGGGTTACATTTTTTTGTAGTAACATTGCATCTCTGATTTTTCATAATGAACGGGGTTTGGGGGTGATATTTCACACCAAAAAATCACATATTTCATATCTCCAACAATGAATCAAGAACTCCTAAGGTAATTGATAATATTTTTACTAAAATAGTTAGAATAATATATTTAGAGGCCTCATTATCACTTCAGGTTGCAAGTTGTATTATTTTTCTGTTTAATTTTGAACAGGGAACTGCTTACTAACAGTATTATACAGGAGGTCACAATCATTATGCATAAAATTTTTACATCATGAAAACGGATGATCAGGAATTGAGTTTTATCCAAAGTTCTTAAGATGCCATAATATCTGTTTTTATGCTCTCAAGTTATTCAGGTTCTTTGTTTCGAACTGAAGTAATATAATTTCTAACAACAGGCATTAAAAATATATATTATTACACATATATACATTTGTTGAAATCAGGTTTTAAGAAAAGTTCCTTTTCAGTATTTTGGTCGGTGGCACCAAAGATCTACGCTGTGTTATCCATATTATATAAGCTCTTGAAAAATCGTAAAACCTATTTTGGAGTACCCTACTGCTCTCTCTTACTTTTTTCTTCATTGAGTTATTAATTTATTTTATGATGCAGGAAGCTTATTAAGCGTGCTTGAATGGGCTGCGCACTCTTAAGCGAATATTATTGAGATTCAATAAACGTGCCTCTATCAAATTGGTGTCTTGCCTCATATGCAACTACAAAAGCAATGATATATAAGTATTTGCAGATCACATATGCAATACAAACTGATAAACAACTATATGAGCTGTGCAAATGAGTGGTTATTTGAGATTTATAAAGTGTACACTTAGAGCGAGCATCAAAACAATGCAACTGTTGAGTTTCATAGATAAACTTTAAACAAATGTCATAGAAATGAAACGAATGTGCTACTCTATCATTTATGAATTATTAACTTAGGTCATAATGCGACCGTCAGAGCGTTGCAATAATTATGTTTTATCAATAATTTGTATTATGTCAAGCGAATATCAAAATAATCCAATAACATTGTTTCTTGAATAAATGTGCAAACAAGCACATTTCCAAGCGAAGTTCAGAGAGAGAGAGAGAGAGAGAGAGAGAGAGAGAGAGAGAGAGAGAGAGAGCAAGAGAATGTACACAGACGTATTTATCGATCACTTACAAGACTTAAACAGTAAAGCGAATATCAGAGTGATGAAATAGTTGTGCTATTCAATCATTCATTGATTATACAGATAGAAGCGAACATCAGAGTGATGCAATAAATACGTTTAACCGGTCATTCGCGTATTACTTTGTCTTAAGGGAATATTAGAATTCGCAATACACTTGTTTCTTGATAATAGGTGCAGCGACATTCAGACAGACGCAATAAACGTATGCATAGGCTGTTTACGGTAAAACTAACACTTTTTAAGGCCGTGCTTAAAAGTTCCTTTCAGCTTTTTTTATGCTTTCGCCAATTTTGATATGAAATTTTCCATGCAGGTGATAAACTCAGCGTATATTTACATCCCTCAAAAGTTAAAACCTGATGTCAAAATAAAATATAATTTTTGGGTTATTATGCCTGCTAGCAGGACATAAGAAATGCTCAATTTACCGTGAATAACGTTTTATATATTTGTATCACTATAATTTTGAAAATCAGAGCGATGCAATAAACGTGTTTTTTTATATATAGCGAACATCAGAGAAACGCAAGAAACATATTTTGGATCATATCTGCAATGAACAACAAATGGATGCAATAAACATAGCACAGGCATGTTTCTCGATTCCTTACTAATCACACATTATTATGCAAATATTAGAGCAATGTCATATATGTGTTTCTTGGTCGTTTATGAGTTATACTCTTATAAGCGAAAGTCTGAGTGATGCAATATTGTTTTTTTTTCGGCCACTCGTGTGTAGCTATGATTTTGAATATTAGAGTGGCGTTTTTCTTTATCTAGTATACAGCGAGCATCAGACACACGCAGTAAGCGTATTTCTTGATCATATGTGCAACGAAAACATGGCTTAGATGTATTTCTCGATCTGTTATGAACCAAACACAGTTTAAAGAACAACAAAGCGATGAAACATGTGTGCTTCTCGATCGTTCATGTCTACACAGTTGAATCACATTATTATGACCACCTGCTATAAGTGGGCTGGTGAAGCGGGTATGTAATGCGACCAACAGGCTGGCTGTACACAGTGCACTTCCTGCTGTCACGGGTAAGGGAAGTGATTCAACCGAGTCGCAAAAAGGGCTGATCATCAGCTTTCGGGCCAAGGAGGGCAGCATTTCGGAAACAGCGAAATTTGTGAAATGTTCACGTGCCTCTGTGGTAAAGGTGTATCGTGAGTGGACGAATGGCACCATTGAGAATAACCGTGGTTTGAAACCGCGGAGCTCCACGCCTCAACGATGTCCGAGGTGAATACCGACTACGACGGTGCATGAAGGTCAACCTAACAGGCTAGAGTGGAACAGCTCACCGTCCAAATGAACCCGGGGGGGGGGGGGAACCCAGACACGTGTCTACCGTAGCAGTTCAGGGGATTCTTCTGCGAATAGGGCTCCGGAGTAAACGGAGGGTGACTGCACCCATGCTAACACAGGTGCATCGATGAAAAACCTCTAGAATTGGCCGACAGTATGGCTAATGGACCGTCCACCCGTACATGATGGTTGTCTTTCCTTCGAAGAATGGAATCTTCCAGCACGATAATGCACCTTGCCATACGGCTAGAAGTGTCCGCACATGGCTGGAAGAGCAAGATCAAGACTTCAGTTCTTCCCTGGCACCCAAACAGCCCCTTTCTCAATCCAGATGAACATCTGTGGGACCACCTCGATCGTCGTGTTCGCTGTCTGTCTCCTGCGCCATGCACCAATCAACAGTTGTGGGACCCACTGCAGGCAGCATGGCTCCAGATAACATTGAAGACCTATCAGCATCTGACTGAGTCATTGCCAGCTCGCCTAGCTGTTGTCCGTGTTGCGAAGGGTAGTTATTCTGGATACTAGCATGTAGTAATAATAATATGATTCGACTGTGTATCACACTTACAAGCGAAATTCAGAGCGATGCAATTTACTGTTTCTCATCGATCACTTGTGCATTACTATATGGTAAAAATCCTTGTAAACCCAGTTGGCAAGAACGTCCATTGTAGAACCATAAGCAGTTTCCTTATGCAATCTGCAAGTCCCATATTTGTAACATAATACATGATAGGCTTGCATTACAACTTACACCACCAACAACTGGAAATAAAATTGTATTTTCTTCTAGATAACAAATGTGATGTATTAATAACAGAGAATAGGTAAAAATTCATTTTAAAATATAGGTTAGGAAAAAATTTTTAGAGCCTCGCCAACGAGAGGACCATTACACACGTCCCTGCGTTATTAGTACACACCCCTAACCATAAGGCCAATGCAACTTGAGGAGCTTCATGATTATTTTTGTAAGATTTATAGGATTAAATGCCTAAAGATTATTGGTGATATTATCAGGTCAAGAAGAACGTATTTATTTCATTTTGAGTGTTCTGTCTACATACGAAACGTTATATCAATTAGTCATAGCCTTAAATGGTTTTAAATTTTACGTCTTTTAATTCTCATTATCGGAGTTGTTTGGGGTTATTTACGTTACTTAAACTTGCAATACATTTCTTTTTGCAAGCAACTTATATTACCCCCCCCCCCCAATCTTTCAACCCGCTAAGTATTTGCATACACAGCTGTATACGGTTCTACTTGTTGAGTGTCCGCAAATTTGCTTGAGCTCGTTGATACAGGTCAGTATAGTAGAAACATTTCTTGAGGTCTGTTACAAACATGGTTCTTGTAGCTTTAAAGACAAGTCGTTTTACAACAGAGATTTTACCACTCTTACAAACGTTTGTAAAATTACAAAGAGTTTCTCGGTAAAAATGACGCGATGTGCGAATATCTTGGTCGTACTTGCAGCGCTCACTCTTAAGCGAAGTTCAGTGACGTGTTTCTGAACCATTTGTGCATCGCATATGCGCACATGCGCTGTTGGTTGGACATCATAGACGGAGATAGCGGGCAGCGGGTGAGGGATTCTGCGTCAGTAGCGAAGAAAGAGCGAGAGAGTAATTCAATCGATGCCGCAGGGAGGCGCTGCAGTGTAGCAACAGGCTTGGTGTAGTGGTGTAGGAGGTTGGGGAACGAGGGGAGGCAGTTGTGCCCATGTTGCACGCGCTCCACCCTGCAGCCCGGGGAGAAAGAGGGCTGCTAGCCGCGCCCTGCAACAACTGACAGGCGGGGAAGTGGTGGGCCCTCGAAAACCTCTTGATCGTCGACCGCCAGTGCAAACACAGCAACATGATAGGGACACATCGCAGGGCGACGGCTGCGGGTCGGCAGGGTGCTACAGGGCTAATCTTCGTCACAGGATATTTGAGTGATCCGCGGAAAAACTCACCCCACCACCCTTACGGGCAGGGCTGGCACCATTAGTGGGTTGAATCCTTTTGGTTTCTGCTACAACAACCTTCTATTTATTTTCTTTAAATCATTTTCAGAACTTAAATTATCTTTCTCTACCGCTTTAATAAGCTACGAAGTAGCGCCAAGGAACCAAAAATAAACAAAATGAAAGCCAACATAACGACATGAACCTAGCGACAGACAAACTAAACAAAACTAATTGTTTTTAGGCACATAAAAAATAAAGCTCTGGATATGAGAAAAACTCATGCGCCTGTCAACGGAGATGTCATTTCCCCAAACATCTGATTTTTGTCTACTATGTCTGTCAGTGAAAAAAATTTCTTTTTTTTTCAGGTTTGCGTTGTTATATTGGCTCGATAAGCTATCCCATTTTTGTATGTAAGTTTTTATGCACTTGGTTATGTTTTGTAGGTCGAACAGGAAATCGGTGAAATCAGATTAAATCCTGAATTCAATTCAGATTCTCTTTTCTTCGCCCTTCGCCAAGTTCCGAAAAACACAAAACAAACAAATAAATTGAAACAGCTATTAAAAAGTGATAATTATTACTGCCTGATCAGGGATATAGAAGGTGACAATTATACAATAATTTTCGAATTCAAACTTTGAAAAAAATCTTGGCTGCTAACGAATGTATTTTTTACTGAAAAGTTTGTGATATAATTATGGTATGTTGGCTAAGAATAGGGGCAGTTGTTCTTTGTCTTTCGGCACTGCTAATAGCATGATACTCATTTTGGTAGTCAGTGAAATATTGCCTAACATACGTTAGAGTATTAAACTTTTTTTTACTGAAACGTTTTTTATTTATCTATCAATACACGTGACAGGCCACAAAAAAGACTTTATTTAGCACTCGCAAATTTCCACACTTGAAACCTGCATAGACAGATAACACTTTATAAAAATTGTCTTAAATTTATTGGTACTGAAAATAAAATTATGTAACAATTCCGTGGTCTTTAGGTTACATTCTTTATTTCTGGCACTTAGGTGGCACAAAAGTCTACTGAATTTCTTATAACTGCTGTTTACCCAACATATTGTGAAAAAAAAAAAACTCCTGGGGAACATGTATATATTACGGTACACAATGAAAAATGAAATATGTTTTCAGGGCCTGTGTCAAATTTACAAGTTTTAATTACTTTGTTTGCGATGGGATGCATTGCCCTTACTACGTGTAGGCATACGGTATTATTTAAGTTACCTAACTACAAGGTAGGGCAAAATTTATTTTTTTGAAAGTTAAGTAAGAATTTTCTAAAACGGTGGGGTTTCAGGTAATGAGACAAGGCAAGATTGTTTTATTATTTTTTCAATGAGGGTTGTTAAATAGTTGTTAAAAATGCAATAATGCTTCGGCGTCAAGAAAATAAGTTCATAATAAAAATAGCAAACCGAATTACACTCACTGACAAAAAAAGGTAAAGCGCCCAGTTTGAATATAATTTCTTACACGTGGATACCATGGTTCGGTGTGTAAAAGACTGAATTTACAATTATTTCTAACGTCTAGAATGCTCACTATAATGTATTAGCGATTCCACCACGATTTTAGCGACACCGTTACAAGACGTGATCAGAGCGTCAGGCAGTCAACACAATAAGAGATGATCACCGAGCATGAAGTACACCACATAGACACATTCGAAAGCTTAACCTCCATTTTACGAATTTTTATAGGGCCAGGTGGATAATTCGTGCAGTTACCAGCCGTATGGGTCATTCCGATGCACAATGGCACTGTTGTACGGTAAGCAATGCACAATAGTATTATTTTGGCGCCTGTTATCTGGACACACTTACTGGAAACTCTACAGCACATCGTGTCATCCTGCATCATGTCTGGGCGACTGGCATTACCCGGGCTGTGTGTTCACCGTCCCATGCGTAGGCTGACGTTAACATCACAGCAGAGGCGGCAATATTTTGAAGTGGTGGCAAGGGGCGATGATGAGTGGAGTTGCATCATGGTCAGCGATGAATGTTGGTTCTGCGTTACCACAGATGATCGTCGCGTGTGAGTATGGAAATGCAACCTTGTCTTTGTTTTGGTGAGAAAAGCCATATTTATTGTGGCAACATGGAGTAGGGAGATATAAAGCACGACTTCTGGTCACCTCTGGTTGTGAATCAAGGGGATCCCTGATGGTGTAATGGTATGTCAGTACAATCTGGCGTCCTCATGTGTTGCCCTTTATGAGACAGAATCCTGATGTAGTATTTTTAACAATACAATGCTCGTCCACACATGGTACATGTGTCCATGTGATGCATGGATTATGCTGAGTTTCTCTCGTTATCAACAAGGCCTCCCAATCTGTTATCAATTAACCTTTGTGGGATCAGCTTAGACATCAACTTCGATCCATCACAGAGTGAATGAGGGAATAAAAGTTTATGGCGGCCTTTAACAGCGAGGTCTGAAGAGCCGATGATGGTGATTGAGGTGATTATGGAGTAACGCCGGAATGAAGGGGCGGGGAAACATGCGAAAATCAGGGGACAACCCGGCCGGGAATTGAACCTGTTTCGCCTCGGTGAGAGGCGAGTAGGCTAACCGCTCAGCCACCGTGGTCCCGTCCAGTACAGACCTATAAGATATCGAGGGCCAGTTACAACAGCTGTAGGCCGACTTGTCTCAAGAGATGCTATAACGGCTCCACGATTCCCGAACCAAATTGGAGCAAGTTTCCATGCCCGAGTGAGTGCTACGTCCTACTGAAATACGACCAGTAGTATGACCATGCTGCCAAAATTTTTCTTCATAAGATTTGATATTGCAGTCATTGGAATAATTTTACATGGCATTATAACAACAGCAGTTCCACCTCATTTCAATCACTATTTATGGGTGCTTCACTTTTTTGTCTGGGAGTGTATTTTTATACATTGTTTTATGACAGTAACGGCTTTGGCGGTAGTTGCAGACGTTCAGTCTGTTACAAATAATCTCGACATTTGGTTTCATGTATCTGATATTTACAATACACAGAAAGAAGTCTAACGTTTTTGCAACAAATACAGTTCTATTGAAGCATTTCTTGAGACGTTTAGGTTGAAGTATAGTTAATAATATTGTGACAAAGTTAATAATGTTAACCATTTTCAAAATCTTATATTACTTTAATGCAAGTATACTGTTGACGTGTTAATGTTAATAAAGTGTTTAAATAATGTTGCCGCAGTCAAATTGTGTAGTACGGTAAAAATAACAGGAAGTACAAAATATGTTGTGTTACTTGTGACGTTAAATAAATGTCCAGTCAACACAAGTTTACACTGAATTGACGTAAATGGTGGATACTGGTGAAAAGCGATTTACTCGGAAAATTAAACCATTATGTTTAAAACGTAAAACAGAGTATGAAAGCTAAATGTGGCTTGGGCCAGATCTCAAGTCTTGCAAAGCAATTTACCTGTGCCACATATGAATGCATTTCTACAGCATAAAGTATTTCCACACAACAACTTCAAGCACTCACGAGCGGATTTGATTCCTCTCCCAGCCCTAATTTCTTTCTTCCTTGGAAATATTTCTTTTTGTGAAAAAACAATTAAATTTAATTTATAATACATAGGGATGTTTTTTTAAGCAAAGAATATACAAAAATATTCCCTAAGAAATGTTAACATCAATCAACATAAAGACCACCTTAATGTTTTTCGGAACACTAGGGAGGTAACAGTGTTACAAAATAACGCATAACAATATTTAAATTAATAGCTTAAAGTATATTACATTAACAGATTCATTAGTTATTCAGGGCACACAGATAAAAAAAAGGGTTGTAGTACAATTAATAGAGTTGGCCAACAATAGAATTTTATTAGTGTAAACTAATGATTCAGGTCCGGACCATATCTCCCATGGCAGTCAATTCAGACGAGGGCAGAGCAAAGAATGTGGACTTATCAGAATGCGAACAGAGCTATACAGTATCCTTGTCTGCGGGTAGGGGTGCAGTGTGGGTCAAATGTTTAAGCTCACAAACTATTTATTTTGACTCTAAAGTGAAAATCACACAAGAACACAATTTCTCTCTTGTAGTGTTGAAACATACTTCTTTATGTCCGTTGTCCCATCTTGGCTGGAAATGTTTCTGACGGGTCTTTTACCAGTTACAAAGCAAGGAATAACAGCAGACCATTTTATACTATTAGTTAAAAACAGTGCCCAATAAAATTGAAAGTATTTATTTGGAAATTAAGTTTTGATACCGCAGTAACACCCATGTAATACTTTTACTAAGCAAAATGTTTGGTGGTAATTCTTGCAAAGACGCGTACACTCAGCAAATTACGCTTCTAAAAGAGGTGAATTTTCATCGCGGTTTTTGAAAACATAAAAATTCCTGACGCCTACAATACACCGTCTAATTCGTTAAAGCGCATGTCCGTATGTCCTGATTAAATGAAGTGCCTTCAAGAAATTCACAGCCATGTTGTGACGAAAGTTTAGGTTTCTACTGGCATTGGCTGAATACCCTGTTGTCTTAAACTCATGACCATTACTGCATAATAGACCAATGCAACTGGCACAGATATAACAAGAGTGATTTTAGGTGGTTTAGGCAACCGGCGAACAAACGCTCTTGCGTCACGTGTCAAACTGAGTGCTATAAACACGAGCGGAGGAAAAAAACTTACGTTTCAGTGTAACTAAAGCGTAGAATTGTGGTATCAAAACGAAAAAAAAAAAAACACGCTATATATTATTTTCAGTAACAATTGATTGACATGCAGTGCAATTCATGCATAAGTGGCCAGTTACTTCAGTGAAAAGTTTGGCAGTCTTTTGTCATTTTTTCCGGCAGCAGGATTCCCCGTGTATCCATCGTGTGTTAACAAAATTAATGTCTGTGATTCGTGCCACGTATATATGATTGTGAGAGGTTTTATTATTCCAGTGGTCAAAATTTTGAGATCGACTTTGCGAATAAACTTCGCTCACAATATCGCCGAAGATCTTACAATCTCGCGCTTGTAAAATGTTGCTCCAAACGTTGACTTCATTTTAACTACGACTTAGAAAGGTTAAATAAAATTGTTCTTGCGTATCAGAGAGCAAAAAAAAAAGAACACACTTATTTTCAAAGAGCCGACCTGGTAGTAGAACTGTAAATACGGCAGACGAAGAAAAGGTAGTTGTTATGGTCCCTTAAGGTGACCATACTAAATATAAATGGGAAGTGTGCTCAGAAGAAGGTAATACGTTATCTACTACGTCATGATTTAAAAATAGGCAGCGTACAGCGTTTACATGATGTTATACAATTCTCTATACAATAAGTAGGAATAGGAGAATTTCCCGAGTTTAATGACATTTATGCTAGGCTCCACAATCCTTTGTATAGTCGAACTTCGATGTTTGCTCATTGACTGTTGCCCCAGTGTTACCACACAATTGACAATACAGGATTCGTTTCTTTTTCCTTTGGAAGTCGGTTATTGGCGCGGAGTCGTCAAGGGCGTGTCTAATAAACTCGAATCCGATTGCAAAGGTGACTTCAGTGTACACGCGTTTGAAATCTATCTTGTCTTGAAACGAAGTGGTGAATTTCTTCTATCCCTAACAATAAGTTATATTAACTACCCTGGATACTTCGGGAGAGCGCAATATATACTTTACTATTTAGTTAGATTCCAAATACGTTAGCATTGTTTTTAGGTATTACTTTAAGCCACGCTCAACTAATTATATTAAGTCTTTCTAAAGCTGCGTGGAACTACAGTAATGTCTTCACCTTAATAGTGATGCTGAAAGCTGATCATCATGGAGCTACGGAGCACGAAGCCCCTGACGTCATCTCTCCATCATGGCTCCTCGGCAACTAGCTGTGGTAAGACATATATATATACACATACATACTATCTACCAGAAAGTAATTGGGTACCTGTCCACAATGTTTGCTCGGTGATTGTCACCCCGTTAGAATCTCGTAGGGCCACCTCTTGCGGCTATAACAGCAGCCACCCTGTCTGCCATGCTCTTTACGAGTGTTTACAGGGCATCCACGGGGATTCGTCGACATTCCTCTCGCAACCATTCCATGAGTTGAGCAATGGATTTTGGCCGCGCCTGACGAGTCCTCACCTGGCGATCCAATTCGTCCCAAAGATGTTCTATAGGGTTGAGGTCGAGGCTCTGGGTGGGCCAGTCCAATCGGCGAACGTTGTTGTCGGCGTACCACTGCATAGTAGGCCTTGAAACATGGCACCTGGGATTGTCATCCTGGAAGTAACACGGGTCTATTTCGTAAAAATGTCACAATTTGGGAGCGTTTCATTATCGAGAATGTTACACTAGGCCTCTGTGTTCATGCTACAACGGACAAACACCAGCGGTCCTATGCCGAAGGCCGTGGACCACAAGTCAACTGACTTACTGAATTACCTATCTTCACCGGTGCCTAATAACTTTTTGTAGATAGTGTGTGTGTGTGTCTATACATATGTATATATATATGGCAATTATTTTGCCATATATTAGCTGTTGTCATAACGGTACCGCTGCTCGTGACCTCACCACGATGTCCTCGATCTTCTTACACTTGGGATAGCGCTTTCTAACAAGGGGTACAGCCAAGACTGGCCCACGCCATTACACAGTGCAGAAAGACGCACAGAGGAAAACATTGACACAATTTCACGTCTGTTAACTTCTGAGAGAGAGAGAGAGAGAGAGAGAGAGTGGGGGAGAGGGAGAGAGAGACAGAGCTTTCTCTCCACGGTAGGATTAGGATGGGAAGGCAGGCAGGGTTTAACGTCTCGTCGACAGCGAGGTCATCAGAAAAGGATGAAGTTGCTCAAGAAACGGGAAAAGTAATCCGGCCATGGCTTGTAAAGGCTGTACATGGAAAAATGAGCACTTTTGAAAGCCCTGCTTAAGATCTACTTGTATGCACGTTGTGTATTATTCCCCTTGCGTAAAATTAACATTGCGATGGTCCTCATCACTTTATTAATGCATCGGTCAAGTGAACCTGTGAAATCATTCGAAAAGTAATATTCAACAAACCTGCTCATTTTTACACTCCAATGAAATAAAAAATAACACAAAGCGAGAGAAATAATTTTAAGTTATCACAAATGATAACCTAACAAATTTTTATTCCGTATTTATCTCGAACTACACCTCCCTCCGTCGTTATAGGCTGCTCACGGTAAAGTGAGCACTTTTTAAGGCCCTCCCAACAGGTATTAACCACTAATAAATATGTCTTATTGCAGTCTCACGCATTACATTTTGCGGGTGGTGAAATGTATTCACTGTGTTTATTGGTCACATTGCAATGTTTATATTAAAAAAGCAGCACGAAGATGGAAATGGAATGAAAGGAAAAATATAGAAGGTCCATAAAAAGTGCTCACTTTACCGTGAACAGACTTTAGCAATATTACTGGGCCAACGTCACTCAGTGCATCCGTTAAAGTATATGCAGGTAGGGGCAGTGACTTTTTTCAAATGTTGATTTCAAAAGTGCTCACTTTATCGTGAACAGCCTTTATAAAGAAACGATTCCAGTATCCTCTTGGAGAGACTTCGGGAAACCATGGAAAACTTAAATCATGATGGTCGAACTGGTTTTCGAACCCAGGTCCCCCCAGAACCCGAGTACAAAAGTTTACTACTGCACCTCGCTCGGTTGTGCACTATAAAACTTTTGTAATTTTTATTGAGAAAATGTTCGTAATTTTACAAATGTTTTGTAATGGTACAAAAAATTTATCTTGTAAAATTACTCGTTTTTAAAACTACAATAGCCGTGTTTGTAATAGACCTAAAGAAATGTTTGTACTATACTGTCCCGTATCCATGAGCCCTAGGAAAATGGCGGACACTCAACAACGTAAAACCGTATATAGCTGTTTGTGTAAAAACTGTAGATAATATAAAGTTTCGTTGCGTGTAAAAAGAAACGTATTGCCAGTTTATAAAACGCAAAACACTTTAAACAAGCCGAAAAAAACATAATAAAATGACGGATATTATAAAAACACGTTGCACTATTACTCATTAACTGTTAATGTTATATTTTTATATCTACAAACAAGTCTTGAAATGAAATAAATAACTGAACTTCCTCTTAACCGAATAAGACCATTAATATTTTATAGGCACTTACTCCTATATTCAGTACAAAAAAAGGGGGAGTTCGTAAGTCAAGTTGGCCTCGTGATTCACTGTGTGGGGTAATAATTTAAGGGGATGTGGCCGCAGTTTCCGGTGCCGTCATGAAGTAACTTTTTTTTTTTCGTGAATTATATTGAAATAATTTTTCCTATTCGCTGTTACTAATTCATCCCATTTATTTTCTAGAAGAAAAAGTAACTTTGTGAACACTTTTTAATATTGCAAGTTGTAATACATGAGTATTATTTGTAATATTATACATTTATATAATGCAGATTTTACATGAAAATTGCTTGTGATTCTGCAAATGACTTTCTTGTAAACTGTGCTTCTAAGTATTTTCTTGTAAAAGTACAAAATCATTTACAGCGTAGGACAAGAAAGCGAACACGACAGGGAAAGTGTGGAAAACAATGAAAACCGAGTCTCATGCGATTGTTTGCTCCTGCTTTTCACTATACGTCGTGAAAATGAGTGCTTTGAATGATTCCCGGGATACGTGTAAGTAACACAATGGAAAATAATTGTTCTAAACATGCGTCACAGTAGAGATAGTAGGTTTAATAAAACATACAATCTTACACAAAATCTACATATAAACAGGGGGAAAAAAATACAAAACTTTCTGATCCCAACATAGATGTGTAAATGACACACAAATAATCACGCAGAAGGCACCAAGTCGGCAACAGCAAAATAACAAAATAAAAGAAGACCACTCAAATGGACGGAGGAAAAAGATGTGTTATTTGCCAATATAAAAAGTAGCTCTATTATGATACAAAGAAGACAAAGCAGATAATAAATGACGTCTTCTCTGAAGATACTGTAACGACGTCTCGAAAACTCTTGACTGTTTCCGTCTTCAGGCAAACAATTCCTTTTCGTAATTAATCTGCATTCAAAGTGTATTTCGTAAACTTTTATGTGTATTTGGATGGACGGGGAATCATGAAAGCAAAATAACAGTGGTAAAATAACGCGCATTAAATATCAACCACAACTCAGTCAGTTGAACTCATTAAGAAACTCCTGATGAATATTTGCATGTGACGAATGTTTGTGTGTGAGGTATGTTAGTTGCCCCACGGCGCTGCTACGTGATTCCTGACGACACTTTGTAGTTTGAACACGCGCATTCATTCCAAACGAATGTTATACCCAATGAATTAGCTTATTTCCAACTGAATTTAACTGGGATTATATAAAATTCTCATGCACTATTTGTTTGCTAGAGGATGCTTTCGTTTGTATTGTGTCGTTTCCTGGAGTGATTATATGCATATTTATTTATTTATACTGCAGAACAAGCAAATTATTTCGACGTTATTGTATATTCAAATGAGATAAAAACATCATAGATTTAGTGAATAATAAAAGCGATATACAGTAGTCCTCCTTTAAATTCGAGATTTTAGGTGACTTTTCTTCTTACGAATTAATATAATTAATAACTACTCTACATGAAATTAATTTTGAAATTCCTCGGTAAAGCTTCCTTGTGTGAAGCTATGATATGAGTAACTTAGGTGAGTAAAGTTATTCCTCCTTGTTAAAATAACTAGCCTCCACCATGTTTCGTTGGAACGAAATTTTGTAACTCTTCGTGAACAGGCAACTATTTATTTCGTGAAGAACTCGGTGCGTAGCTGTCGACATTCGAGGCGCCAGCCTAACCACAAATTTACTGATTGTGGTAATTATAATACAGGTGGGGCGGAGTTTGACCGATTTTTTTAGTGAGGCGTTTCCTTATGCAAAATGAAGGGGGAAAAATATGAGACACTTTCCACTAGAACTGAATACTACGGAAGATACGAGTAATTCAAAATAGATTTTTTTTAAAATTGTACTTTGAGAAATATCGAGAAAAAAAATTTTCATTTCGTTACAATTCTCCAAACATTGTTTTATGTCATGGAGGTTATCAACCTAAGCGTTAACTCTCGTTAATAATTCCCGCCGTAATAAAGATAGCATGCATGTCCACCCTCACCATGCAGACAACATTTTTACCGTCAGGATTTATGAACGTTTGAGAGTGGTGTATTGCGCAGTATGGCCTAGTTGAAAAATTGTGCATTTGTTGGAACTGCCCAGTCGCCGCCGTTTTCGTGTAGAGCTGGAGACTGGTTTGTGAGAGAACGTTGTAAAGTAACACGAGCATTCGCTAGTCAGTACAGTGTAACCAGCCGCGCTGTGAGTAGTTCCCAGAGTCGCATCTGTTGCATTTCACAAAAACGGTGTAGCCGCTTCTGTCTTTATAGCTTGTTCGCTGTTAAATGAGCACATTTGAAAGCCCTGCTTAATATATAAGTGCTGTTCACGATAAAGTGAGCACTAAAGTAATAACCCTTAGAAAAAAGTCTCTGACCCAGAATCCATGTATTTTAAGGGGGCGTACTGAGTGACATGCAACCAGTAAAGTTGGTAACGATGGATATAAAGTAATTACATATCTTAACGTCAAATAAAAAGTGTTAGGTAACCATATGTGATAACTTGAAATTATTCTTCCGTTTTGTGTTTGTTTTAATGCACCGAAGTGAGAAAATGAGCAGTTTTCTAAAGTATGTACATGCTCAATAATTTCACAGCTTCATTTGACTGGAGCATTAATAAAGTGCTGAGGCTCACGGTAATGTTAGTTTTACATAGGGCGGAGGAATACACACTGGGTTTACTAGTAGATCTTAAGCAGGTCTTTCAGAAGTGCTCATCTTACCGTGAACAGCCTATATTTGTATGTACTTTGTGTATTTCCCCGACTTATGTAAAACTGACATTGCGATGGGTCTCATAACTTTGTTCACGCGCCTGGCAGGTGAAATAGTGTAATTATGAGAAAACAAAATATGTTACAAATCAGGTAATTTTTACACTTTGATGCATTAAAAAACAGAAACCGAACTAAATGATTTAAATTAACGCAAATGGTTACCTAACACTTTTTATTCTACGTTGAGTTATCGATCTATTTTCCATCTATCATTACCAACTTTACTGGGTGCATGTAACTCAGGGGGCCCGTTAAAGTATATTCAGGCAGAGGCAGTAACTTTTTTCTAAGGTTGATTTTAAAAGTGCTGTCTTTATCGTGAACAATCTTTACTAGTGTTTATTGTAGCCCACGATGTAATGGACACAAGCAAATACAGTGTTGTTGCTCATAGAAAGTTATATGAATAAAGGCATTTTGTGAGATCCATAAGTTACACGAAACTACAATAAACGAAAGAAAAAAAAAGATACCTAGCAAGATCTAGCCAGAGAAATAGGAATAAATGACGAGAAATGGAAAACAACAATTACCAGTTTACTAGACTGGCTCCGAAGAGAAAAGGGGAAGATGAACAAAACATTGGCATTGGAAATATAAGAATAATAAATCGTTGCTAACATGCATCCGATATGACTGGCATGGATCAGAGACGAATTTCTGGTACAGTAGTTTTTCACGTACTAGCCAATATCATAGGCACAATAGGCCCGATTATTTAATGATATTTACGTAAGGGTTCATGTCGAACTAGAAGCATGTCCGCGTGTCTGTCAGATCCATGACAATCTTTTCCAAGGCGACGTGTGGCTTGTGTAATATATGTTGTTTATTTTTAAGTATGCGGGAAGTCATTATATGTGTATTTTTTGTTACAGAAAAGAATAATATCTGCATTAAAGTATTAATACTGGAAATATTATATAGCATTCCAGTTTTGAAGAAGTGAGAATGTTAGTCATTGATTGCATTTCATTTCATTTCAATCATTACAATACATATTCACGTAAAACAGTTTTATGGCACACTAGATTTCTCAAATTCGATCCCATATGTACGGTTCAATACAATATTATAAGACTATATTTTCCAGTCATTGTTAAAATAATAATTCATAGTCAATCGTAAATTACTATATTAATTCCAATATACACTCCATTTATTCATTTAGAGAATACAAAGAGAATTAACTATGCCTTTAAGATCTCTTTTCGAATTTAAAATATTGTCCATGTAATTTATTATGTTAGGTAATTTGTTAAACACATGTTTAACCATTTACAATACACTTCCCTCACATTTTTCTGTATCATGAACAACGGTTTGTAAGTTATTTTAATTCCTTGAATTATACGAATGAACATTGCAATGTTTTGAAACAAATCTTAATGGCCTTTGACATGTATTAAATCTATAGACATACTTATTGTTGGAAGTATTTATATAATTGTCATAAAATAATATTATATAATGTTATTGGTTACTCAGAGAAAAGAACATCATACTAATCGCCCTTTTGTATAATTGAAAACGTGTACCTACACCTTTACTTTTGCCCCAAATCACAATAACATATGACATTACTGTGTGGAAATAAGCATAATATACCATCATACGAATGTTTCTGTCAGTAATAAATCTGGTTTTATGCAACATACATATGTGAAGAAGACATGTGCGTTGGCCATATTTCACAATAAGTGACCTGTTACTATAACTACAACTGCCGTTTACTTAACAATACATATAGTATGTCTTATCTGGTTAATTAAGGTTATCAGTAACACACATCAAAATGACATGTCACGTACGTGTTGGTTACCAAATAAAATTATAGTACACAAAGGCCCATATTGGTGTTTTTTTTTCAGGTACCGAAGAAATGTAAATGACGTCCTGGTTTTCTTTTAAGCCACTATCATATGTGTTAGAGAGAAACACACAACGTGTAACTGCAGATACCGTAAGTACCTCAAGTATAATCTTCTGCCAAGACAATGTCCCATCTTCCATAAAACGCTGTGCAAATTTGATTCCTTACTTGTTTCACTGTTAGGCTATATCGTCGCGATTGGTCAGTAAAACGTAAAAGTGACGTCATCGATTCGCTCTCCTGCCTCTAACGTTCTGGTCGGAAGTTTTCACCGATGTCTGCATCAAAAGTGTCTGGATCACTGTCTAAACGTCGTGTTGTCTTTTGGAACTCTTTGCCCAATTATATTCAGCAGGTACTCAACATCCGTAGAGGACATTATTATGGAATTTTTCTATTGTCCAGTGATTTATTGTTTTTTTATGTTTAATTAGTTCGATGCACTATTAACACTTCTGTCTATACAGTTTATAGATTCCCTTACCCCACCGTTTATGATACCTTTTCTTTTTCTGAAGATAATACCATGCCATTACAATGAATGTAGCATTCGCCACTTGTACTTCTGATATACTGACTGGGCGGAACACCGTTGAGCCAAGCATTCAATGTGAGCATTCGCGGAGGCGACAAAATTCTCTCACGAGTCAGTCGCCGGCTTAAAACGCGCACTAAACTTTCGGCGGCAGCGATATAGTTCGATGCGCCTAGACAAAACTGACACTTCCTGCAGAGAATTACACACCGATTCTCACCAGAAACAAACCAGCAGCTTTCAATGCCGTGAGATTCTTGATGCATGGCACATGCTGTTTAGAGTAAATGTTAAAAATATGCCCCAACCTCGCCCGTGTGGTGGAAACAACAGTATACGGTTTTGGTATTGCCTACGTGCTAGGCGCTGTATCGCTGCAGCCGAAGTTATCTGGGAGTTTTACACAAAAACGGTAGGTCCTGGGCAGTTGTAACAAGAGAAGCATTTTTGTTTATTAGGTCGTACTGCTCAATCATCCAACATCAAACGTTCATAAATCCTGATGGTAAAAAAGTTATCTGCATATATATTTAACCTTTTTTCCTGGTTAACCCGCAGCCGAAGTTTGTCGGTCTAATGTTTATAAATTCTGTATAGATGTACAGTCCATTCATCATTACTTTAAACTTTCCTGAAGTCCTTAGTTTTAATTTAACTATCCAAGTTTCTACTGTTATTACCCAAATTTTTGCTAAAATGACAAACTGTGTATTCAAACGAAGGCAATCAAATGAGAGGACAAGCAAAATTTATACAGTTGATTCAACTAAATATTTTGCTGACAGTCTAATTATTTTGGCCCAACACATAGGTTTTGTTCATTCAATAATGCATTTGGTTAGATGAACTAAATTTATTTTGTTGCTTTTCAAATTTTTTTTACTAAAAAAAATTTCTTTGGGGCAACTAAATATATTTTTGGCCCTGTACAAACAAGTATTACGTTAGTTGGAAAAAAAACCCTTTCTCTCATAGTAACAATTGCGACGAATTAGAAGTAAGTCGCCGCCTCTACAAGATGATTGCAAAATTGCATGTCAATACTTCGGGGAAACATTCGTCAGATCTGGAAGATGAAAAAATGTTATATGAATACCGGTCCGCAACCGCTTCGTTTATTTAGTACAGCCCGTAATACACAACGTAAAGCGTATGGCCCGCAGGGTTGGATCACGTTACTGTGGAATGCCATTGTAGCTGTAATTGGCAGCCGCATACCAGCTCCCGAGGTGCCCTGATTTGAACTCACTAGACTTTAATTTGTCGGGACATTTAAAGGCACATGGGTATGAATCCCCAGTGGACAATGTGGGCACTCTCCGTAACCTTATTGTGGCGGCTTGCGAAACATTCAGGAATTGACCAGGGATTCATCACCGCACCCGGCTGCCCAAGCAACGGCGGGTTGATGTATGTGTTCGTGCTGATGGAGGGCATTTTGAACATTTACCTTAGTGCCGACAATAAGCTTTCACACGTATGTAACTAATTCCTGTGCTGTTCAGTCCCTACTGTTCTAGGTGTAGTGTCGTAGTGTGTGGTGTCGTGTAGTCCGCAAACGAACGCTGCGTTGGTTTTGTTATAGGAACCATCTAGACTGTGTAAATACGACAGCCATTCGATAGGTTGTAGGTAACATCTAAATATTATTTGCATAAATAGTAATACCAGCATAACAGTGTGTTATACTTTCCTCTGTGATTGTATTAGCTACTGATTACTACAGCAGAGAACTAAGTTCCTACTACAAAAGAGGTAGTAACTCTAACAGAACAAGTTCAACAATATTTGCGTTATTCCGACACCAACCAAGGTTGCAATAATGTAGCGAAATATTCTGATGCTGCTACCCACCTACCCGATTACACAACTGCTCAGTGTTAGCAATAGAACATTCCGTTAGGTTATTACAATCCTAGTTGTTGTGGGAACAACCAAAATTTTGTTGAAGTTGTTCTGTTGGATAACTTTCTGTATCGTAGTAGGAACGCACACTGTAAAAAAATTATGGGGAAATTACCTGGAAAGTGCAAGGTAATATTCGCAAACTTGTGTTGGAAACATACTTTTTTCCTTACAAGTAAGGTAAAAATCTCGCACTCTGGAGTAAAATTCGCGTACATGGTAGTGAAAAATCCTATACATGAATGGGAAAATGACATTATGACGCGTGAATTTCTTCAGCAATCTCAACAGTAATTGTAGGGACAGGCAGAAGAAACAATCACTTAACACGTTAATATTCACTGATTTTGTCACGCTGTCGTCGTGATGTAACTGATTGCGCATTGGCCCATCGTGATGAAAAACCATGGTTCGTGGTCACCCACCAGCAACTGTCAAAGATTTCGGTGTTCAGGTTTTGGTTACTATTATTCAGAGGATATAGGAAATAAAAAAAACACAGTATTGCCAAAACTCCGGGATATTTTTTTAATGTAATTTTATTATACAATGCATTTAACTTTCCCTTACTTGTATGGAGGTTCCCCCTCATTTTTGTCATGTACTTTACCCGCACGATTAGGGAATAGTACTTTAAGTGTTGTGTAAATTTACTGTACATTTAAGAGGTAATTTTACCATTCATGTACGTTCTTGTTACGTCTGTAATTGGTAGAGTTGTTTTATCAAACCTCCTGGAGATAAATAAACCAATAACAAAGATGCAAGAAATTTTGTGCCCAGCCACCGCCTTTTACTACCCCAACAACCAACCAATAAACAGTTGATATCTGTATGTGAGTATTTAAGGCTGTGATGTCTAGCCTACAGGTCATTGAACTCGTGAATTCGGGTCTCTAGCTATAACTGTATGCTGGCATGTGGATACTGCGAAATGTTTCGTGTATTTATAATTTGATTCCGTTGCTCTATTTATTCGTGTTATTGTAATAAAACATTCATCTACCAATCATTTGGCACTGCGCATCGCAGTATACAGCAGCGGCCAAGAAATAATCCTCCCATGCAATATGTAAACAGTTGTGTGCACCGGGTGTTAATGTGTTGATTACCCCTTTCGACACTACATGAAATTGTGTAGTTAAATTATCGCTTCCTAAATGTTAGATGCAAAACGTCTTAAGAGACCCTCCTAAGTCATATGAATGTTATTGTAGGCAGTCCTGTCTATACTAATTTATAAAAAAAATCCAGGAATATATCAATGTAAATATTTTTTCAAGTGAACAATTTAAGTTCATGTTTCCTTGCCAGGTTACCAGTTTGGTTATTGAAACATAAATATGGTAATTTAAATGTGTCATAAAGTCGACAAAAATCGCTGTAAGTAGCTCTCTACAACGATATTTATTCTTCGGTAAAATATTGTTTTGAACTATAGCTAAAATGCTATATCTTTTGACGTGAATACGTTTTTAAATCTGCGATCATATTGGGAGGCAATCCAGAAAATCCGAGGATAACAAAATCGGGGAATAAAGTTTGGCATTGTAGCTCCGAATCTATTCTCTACATTCAAAATTCAGTTATACCACTCGATTGCCAAAGGTACAGAGAATATGTTACGTTGATTGAGGACTGCAAAGCATTGAAGGAGGTGGGAGGGGGGGGGCAATTTTGAGTTCGTTTCGCCGCGCCTCATAACTGCTGCGTAGTAAAACTTTTGACTAGGAGAAGCTACGACGCTCGTTTAGGTTTCAATCGACAGCTGTCGTCAAGATAAATATATTGCGTGTAAAAAAATCTTTGTGTGGCATGGTTGTGGGAAAATTGCATGAGTTTAATGTAAAAAAATAAGAAAACTTAACAAAATTTCGACCCATACTCGCCAAAAAGCCAAGTCGAAATACAGAAGTCATAAACAGTTGGAAAGTGCATCTCAAGAGCAATCCAGTGATACCCATAAAATCCCATATTATCTAGTGAAGCTGTGCCGGGAACGTAAAAAAAACATCAAGGCGTCCGAGCGCGTCAACGTAAACGTATTCACGCAAAACAAACGGCCGTGTCCCCAACACAGCCAAACCCAATTTTTTTTAAACATATTGCTGCATTATAAACCTATATAATTCATTCACAGTTACTGCACATTTATCTGAAGCCCTGCTAAATTTCTAATTCCAGGATATTCCTCCGCCTCGTGCAAACACGCGACTGAATAGCAGAACTTTCTATTGGCTGCTGGAATTATAGGTCGTCATGTCTTTATTTCGTTTGTCCACGGAAAATTCATTTGATAACTGGACACAACATGTCAGCTATTGGTCTACAGTTGTGTGTTTCGAGGATGTGGCAATATTTACGTGCATCTATAAAGCTGCCGATAGCAGTGAGTAGAATTAATCAATTTATTTCGCCCATTTCATATTTTGGAAGCCATTGGGCCCATGAAATGATTAAAGGGCACGTTTCACATGGCCTGTTCGTTGACTGTTGATTAGGAAATAAGGTGGAATAGATGGTTGCACTAATGGGTGATCGGCCACTAGTTCATTTTGTAATAGTTCTGTCTATAATATGTATAACTTATGGCAAATGTCTTTTCTCGTTCATTTTCACTACTAATATTTTAATGAGCGGTGTATAACTTATTTTTTATTTAGATGTTTGGTTTTGAATGTATAGTTTTCCAAACACTTTTATAAATGACATTACCGTAGCAAGAAAGATTTCAGTACTGTGTACCCCCTTAAATACGTGTAGTTTGTGTTGTTTAAACATTGGAATTTATTAAAAGAAGACTTATATTCCTGCTTTACTTCACGAAGTAGCATACAATGCAACACAACACACATTATGAGGAGTTGAGCAAAGGGGAGGGGGGAGGTAGGAGATTAAAAATTAATGGTAGTTTGATTACAGAAAGTTTTAGAATTTCTCCCCTTACCTTTTATGAGGAAACAATAAGTAGGCATCTATTGTTGTATGAGACTATAAAAAGAAGCAAAATTAAAAAAAAAAGTATTTCATATATCAAGAAATTTAGATTTCTGAAATGCTTGCACGAGTTGTGCTCTTCAAATATTTACTCTACTAATGTCAATGTGAGTGAGCGGGTGAGTGAGTGAAGAGATTTGGGCGTCTCTTAACATCGAGGTCTTGAGAGCCGATGAGGGTGAAGCGAGGTGAGTATGAATTAACACCGGAATGAAGTGGCGGGTGAAACGGGATATCCCCGAGAAAACCTGCCGAACCGCGATAGAGTCCGGCAAGGTTCCCCACACGTGAAAATCCGGGAGCGGCCCCGCCGGGAATCGAGCCCGGTTCGCCAAGGTGGGAGGCGGGTATTCTAACCACTACACCACCGTGGACCCTCATGTCGTCATGTAGTATAGCTGAAGCCTTGCTGCGATATCGACACGGTGGGCGACATGCAGAGCCGTTGGCCTTGGCTCCGCCAAGGTTTATTCTACTCAAGTTGTGAAGATCAATACTTTTAGTCGGGCGACTACACTTTTTCGCCGCTAGGTAAACTCTTGAGTCGCATTTTTACCGAACTTTGTCAATTTTCGATGTTAGAAACCAAAATAATTCTAATAATCATAAATTAAATACAAAATAACTACTACCGTACGTAAAATCTTGATGTTATTATTCTCGTAGCTCAAAATTTTAATTAAAAGTGACCTCTTTAGATCACTGCACACCTAGCAGCGGAAATTTCCCTTTTACCAGACTCCCCCACAAGAAAGCTGGGTTTGTTCATAATATGAGTATAAGTAACCTCATCTCCACATTCCTCACAATCAATCGCACGCCTTTGTATGCACAGTTTATTTTTACTACAAGACGAGAGAGCGGTTCCAAATCATTCCTTACATCCAAACTTCTACAAAGAGGAGTGTGACACTGGTGTCTATCGCATCTCTTATACGCACGATTTGTTCGGGAGTGCTGAAAATGTTACTGTCGTCGAGGGAGCGATACGCGAAGTTCCTCCCCAGCGTTGTCCTCCGTTTGCTGGTTTGTATCGCCTGTCCCACGAACGAGTGCACGTTTATGACACTTCTGAAGGCGTTTTACAGCTGTTTCCATGGATACAGGTGTTTCTTATCCTCCAGCCACAGGTTGTATTTGAATAAACACACTCACCTGACTGTCAATCTGCCCAGTACGTCAACAGGAAACATATTCCACTATTGAAATAGCTGTACACAAGTTTGCACTACAAATACCGTTCAAAGATTTTTGTACAGAAAAGAAATAATTTACTTGAAGCTGTTTTGTATACACTAATCAAATCTTGCTTCAATTCAAGGGGAAAGTTAAAGAAACTTTGATTTGTTGTTATTAAATTTATTATTTATACTGTCTTGTTTTATGAAAATATGAATTTTCTTTGTAGCAAAGGAAAAACATTACTTGAGCTTTTTTTTTGTTAGGGGATGAGTAAATTTCGTTTTCATCAAAACAAAACATTAGGAAATATAAAAAATTTTACTTCGCCTATTTAAATTTAGTACCTAATGAAACTTTCTAATTACTACGATACCAAACAACAAATGTCTTTGATCAACAAAACAATGGTTAAAACACTTAAAAAGAGTAACTAGATTTATCGCTAAGAATATTGCTAAACAATACAACGTATACGTTGTCATTACTATATGGATCAAACCTACTTTGTAGTGGTGCATATTTAACATTAAATTTATTTGCGGCAAACAAAACATGGGTTGCTATTTATAGAAAACTTTTAGAACTGTCAAAAAATTGTACAAGTTCATAGGACCAACTATTGACTGTGTGCAGAGAAGAATCTAGTTCACTACTGCCACTAGAAACGAAGGTAAATCAGCACTTGATAGCTCGTTTCGCATACTCAGTTACTTTAAGTGTTACATTTAAAGTGAAAAACTCTTGTCACCTATTGACCTTCCTAAATTGGTAAATAGTGGATATTTCAGCTTCATGACGATAGATTTAATGAGAATTATTTCGTATATTTAAGAAAATCCACACATTCCTGCAACGAGAATGTATTTACTAAGGTGAAATCTTACAGATAAGGCTTATTTTTAATTTTTCCATACAGTTGTGTTTTCGAATGTAATTTGTAAATTGTTGGTTGCAATAACTACACAGCGCTGCATTTAATACTTTTATTTACTTATATAGACATTTAATTCTTCGCTTATATAAATGTAAATTATATAAACGTATACATATTAGTTCCCAAAATATGCCAAACTTTATTAAATGTCCAAGCTAAAAATGTAACGGTTTCCTGCTATATAGATAAATATGTTAAACGGCGATAATTGTTTTACTATGAAATATGTTCAGCAACCATAAGTAAATTCAACAAATCTTTGCTTCAATTAAATTTTTAGCATTTGTTGTTCAGTACAAATAACCTTCAAACTGTTAGTTGTTTAGGCGCTAAGTTACTCGCTAAAAGTATAAGAATCTTTGAACCATAAGTCAAATATTATTTATCTTCCCCAATGAAACCCTAATAAATTAATGTATCGTTTCGTGAAGTTTTGTTAACAACGTACTATAAAAACCATTCAATGTAGGCATATTTATTTGTACACAGACCGAATTTACGTTCTAATTGTGTGTTTCCTTTACCCAAGCAAATTAATTACTTTCTTAAACAGTACGATAATATTAAACGTGTTTCTCCAATTTATTTCATACGGTAATAAGCAAACGTCATAGTTCCAGCCATTTCCTATTGGCCGAGACCAACCCACGTAACTAAGTTCGGGAAAGCTCGTGCATCTTCGTATTTGGTAACCATCCAAACCAAACATGATGAAGCCGCACAAGGATTAGACTATAATGGAACTGAGCATACGAGCTCTAGTGAAGCTTGACGTGGAGAGTGGAGAGAATTGGCATCGAGGTCTTGAGAGCCGATGCAGGTGAAGCGAGGTGAGCATGAAGTGGTGCCGGAATTAAAGGCCGGGGGGAAACGGGAGATCCCCGAGAATACCCACGTGCTAAAAATCCGGGAGCTACCCCGCAGGTAATCGAACCCGGTTCGCTTGGATGGGAGGCGAGTAGTCAGAGAACTGCACCAACGCAGCCCCTAGTGACGCTTGTATACTCTAATATAGGAAGTGGTATAATTTATTAGCAGATACTGCACACTCTATAATTCAAACGTTTGAAAAAACACCCCATGTGTGACCTGTTTGGTTGTTTCCTAAGTATACTATACATCGCAATCGTTCTATACTTGTGTTAACATAAAAGTGCCTTATTTTTCTTTATACTTAATTTTTACCTATATTTTATCTGTAAATTAAAATATTTCATTAATAACCAATATGAATAAAGACAGAGTAATAACAGTTGTGTTGGTAATTTCAAGTCAAATAATAGTTCTTAAGCAAAATGTTACTGCACTGAGGGCGTACGAGTGAAGATATTTGGGCAGCTCTTAACAGCGGGGTCTTGAGAGCCGATGAGGGTGATTCGGTGAGTATGGAGCAGCGCCAGAATTCGGGGGTGGGCGAAACGGGACATCGCCCGAGAAAACCCATCGACCAACGGCATCGTCCGGCACGATTCCCTCAAGCGAAAGTCCGGTGACCCGGCCGGGGATTGAGCACGGTTCACCTTGGTGGGAGGCGAGCGGGCTAACCACTCGGCCACCGCGACCCCCGAGTGCGTACGAGTGCGGTACGTTGGTCCTCCGGTGCATTTTCCAAATGTTTGTTTGCATGAGGCGGATGAATATTCCGGAAGTAGAAGTTCAGCAGGGCGTCAGGAAAGTTGGAAGTAGCCGCGAACGGAGTGTAGTGTTGCTTCACTTCTAGACGAGTCAGTGCATACGGCCAGGGGGATAGCGAACCTTGGAAGGTTGTTGAGAGGTGGGGGGAGGTTGGCAGCGAGAGTGTTGCACCCTCGTGAATCCTCCCCCCCCCCCCCCCTCCGGGCAGCGAAGATGAGGCGTCGGGCCGAGAGAAGGTCAGCGCGCAGGAGGGGTCGGTCGCTCCTGGGGGGCATCTTGACGGCCTGTCTGGGGCCCCGGGGTCTCTCTCACTCACGTGATGGGTGAGTCAACGCGGGCACGCTCGCCCCACCTGACCGCTCACACGCCGCTCCGTAACATATCACGCACGCCTCTGACTCAGCCGGCCGTCCGTCAAGCGGGGCGCTGCTCCACACAGACGTGCTGCTCCGCTCACTTGTCCGCCCCAGAAGTAATGCCAACTTGTAGACGTCACATACAAGAAGTATTTCGTAGTAAAATATAATTCACACATCGTAATTTTTGTATTATTTCATTTCAAAATCACGATATCAACGCTTTAAATATTACCTTTAAATTTGGTACTTACTGGTTACTTCAATAATTCTTTAAAATCAAGCAATTACCTGTTAACATGTATATATCAATAGCACTTTATAATTTGCTTTTGTAAAATTAATTTTGCCGGCCATGCCTTAAACTGAATTCAGACATGACCTTTCAGTAACATTCCGTAAAATTTTCTCTAAACGTGTTCGTTCATATGTACGTCCTTAAAACGCGAAAATAGTGATTTTGAAATGCCCTGATTAAGAAATGTGACATAGGAAAACATTTTTTGTGCAAGGAAATAGTACGTACTTGTGATGTCAACAATTCGATCGGCATTTCCCACAAATATAAATTATTAATGCTCTTACAATTTTCTCTCGGTCAGTGGGTCGAACCAAGTTCGTTAACGGATGAAGGTCTTAATTAAATGAAAGAGTTAATTAAAATTTCCTAATTTTATTTGCAATAATTACAAACAAAATTTTCTCAACCCCACATCTCACAGTAAATTGATATCACTTGATGTTTACAATGGATGACTTTAAATCAATAATATTTACAGTTATCTCAAATAAATCTACGTAATTTAATAAGAAGAAATCAGTCCGAATAAACCGTGTATCAGAACCTATTCAATTATTTTTTCAAAATATATGTCCATATTTGACAGTTCCAATATTTACAATAAAGTTCGTATGGCATGCTATTAAGTCTCACCTCAGTTTAATCCAGGTCCCACCAGTCCGCAATGTTCTTCGAGTGCTCTCATGCACAGTAGCTTACACTCGTCAGGTTTCACGGCCCCTCGTCCATTCACACCAGAAACACATCGTCCACCATTGCAACGCAATCTCCCATCGTCGTGCGTCCAATCCACGTCTCTCGATTAGCGCACTCGGCTAAAAGGCTCCTACCAAGATTGTCGACAGTCCAACTGTGGCTTGTATTTATAGGGTTGTAGGCCATCACCCAGAAGTTTCTCTAAATTTCGTGTTGCGCGCGCGTCCTAATTACCACAATATTCTTGTGCATCATCTACACTTGTCGGCTTCTCAAGCAGTGGTGAGGAGGGTCTCTAACGTCACCTACTTCCCCACTGCCAGTCATTCACCACGGTTGCCCCGGGGGGATGGCAACGAGGTAGCGAGCGGGTCTGACTGTGGGAGGGGAGGATCAAGGTTGGTCAACCCTCCCCCCCCCGAATCGAGCCGTGGATAACGGGAGCTCGCTGCTCGCGCTGGGTGCTTGCTACAGCGCATAACAATGAGTCTTCCTTAAGTCAGTTCGTCTCAATCATCAGGATCTTCATGAAGCACTAGTGGGTCGATGTGGAAAACCCTAGGCTTCGCCCGAGAATCCTGTCGACAAATCCAGTAGACAACATCATTTATCTCTTTTAGGATCCTCTATGGGCCTTCCCAACATTACTATAGCTTCGGACAATAACCCTTCCGCCTCTGAGGGTTGTAAAACCACACCAGCTGTCCTCCTTAAAAAGTCTCTTCAGGAATTCTCTGGTCATGTCGTATTTTCACTCTGTCACTATTAATTTTAAAGTGCCTCTGTGCAAACTCATGAATGTCTACTAACTTTTGACATAATTTAAAGTCATATTCTGAGGTGAAGGCTTCTTCTTACACTGCACGTCCAAACAGCAGGTCACCAGGAAGGTGGGGCTCTCTCCCAAACAGCATTCTTAAAGGTGTTACCTTTGTAGACACGTGGACCGCCGAGCGATATTCCAGTAGAAACAAGAGTACCTTGGAATCCCAATCTTTCTGGTTGTCTTCTACGAAGATCGCCAGATACTGTTCCAGGGTACGATTTAGCCTCTTGACCATCCCACCCGACTAGGGTATAATTCTGTGGTACGAGTTTTCTTCATTCTAAAGATCTTTGGTACCTGTTGGAAAAAAATTTCTTCAAAATTTCGTCCTTTATCAGAATGAAGCTTAAGTGGTACTCCAAACCTGGAGAAAGCATGTTATACACGTGCATCAGCTACCGTGCTTGCCTCTTGGTTTGACACCGGCATGTCCTCGGGCCCAAGTAACAAAATATAGTTGATACAAGTGTGTAGATCTGATTGTGAACAAGCAGCCCACATACGGCATCCACAGGCATTTAAGAAGTGAAATGCACCTGTAGATGCATGTGGCACACATGATAACTGGTGACTGTAGTATGATGTGTTTACGAGTGGGCCACATACGGATATTTAACCGTGAGCAGATATCGGGCAAAACCATAGTTCCCCGTAAGTTAACCACAAACAGGCCACTTCTTGATGAACTGTTTTATGATGTCTGGGAAAACAAGAGTTGCCCGTAAGTTAACCACAAGAAGGCCACTTCCGGCTTTCTGCTTCTGGCCTGCCATAAGTAAACCACATGTAGTTAGCCAACTGTTGGTAAGCCACTTGTGGCCCAGATAATGGCCACTTGTTGCCCACATAGAAGCAGTTTGCCATGGATTTTCAAAACCAAAAATAAATTATGTCTAACCCAAATAAAATTGATGTATACCATTTTCTTATGTGTTATCTTCAGCTTTATTTCACAATAAGTAAATATCTTTGGAGAAACCTGGAACCGAACTCACAAACTTTCGTTTACAGTTACGTATGCTATCAACTACTCTACTATGTAGTCATATGCAGCATTTTAAGTAAATCGGGATATCACTTCACATACATAATGAATTATTAGCTTTGCTGCATAGACAATGTTAGTATCACGAGTCAATACTGGGATTTATGTGTTTTTTTAAGACTAGTGTTTTTGTTTCGGACTACTTTAAGATAGAATTTAAAATGCAAAATAATATGTTTTTTTTGCGTGTTATGCTTTGTAGGTTTCAGGTCTTAAAACAATTGTTTTTACTATTATTAACAATGCCACATGATAAATTTACTTTATATATATATATGAAAAAAAAATCAATTGAATACGCATATACTATTTGCTACTGCACAACAACATATAGTCGGTATGCCATAAATGGAACATAAGTATGCTGATCATGTTTCCTCAGTAATAAGGAACAGTTGGCATACCAAAAAAGGAGGTATGTACTCCTTGGCAAACATCACCCACACATTCTCTACATACTCTAAGATACCTGTGGGTGTTTCACAGACATTTCCTTGTGCGCCATATATGAAATTCCATCAGTCATTTTGTGTTTAATGGCCCACAATTTCCCACATGATGATTCCCAACTATCAGAAATAAACCATTCTACCGTGCGAGGGCTTTGCGCAAACATGATCTTATAATCATAATCTTTGGCATACATAAGCCACGCGTTATTTATATATTCTAAGATGTCTGTGGGTGTTTTACTGATTTTTGCTTGTGTGCCACATATGAAATCTGTCAGTCATTTTGTGATAAGTGGCCCGTAATTGGCCACATGATGATGCCCAACTATCAGAATTAAACCTGTCTACCACATGAGAGTTTGATATGGAAAAATGTTTTCCATGTATTCTAAGATGCCAGTGGGTGATTCACTGATGTTTGCTTGTAGACCATACATTAAATTCTGTCAATCATTTTGTGGTCAATGACCCGCAACAAAAATACTTCCCATGCAAATACAGTCACTATTGTTCACATGGTCTAATTGTGTACTACATAAGAAAACGCAGTCATGTGGGCGAACATGTCCCACCTGTGCCAACAGTTGGCCAACTGTTAGCTGCTTGTTGTTAGCTACTTGGGCCAATTTGTGAAACAGTGCTGTGCTACCAGAAGGTACCTATTCCCCCACTCACTGATTGGTATTGGACTCATAATGTCCACTGCCATCATCTTGAATGAGGAATGAGGCCCCAACATTGTATATCTGAAGGGGTTTTAGTCCCTTAACCCTCGGACCCTTTCTCACCTTACACGCATCACACAGACGACACCACATCTCAACATCCTCCTGACAATGCAGAAAAGATAATCTCATTCGAACTCTGCCAAGGTTCTTATTTACACCGAAGTGAACACCTGCTGCCGTGCTGTGCAGTTCTCTTAGCACTTCTGTGATTCGGCACTCTGGCAGGACCAATTGTAAATTACTTTGTTTCCATAATTACTTTCCCAGTTCTGTAAATCATACCATTCGGGAGAAAACGTCGGTCATGAATAACCCACAAGTGTCACGAAAAGTAAATGGTAGCACGGTACGATCGGTTGTCCCCACCATGAGGATCTCTCTGGTGTCCGATCATTGGGTTGGACTCGTGCTGGTAGTGGTTGACTCCACATGCTGGAGAATGTCTGGAGAAATTCCCACTCTCGATGACAGGCTGGGCGGTGAGTGGCAACCTGCTCCGGCTGTGCCCTGGAAAGGCATTAGGGGTATGGATAGAACCCTAGCCAGACCACATGCTTGGTTTCTAAGGACGAGGATCTCAGAACCTCTGTAGTAGAGGGGGCGAGGATGTGCATATGTGCCAGGCTTGGGCTTTTGGTCTGGCCCCCATTCGCATTAATCTTGGCCTTCTTGCATTGAGAGGAAGTGATTCCTCATCCCCATCTATTGGGAGGCCGAAGCATGGTAAGCCCATAAGGCTAAGAGTGCTGCATAAAAATACAAAATACATGATCGAGAGGTCAACTGTAACTGTGCCCAGTATGCCTTGACTGTCATGTCTAGGCTGGATATCTCCTCCCACCTTGGTCAACGCTCAGTTTCCTTTTACTCCAATATTGCATGGCCCCATCTGGCTGCGCATATAAGGCGAAACCACAAAATCTATCAGAAAAATCAGAACTCCCAAAAAAACGCGATAGAAAACAAAACAGCAGAGCACACAAACGCTTATCATGAGACTGAGTTTGAAAGCACTTTACACATAGATATTAAATCAAAGGAATTCATGAATTGGCAGAACATATATTTATTTTATTTTTCCTTTGATCTATAATTTTTCCTTAAGAAACACATATGGAAAAATCGTTGTCTTCCTTTCTTTTCCTCCTCTGAACTTTATTTGCACAATTTATTAACTGCCGTCATATACTTAACGCTGCTTATAAAACATATAAGTCTTTAGCGTTTATGTATTTGATATACAATATTTTAAACATTATAAGTTTCGGCTAAATACTGACACTCAACTCCATACAGCAAAGTATTTAATACTTGAACTCACAGCAAATCTTGATTAAATGCTTGGACTACAAATACTACATAGTTATGTTAAATACTCATACTCGCAATACAAGAATCGCGAGGAGGACCACACGTGGGTTTAGTATTTCTAAAAGCCAATTGCTATTTTAAGAAACCTTTCCAAAATAAAATTTTATAGCAATATATTTCATTTATGCTTACGAATGACTTACAAAACTGGTTGATACACTATCAAAAATAGTGCTTATTATTTCTTTCTTTGGTCTTTAAGAAACCTTTATAACTGAAGGTTGTCTTAAACATTTGTTACCACAGCCTTCATGTTGAATCATCTCAATTGAAGGAAAATCTTTAAGTTTAAGATAAACTTATCTCAAAACTCTTGTTTTCGTGGCATTGACAGATTTTGGTTTAATAAATATGTCACCCTTTTGCGAGAATTAAAAAACAATTGCGAGCTTGTAAATTCTTTACATTATTGTAATCATGCCCATTATAAACAAATTAATATTTTTTTAAATTTCCATGATAAAGAACCACTCAGCGTTCAAACTCATGACTACTAGCCTGAAAAGCTCTAAAGTTACATAGCTACAATTACGAAGTTACATAATCAAGAAGAGAACTTAACTGGCACGATCCCAGGAGACAACATGCCAAGACGCAGGCTCCCAGGATCCATCTATACAACAAATATTTAAAAAAAATGAATAATTAACCAATCAGAATTCCTCCAGTCAGCACAGGGGGAACAATCCTTTCCTTCTTGGTTTCCCAGAAAATATGCGATTGTAGCACAGTCTATCTTGATTTCGCCACTGACCGAACTCTCCAAGTGACAGTGCTGCTGTCAGGTGGTGTTGTGCTGAACCAACTGCAGCCATCTCAGTATAAGGTACAAAGGCTAACTGTACAGTCATGCTACCACTCGACGTCGGTAAAGTCAATCTCTCGTGTCATGCACATAAATTTCGAAACCAGAGTTCAGCTCTTCAATAGAGTAAGGAAAGAAGCTCTTATTTATTCACTATAGTATTCTTCTTGTTGAAAGTATATAATTATATTTTCACATGATGATGGTAATTTTTGCATACATGCCAACCACACGTCAGGTACAGGTGAGAAATTAGTCCATTCACTAGGCCGCCGGGCAGTTGAAGTTGCATAGTTTCAGAAAGTTATGAGACCTGCTGTCTCAAGGTCGCCTCCCATTGAAGGAGATGACAGGTGAAATTCCATTCAAGCAGGCAGCAAAATCATCAGGAAACTCGTCCACAATGGCCAGTTCTCTGAAGGACCATGGACAAAAATCTTCTATCTTCATGGTACACAAGGTGTTGATGGGACTCCTTCCTCAGTATCCAGCATAGAACAGAACAAAAACTCTTCCAGCAGCATCCAACACATCCAATATCCAAGCAGGTATGTTACGTAAACCCAAGAAACTTTCTCAATACCTTGGTCAAATTTTTAAGTCGGGATTCCTGAGAAAGGTAAGATTTAGCTAAATTGATTTTGGGGTGAGTGGACATTTACAAACATTTACAACACAAACAACTTAATATACAATGGTCATGAAACACCACCAAAAGACAAAAATGAGCTTGAACATCTAACGAAACTACATAGAGAAGGAAGCCCTATAAAATAAGGATGGAAATATCTTACATAACTACATGAAGATGGAAAAACCTAACGAAATGAGCATGAACTGGCGAAGTGGACTCTTGGATTCGCCTCAGTCCTAAAAACAACCATAAAAATGATACGTTCGAATGGTACATACGTGAATGAAATAAACTCCGTCCAAAAAACATTTCAGCAGGAACCTTCTTGGTTGTGTCCCTAACAACATTGTTAAACACTAAGGAGAGTTGAATTAACACAGTAACCAATTACTTATGGGTCCCTGGTTGAAAAGCTCTTATACTCTTTTCAAATTATCGTTATACTGCTCTACAAAATGTGCCTTGGGATAATAAGGCATGGATTGCACTATCTTCATTTCCCCATACAAACGCAAAGTTCTTAATCTTACTAGATACAAAATATGTTGCATTATCAGTGACTAGATTGAAAGGAGACACAAAAATAGGAAATAAACATTAACTTAATACTTTACAGATTTCAGCCTACTTCATGGATCTCAAGGGAAATAAAAAAATGAATTTACTGAAGCTGTCAACAGCTACTAAGATGGAGGTAAATCCTGCAGAAGTCCTGTGCAATGGACCAAAAATATCTCAGTGTACACTCTCCCAAGTAAAATTTGCCACAGCTGAACTGTTAAGACTTATCACCTTAACATTATGGGTTTTTGCCTTTTGACACGATTCCCACTGGCGGACGAGTTGTTCGATCTCTTTGACCATACCAGGCCATTAAAACATTTCCTTTATACGAGGAATTATCTTACCCTGTCCAAGGTGACCACCAAAGTGCGCATTATGGTAGCAATGAAACATTTGTCCTCTAGAATCTTTGGGCACAAAAAAAACTAAAACAGCATGATTTAGGGTCCATATACCCTACCAAACTCTTTCTGATGTCATAAGGTCCCGCTTTCCTAGCTTGAATATCAGCCTTAATGCAATACACTCATGGTCTGTTTCCTGATCCTGCTGGAGAGTGTAATATGCTTGGGCAAATTCCTGCAACACTTCCACCTGGTTTTCTACCTGAAGATTTCCTAAAATCATTGGCTTATTCTGTTCGACTACTTGCATTGCCAACACACTAGGAGCACTAGATGGAGGTATCTCACAAAACTCATCTCCATGAAACATTCTGGATAAGCAATCTGCTACACCATTTCCACTTTTTGATATGCATGGCTGCCAATTTAAACTTAGTGAGGCGAACCAACCACCTCGTTAACCTACCCATGGGTTTGTTGGTAAATGAAAATCAACTTAATGCCTGGTTGACCATATGCAGGATACATTCATTTGCCTCTAAATAATCGGAAAACTTCTCCATACTGTATATTGCAGATAATACTTTCTTTCATTTGCTCAAAATTTTTTGTTCCGCAGGAGTTAACAAATGGCTAGAGTAAGCTACAGAAACAAAAACATAATTTTCCGACTGGCGAAGTACAGCACCTAGTACTTTTCAACTGGCATCTACCTGAAAGGCAAAAATCTTATCAAAATGAAGGAGGTGTAACAACGGTGGTAATGCTAACTTCTCTTTCAAAAATGGAAGGCGTTTTGTTGTACAAAACCCAAAAAAAAACTCAACATTTTTTCTTTTTCAATGCATTTAGGAGTTTGGATAATTTCGCAAAATCTGAAATACATTTAGAATAAAACCCCACCATACCTAGAAATCTAAGCACACCTCTTAAATTTCTAGGTGCAGGAGAATTTATAATTGGCCGAATTTTTTTCGGATCCATGACCAACTACCCATTGGTAATCACAAACCCTAAATACCAGATGTAGGTTTTAGTCCAAGTAACTTTCTCAGGGTTTATGGTCATACTTGTCTCATGCAAAGGATTTAAAAACTAACAGAGGTGGGCTATGCGCCCTCCAAAAGTGTTACTCTAAACACAGACATCATTTATGTAAGAAAAAAGAAGTTCATATTGAAATTTACCCGGTACCAGAAATAAACCTTTGACATTGCTTGAGGTCCACAATTTACCCCCATTGGCAGCTGTTTCCATTGAAATTGACCCCAGGGAGTAACAATAGATAACACTTCCCTAAAGTCCAGATGTAAGTCGCACTGCAAAAATGCAGAATTTATGTCGAAAATTGGGAAACATCTGGCCTTTCCTATGGGTTGGAGCATGTCTTCTGGGGGAAGGGGGATAAAAGTCAACATAGATATTTTTATTAACTTTACGATAAACACAAACAACTCAATATTTCCCCGGGACCTTTTTGGGCAAAAGAAATGCAGGGCTAAAATATAAGCAGGTTACACAACGGGAAATTACAAAAATTTTGGTTTATCAATAGCATGTGGCCCCTGAATCCAACAAAGCAGACACCATACCCTGGTCAGCTATAACTACTGGGACATACAACAGACCATATTTCCTTTCAAAATCGAAACTATTCACACTAGCCTCACCCGCTATATTTTCCTGCTGGGGACAATGAGACCTGATATGCCCTATTTGATTAAAATAAAAACATTTCATGTCTTTAAATTTTTTTTGAGGATCACTTTCGCATTTTCAGTTTGAGAAGCGCGCCCCTGTACGTGACGTATGTTATTATCTTTTCCTGAAATTACATTAAACAAACCCTTTTTATGGAAACAGTCCTTGACTAAGTGATTCGTTTTCTCCACTTATAAAACATGATTTACTTACTTTAAATTTTCGATCCTCATCCTTTCCCTTTATTACAGCAGAGGGCTGTTCAACCGCACAATCTGCTATTGTTTTTCTACTTCTGTAATCAACTCTAAAATCTGAGAAAAGGTCGTCGTTTTTTAAGCAAACACAAAAAATCTACTGTTTTTAGGAAGCAAGTTATGAAAAATTACTTGTACACAGTACTCCTCGCAATAAGGCGAACCTGAAACTCCTACCATCCTAATCACTTTGGTGACAAATGTTTTCATGCTCTGTTTCGGTAATTTGCATTTTTCCAGCAATTTTGAACGATATTTAGAGAGTGCTATTTCTCTCGCTACTAACTGAAAACATGTCTGATAAAGTCGGGAAGTATCCCAATTTTTGTCACTGGCCTTACAAAATATGGATTGGAATTCGTCTGACACTTTAAATGTTGCCGCAGCATAAACTAATGGCTGAGGGAAAAAAAAATTGAGCAAGATTACATTATTCAAAGAAACAAAAAAAAAAATAAAACTAAAGCTAATTTTAAACCTTTCAAACATGGCATTTTTGAGGATAGTTCAGCGATTTTTTAATTGATTTAGTCTCACCCCCGCCTGATGCACCAACACCACCTTCCTTTCGCCTTACAAGTGCCTGAGCTTTAGTACGAAGTTAAGAAATTCACTCTATTTCCTAAACTTCTTCCCCAGATTTGTTTGTGGTGTGAATGGACGACGGGGCGTGAAACCCAATGAGTGAATGCTACTGTTCGTTAAAGTGCTCGGAGAACTCTAGAATATCGCGGACTGGTGGGACCTGGACTAAACTGATTTGGAACTGTGTAGCATGTAATACGGAATTTATCGTAAATATTGGAACTGTCAAATATGGACATATTATTTGTAAAAACAATTGAATAGGTTCTGAAACACAGTTTATTGGGACTGATTTCTATCATATTTATTTAAGGTAATTGTAAATTTTATAGTTTATAATAATTAATTATAAACACCAAGTGATATTAATGTATTGCGAGATGTTGAGTTGAGAGAATTTTGTTTGTAATTATTGTAAAAAAATTTGGAAATCAGCTTATCTAATGAATTGCAATACACTTGAATTGACTGTTCTACAAAATTAGTAACAACTTCTTGAACCACTGCAACCTCCTCGGGAGTGTCGAAACAAAATTCGTCAGCATCAAACATTTGAGATAAAGCATCTGCGACATTATTATCTGTCCCTGTCAAATAGAGCAGAGTGTGGAGGGAAATTTTTCTGGCCCTGCCTGACTGCGCATACCAGGTAAAACCACAAAATCTATCAGAAATGTTAGAAGGAGGCATTTTATAAGCTAAAAAAATTAAAATAATTGTAATTACTATTTCAGAAGGTTGTTAACTAGCAGAATAAATTTGTAAATAAAATACATAGTTATAATAATTGGTCAGGGAATTATTAAGAAATTAGTGAATGCTAATGAGGAAAAGGTTAGTAGACATGGAAACACTTCGTGCCTTGATCGAAGGACAGGATAGCAGAATAAGTAATGTAAATAGCAGAGTAAACAGTGTTGTAGATAATGTTAACAAGAATATAAATGCTAAAACTGATAGTGTAAATAAACCTGTTAGTTGTGTAAGTGAACTTGTAAACAGAAAAATAGACAGTGTGAACGAAAATGTGGATAGAAAAATAGACATTGTGAAAGAGAGAGTGGACAGAAAAATAGAAGGTGTATGCGAGTTGGTGATCAATAAAAAAAATAGACTGTATGAGCAAAAAAATTGTCAGTGAGAGGGTGGGCAGTGTTGGACAGGAAATGAAACAGGAAGTAAGCACCCTCAAGAATGCATGGCTGGAATTCCGGCAGCAGAAAGGCAGAAAACAGGCAGTGGCTGAGGAGCTGAGATCGGCCCTCACCGAGTAGACACATGGGGGAAGCGAAGAGAAGGTAGTGGTCGCCACCAGTGCTGCTATCGCAAGACGGGTCCAGCAGTTCTGCAGTATGAGCAGACCTCAGTCAGGGGTGCATAAAACTGTCACAATAAAGTCTGCCCCCTACGATGGACAGACGTGAATACCGGCAAGAGATCTAGATTGTTTCTACCCTGAATGGCTGGACTGAAGAGCAGTTGGCATACTATCTGGCAGATGTATTGAGGGGACCTGCATTGAGCATACAGCAGTCACTGCCAGAACGACATCGACTGGAATACTCCACTTTGTTGTTGGCTATGGAACTGCGATTTGATGACCGATACCTGCGACACGCCCACCATACCCAAATGAGAATATGGGGAACCACTGCAGGAACTGCGGCACGACATCGTGAGGCTGTCACACCTGTCTCTGGAGGGTAGCTGTGAGGAGGCTCGGTATATAAACGCAGATGGCTTCTTCATGAATACAATCGTTGATACCGAGGTGCAGCAAGCTGTATGTCTAGCTTCGCCTCATACCATGCAGGATGCCCTGGCCCGAGCACTCGATGTGGAGTCAGCAAGACAAGTATCACTACCCCGATTTCCAGTGCGGGCAGTGGTGCTGAACTAAGAGGAGGACAACAACATCAAAAGGATGCTGAAGGACTTGCAGACGACCATGAGGGACATCGATTCCATTGTCCATGCTATGGAGATTCGTCATCCCCCCAAGCATCCTGAACGTTGGACCTGTGGACAGCCAGGGCACCTGAGATCCAACTGTCCTCAGCAGCATCAAAAGCAGCAGGAGCAACTAGGGAGCAGACACCAAGGGGCAGGTGAAAGTGAAACTTCTTCGGGAAACTTGTAAGCACAGGCCTTGAGAGGCAAGGTCAGTGGTTGATGGAGGATATGCCCCAATGGTTTTGCAGGTGCATTCAATGAAACAGGACTTGGATGTCATATTGGTGAAGGTGAACCTAGATGATGTTTCTTGTTAGATGGTCGTTGACACAGGGGCGACTATAACAGTGGTAAGACTGGGCATGCTCGTGCCTTTTTCCCTGCGACCATTCGACAATATATACATAGTAAAAATAGAGGACGAATGCATTTTGGGATCGAGGTATTATACTAGCTAGGGTGCAGTATCGACACTCGATTGGGGGTGTTATGGATAGATAATAGTGGGTTGATAGTGTCAACACAACGAGATTTATCTTTGCCAATGAGCTGCCCAGTAGTGTATAATCAGTCAACTGTGCTCCCTGCTACTAGCTAAATTGTTATTCCAGGCAGATGCCAGGGAAAATTTGCCAGGCAGTTGGGTATAATCGAACCAGCCCAAAATGGTGGCATTTTACCAGATGGTGTCATTGTAGCAAGGACTTTGATGTCTTCAAAATCAAACAGTTTGCTTATAAGGATGATTAATTTATCTGACCATGCTATCCGTCTTGAGGAGAGGCCCACAATAGTGGTTTGCAAGTAGGTCTGACAGTTACTTCCAAATGATTCAGAAGCTTCAAAGCCCGAAAATACCGAGTGTCCTTTACAAGATGCTCTGGGGGAATTGTTAACAAGAACAAAAGGAAACTTTAACTGACGACATAAGAGGGCAGTTTCAGAGTTGCTATAGAGAAATACAGGTGCTTTCTCCTGCGAGCCCAATGAACTTGGCAGAATTAATGTTGCATACCACCACATCTACACATGGGATGCCAGAAACATAAAGCAGTCACCAAGATGGCGACCGCTAGCTACACATGAGGTGGATAATGGTATTTTGAAAGATATGAGGGAGTCAGATGTGATAGAGTCATCAGTCAGTCCACTGTCTTCTCCCATTGTCCTTGTTAAAAATAAATATGACTCTATTAGATTTGTGCTATGTAATGCCCCTGCCCCCTTCGAACGACTGACAAAGAAATTTCTGCCCCTAGACATTTTTCATGTGTATCTAGACAATCTTGTGGTCACAGGAAAAACATTTCAAGAGCACCTGGCATGCTTATATTCCGTGTTTTAGAATGCGGCTGCAGCCAACCTGAAATTAGTTCCCAAGAAATTATACATTTTTTCAAAAGAAAATTAATTTCTTGCTCCATGTTGTGTCGGCCCATGGGATTGAAACATACCCTGAGAATACCAGATAAGTATGACACTGGTCTCTACCAAAGGATAAAACTGAAATGCGATGTTTCCTGAGTTTATGTGCTTACTACCATCGATTTGTGCCTGGGTTCGCTACTATCACCAAGCTGCTGCATGAATTGTCTGAGGCAAAAGAAAATTTTATTGGACCCCACACCGCAAAATTTCATTTAATAGACTAAAGGAAATTCTGATATCTCCCACAGTACTGGTCTTCCCGAATAGAGAGGGTGAATTCATTCTAGATACTGATGCTAATGATGTATGTATCGGAAGGGGGGGGGGGGTTCTTTTTTTCAGATTCAGGATAGAATGTAGAGTATATTGGAATATGTCAGTAAACTGCTACATAAGCCCGAGAGGAATTACTGAGAGACATGTAGGGAGCTTCTGGTAGTAGTGAGGGCAATTGCACACTTTTGCCCATATCTTTATGGCAGACACTTCAACATTATAAATGATAATGCATCATTACACTGGTTGCTAAATTTCAAGAACCCCGAAGATCAAATAGACCAGTGGATAGAGCACATGCAAGAATATGACTTCGAAATACATCACAGGTCTGTATGCCTTCACAGCAATTTAGATGCACTTTCCAATAGATCATGCATACCATTCTGTCGTCATTGTGAATGTCAGGAGGAAAAGGATGGTGTATCTTGTAAAACAAGGAAGACAAGAATTTAATGCCCGTATCTTGCATTAGGTCAGCTATACAGGACGAAAAGGACATAAGAAATGATCAGATAAGTGCTCCCACCATGCGACCAATTGAGACAGTGGTCTCAAAACATTCCGAAAATATGCTACTTCAACTGCCCAGCAACCTAGTGGACGGACCAATTTGTCATGTGTGCATGATGTGTGCTTTGCACATTCACAAAAATCAAATTCAATATTTGAAAATATAATTAAAGTATCTCACCAAGAAGGTTACCATAGTGAATAAATAAGTGCTTCTTCCCTTACCTTATTGAAGAGTTGAACTCTGGTTTCGAACTTTGTATGTACGACATGAGAGATTGACTTTACCGACACCGAGTGGATGCATGACTGCACAGTTAGCCTTTGTCCCATATACTGAAATGGCCGCCTCTGTTTTGGCACATCATCACCTGCCAGCAGCATCGTAACTAGGACCGTTTGCTCAGTGGCAAAATTAAAATAGACTGCGCCACAATCACATATTTTCTGGGGAATCAAGAAGGAAAGGAATGTTCTACATGTGCTTGTTGGAGAAATTTTTATTGTTTAATTCTTAGTTTTTTTATAATTTTTTTTGTATAAATTGATCCCAGAAGCATGCCTCTGGGCAAGTCGTTTCCTGGGATAATGCAATTTAAGTACTCTTCTTGATTATGTAACTTTATAATTGTAGTTATGTAACTTTAGAGCCATTCAGGGTAGTGGTTATGAGATTGAACCGTGAGCGTTTCTTTATCACAAATGTTTTTAAAAACTTTTTTTGTAGAGTGGGCATAGTTACAATCATGTAAAGAATTTAGAATTTTGCAATTTTTTATGCCCTTAAAATTGTGACATATTTTAAAAACCAAAATCTTCCAATGTCGCGAAAACGAGAGAATGAATTTAAGTACTTTGCAATGAAGGAAGAGCGTGTAGCTCCAGGCCGCTGCAATTGTCGCCTCTTGCATGCAGCCCAAGGTGGCTGTCGTCTGTAGACATGTGAGTTCCAGGAAGGTTTTTCGCGATGTCGGCAGATTTGCAGCTGGGCGGATGGGAACTTCCTGTCAGCATCGCACCGTCGGCACACGCTTAGAACTGAGCACCAGAGACCACTTCACGATGCTAAGAACCAGAACATGAAAGTATTTCACACTTAATGTATAAAATAAGTATGTAGCATTCCAACAGCGAGCGACTGCATATCCAATTAACATATAATATGCCGAGCCGCAGTCAGGAATAAGTAAAGTCCACGTTCGACCCATGGTGCACCTCAGACACACTAGTCAAAAAAATTACACATGTGGGGACATACAGGAAATATATATGCAGTAAAATACTTATGAAAAACAATACATGTTACAGTACATGATGGGAAAAATTATTCTCAATAGGCAAACAGGCATAACAAACTGACGAGAAAAAATTATACACATTACAATACTGGAAAGATAAACAGACTGGATAACAAACTGGTAAGAAAAATTACACTCTACTATACTGAAGGCAATACATGGTGCAATACTGATGGAACAACAATGTACAGAATATGAGGTGCCAAACATACATAACAAACTGATGGGAAAAAATTATACACTGTGCAATACCAGTAAAAATAATACATAGTAAAATACTCAAGGGAAAATATGGTGTAATACTGGTAGTAAAATTATGGTACAATACTTAAGAAAAAATATACAGGCGAAACTAAACACGTGCTCCAATAGTGACAAGGGAACAAACTCAGTTTTTTTTATTATACACATCACCCTACATGATTAGACAAAACATATGGGAGGATCACATTCAACACCCCTTAAAATACAGGCGGGGGAACATACAGGCGGCAAAACAAGTGCACATAACATATAGATATCTCCCTGTACCAAGAAGGTAACGCTCTATAAATATATTCACGTACATGATAAATGTACGTTGGCAGTGACAAGTCATACTTTCCAATGCTCGCTAAACCCTAAAGACGTAGATGAAATTTTTTTGTCCCGCCAACTAGCACAATAAATTTATATAAATACACGTAACACCTATACGAGAAAATCTTTATGACCAGCCACTAAGTACATCACCAAAGCGAAATTTATAGCAAAATTTATAAACAAAAAAAAATACACCCACATCCCAAGGTGTGGAAAATATATCAGTTTCATAGTTATTTTTTTACCTAAAGCAAGTATGTTGTTCAAACCCATGGGCGCATACGCAACAGCCCGTAGGCATTGAGAGGGATACAAATGGAAAAACGAACAGTTCAGTAAAACATGCAAAGATTTACTATAGTAAAAAATTGTACATTTTACATTAAATGTTAGTTGTAACAGGATTATTATGAAAAAATGTCTTTTCGTCAACCAATAATCATCACGCTTCGAGTGACACAGCTTCATGTACAGTACATGCGGCCATTATGTTCTTTCAATAACCTTCTCCACCAAGTACATGTCTGGAAACTGCATAGGCCAGATCTTTTTGCCATAAAATCTACCAATGATTGGTTCACCATGGTGGTCCTCAAGGTAAAACATGTGTGGGTACGCATGTCATATACACATCACCTTGTACAAATCTGCAGACCAGTTCTGATGGAAGCCTTTGTGGAAAATTCAACGTTTTTTTTTTCGAAATCCGCACCATCACCGATCTTGGCTTTAGACTTTCGCGGGTCCTCATCTTCGGAATAACACATAATGTTCAAAGCACGGAGTTGTTCTTCACATCTTCGGGCTTTGTGCAAGTGGTAGGATGAACAGTAAAATTATACTTGCATATGAGTTTTGGGAGTAGTGTCAACCACTTGTAGATTCCATTCACTGTGAAATGTTTCCACAGTTTAGCCTTTAGAGTACTGTGTTAACGGTCGACGATGCTAGCCTTGAGCCCAGAGAACGCAGAATAGTGATTGATGATATGTTTCTTCATCAGTGCACGGAAAACAGCATTAATATTCTTTACCGTCGTCGGTGTGGAGATTTTTTGGTACATGCCCTTCGTGCAATATACTCGCCACAGCATTCGCTACATTGCGTGCATACTTCGATTTCAGTGGTCTTGCCCAAGCGAATATGCTAAATGCATCGATGACTGTCGAAATGTTGCGGTGGTCTTTATTCGCACGAGCAAATTCTTTCATTTCGATCAGGTTAGATTGGAAGGTCTCGTCCAGCCCTTTCATGATGTATTTTCTGATTGGGTAATTTATCCTAGCATATTTGTGTAGCTCGTCGGCAACTGCATACTTGCTCATCTCGAAATGTAGCCTGCCTCTGGGAGTTCTTCAATTATGAAAATTATTTTGTTCACGTGCGAGCGGTTTCCGGCAAACTATAAAGCGACCAAATGTTTCAGCTTATCTACCAACTCGTTCAGATCACTCAGATACTGATAGTCGATTTCTTCTCCACTCTTTAATTTCAGAGTCATTCCCGATCCACCAATTTCTCATACCTTGGGAAATAGTTCGGCTATAATGTGAATTTTTTTGTGTGTTACATCCTTAAATCGTCCTGTTGAGGGATTATTCTCAGCGAATGAGCGCGACTGGGCTGTAGCAGGCGACGTACTTGCGCAAATACGATTCGGTGTAGTGTCCGGGACACCCACGAAACAAAATTTGGCTGAACCCCTGGGTGATTTTCACCTTGTGCTTGCCAATCTGCAGTACATCCCTGGGTAAAAACAAAACTTCCTTGTTTCTGAGAAACCATTTTCCACCACTTTTATCCAAACCATAAGTCTTGTCGGCAATGAGGTCAGAGTAGGAAGTGGTGTAATGAGATAGAAGATTGTCCACTTCGAGTCTGCGCTCCCGGATTCATTTCTTTTCCAGTGCACGAAACAAATCGATCAGGGGCAAATCGTCTTTGTCATTAATGATGTCACCTGCCGAATAGTTCAGTTCCGGACTTTTTTCCGTTTATGTGTGGTGATTGGTTCTTCCGCTGTGCATTCATATTTGATTTAAACACGAGCATCGTCAGTACGTTTTTTTTCTAATTTCGTCTAGCCAGAGGGAAAAAGGTTTGAGAGACTCCTCCATTCTGTTATTTTTGCGAGTAAGCATTTGGCCTGTACCGCCTCGATCACTAGCTGAAGATTGTTTACCAGTTCGGTCTATTATCTATCTTCACTGAGCGGAAAAGTCTTTTCGTATATGTATATATGTGTATATAACTCCTTTGTTTGTAGTCAATCATTCATGATTTTCCGAAATTTCTTTATCGATTTACCTGGCGCATGTATCCAATATATTCTGGCTATGCCTCACGACATTGGTTTTGGTAGCCAGGCTGGAAAGTTCAAAATTTTGTAGCTCCTTCAATTCTTCCCATCTATGTGCGTTCGATATGTTGATCAAGTTTTTTATCCGTGCCTCCACAACTCCTACATGCTAGTTGACTACTACCAAATCTTCAACAACTTTGTTCTTCACACTTTCCAATTATTAACCAATAAGAGACAAATCTTCTCTACATGGAGGGACGAAGCGATTCTGACCACATTCGAGGTCATCGTGGCGATCGATGTCACCAAATTTGGAAATGCTTCCATGACTCATCATTGTATTCGTATAATAAACTGATCGAAGCCACACCTGTAACTTAACCTTATGTAGTGGACGGTCCTTTACGATCACCAAACTTTCCTTCCAGCACAAAGCACACATTTCTTTGAATTCTGCAAATATTATGTCTGTCTTGATGTGATCGTCATAAACGTGACGTAAAGCCAGAGTGTATGAGCAGGAATGAAACACGAGTCGTCGCGGGCCATAAATATCTTTCCGGTCAACGTCATGCCCATAAACTGTAACTAGGCAAGTTGCAGTTATGTGAATGGGAAACCGAGCAGTACTATTTACAAGTTCGCCTCCTCCCTTGTAGGTCCTTGATATAAAATCGTAGAATGTCCGAGAACACTCATTTACTTTCCGATCTTTACAAAGAGCATCCACAGAGTAGCCGTTTCTATAGTGCACCAAAACGAGGAGTTGATAAATTTCCGTACCGAAGAAATTACGCTATATTTACACCTGAAATGATGGGAATAATTTTCGCCGGGAAGATAAAAACGTATGAATGCCTGCAGTTCATCGAACCCAAGATCAGTAATCTGCGAGGAAGAGTTGCGCTAACTCCTGAAAAAGCCAAAGTTCTCTGCGTCCTCGGTTTAAAAGTAAATCTATGTGGCAGACGAAATTCTCGACGTGGATTACTGCCTATAATTCGGCAATAAAATCGATCAAATCGAAATGCACTGTTACGAACCATATCTTGCCGGACATTTCACTTTCGGAAGGGAGTAAATAATACCTATGAAGCGACCAGATATTTACGCCCTGCCTAGACAGTCCTTTGTGCACATAAGAGGCAGACTAACGAAGGTGGATGTGACCCACCCTACCACCACCAAGTTGGTATGAAATGGGATTCTGCACCTTTTTGAGTGAGTAATGTACGAGATTAATGGCGTCTCAGTCGACCAGTCGTGAGTTGTGGGCGTAACATCCTCAACAAAAAATTACCTATCGCTCATGTCCAAACCATCACTCTGCAGCCAAGATGGAAGGCTGGGGAATCGAAGCCGACTAAAATATTTCCATTTACGACAAAGGCTGGTCCGAAGTGTGCATTCCGCTCTCTATGCTTCTGGGATTTGCCGAAGATTGTAATAAAATAATAATAAGAGCATGGAAGGAGCTGGTGATAATGCTAGCCACATCGCACTTGGATGCTGTTTTGGGAGTAGGTGAAAACCCACAGCCCGTCTATCTTACTTTGAACACCATAGAATATTTCCTCCCTCGCGTGACCCTGAGCAATCGCGAACATATCAAGCTGTTGAATTATGCCAAGAGAGAAAAGGTGATCGAAATAGCATGCAGGAGTTGGAGCCTGATCACCTGCCCAGCCCTGCCTACCGCCATGTCGAATGACTGGGTTGTAATGACATCTTCCTACATGGGAAAAATATGCTTTATCGGACAGGAGCTTCATACGAACAAACAGCATATTATCAGAGCCGACAAATCTACGTTCGACTACTGCAAGGTCGATAACGTAAATCAATTTTTGAATAGCGAAAGCTATTCCTACTTGAATTTGAATGCGAACTTTGAAAATGGATAGCGCCTGCTGGTATATTATCTGTAATCGCAATTTCAATTTTCATATTACGAACGCAAGGCGCATCCCAACCTGTGCCCCGAAAATTTTTTCGAGATATGACACCTTTGCTAGTATTAGATACATCGAAGCAAAACGAGTGCATGCAAATGGTATTGTCGACTGTCGGATTGATATAATCACCAATGAAAACATGCCCGCAAACACTGCCGCCAACTACTTGATACTCCATGACAGGATCGTTCAGCACGATTGTTTTCCAACCTGGAAAAAATCAACAGCTATTTACATCCGTAAATATGCATGGGGTGGTGGATGTATGTTTGTCGTAATAATGTACTGTAATCTACAAGGCTTCCAGAATGGCTACGTGCTCGAGGAAATCGCAGTCGTGGATTGTCACGTCGTGACTCAAACAAATTTATGTTTTATGTGTTCGGAACTGAACAGAAAAAAAAATGGCCGCGTAATTTGTGTAAATTAAAAGAGGAGATTATCGACATACATAGCTATCATGGCTGCCCTTCTCTTCGTAAAATGAGGAAAGAAACTGATCCGAGTTCACATTGGCGAGTGCTTAGAGAAATGCACAGTTACTTTATGAGTGGTATGCCCAGAGATGTAACACACACACACACATAAATAAATAAATATATATAGTGTGAAATTTAACATCATTCCATGAAACGAAAAAATTCATTTAAATAAATAGAATCCTACAATAAATTAGTTGCCAGTTGAGTACGAGTCGCTATGGGAACAAGATTATATTTTTTCATCCAGAAAACCTGTACGTCTTGTCATTCCCGGACGACTCTAAAATCATCTATTCTTTCTGGGAGTCTGGATCGCTACATACTTAAGAATAAAAATGTGATGGATGGGACCACTGGCTATGTTCAGCGACTTCGGGCTAACCGACGCTACAGTTAATAACTTGCTGCACTTCTGGGAATTGCTTGGTTTATAACAAGAAGCGGCATATGCCTCTTCAAGCAACCATGGACCAGGTTCTAGAATTTCCAGCAACTTCAAGCCGAGGTGATTCTACGAGCGCCGTAATTCACGCCCTTGTCTGCTGCACTGTGTTATTATGTGCAATAATACCAGCGAGGTGTCAACTCAAACGCCACAATGCATAAAAATTCCAGGGGACCTTCATCGGACTGTGAAGTGCACACCTGCAAACGGCCGCGTGTGACGTTATCTGCTGCCGTCGCCACCACGGGTTCGTCCACGGTTGACCTCAACTTGGAAGAAGATACCCAGAAGATTCCAGTTCTACTGCGTCGGATCGAAATTCAAAGACTGAGAATAATTTTTTAAGTACTTGTTTTGAATGGCAGATTGAGTTAAAAAAAACACAGAATATCGTATTTGAAGTTTTTTAATTTGTGTAAATGAGTTATACATGTACAACATAACTGAATTGGTTGCGTATATAATTTTTTCAAATTTTACTTTTTAATATCAATTTATTTTTTGCTAAATACATAAAGTTTGCGTGGACGTATTATTCAAAATATTGGCTCGCAGAAACAGAAGGAATCCCTTATGCCAACAGGTTTTGGATGGCCAGCAGGAAACAGAAAAAAAAAAAAAAAAAGCTTGAGCGAAGTAATTCTCCGACATCCGCTTGGCTGTGTCCTGTCATGCATGCACTCCAAGCCGACCAAAAAAGTATTACCCCGCTATAATCAATATGTATACGATTTAAAAAAAGACAAACTATTACGTCAATTTATATCAGGGTCCTGCCTACCTAGAATTAAAGAGGATTATATACATAATTTTTTGTATGCGCGTGCAAACACGCATATCCTGAAGGGGAAGCAGGCTATGGGTGGAGTATGCAAAGCCTTATAGGAAGGTGCGCCGGCGGGGGGTAAGAGGTGTTTGGAAACTCACTTATAAGCTTTAGTTTGGACATTGATACGCCATTGTTGTAATGCATTGTGCTGTGAAAATTATGTCGGCGAATATTGTTCTTGTCGTGTTTTGGAGGGTACGCACATTGCACGGTCTGTAATTGTTACGAACTAGATCCTAGGTACCCTCGGAAAACCACACCCCTGCGTATGGTGTGAGGCTCGACGGGTGGAGAAATGGGGTGCCATGGTGACAAAGGACGATTATGACGTGCCGTGGTGTGATACTTGTAGGAAGATGAACGAATTTTATTTTCTTTAGTCCGTGGCCTACAACCGACAAGTGATTACACTGCGATACCCGAGTGGTGTAGGGCTGAGTACAAACAGTCAATAAGAAATTATCTAAGTCAATTTAACACTTTTAATTAAATCAAGCACTGGAACTGTTACACTTTTAATTATACATTTACTTACTTGGCGATGTGGCGGAAGACGACAAGGGGAATTGTTAATATAACACAAAATAAGAACTCGATCGGAAGCAATAACATAATATAGCTACGGTGATGAAGGAGAGTGGAGTCTCAGCGCAGCTCAGGAGAGTCGTCTCAGGCGGTGATGTGCAGTCTTTGGTGTCCTCTGCTGAAGTCTCGCGTCCTCAGACCGTGCATGGTATAATAAAGCAACATGTGTGTAGCGGGGAGAAATCTTCCTCCATCAAGAAGTCGCGCATGAGCAGTCTCTCACCAATGAGAAGTTAGGGCGAGAAGAGTCGCCCACCAATGAGAGAGCAAGGTAAGGCGTTTGCCAATTAACTGTAACTTAGTACGCGGCCCCAAAGTGTGGTATCGAAATCATGTGACGGGAAAATATCGCGTGATACAGCGTGTGATTCCAGGAGTCATGGGACGAAAATATCGTGAAAAACAGGACGAATTTCACATCAAAAGTGGTTAGCAATCGCTGAAATCACCACATGTAGTATTAGCGAGGATACAGCTTCCTGTCGCAGGCACCACAGGATCTGATAAGTTGCGAAAATACTTCACTAAAATGTTCTCCCTCTGAACTGGAACTAGTGCCCTCGGCACTACAACACCATACTAGGCATTATCCTCTGTCGAATGTTAGGGGCTGCGGCTATGGACATTAGCACCATCTAAGTAATGTCGACAGTCGATTTCTGGCCCTGAGTGACGATGCTCCTCTAATTGCAGAGCGGGAATTATTCGAAAGAATGAATGTTTCCGTCTTAGGACGATGTGGAGCTACACCATCGGAGACCATGGTAGAATCTGTCCCTACGCCTATAGCAGAATCAGACATCGCGACTGAGATGTCCTTCTTCTGGAGCACCCAGACAGCATTCTTCAGGAGGAGGACCCGGCCGGCACCCTTCCAGGTGGCACCAATCCGACGCACCCAGATGGCACCCTTCCGGTCAGCATCTGGTCGAAGCAGCCAGATAGCACCCTTCCAGTCAGCACTCGTTCCAAACACCCTTACGGCACCCTTCCAGTCAGCATCTAGTCGGAGAACCCAGACGGCACCCTTTCAGTCAGCATCCAGTTGGAGCGACCAGAGATCACCCTTCAAGTCAGCATCTGATCGGAGCACCCAAATGGAACGCTTCCAGTTAGCACCCGGTCGGATCGCCCACATGGCACCATTCCAGTCAGCACACGATCGGAGCACCCAGACGGCACCCTTCCAGTCAGCACCCAAACTGAGCACCCAGACGGCACCCTTTCAGTCAACACCCAGTCGGAGCACCCAGACGGCACCCTTCCAGTTAACACACGGTCGGAGCACCCAGAAGTCACCCTTCCAGTCAGCATCCGGTCGGAGCATCCAGACAGCACCCTTCCAGTCAGCACCCAGTCGGAGCATACCAGACGGCACCATTTCAGTCAGCACACGATCGGAGCACCCAGACGGCACCCTTCAAGTTAGCACCTGGTCGGATGACCCAGACGGCACCTTCCAGTCAGCACCCGCTCAGAGCACCCAGATGGCACCCTTCCAGTCAGCACATGGGCGGAGCACCCAAAAGGAAACCTGCCAGTCAGCACCCGATAGGAGCACCTGGACGGCACCCTTCCAGTCAGCACCCCACTGAAGCACCCAAACGGCACCCTTTCAGTCAGCATCTGGTCGGAGCACCCAGACGGCACACTTCCAGACAACATTCGGTCAGAGCACCCAGATGACACCCTTCCAGTCAGCACCGTGTTGGAGCACCCAGACGACATCCTTGCAGTCAGCACCAAATCGGAGCACATAGACGGTTCACTTCCAGTCAGCACCCGGTTGGAGAACCCATATGGCACCCTTCCAGTCAGCATTTGGATGAGCACCCAGATAGCACCCTTCCAGTCAGTACTTGGTCGGAGCACCCAGATGGCACCCTTCCAGTCAGCACACGGTTGGAGCACCCGGTCGGAGCACCCAGACGGCACCTTCCCGTCAGCTTCTGCTCGGAGCACCCAGACAGCAACCTTCCAGGGAGCACCCTGTCGGAGCACCCAGACGGCACCCTTCCAGTCAACATCCCGTCGGAGCACCCAGGCGGCACTCTTCCAGTCAGCACCCGATCGGAGCACCTAGACGTCGCCCTTCCCATCAGCAACCGGTCGGTGCACCCAGACGGCATCCTTCCAGTCAGCACATGTTCGGAGAACCCAGACGGCACCCTTCCAGTCAGCACCCGGTCGGAATACCCAGATGGCACTCTTCCAGTCAGCACCCGAATGGAGCACCCAGACGGCACCCTTCCAGTCAGCACACGATCGGAGCACCCAGACGGCACCATTTTAGTCAGCACCGAGTCGTAGCACCCAGACAGCAGCCTTCCAGTCAGCACCCAGTCGGAAAACCTAGACGGCACATTTCCAGTCAGCATCCAGTCGGAGCACCCAGACAGCACCCTTCCTGTCCGCACCCGGTCGGAGCACCCAGACGGCACCCTTCCAGTCAGTATCCGGTCGGAGCTCCCAGACGGCACCCTTTTCAAGTAAGCACCCGGTCGGAGCACCCAGACAGCACCCTTTGAGTCAGCAACCGGCCGAAGCACTCAGACACAACCCTTCCAGTTAACACCCTGCCGAAGCACTCAGACGGAATCATTCTTGGAAGCCCCCAAACAGGCGGTGTCGTTCCAGTGTTCCCAGTCGCCGTCCTTTCACAATTTCTAGACGTGTGATATATCTACATTCAGCAATACCATATGTCAACATACCACAGTGAAAACGTTGGCCGCCTGAAATGACTGTTTTTACCAGTGCAAACAACAACAGCGGAGACTCACGGAGTGATGGATTCGCCTGTGCCGATATGGTACTCACCAGTCTCTGATATTGATTATACTGATGTTGAAATATGGGAAGACATGTGGTCTCCGCTGCCTCTCGATGCTATCTCCCTCTCCCTTCGACCCGACGGTTATGAGATTTGCCAATGTTTAAATTACTTTGGAGACTTGTGAAACGATTTCTACCGACCGAGATTCTGCAGCTCAATCGAGACATTTATACGAATGCTAAACAAATATGATTTTAAGGAGAGAACACATTCATCCTAATTTTTTGGTGTGTTATTTGTATGTGGTTTTCGAGTTCAATATAACTTAATGTTATTTAACTTATAATTGTGTGTTTTTAGCAATTAATTTTTTTCTCTGTGTAAAAAGAAATGTAAGTTAGCTTTCAAAAAATCTGCATATATTGCGTTTGTTTTTCCCTTAGATAAGGGGCAAGTGTGTGCAATAGATTTTAAACACACTGTGTATATTGCGCTTGCTTTTCCCTTGGTTAAGGGGACGAGTATGTGCAATATATATGTTATAACTGTTCCTATTACCTGCAATATTAACCAAACTTTAATGTAACGCACATTTTTTTAGCTTCTCCCTTTATTATTGCCACAAATAACGTACGCGACATTATTAGCAAATAACCATTTAATGAAAGTTGCTGACTTTAAAAAAATGTTCACTCAAAATGGAACTGTTACTGACCTATGTTAACTACCTCTCGAAAGTGTGTGAAGATAAAATGGGAGCAAGAATGCTGACTGAGAGGAAGTACTTATGTGGAGACCTTCATTCTGCCACACCGCACAATGATGACACCAGTCTCTTGCTGTATCGCAAGCATGAATCAGTAGCAGCGATACCTCATTATTTTTTTAAATTATTTCAAAACAAACCCAAAAATATTACACAAATACTTGTAACATAAAAAATAGTTATTTTACATCCTAAATAGATATATTATAATTGCAAAAAAAAGCCACAAAAGAAAATAATATATACATACATCACACTTGGAAAAAAAAAATATATAGATCGTATTTACACATTTAAAAAAAGGGGGAAGAAAATCATATATTTACATACATCGTATTTGCAAAAAAACTGGAGAGGAAAAATATATACATCCATCGTATTCACAAACAAAATCCCTGAAAGAAAATCTTTTACAAGATAAATATATATTTAATAGAAAACATGTTTAACACAAAATGTGAAAGAAAATATTTTACAAGATAAACATATATTTAACAAAAAAAAATCTTTAACACAACACGTGTAAGATAATATTTTACAAGATAAACGTATACTATATGAAAAATATATTTAACAAAACACGTAAAAGAAAATTATGTGATAATAAAACAAGTCTACATTTCTCTGTACCTAATAATGATTTTCCTTTCTCCCAAGATACTTTTATTTCCCCATACATACTATTAATCACGTACATCGATATGTTGTTTACACAGAGTGTTTCTTGCACTACAAAAAATATGGGGGGAAATGGGAGGTTTTCATCATCTGAGTTTTTCTATAGATAGAGAAAAGCTCATGAATGCACAAGCACACACTAGCACTTCTGGACATGGGTTCGATGAAGTAACCTTGAAACAGTGCCAAGCACTGCCACATCATTCCGAACATACGTTGAAAAGTTTGTCTTTTTTTTTTTAATTTCGTAAATAATTTCTAAATTTTCCCCTTCGCACTTGGTTGAACGTCTTCACCCGCAATTACTTATTTCATATTTCCAACTTTGTGGGGAACTTTGTTTGTGGACGGCACAAATGAACCACGCGCTTGTCATTATCGCAATCTTGCACTGTTAATTCAAACGCCTTACCATAGATGATTCTTCTTTCGAGGAGAAGGAAATGAACATTTTTGTCAAATTGCCCCATGGTCACGGTAGCTGACCGCTAGTTCGTGTAGGTTATGCCATGCAATAGAGGAGTTATAATTGCGTATTTTTTCTCTGGATTAAACTTGTCGTAAGGACATTCTCTGTCTTTGCGAGGATATTTGGTGAAAGTTCTCGGCCTTGAGCCTAGGTATACTTCGCATGAAAAAGGCATGCATTTGGAGGCCCAGTCCGGAATTCCTTGCCTTATCACGACGTGGTTATGTCCATCGAATTCACTTTCGCACGTTCTTGCCTTGCTTACGTTAACATTACAATTTTGTTTTACCAACTCCTCCAGCGAACAAGGAAGCGTAGAGTCGGAGCACAAATGGTAGACGTAGCAGTTGTTATATTTGCAAGTTAATCTGTTCAACATGTAGCAGCCTTCGAACTCATAGTAGTAGCATAGACAGTGAATTGCGCCATAGCAAAAATGAATTTGCAGAACATCTCTAGCATCTCGAAAACTTACATGTCGGTGCACCCAATTCAGTTCACTGTACTTGCTCGCATCTTCTGTAGTGAATGGAGAAAATTCGACGGTGGTCACATCTTCGATGTCACTGTCTTCGAAGTCGGAGCTGATGGAACTCTCTGAAAAGCTGGGTTATTATACGCTGTATTCCAGGGTCTAGTACGAGTTGACTGAAGTATGTGAGTTGCCAACTGGTAGCGGGTTCGTGTTAGTCGATGACATGGACGATGTTGCTCCTCGTGCCAATACCATGCGGATGAGCTGAAGAATATTATATGCATTGTCTCCTGCATTGCTGATGGTTTCTTCTGCACTTGACATAGCTACCATAAGAGGCGTTTGAAACGAAATGATGACTGGGCTCTTCTCTCGAAATAGCAAGGTACAGCATTTCCCAGAGACCCTCGAGGACGCGTCTTATAAAACCAGAGTTTAAGGGGGAGTGGAGCGCATGCAACTAATTAGCCAATGGGAAGCATTGGCGGGGGTCGAGGATTGCCGGCTGATGGGTGGAACAGAGGTGGTGGAGTATTGCCAACTAATAATCCAATGGGAAGTAGTGGTGGGGATGGAGGCTTACTGACAGTCGAGCGAATATGAGTAATTAGCAAATGGGTATCAAGGTTGGTGGTGGGCCACATGTCACTAATTAGCCAATGAGAAACATTGGTTGGGGTGGTGCAAACACATGTTTAGTCGGGTAGATTGCCATGTGGGTGGAGGTGGTCGAATGGACGTAAGTAATTAGTCAATGAGAAACCTTAGCAAGGTGGAACAGAGGCATTTTATTGGCAATGTTTAACGGATGTGGTGGAGGCTTGCCGACAATCGGACAGAGATGAGTAGTAAGCCAATCAGAGAGATTGGCGAGATAATTAGCCAATGAGAAAGGTTGGTGTAGCGAAAGTTTTGCGAAGACATCGGAGTAATCGGCCCATGAGAAAATAAGAGTGGGGATAGAAGGGCAATTAGACAATGAGTATAATTGGAGGGGGTGGAGCGAACGTTACTGATTTAACACTTAAACACTTAAATATAATGGAGTAGGTGGAATGAAGCTGACTAATTAACCAATGAGAAACATTGGTTGGGTGTGGGGTGGCGATGAAGGCCCACTCACTGTTGAACAAAGTGAGTAGCTAAATAGTCAGTAGCAATGGCGAGGGTTAGTCGAACAAAGGTGGTCGAAGGTGAGAGAGACAGTAATGCACATAAATTTTTAAATAAATGTTTTAATTATGGCGGGGGAATGGGGATGGAGCGGATGTGTTGAAGGATTGCCGACCAATTAGCCAATGATTCTCATTGGCGGACTAATTATCCCCGGAAATAAAAGTTTTTATATAAATTTTGTTATAAATATTTTAAACCATTTAAAATTAATTTTTAATAATGTGAGAGTATACCAAGATGGCGGTGGAACGATGGTGACTAATTAGTCGAATACATATGACAAACAGCCTACCCAAATGGCGTCGAATGGAAGTGAGAGACAAACTTTAAAACAACTAACGGACAAGAAATAAATATGGCGGCCTCCAGTAACATATATAAGTTTTTTCATAAACTATCTTATATATTTTAAAAAGAAATTTTTAAATAATTTTTTTATATATCATTTAACAATTTTTTTATTTGATTTATTTTTGAGGGAATTTTTTTTATATATTTGAATAAAAAATTTTGTGATGAAGTCTCTGTCCACTTTTTAAGGATTTTAATACAATTTTTATAATTCTTTTTTCAACGATTATTTAATAACATTTTTAATAATACATTTTTAACGATTTTTTAAATTAAATTTTCCAATGGTAAATTTTTTGTGATTTATAAGAAAACATTTTTAATAACAGATTTTTGAACCATTTTAAATTAAAGTTATCGTAATAAATACCTTTTATAAATGTTTTAACGTTTTTAAAATTGCGTTTTCCATAATAAATTCTTTAATACATTTTTTTAAAATTTTTTGGAATTATTTTTTTTTTAGGGTTAGAGGTCACCAGGGTCAAGTTGAATGTCATAGATAAAACGTCACGGTCATATGGCCCAAATATGGCTGACGGGTGACGTAATAACATGGTGTCTGACCGGCTCCGGCTCCAATGCCAGATGCCATTGCCACCTCTCATTCAAATGCCCGGCTCCACGGTGGTTTAGTGGTCAGACTACTCTCTTCCACCAAGGCGAACCGGGTTCGATTATCGGCGGGAATGCCCCAGATTTTGCATGAGATAATCGTGCCGGACGATGTCGCTGGTCGGCGGGTTTTCTCGGGGATCTCCCATTCCCCCTGCCCTTGCGTTTCGATGATATTCCATACTCTCCTCGCTTCACCATCATAGGTTCTCAAGACCTCGATGTTGATTGAAGAGTGAGTGAGTGAACATACTTGGGTGGCTTTGAGAGCCGATGAGGTGAATCGACGTATGGAGCAACGCCGGAATGAAAAGGCAGGGGAAACGGGAGAGCCCGGAGAAAACCCGCCAACCAGTGGCATCGTCCGGCACGATACGCATATGCGAAATTCCGGGAGCGACCCCGCCGGGTATAGAACTCGGTTCGCCTAGGTGGGATGCGAGTAGTCTAACCACTACCCCACTGCGGTCCCTTCATGTCGTCGGAAATGGTCTTTTCTGCCGAGCACGATCCTGACTAGCTGAGCCCGCCAAACACCAAAAAAATTTTAGAACCAGTGCATATTATTGATAGGATCTGGAGCCATCCGTCTTTCTTCGGCAAATTTTGACGGCGTTTATGATGTTTCGGCGACGACACAACCATCCAACTACAGTCTATTTGAGCGAACTTATTGGAAGCAAATTGACGGAAAAATTTGTCAGTGTGTCAGAGGCTTAACAGCTTTGTTTCCCTTTACACCTGTCACTATTCCGGTTCAATACTCAAAATTGTCTGTCTTGGATCTAGGATAGGATACGCCGTTATTTAATGCGGAATGGTGTACGTGGGAGATGTTTGTTTACATAACTGTATGGATGTGTAGGTGTGACTGCCAACACGTATGCAAAGAAATGTTTCTGTGATGTAAAATATTTTCTATGTTGTTACGAAAATTTGTGCTACTCGTCGAGGCATAGAAGGTAAAAGCGATCACACATGAACGAACGCCATATAACATCGCCTGCATTTACAGAATGCATAGCGATAGTAACGATGAACAAATTATGCTAAACATAAAACACATTTTTCTGTTACAGTGTTCAGTTACAAGTAAGCCTACCGTCTGGGAAGATATTCAGCATGTAGCTAGGATCGAAGCATAACGCTAGAGAAATGGCTCGATCATAGGAAATATTTCAGAATAGTTAATAACAAGCGAATGGCGACAGCGATGAAACAACTGCTGAAAAATATGACATAACATGTGAAAGTTGTGACGGCTTTGCTCTAGCAGTTCCATTGTGACAGTACAAAACATGCTGTGAATAAAAAATAATAATTTTTATCGGCATATAAAAACGTGTTGAATAGTGGTCGGATAGTATTTACGTTTTCGGAGTATGAAAATGACAGAAGCTTTTGTAAGTTACACATCAATGTTATTAATATTTCGTGACCTACATTTCGCCTATAGTTTGCAGTAAAATGTAGTGCACAAATTATAGTTATTCGCAGTTTTATTAAGCATAAGAATTCGTGAAATTTTAAACCAAAATGAATTATAACTTACTAAGGCACCTAAATACATGTTTTGAATAGGTGGACCAGTAATTATATGAATAAGATCTTCCCCTTATTCCCTGGGTTGGGTTATATTTACTAAAATTTTCTTTCTTCTCCTGGACACTAAAAGTGTGTTATTTCTACATAATTTACATAGATTATTTATTATTTTATGCTGACTTCTTTTCTTCGTCTTTGAAGAGTTATCGCTAGGGCCGCCTGTTTTTCCCCCGAGAAGTTTTCAGGACAAGTTGTGTTCCAAAACACTTTATATCAGGACCACTTACGTGAGTCATAATAATTTGAATTGTTACGCGTTTTATCTGTCTGGCCACGAACCACGGACGGTTAATGAAACCGACACTCTTCACTCAAATACAAACTGACAATAGCCCGATGAAGGCTATTGTACACACAGGATATTGAAGTCAGGCCTCGGCGTAATTTTTTTTTTTCGTGAAAAAACAGGCGGCCCTAGATATCGCGAATCAATAAACATTTCTGTAAAATCAAGAAGCCAATTGTTTCCGCTTGCGCTAAGTTAAAAATCTGAACTCACAGTGAAATTTATTGTGACAAAATAAACTTGAAATATTATAAAATCATACAATTTGTGTGTCAGCATGTTGCGTGCTGCTGTGAGCGCGATTATTCGGAACTGATGTTTTCTGAACAGCAGGTACCTACACTGCTTGGCCGTGGCTAACTGAGCTAAGTTTGTCCGTACCGTGCTGACGACAGAGCAGCGTAGCTCTAGGGAGTGCGCCCGCCTAGAAGTGTCACGCCAACTGTAGTATATATTATGTAGTATATAGTACGTAGTATGTAATATATAGTACGTATATAGTGTGTATATAGTAGTATATAGTATGTATTATATGGTATGACGTATAGAGCCAGTTTTACCTCGGACGAGATGGCACGGTATTTGGAGCTTGTTTTCTTACAGGCCTGTCAAAGGCTCAGAGTTCACCTTGGGCATGTCACATAAACTGCGATCCAACTGCAAGCATTAGAGAGATGTGCAAGTGTTTTAAGTCTAGCTTGCCATGAAATGAATTCCCAAAATTTTGCAGTCCCCAGTTATAGCAAACTCTATATAACTGTACTGAACACAGGTGACGTAACATTAAGTACACAACACTCAAAGTATATTTCTTTTCTTTCGAAAAAAGGCTAAAATTGTACACAAACTTGTTTCGCTGATTGGACTGTAACTAGAGACAACTGGTATTCGCGAGACGAATTCGAGTTAAGTCGTACTTCTAAACTATTTAATTCAGATCCATCAACTCGATTGTATGTTTTCAACTGCTGTGCGTCTTATGGGCTTGCCCGCTAATCACAGACATTCAATACCAAAGTATCTTAGTTCTCATTGGCCCAGTAAATACCACTGTCTTCCGACCAAGGTGCGTGGCCAATAAAGCAAAGAATACTGCATGAGTGCAAGAAGGAGAGTGAAATCTAGCATAGGTGGAATTCATTTCGCGAAAAGCTGATATCCCTGACCTGCTGCTCTGTTAGCAGGTAACGTTGGCTCTCAGCTACCGCATGGCTCTACAAATCTGCTGTACGTGACAGCAGCAACGGATGCTGATAAATCCGTTTTCATAACTCAGTGAAATATAAATATATTTTTTTTCGGATAAGGTTTCCCCCGGCCGCCGCGCTGACACAATGAGTCCGCGCGCGTGTTCGACAATGGCCGCCGGTGACGGCTGCAGCCGTCGCGTGCGCAGCGATGCGCATTGTGCGCGGGGCCGAGTGCGATAGCAGCGGTATCGCGCGATCGCGCCAACAATGCGTCGTTACCGCGCGGGCCCCTGGTATCCCACATCGCGCGCCACGCCCATGCGACCCCCGCCACAACAATGGCCGTATCAGGCGCGGCTTATCCGCGCCGCATCTTATTTGTTTTCTGCCGGTTAGCTCGTCTCTGGCCCTCCCTTGCCCGGGAGAACGCTCCCTTTTTTCCACCCTCGTTCTCCGAATGTAGGACGACCTCGACATGCGCTTTGCCACTTTCATGGTTTCTCCCCCTTCTCGACGGGTCCCAGATAAATGTTGCATTTATTGTGCGTAGACCTGTGGTGAGGGAGCTAGAAAGTCATGTACAGCCACCCAGGAGCGGATCCAAACTTTCGATTTAGGGAGTCTGGAAGGGGGATCATGTTAAAAATTTTGCTTGTGTAGGTCTAGACTTCCGATTCATGGCGAGTAGTATAAAAAAGTTCCTTCGGACACAAGTGGCTGGTGTGTGTAGCGCTGTGGAGTGGGTCAATGACCTTGGATGGCGGCCATTTCGCAACGTGACAAACATTAAAATAATAAATTTTCACCCCAAAATCACTTAATAAATTAATTATTTTACCCCAAAAGAGCATTTTAAAAAAGAAACCATTCCGAGAAAACAGAAAATTGTCCGCTCGAATCCTACAATGAGCGAAATTGATTCTAGGCTCTTTGAAAAAGTCCGCAAATCTGCAAGGTGGTTTTGAGGTTCTTCGATGTGTGAGCCGAAAAACCCTCAAAATAGTAAGAGGAACTAAAGGCTCCCTTCAAACCAGGAAGGACAACAGCCTTATTTGTTTACATCATCCATCCCGACCTCCATATTTTTTACATTATGGACACAGCCGACATGTTTGTATACATAAAGGACCCAGACAGTCATGTTGACTTTTCATGACCTTAACCTTGACTTCGAGTGACCTTGAGCCCAAAAATGGAAAAATCGCACATATTGAACGAAATTTTTAAGAAATCGCGAAAACTTCTGTTATTGGCCATGACCACCATCTGGGATTTACATGCCCTTAACTCCATGTAATCTTGAACAATATATATTTATTATATGCTTGTAAGCACATGTATTTATCAATATTAACTTATATTTAGTTTATTCTATATATAATTATACTTATTTATATTCCTATCTGATTTATATAAATAAGTATGTATTCTTATAGGTGATGGTATCTGCTGTTTACCGATTATCTGTTATTCGTTCTCGCATGAGCATGTGCATGGGTCTTCTCAAATTGCTCCCGTATGTTTTACATTTTAAAGTTTACAGCAGAAGGCCTTGTGTGAGCATAAGTTTGTCTCCTTACAAAAGCTGTAATATGTTTGCAATTTTATTTGCTTTTTTTTTTTAAACTACACGAACTCATATTTGCTAGGAAATTAAAAATTTACAAAATTCTTTCAAATTAAAATTATCAAATTACAGTTTGATAAAGATTGTTCTAATTGTTATCGAAAAGAATATTTGGTTTATGCGAAGTTGCACTTTATTACCATATATATTTATAACTTAGGCGAGTGGTCTATTTTTTTAATAGCGGGCTCTATATTAAGTTTAGGAACAGTAGTGTTCTTTATTGTTTATAAAATAAGAAATTCCTATTAAAATTATAAAACTTAGTTAAAATAACTAGTTTCTATTTAAGTAAAAGTCACTGGGAAACACGTTTTTGATAAGTGATATGATTGTCGTGAAGTCTTTCATTTTGAATTACAAAATTTTTTTTTCATTTAGTAATAAATTTCTCTTCTTTACTCGAGGTATGTATAAAATACTGTCAACTGTCAAGAGTCGAACACAATTGAAAATTCCCTAACACATTAAAAAAAAGCTTAAGACAAAATTCTGCGCTGCATTGTGAAAGTCTCACTCAAAATGCTGAATGTGTTTCATTTGTATTTGCTTTTATACAGTAATTATATTGTTTTGAAAATATCTGTCTGATGTACAGGAGAAAGAAAAAATACTTTTTATGCGGGAAATGTTAATATCCATGGCTCTTCGAATGGCTGGTATAAAAAATATATCACAAGAAAGTTTAACACCGCAATAAGTTCAGGAACTGGCTTCAGGTAATGAATTCCATGGTGGTTGTCGACAAGCCTTATTTATTTTGGCAGAACAGTCCTTAGCATTGTGCCATGTGAGCCTGGAAGTTCGGCATTGACATGTCACGGCCAGTCTGTGGAGATGTCGCTGTGCTCGCAAAAGATAACATAAGGGCATTTGCATAGTCCATGGGTTAACCGCACAGTGTGCATGGTGATGACGATCATATCAGCAATGAGTGGGACAGGTGTGGTGGTTTATCAGAAGCGAAGTAAGCTGCCGTCTCTCACAGATGGGACAGCTTGACCTTCAAGTAAGCTGCCGTCTCGCACAGATGGGACAGCTTGACCTTCGACAAAAATTAAATTATTTAACTTGAACTAAAGATTTCTGAATGGAAGATGCACTTAATTTTTTTAATGTCTACTTTTTTAGAAGAAGTAGGGTATAATTCCTTCGTGGACAGAGAGCTGGGGTTGGTGAATCTGGCCTTGGATGATGTCATGCCAAGGTCATGCGGCCACCATGTTGGATTCCGGACTTCCTGCTCTGTAATTCCGCATCCACCACCTTGAATTATGCCGTCATATCTGTAGCCGGTACGCCGCCATATTGAACTTCCATCTTCTTAGGGAGTTAGCAATTTTCATGCTCTTGCATTCCGACGATTTTCTCCGAGTTCTCAAACTTTTTTCTCTCTAGCATTCTTTCTTCTCTTAATTTCTTTATCTCTTCTCCTTTCCCTCCCATTTGTTCATAATTTGTTTACATCCACTCTTACTGGAGGCCACCATCTTTGTTACTGAAATCCCGCCATTTTTGTTAACATTAGCATGGAGGCCACAATGTTGATTTTTTCATTTATTTCCCACATTAGTTCTGACATTGGCCTAGGAGCACCGCCATATTGGTTCTGGCTTTAGCCACTAGAAGCACTGGTGACGCTCTCGTTAGATTAGACGATCTCGCCCGCCACATTGTATCTGGAATTGGTTGCGAGGGGTGCTGTTTTTTTAGAGCTCAAAATACTATCGGGAATAGTGCGGGATCGAACTGCCGGACCTTGGGTCACTAGACTTACGCCTTAGATCCTTAGACGCCTCGGCTATCGTGACATAGGCTGGGACAAGAGATTATAAAAAACATATATTTTGTAGACAAATTAATAATATTGTGCCTCTTATTAAAGACAGTGCATTTTTTATTTCTTATATAATTTTTTTATGTTCTTATTTAAATATCAATAAATTTAAGACTTTATAATTTTTTATTATATAATGTTTATTTCTTATATACTTTTTAAAGTATTTTTATAAGTATTTATAAAGTATTTCTTATGATATAAGTTAAAATTTTATTTTTTATAAATTTTGGTTTAACTTAAATATATATCATTTTAGATTTAACTTATTTATCTTAAGACTCTCTATTTTTTTAAGGTTTATTAAGTATTTATTTTTTATTGTATTTGTAAAATAATTTTTATTAAAAAAAAAATAAAAAATTGTTAAGTTTTTCTTTGTATTATATAATTGTTATATCTTAAATTCTTTTTGAGTATTTTATTTTAATTCTAAGAAATTTATTAAGAATTTATTTTTTATTATTTTAGTTTTAATTATATTTTTTATTATTTTGGTATAACTGACATCAATATTATTCCAGATTTAACTTATTTAATTTTTAGTATCTTTATTTTATTTAAAGTCTATTTTAAGTATTTATATGTAACTGTTTTTCTTATATAATTTTTAAGTTTCAAATTTTCATTTTTTTATCTTGTTTAACTTACGAATTTAGATTTTACTTGAAGACTTTTATAGTATTTCATTATTATTATAGCATTTTTATGAATTTGTATTTTACTTTAAACTCTATCGAGTGACGAGTCTACAGATTTGTATTTGTCAGACAGATAACAATGTGTCATTAGAATATATGATTACATGACTATGACAAGCACCATATTGGATTTTTATTAGCATATATTACAATTGCTTTTAGTAAATATATGCGAAGTGTTTTATATTATGAACTTTGATTATTCACACTTTTTCGATGTTCATTTACATATAATAATATATTTTTTATATCCCTGACTTAATTATGTAGGGATATAAATACTGAACTTATAAAAAAATATTTCTTACTCCTATGTAATATAATAGTTGTAAATTGTTTCCAAAACACCGCCCCACAAACTGCTCAGTATCTGCTTCACCTAACCTTACTTCATCTAACCTAACATAACCTAAAATTACCTATCCTAACTTCACCTATCATAAGATAACCTAACCCAATCATCTCATAACAACTCTAAATATAAATTTTTTATTTCACTTGACAGTCACTTAACCTAACTGCCAGACCCTTGTCATCTCCAAACCCCTCTTCATCACCCCTTCTTCCAGCTTTACTTAACAGCCATATCGAATTGTACTGAGTACCAAAACATATAAAATTCCTTTCACCATGACATTAGCCTGCCTCAATAATGATATTAACAATACAGGCCATATCCGCAACCATACTTCAGACTTACTAACCAATAATAAAAAGTCATCTATATTGACTACCATTCCAGCCCCACCTAACTTTGCCAGTTACACATATAAACAAGCCATTCCAGCTGCTCAACCAATCAAATATTCCAACCATGCTATCATAAGACCACTATTATTAATTTAACCATCTACGTCACCCATATCGTCTTAATTTCCATCAAAATATCCCGTTCTTACTAACCGGCCATACCAGCTAGAAATTCTGCCCCTCCCATTTAACTGACTAAACATCCCATGAAACCATTCCGCTCATACAAAAAAACGAATCACACAATTATACCATTCTCCTCACACCATCTAACTTATACTTTTTTTCATACTGCCAAAATAACCGAATATGTGATCAGGTCATGCCAATAAACTATTCAAGTAAACTAACTGTACAACCAAGTCATATTTGTATGCACTCCACGCAATTGTGTAGAACTTAAAATGTATTTTAATATAGTGTAGGACACGGAATATTCTTAATTTAGTCACACCCATTCTGCCACATGTCAGGACTTTGAATATATTTAATTTATCTCGCCATCCACTTAACCTAACCACCAGTCCAAGTAAAATTTCCATTTCAGCACTCCATTTGTTGTTGTATGCACTCCACACACTTAACACAGAATATTTTTTACTTAAGTTTCACCCCTTCTACCCCAGGTCAGGACTTTCGAAGACATGTTAAAATAACCTAACATACCCACCAGCACCACCACAACTACGGCCACTACCACCGCCTTAATAGACTCTTATATGTTGTTTACAGTTTTTTTGGTTCATTTTTGAGTCAAGGGTCAAGGGTCTAATAATTATTGTGGTGAGTGGCAGGTCTAACAGTAATCAGCTTTAAGAGTTCAAGCTGAGTAAAGATAACACGAGGATGATATTTATTTTTCACTTTAAAAATAACTTGGCAATGATGATTAGTTAGCAGCTATTGTAGACCATTTCAGAACGGGTGCTATAGCCCTCCTACGACATACACTCGCATAAAAATTGATTTAAACTCACTTAAGAAGTGTTTCAGAGAAGCAGATACACATATTACAATGAATTTATATAGAATTTTTATTCACATACATATAGTGATATTCAATAAATAGATCACCACATTTTTTTTGCAGAATATCTGCTCTACTAACCAATACCAGACTAAATATAATCATACCACTTCCTAGAAGTCAAGCAGAACTAAGTCCACAGTTCGGACATCTTAAAAAAAACCTTTGCTCGATTTAAACTCACCACGCCCCTGTCATTTTATCCGAGGACCAGCTGACCTTGTCAATGTCCAGAGCTATTCTGTATCTGCTTGGTAACTGGTTTCTGTACGTACTTCCTGATCGTTTTCGCACCTGGACTGTGTCAGATAGCATTAGTCAGCACATAGTAGGTCTGTACCTGCACTGCATCTGTTAAATAAAGAGAATGAGTCAGCAGGCTTCACGAGCAAGTAAAAGCCTGCAACTGAACTGAACATTGGGTCAACATGAAGGTAGTTTTCTACATATCCTAACCATCATCTAGCACTTTGCAAATACTAAAACCAGACCAACGCAAGTAAATAATAATATAATATTTTTCACACGAATTGTTTGTGTGCTAATATAAAAATCGCAATCAACCAAAAAAAGCAGTTAATTATGCCGGCCGTCCATACATTTAGCTGCTCTTGAGAATTCTACAAGGTAACCTCCTGCATCGAATGGTTCTGAAACACATATAATAACCTACGGTAATGGGTTAAACATTTCAGAATTTTTTATTCATAATCAGATATAACTAAAAATATCTTTAAGAATGTCATTTTTATGCAGAAGCTTTGTTATGCACACACTGACGTTACTTGTATAAGACTCTGTAAATATTTTAAATTTAAAGTTATAAATTATAAATATATTTTTAAATATTATGAAATGGTGTACATTAGAAATAAAGCACAGCATAATTTTTTTACACAAATTTATTGCTCACAAATTCACCTGGTATTTTTACCTATGTAGTTTATGAGTGTCAGGGGGAGGGGAAGGTGCCTGGCTAGCGAGAATGCCTGGCCGGGAGGGAGGGGAAGAGCTGCACTGGGAGGGAGGGTAAGTCAACCAATGAAAATGGTTGGTCAATAATCATTATTACCGTGTATGGAACATAGTTGCTGAGAAAATACGTAGGTGAAAGCTGGGAAGGAGTGGAAGTTGGCCAATGAAAAATGCTATGATAACTAGAGGTACTATTTTCCTTAAACTACTCCATGTCTCCCACCATTTTTATAGGCTATATAAAGGCCGAAACATCGCCAAATCCCCCACTATGATATCAGTGGTTGCCGTCTGCATATCCGAGTATCATTCTGCTTAGTCGCCATTTTGCATCTACTGAGTTCCTGCGAGGTTTCGTGGTCGCCTTCCACTTTAGCTTCGAGTATTTGCTCGCAGAGGTATGTTATGTTTTCAAGTAAACTTTTTTAAACTGGTTAAATTAATCTTGTTAAAGAATGAACTCTTAATTTTTAAAAGTAAGTGAATAATTGTTTGCCAGAGAGCTCTCAAATAATTTAAAGGTTTTTTTATGGTAACAGTTTTTTAAATTAAATTTATTTGGGTTCATGTTACAATGCAAAGTTATTAATGATGTTTATTTTATTTTGTGCAGTGCTTGTCAGCCAGTACGTCAGCCCCTAGCCAATGGTTCGTGCTTGGTCTGGCAGCCGTCATCGGAGCAAGTCAGCACCGACCATCAGTTGTTACGTGACGTAAATTCTTTAGAAAGTAAGTACTAATACCTATATTAAAAGTTATGTGCATATTTTTATTTTATTTTTTAACGTGCATTCATCCTTTGTGGGTCATCGCAATCAGCAGTCTCAGGTCCTGCCAATTCCTGGAGATTCTGATTTGTCGGCTTGCGGTTAAACCTGTACGTCCATAAGGAAACCACAGCCTCTTCATCCTAATACCACTACGAGACGAATATTTTTTGTGTACGATTTTTCTAAATATAATTTTTTTTTACGTTATGGGATGAACTATTGTCCAGGTGAAGTGACTTCCGTGATTGGGTGCCAAAGAGTCCCCTTCAATCAAATCGCCGGTTTCACGGGAGTGCCTAGCAACACAGCGTATCATAGTTAGGAGAGAACGACGTAGTCTTCCTTTTCTTCTTCTGGTAAGTAACTCTTCTGTCTATATGATAAACTGTTTGTGAGGAATATTAACTATACTCATCAACAAAAAAAATAGTGTTGCTTTATAAACGGGCCGGTGAAATAGCTATATTATTCTGTGTTTAAATCTTTTACCCCATTGATGCAAATTTTTTGAAAAGACGTTTTTGCTATGCAGTGTATAAATTTACTTGTAAGCAGAGTAGTTACCCGTCATAATTTTTTAAAAACCTTTTACAAAGGATTTTCTTGTATTACATCAAACATAATCGAGAAGTGTACATAAAATTTGTCTAATAACTAGGTCAAATATATCAAAGCATAATTTACGACAAATAATACGCTTTGTCAGCATGTGGATTATAACCTACATTACTTGTATTGCTACTCCTCAACGATAAGACCAACTTGACTTACGACTTATTTTTATAGTTTAATATAGTTGCAAGTACTTACAAAAATATTAATGCTTATGCAGGTTTATTTCATTTTAAGAGTTCTGTGTAGATAGTAATAAAGAGTCACATTATTTTTTTATTATTTGAGTTGTATGAAGTTTTCTGAAACTTGCAATACTTTTCTTTTGCACGCTACCACACTTTACATTGCCACTAGTTTTAGCACAAAACAACTATATACCGTTTTATGTTTTTGAGTAACCACCATTTTGCTCTAGCTCAGTATAGTGTAAACATGTCTTAAGGTCTATTGCAAACATGGATGGCCCTTGTAGTGTTTACAAACGAGTAGTTTTACAAGAGTCATCTTTGTACTGTTACAAGCATTTGTAAAATTGCAAACCATTTCCAAGTAAAAATTACAGCGTGCACAGGCTTTCTTGTCAGATGTATTTGCATATTAAATAAAACATGTTTTTTTTCCCGATTTGCATTAATGCAATGTCCAGATTGTTGATATTTTCGTGATCATGTGTTATAGGTTTTTTTTATGTAACTACACTTGTTGATAAAATAATTTTTTCAATGTGTAGTATCTATGAATTTTTTATAACATTATTATTCTTAGTCATAAATAACTTGCCTATAGTACGATTAATTGAGGAACAAAAATTATATAAAAAGTTTTCCTACACAGTTCAGTATTAAATTTTACTTGAACAGTTACACATGTTTTGCTACGCAGTGTATAAATTTGTACATTAATAATTCTTTTTCCAGCTTGAATTAATATGTCAACATTATTACTATTATTCATGAACATATGTTTGCAGGTTTCTTTTGCTGAAGCCTTCAGAATGGTGGGTGGCCGTGTCGAAGTGGGAACTTGGGGGGGGGGGGGGGGCTTTCCAACTTCCTTCGCCTTCTTCTGTCTCTGAGTTAAGTGCAATACCGCCGCCAGGGTTATTTTGTGGGCTTTGTTCTAAATATGTTTTGGCACGCAATAATGGATTGAGGCACGAGAGGACCTGTCTTCACAATTCATTCAGGGTAGTAGAAGCCAGCGACAAATGAGGGATGAAAATTGCGCTAAAGAGAAGCGCATCTGAGAAGCTGTAATGGAGTCGTGCGGCAGAAGGCAGCTGGCAACTGCAAATTCTGTAATACTCCATTTGCCAACATAGCAGATGCCCGAAGACACGAAAAGCGGTGCAATTTTAACCCGGAGAAAAATACATATACATGTGAAGATTGCGGCAAAGATTTCACGAGGACGGACAAGCTGAGAGAACATGCCAAGAAGTGTACCGGTCCAGTACCTCCACCTGCGAAGAAGGCCAAGCGTGATGTTTCCACCCAGTGGCAGCCAGCACCTGCACCAGCAACACGTTCGAGAATCGTCGCGGGGTCTGGACAGCCGATGGCCTACAGATTCGTATTAGCGGAGACCACATTTAGAGGCAATTTTAAGATGTATGTGGTCGAAAATACGAACGAAGAGGCTAAAGATGTGTGCACATATATTGAGAGACTGAAGCAAAATGTAACTGACCAGCTGCAGGAAGTAATAATGGAAAATGGGCCAGTTATGTTTCATTTGTTCCTGGTGTGTGACTATGGCAAACCTGAGCCCCACGAAGACGAAGTAGACCAGTGCGCCTTCAATACCAAGAATGCCCCATTACACAATGAAGATGATGTGGAAAAAGCTGTGGCGGCCAGATTGGTCAAGACCTGTCAAGATGAGGGCGAGTACCAGGGTAAAGGATCAGAATGGACACTTACTGTAGTGAAGAGACTGGAGTTCCGAATTAATAAATGGGATCCAGTGCGTATATCCAGCTACACAGATTTGCCAGTGGCCATTAAGAGTAAAGAAGCTGTAATCGACCCGAAAAACGAGGATCACGAGTGCTTCATTTGGGCTATATTCGTCATATATGTTTAAGATATACATCCTGAACGAGTCAACCACCACTACAGAGAACTGGAGACCACATTCAACTTCGATGGTATCGAGCTCCCCACACCTCTGCACCAGATAACCAAATTTGAAAAAACAAAATCCTCGAGTGACCGTAATTGTATTTATTCTTAATGATGACGTGAAGGTAGTGCCAAGGCAAGTCTGTAATGAAGAGAATCCCATGCATTTTGATCTCCTCCTCCTCACCACCGAAGACAATGCACACTTCACATATATAATTTTTTTTTTGTCTTTCCTGATGAGGTCCCAAATAACAGCCCACCATAGTGAAATCTATATCTGTAAAACGTGTTTCACGCACTACGATGACCAGTTCCGAGTAACAGGAAAGACAGGCGAAGAGATGTTTGCAGAGCACAAGAAGTATTGCAGTCCGCATGCTCCAGAGAGAATCGAGATGCAGAGCCACGCCAAGATGGGAGATGACCAAACCTCATATTTACAAACCACCACAATGCAAACAAGCTGACAATCGTTATTTATGCAGATTTTGAAGCAATGCTCCTGCCCGTCCAGACCTCTCAGGCCGACCCACAGACATCTAGCGCGTACACATATCAAAAACACGAGGTGTATAGTTTTTGTTACTTTGTTCAAATAGATAATGAGATAATACCCGCTGCTAAAACAAGTCTGCCAACGGAGCCAATGATTTACACTGCAGAAGATGCAACCCTAACTTTATTGTAGAGATCGTAGACATTGGACATAAGGTGAAATAAATTTATGCAACAAGTGAACCCATGAAGCCGCTCAGCAACCTGCAATTACTGAATCATACCATGTCAGATACCTGCTGCTACTGTGAATAAATATTTACACAAGACAACTGGAATGTAATGGACCACGACCACTTCACTGGAAACTACATTGGGGCCGCCTGCAATAACTGCAACAAACTTCGGCGCCATCCAAAACGATTACCTGTGTTATTGTACAACTTGACATAGGACGAGAACTTTATAATCAAGCAGCTAGACTACGACGACAAGAAAATCTTCATCATCCCACATACAGAGGAAAAATCAATCATTTTCTCAAAATCTCTGGGGGAAAAGTTTTATATACAGTTTATCGAACCTTCCACTTCATGTCGGCCAGCCTCGCCACTCTCGCCGAAAACCTGCCACGAGACCAGCTTATAAATACTGAAAATTCTTCAGCCTAGATGGAATGGAACTTGTAGGGAAAAAGGGCGTGTTCCCCTATGATTACGTAGGCTGCCTGCAGAAACTGGAAGAGATGCAGCTGCCCTCAGCAACAAATTTTACAACAGGTTGACGGACACGGCCATCAGTGAAGAGGACTTTACTCACGCGCTTAATGTCTGGAAAAAATTCGGCTGTCAGAAACTGGAAGATTATAGTACCTTTTATTTGAAGACTGATGTTTTGTTGTTATCAGATGCATTTGAAAACTTTAGGAAACTGCCTGGAAATATAGGGCCTGGACTGTGTCCATTGCGTGAACGCGCCGAGCTTCTCTTTAGACGCAATGTTGAAACACTCCAAGGTCGAGCTGGAACTATTGGTCGATTACGACAATTATTCACTGAAGAAGACATAAGAAGCGAAGTGGTCCTATTTGTGAAGCGTCGTGTGAAAGCTAATAATATGTATATTACATCCACATATGATACCAGTAAGCCGCCCGTCTACCTCCAGTACCTAGACGCCAACAACTTGTACAGGTGGGCAATGTCTCTGCCCCTTCCTGTGCATGACTTCCAGTGGGTGAGCACCACCATCGACATCACCGCGGTGCCAGATGCTGGACTAAACGGTTACATGCTGGAGGTAGATGTAGCATATCCTGCAGAACTCCATGACTTTCACAAAGACCTACCATTCTTGCCCATCAACGAGTGTCCTCCAGGTGGCAAGACCAAAAGGTTATTGACTACAATGCAAGTTAAGAAGAATTATATTATACATTACATCAACTTAAAACAAGCATTATCCCACTGCCTCCAGGCGACGAAGTTTCAATGTGTACTGCAATTCGAAGAAGAGACATGGCCCAAGCCCTACATCGACCTGTACACTGAAGAAAGGCCGGCAGCCGGCAATGATTTTGAAAAATACTTTTTTAAGCTTATGAACAATGCAACATTTGGTAAATTAATAGAAAAAAAAGGAAGGGGCAAGTCATAGAATTGGTGTGCAATGAGAGAAGACTGAAGAAACTATAGCTAAACCATCATTCAAGTAAACGCACAATATACACAGAAAATTTATCCCTGATAAAAATGGAAAAGGAAACCATATTATTTGACAAACCTATTTACGCCGGCTTTTCAGTTCTCAACCTCTGCAAAACTGTAATGTACAGGTTCCATTACGACAACAAAAGTATGAAGACCGCATTAATTTAATTTATATAGATACCGATTCGTTAATATACGAAATTGAAACAGAAGACAACTATGCAGACCTAGCCGCAGATCCCATACTCATGGAAGAGATGGATACCAGCACATACCTCCTCTCAACCTTGCAACCCAGCCAACAGGAAAGAGGTGGGGAAATTTAAAGACGAGTGTGTTGGAGAACTGATGAGCTAGTTTCTAGGGCTACATTCGAAAATGTACATATATATATGTGTGTGTGTGTGTGTGTGTGTGTGTGGAGACAAGATTACCAAGAAAGTCAAGTGTGTACAGAAGACAAGCCTGAAGAAAAAAATTGCCACTTCAAGATTACAAGAGAGTTTTGGAGTAGCAGCAAATCGTGCATGTAACCATGAATAATATAAGGTCATACCACCACGAAGTTTATACTCAGTGCATGAACAAAATCGTGCTCACATGGCAGGACAACAGACAGATATTGGATGGTGGTATACTGACAGAGGCATATGTTTACAATAATTAATAAACAAAGTTTCATACACCATCATATGGTCATATTGGGTAGAAATTTGGAAGAGAAGAAGAAAAGCAGAGAAGAAAAGAAGAGAAGAAAAGAATAGAAGCAGAAGAGAAGAATATTTCATTCCAATATAAGAATATGGTGATGTATGTATGTAAAATTTTGTAGCTACTACCGACAGCACACACACCTTTAAGGTCCTAATACACAGCTAACGGTTCCAGCCCATTTCCTTACTGGGGTTGTGGGGGTGAAATATTTTTAGTTGTGACATTTTGACCCATTGTAACAACTAGAGGCGGTATTGTTCTTACCAACCATATCAGTCTACTTCATATCTTCCTCTTTATCTTTCATTCTTTCCTTCTATTTAATTTTGGCTGTTATCTTTATTCTTGTTGTCTCTTCTTTTCATTGTGTTTTTTGTATGGGTTGGTTTATTTGTCGGCGTAGTAACCCGCCTATACAGGTCATTCTCGCAGCACCTTTGAGATTTAAAATATATATCTCTTCGTACAACTGTAAGAGCATGCTGTATTGCTCTGTCCCCAGCCGGAGAACCACGCGCACGGTTGCTTTACCAGCCATTCGGGTGGTAAAGTGGGAGGACGATGTCAAAAAGTATACCAATTAGAAACCCAAATGATGTATGAGAAGTTCCAACCCGAAGTAATTATAACCAAACAAAAACGTTAATTTTTAACAAGAAAAATTATATGTAACTAAAATGTTAAAATATGTAAGTACTATTAAAAATAATCTTTAATTAATTAATTAATACTGTCATAAAATTTTCTTAAATGGCATCAGATGCAACATTCCTTTGTGCACAATGAAGACGATACCTACAAACACACATGCAATTTATGTGAAAATTAATATATTATTATTTACTTGTGTTGGTCTGGTTTTAGTATTTGCAAAGTCCTACATGATACTTTGGATATCTAGAAAACTTCCTTCATGCTGACCAAATGTTCAATTCAGTTGCAGGCTTGTACTTGTTGGTGAAGCCTGCTGACTCATTCTCTTTACTTACCAGACAACGTGCTGGTACAGACCTGCTATGTGCTGACAAATGCTATCTGACACCGTTCAGGTGCGAAAACTGCCAGGAAGCACGTACAGACACCAGTTACCATGCAGGTACAAACTGGCTGTTGATATTTAAAAGGTCAGCTGGTCCTCGGATAAAATGACGGGGGCGTGGTAGGTTTAAATCTAGCAATGGTTTTTTTCAAGATGTCTGAACTGTGGACTGAGTTCTGTTTGACTTCTAGGAAGAGTGTGGTTTAATAGAGCAGATATTCGGCAAAAATGTGGTGATCTATCCATTGAATAGCACAATTTGTATGTGATTAAAATTTAAATTTTAATGCATTGTAATATGTGTATCTCCTTCCCTGAAACACTCGTTAATTCAGTTTAAATCAACATTTATGCGAATGCATGCCGTAAGGGGGCTATAGTACTCGTTCTGAAATGGTCTACAATAGCAGCCAACTAATCATCATTGCCAAGTTCTTTTTAATGTAAAAATATATTTCGTCTTCGTAGTATTTTCGCACAGCCTGTACTCATAAAGCGGACTACTGTCAGACCTGCAACTCACCACACTAATTATTAGACCCTTGGCCCTTGACTTAAAAATTAGCCAAATTAGACTCTAAACAACTTATCAGAGTCTATTAAGATGGTGGTGGTGGTGGATATGTTAGGATAGTGAGTTAGGTTAGGTTAACATGTCTTTCAAAAGTTCTGACATGGGGTAGAATGGATGTGACTAAGTTAAAAATATTCCTTGTCCTACACTATATGAAAATACATTCTAGGTCCTACACAAGTGCGTGGAGTGCATACAAATATGACTTGGTTGTACAGTTAGTTTACTTGAATAGTTTATTGGCATGACCTGATCACATGTTCGGTTATTTTGGCAGTATGAAAAAAAGTATAGGTTAGATGGTGTGAGGAGAATGGTATAATTGTGTGATTCGTTTTTTTTTTTATGAGCGGAATGGTTTCATGGGATGTTTAGTCAGTTAAATGGGAGGGGCAGAATTTCTAGCTGGTATGGCCGGTTAGTAAGAACGGGATATTTTGATGGAAATTAAGACGATATGGGTGACGTAGATAGTTAAATTAATAATAGTGGTCTTATGATAGCATGGTTGGAATATTTGATTGGTTGAGCAGCTGGAATGGCTTGTTTATATGTGTAACTGGCAAAGTTAGATGGGGCTGGAATGGTAGTCAATATAGATGACTTTTTATTATTGGTTAGTAAGTCTGAAGTATGGTTGCGGATATGGCCTGTATTGTTAATATCATTATTGAGGCAGGCTAATGTCATGGTGAAAGGAATTTTATATGTTTTGGTACTCAGTACAATTCGATATGGCTGTTAAGTAAAGCTGGAAGAAGGGGTGATGAAGAGGGGTTTGGAGATGACAAGGGTCTGGCAGTTAGGTTAAGTGACTGTCAAGTGAAATAAAAAATTTATATTTAGAGTTGTTATGAGATGATTGGGTTAGGTTATCTTATGATAGGTGAAGTTAGGATAGGTAATTTTAGGTTATGTTAGGTTAGATGAAGTAAGGTTAGGTGAAGCAGATACTGAGCAGTTTGTGGGGCGGTGTTTTGGAAACAATTTACAACTATTATATTACATAGGAGTAAGAAATATTTTTTTATAAGTTCAGTATTTATATCCCTACATAATTAAGTCAGGGATATAAAAAAATATATTATTATATGTAAATGAACATCGAAAAAGTGTGAATAATCAAAGTTCATAATATAAAACACTTCGCATATATTTACTAAAAGCAATTGTAATATATGCTAATAAAAATCCAATATAGTGCTTGTCATAGTCATGAAATCATATATTCTAATGACATATTGTTATCTGTCTGACAAATACAAATCTGTAGACTCGTCACTCGATACAGTTTAAAGTTGAATAAAAATACTTAAAATAAACATGAATACTTAAAAAGTATACCAGTTAAATCTAAATAATATATATGTAAGTTAAAGCATAATAATAAAAAAAACAAAAAAAATTCTTTTAAAAAATTATATAAGAAGTATAATAAAAAATAAACACTTAACAACTACACAAAATAAAAAAATCAGATACTTAAAAATTAAATTAGTTAAATATTAAATAATGTAGATATAAGTCAAACCAAAATAATAAAATTTAATTAAAATTAATAATTTCTAAGTGAACACTTAAAAAAATACTTACAATAAAAATAAAATTCTTAAAAAAGTACATAATAAATAAAAAGTATATAATAAAAAAACTTATAAATTAGTGACCTTTTAGTAAAAACATTTAAATTTATATAATAATAATAAAAAAAACTTTAAACGTACTAAAAATCTAAAAAAATATACCTAAAAATTAAATAAGTAAATCCTAAATAATATGTATGTAAGTTAAACCAAAATAATATAAACATAATTAACACTAATATAGTTAAAGGAAAAATTTATAAATTACTAATTTAAAAACAAATTTTTTAAAATTATATAAGAAATAAAAATAATATAATTAAAAATAAAAACTTAAAAATTACTGATATTTAAATAAAAACATTAAAAATTATATAAGAAATAAAAAATGTAATGTTTTTAATGAGAGGCACATTATTATTTATTTCTCTACATGCTATATACTACTTATAAACTCTTTTCCCAGCCCATATCGCGATAGCCGAGTGGTCTAAGGAGTAAGACTGGCGAGCCAAGATCCGATAGTTCGATCCTGCACTATTCCAGATGGTAATTTGAGTTCTAAAAATCAGCGCCCCTAACATTCAATTCCAGAACCAATATGGCGGCGAGATCGACTAATCGAACAAGAGCGAGCCCAGTGCTCCAAGTGGCTAAAGCCAGAACCAATATGGTGGAGCTCCTAGTGGCAAATATGGCGGCCTCCAGTAACAAATATGGCGACCTCCAGTAACAGCGTATGTAAAAAAATGATGAACGAATGGGAGACAAGGAAAGAAGAAGAGAAAATGAGAGAGAAATGTAAGAAGAAGAGAGAAGAAGAAATAATGCAAAAGAGTACACAGTGGGAGCACTCGGAGAAAACCCTCGGAATGCAAGAGCATGAAAAATGTTATACTGGCTACGACTATGGTGGTCCAAGATTGCGGCGTACAGACTACAAATATGGAGGTATAATGGTTAGCAACATGACAGAATCCAAGATGGTGGATGCGTGACCGTAATGACAAAGCGGGAAGTCCGTAATCCAACATGGTGACCACGTGACTTGGTGTGACGTCATACAATGTCAGATCCATATCCACCAGCCACAGCCCCCTGTCCCAGAAGGAACTATGCCCTACTACTCTTAGAGTTGATATTAACTATTTTATATCATAAACGAACAGATCTTAAAACAATGTATTTGTTGTTATGTTGGTTGTATCATTATTTATACTATTGATTTATTTCTATGCTTACAATTATTTTGATGCACTAAATTCACCGACTATAAACACTTTAATTCCTTAATTTTAAAAGGGGTTAATACAGGATTTATTATTACGCAGCCGATTACTTTAGACTGGCTCCCAAAACAATTTCAGAGCTGTGGAAGGTATATATATTATTTGGAAATTTGTATCTTACTTCTTAATGTTTGCCAATAATTCTAGTGGTATATGCCATGTCTACTAAACTACCAAATATAGTTTAATCAAACATGTTGCGTTGATGCATTTAATGTCAGCAGTTAAGCACTAAGCAGTGGTGTCAATCTTCCACCAGTTTAAACGATACCATCACTAAAACAAATAATTTGCGCCGAACTATATTCGCTTTCTGTTAATTATTGAAGGTGGACATTTAGATCAAATACTGGATTTTTATGCTTAATATAAATACGTCAAAGACAAATACCCGCAGTCATATTTAAACAAGGCGTAATAACTCAGCTCAGGTAGACAGGTTGTGTTGTGTACTATTAATTTAGTGACTTAATTAAACAGCTACCTATAAATGTATATATATATATATGTGTGTGTGCGTGTGTGTGTGTGCGCGCGCGCGCGCAAGTGCACAAATCTGGTGCGTTGTCCTTAATTTATTCCAGCTGAGACCATCCTTTTCGAGAAATCACCCAACACATACAAGTAACAAGAGGTTAAAATATTATAATTATTTTCCCTCAACGGGTTAAACACAATATTGTAGTACGTATATAACAAATATGTTTTCAATATACAGGCACTGTTAAAAAGATGACCTTAAAACTGTCAAAAATTGTGAACATTCTTACGAAATGGTTTTTCGAAATATGGTAAAAATTATTTGAACATCTGGAAAACAGTAAACAAAGCATTTGACAGTTAAAACGTAGAAGTCACATGGCGGTGTTTTATGTATATGCATAGCGGAAGGATACGTAATCGGTAACCAAATGTAGAACTTCAGCAGGGCCTCGGAATGGATTTTAATGATGTAGTGCACAACTACTAACAAACAGATCGTAATGGTGGAAGATATTTGCAACACAGGATATGTTAAATAATAAAAAAAGTATGTGCTGTTAACATGTAAATTTCTTTTAAGCTTACACAATGTATATTTCAAAAATTACGTTTCATCATTTCGAGCTAACTGCTTAGACGATGAATCTCATGTACTGTCTCCAGTGTATAGAAAACAATCATTTTGTTTCAAAACTATATTCTATTTCTATGTGCTAGTGAACACTAGAGTTTTGCTTCTAGATCGGAGAAAGCAAATTATACATTTATTTATTTCCTCCGCATAGAAAATATATATCACAGAAGCCTTCGGAATGCTTAATCCATTCAGACTCAGTCTGTAACGAGGCTAAGTGACTGAGAAACAGTCTAGGTCATATTATTGAAGGCAAACAGTGACAAGAAACTATAAAATTAAAGGTTAGCAAAACCTTTAATTGTTATAAAATATGTATGAAGAGGTTGGGAGTCTCTTAACAGTGAGTTATTGAGTGCCGATGAGTATGGAGCGGTGCTGGATATGGGAGATCATTGAGAAAAATCCTCAGCTAATCAAACAAGAATCAGCAAATATGTAAAATTTTTACTTGGGTAAATATTTCAGTTTCATTTGACCCACACAGAAATAAAGGGATAAGGCCCATTGTGATGTTAATTATGCATATAGTGGAAGAATACACAATGTACGTACAAGTAGATCTTAAGCAGGTCTTTCGAAACTGTTTACCACAAACAGCTTATACTGCTTGCAAGCCAGGGGAACCTTATTTATGTATGAAAGTCAGGGAGTCAAAGTTAATACGTATTAAACTGAATGTACTGTCATACATAGACGTTTTCTATAATACCAAATGTCATCTCCAAATGTAATGTTCTTACAAGAATCAAACAGCAACCTCGAGTCGTAGTCTTCCAACATATAATGTCCAGCTTTTTGCTTTCATGCGTTGATGTCCAAAAAACGAAACAGCATCAATGCTTTCTTCAACACTCACAGTTTTACGACAAAAAGTAATGTCGTGCTCCGCTACATCATAATTGCAACTCACTAAAATATAATAAACTCGTCCACCGTAAAACCACTTCTGTAAATTTATGGTTTACAAGTTCTCTCAACCTAAAAACACTGCTTCACCTCCAGGATGGATGAATTACTATTCTTCTTGAATCACTGAGTAATAAGTTTCTCTTCACTTTTCTGAGTATCTGAAAAAAAAAATTAATTACAACCACAACACACGTGAAGGGTGTATTGCCCCTACAATTCGAATAAGTTTTCGGCCAATGGTCACATTTTGTAAGTGAATAAGTATTTTTACATTTGTCACAGGAGGTATGCTATGAATCACTATACCTTGGTTTGAAACTTTGGAAAGGCAATGAACATTATATTTAGCAGGTCTTAAATATTGCATCTGTAGTGGTAATTCTCAGAACGTCATTAATTGCAGAATACATTTTAAAAGCTATGGCGGATATTAACGAGGTCTGGAATGCAAGGAGATCACAGAGAATACTTGCAACATCATCCTGCTCAGAAATCCGGGGATGATCCCAGAACATATGATTGATTATTCACTCAGATAAAAAAATATGCTTATTGAAAATTTAATTTGGTCACATACATGATTAAGTATAATTTAAAATTGAAAACAAAAATGACAAAAAGAAAAAAAATAATAAAACACTGTTTGCAGACAAAATTTGTATCTCATTTTCTGTCTCTTTACGTGCTTTTACACACACCTAATATATACACTTAAGCAATGTCTATCATTTAGGCGTGGCATAAGGACTCCAGTTCGAGACCCAAACCCATAGAAGTATGAATTTACTTTTGGACCTAGAAATAAAAGTGGTTATTTTTCCAAGTGTTCTATGAATATTATTATATAATGAAACCAAAATGTAATAATCCTGGAGTCGGAATGAAACTCAAGGTTTGTGATGTTATTAACGGCATGAGTTTTTCGAAGCTTATTAGTGCAGTTCGTGCACTATTTAGTGTTAATGTGCAACTCGTACAAACTTTTAAGCAATCTGTAACTATTCGGTATGGCATAGGGACCCCGAGTTCGAAGTCCGAAACTATAAAATCAATATTAATTTTCTCTTCGTCTTAGAAATATCGGAGAGCATTTTACACGTGATGGGAGAATTTACATATGGAGCTGTGATGCATGCTGATACCTTAGTTGTTCAGATGTCGGGAAGTTAACATCTATTTGGAAGCATTCTCTCGGTATACCACAAAGATGAAATGTGAATACAAAGGTCTGCCTTTAACTTCGACGATCATGGAGCCGTGACCTGCACCATCAATAACTAACAAGGCTTGAAATATTTCACACAGTAAACATTAATTCTAGCATTTATATTTATCATGTCAATCAAACCTATATACAGACATATCAAATTTGAAAAACATAGAGTAAATTTTTTTTTAATATTTAACCCCTTAAACCACTTCAACTTAGTAACAATCTACAGGAAAGAGAAAACCTGACATGCATGTTACCATGGAAAGAATTAGCTTTAATTAGTAAAAAACCCACATTATTGTTAGCACAGGAAAAACCCTACCAGATGAGTTGAATAAACTTCTGACTGATTCGCTAGCCATTAACTTACTATCGTTGCCCTGTCCGTAAATATATATTTTTTAATGTGAAAATATATTTCGTCCTGGTATTATCTTCACTCAGCTTTAACTAAAGGTCACACATAAAGCAGACAAGTGACTCCTGTCAGACCGACCACTCGCAAGACTGCTGACTCTTTAACTCTTTGACTATAAATTAATCCGAATCACTCCAAATCACTCGAAATGAATCAAAACTTACCCCAAAATGTCTCCAAAATGACTCGCGACTCCTATCCACCCCTCCATCGCTCAATCGATCCCCTACATTGTGTATCAATGCCTTCACGCGATTGGCCAGCTGAAATCACGTGGTAACTAGGTCATCGGCTGTCCGAACAATATATTAATGGTATATTATGATTGGTTCAAAGTCAATATGATGTTATAAGGCTTGTATATATGTATATTATAACCAGTAGGGTGGTCAGATGAGAGACTTGGTTTGACAACGGCTGCTGTGAATGATACATCGTCTCGACCAGCTTCTACGTCAGGTAATCCATGGCTAGTTACGTTAAAGTGGGGTGTATATTGCCCACCAATGGTTCCTTGATATCGACTCCTTCAGCTATGACACCTACAGCACTAGCAGCATCTACTTCCACCAGTGCAGTGCCATCGACTTCTTCGGATGCGCTGCCTACAATTGTGTTGCCATCGAATTTTTCAGCTGTAACACCTACATCACTACAAGCATCTACTACCACCAGTTGAGTACCATCTTTTCAGATTGGTATAGTGCCTTCGACGTCTTCAGGAGTAGTACCAGCAGCGGCTGAGGTACCTAGAACAGCATTGTAGGTGTTACCTGCTCCTTTAGCTCCAGCACCTACATCTCCAACAGGTCCATTCGATTCTTTGCATAAACCACTAAATCATAATCAGTGTTCTTTTTTTTAAGACATTTACTTTCTGCTACATTTTACGGCGACATAAGCTATTTTATTGTGCTAGGAATTCCTGTCATATATATTTGTGTGACAGGTGCGGTAAGCTTTTCAGCCATGCCGACAGTTTACTGCAAAGACCTGTAAAAGCGAAGAGCATTTCTCATCAGTACTTCGGTACCAGTTTTACTGTATGTAGGTCTCTTGTCACTTTGGTACATGCCCTCAAAAGTATAGATACCTACATAACCTGCCCTGCACAGTGTGTCGGTGTAATATATGGCATGATAGTTTCACACAAGGGGAGCACAAATGTGAATAGCAAAATTCATAAAATACTATAACCCACAACAAAGTTGCATGTATTGACATGCATATATTGAAAAATATCGTAATTTTTTAAGGAGATGAGCGACTTCACGTACGCATCCACCCAATACGAAACGTGTTCGATTCCCTGTGGGGCTGCTCTCAGATTTTCTCAAATGCACTGGTCGGCGGGGTTTTCTCAGATATCTCCCGTTTCCCCCGCCCTTGCATTTCAGCGCTGCTCCATACTCACCTCACTTCACTATCATCGGTTCTCAAGACCTCGATGTTATAAGAGCCGCCCTATTCTCTCCACTCTCCACTCGTTCAAGGGGGTTTGATTTGTGTGAGTTATGTCGTAGCTCTACTCTGGTCGTTGGCAATAAATTTTCATTGCACTTTTCGGAACAATAAATTTTGCTAAAAATTGTCCGGTATTTATAGAAACGTTAATTGAATTTACACATTTCCTTATTATAAAAAAATGAATATGCAAGGGTAGTAAAATACGGCCACAAGACACCGGGCAGCAGAAAATAAAATAGAGATAGTGAGTGAAGAGATTTGGGCGGTCTTGAGAGCTGATGGGGGTAAGGTGAGTTGAGTATGGGGCAGCGCTGGAATGAAAGGGTGGGTAAAACGGTAAATCCCCGAGAAAACACGCTGGCCAGCGGTATCGTCTGGCACGATTCTCACTTGCAAAATACAGGATTAAACCCAATTCGCCTTAGTAGGAGGCGAGCAGTAAAACCGCTCATGCACCGTGGGCCCAAAAACGTAGAGACCACAAACTTTAATTTTTAAAACTCCTGCTCTCCCATTCCATTTTATTTACCAGCGATAATAATTTTGCACATATATATATATATATAATATGCCAACCTTAATTCCAAAACAACCAAGTTTTTTAAAAACAAATATTTAAAAAAAATGAACCAGACAATGTTGTTGAAATTAATTTTATTAATATAATTTGCTTTTAAATTCCCGTTAGACAGAGGCCATATCGAAACTATTTAAAATTACTTATATAAATATATATATAGTTCGTATATTCGGAATATTAGTAAGAATACATACGATAATTGTGTAACAGAAACATATCCATACACGTATATATATACATGTACTGAAACTCGCAAACTGCACAGCCTCGGTGGCGCCGGAGGCAGAACGTAAATCTTATAATCTTAAGGCCGTGAGTTAGAATCTCACTCGAGGCAATTTTCTTTCGGTAATCATATTTACTGATTTTAGTTCCTCCCATAAGTTAGATTGATCTGTTAGATCTCTTTTTTTTTTTTTTTTATGAATAGTAGGCAACATGCATCACAAATACAGGCTATTAAAAACAAAACAAAAAATTATATTCAGCAAGATACAAAAGTGCCTACCGACGATCATGTAGATGGTTTCTAAAATTGTTGAAATGTAGCAAAATCTAGAACATAATCTCTTGAGGACTTTTGTCGTCAACCAGTCGAATCTTCAAGGAACATCATTTTTATCCAATCATATTCTTCAGTAGCATAAACGTTGCATTGTTACCTGTGATATGTAAGAGCCAACATATTTTTAAAAAAAGTGGAAATGATTTATATTAATGTTCGACTTCCTTTGCGTCATTTATGTATGCCTACATATCACAGTTAACAATGCAACGTTTATCCTACTGAAAAATATGATCGGATAAAAATAATGGTCCTTGGAGATTCGACTGGTTGACGACAACATGACAGAAGTGTAAAATAATGACTATATGTTTGCCGATCGTAAGCAGTATTCTGTAACGCCAAGAGGGGCGTGACTTCTATAACATACATTTTTACTACGGGTATATGTGTGAATCCATCTGGTATTGTTAATGCAGAAATAGCGCGCTACATGCACCATTCCACTGATAATCGCAAAATATCATCTAAAAGTAGGCGTACCATAGAGAGTGTCAATACACTCTAAATCGGAATCAGTAGATATTTACTGATTGCCAGTTAAAACTGCTCCATCCGGAATCTGTAAAAAAATACCACTGATTCATCAGTTAAAAGAAATCCCCTAATTCAAACAGTAGAAAATTAGTCATTTATAGTTGACTAGGAAGTAAGCTCAATGGTAATAACATTGCCGAGCATTCCTATGTCAGATAAGTTAAGTACGCTTGATTTTGCCGCGAAACAAAAATTTTGTGTACATAAACATTATTTGTGGATGTGGTTGGGATCGAACCCCCACCCATAAAGTAGGCATGCTGTAACTTTCATGGTCAGCCATATTACCCATGTCCTACTTTATCTATGTGTAACGAGCTCTTGTATTATGGGTAGATACTAAATAAACAAATTACAATGGCAAACGGCTGTTTGTTTGATGATGTGAAAGTACTTAATGTTGTCTAAATATATACGTATTCTGCGTACGTGCATGTCTTTGCAAGTTTCGAAAGTCAATCTAAGTTAAGTTCGGTTCAGATTTTGTGCATTAAAAAATAACAATAGTGCTTTCAAACTGCGAGGTTATCGATGTTCACTAGTATCCACCATTTTAAAATGCAATGAGACAATGCAGATTTAAACTATTATTTGAGTGACAGATTAGTCAGTAATAATTTTGTTAATTCGACAGTGAGATGATACAGTAAGTTAAACTGGATTTTCACCGACAAAATGTTCGATTTCTGCAAGTTGACTAATCAAATAATAAGAAAATGACAGATTTTATGAAAGAATCAATCGGTTCTGACACTCCACTGTCGAATCAGCTGTGTTATTAGTAGTCAATCTGTCATTTCAAAGCAACAGTTTCATCCTGTAAAATCTCGTTCCGCTGTGAAATGGCGAATACAAGAAAATAGCGACAAACGCGTTAATTGAAACGACTATATATTTTAAAGCACATAATCTCAACGAAGTTTAACTTAGATTGACTTACAAACCTTGCAAAGACATGCACGTGCTCAGAATTAAGGTATGTTTCGACCGCATGAAGTACTTCCACAGCCGTTTGCCATAGTATGTTAATGTTATTAAGCAAAATACAAGAGTTACTATCAGAGTGGCAAAGTAGTGCAGTCGGTAAGACGACAGAAATTAAGACTGGAATATCTGTTGCATTATGGGCGGAGGTTCGAGCTTAACCACATAAAAAAAAAGCAGGTAATAGTTTTGTTTGGCGACGAAATAATTTTACTTAATTTATTTCACACCGGTTTGCGTTTTTCTTTAAATTCTGCTATTTATTAATGAATCAACTATAAATAACTGATTTTCTACTGTTTCAATTAGTGGATTTGTTTTAACTGGAGATATTAGTAGTTTTCTTGTTCTACAGATTCCGGATGGAGCAGTTTCAACTGGCAATCAGTAGATATTTACTGATTCTGATTTAGAGTGTACGTAACCGTTTTGTTTTCTATGTATAAATATAGCATCACTTGAGAAAATGTAGCCTTATGTCGTATGTCGGCGACCAAACAATCGATTTCCACAAAATTTTTACACACGCAAATCTGTGTGTCTGGAAATATCAACAATATGGCTGCCGTACAAATAATCTAGACAAGTTTGCCATATCTATTAAATAATTTAACAAATTTCAATTAAACTTCTCATGCTGACAGCATTCATTAGAAGCACCAAATATAATTATGGAGATGTTTTTTTGGTCGCCATACTGTGTTTATTTAAAGCTGATAAAATTTTAATTTTATACCATATCTCGGTATCAAAACAACTTATTGCAACCTAATTTTGAACACAAATGTTACTGCAATGGGAAATGTAAACTTAAATCATTTAAGTGGATAATGTTTTTCTTTAAATTTTTGTAAAAAAAATAATTTATATATGTTAGTACCATCTATGAAATAATTTTACAATATTACACTAAACTTTGTATGCTGATCGTATATATTAGAAGCACAAAATATATCTATACAGATACTCCGTTAAACCTTTTTACCATAGTGCCAAATGGGAAAACAAAGCTTTTTATTCAATATCTTGTGAATTAGTTAACCTATTTCCACCAAATCCTTCACGCACACTATAAATTCGATCAGTGAAAAAGCACTCATTCGCAGTGAATTATATTTACTAGAGTCAGTGAAAACGGCTCCACTTCGAATAGGTGGAAAACCACTAGTTATTCAGTTAAAAAATTCCACTGGTTGATTAAGTGACAGACAACTGCGTGCGGCCAATTAAATATTATTTTTATTGAATTCAGCTATATCATTAAGAGAAATAGGGTCCGCGCTGGCTGAGCTGTTAGCTTGCTCGCCTTCCAGCAAGGCGAACCAGGTTCGATCCCCGGCTAGGCCACTCCCGGACCTTCGCAAGTGGCGATCGACCCGGGCGATGCCGCTAGTCGGCGGGTTTTATCGAGAATCTACCGTTTCCCCCGCCCTTGTACTGCTAAGAGCCGCTCAAATATCTCAACTGAACTCAACCATTGCGATAAATAAACATATTTCTGATAGTCACTCTTTACATTGTTCAATATAACACGATTAAAAAAGAAAGAAAAATTTTGCAGTGGCCAGGACGAACCCATTCCATTCTGCTTCTACACCGTTACCAAATTGATCGAGTTTCCAAGTACAAGATGCCTGTAAAGGGGTAAGCATTGAATTATAAAATTATCGAAAACAATTTTTAAATGGTACCTAAACGACAACCAACTGTACCATTACAAACTTTGTTTACTCGTAAACTGTTCACATGAGAGGGTAGCCCCAAGGTACCTTTTTTTGTACATTAATGTACGCATGATTGTGACATCATTAAATGTGATAAGCGTCTAAGGGTTACACATACGTTGGATAATATCATGGAATCTACTATTTTCTTAAATTTCTGACATTACCCAAATCCGTTCCCATATTTCAGATCTCTGCAAAAGATAACGGTATTCACGGATTTTTTTTTTGCTCAAATAAGTTATTTGAAATTTAGATTTTCAAGGGTGCTTACATCCCTTGCTAATTACTGAAGGACATGGGTTTTATAAAGTTTTCTTTACCATTTGGCATTTGTTATCATCTCAAGCTCTTTGTACCTTTATATCAGGAATATTCCGTATATTTACATAATTGTCATTTATTTTTTTGTTATAAATCTGATTACGTTAGATTCTCGTAAATAATCCCTTAGACGAAGTTCATTAAGGCGTAGCCTTCGCGGTTTTTGGGTTTCCGGTATCAACTTCAATTACGCCTGTATTGTTGATAATAGGCCAACCATTATCATCCGTACCTACAGTTATGCAAATGTTCAGTTGCGCAAAACAAATCTTACACGTTTTGAGTAACCAAATAAGAGCATTGCAAAAATTTGGCTCCAAGGACAATGTATTTTAATACTGTTGCACAAACATTAGGCTAGTTTGGTTACGCAAAACCAATTTAGTTTAATTCAAGCAAATAATGTTTTGTAGTGCACTGGACATGTATTTCGGAGTACATTAGTTCGATTTCCGGTCTTGCCTTCATGATTTACAGTTTCACATGTGATTACCAAAATCGTGGCTTAATATAGGTCATGGCATGGCTTAGTACTTACCTGCTCGTGACTATCCGGTCTACAGTTTCTGTCTGTACTGACCTCGGAGCCGCGTCGGTGTTGTGGTTGGACGGCTCGCCTCCTCCACAAGCGAACTGGGTTCGATTCCCGACGGGATCGCTCCCAGATTTTTGCACGTGGAAATCATGCTGGACGACACCGCCGGTCGGCGGGTTTTCTCGGTGATCTCCCGTTTCCTTTACTTTTGCATTCCGGCGCTGCTCCATAATCGCCTCACCTCACCCTCGTCGGCTCTCAAGTCCTCAACCTAAGAGCTGCCCAATTCTCTTCCACTCACTCACTCACTCTACAAACTGCGCTCTCTGATGAGATAAGGCGAAAAATAAGATACCGTGCGTAACAAAATTCAGTACTCAAACATCGAGGGATAAAATAAATTGCCATAACAAACTTTTTTGTTAAATGACTATCAGTATTGCATACTCCGTTAAACACGAGGAGTCAGGGTGCAGTGTCTGTGCTGTGACACCATACAGTACTTAGTCGTTTGGTCAGAGCGCAGAAATGGAACAGTTTATACATAAGCTTTATCGATCCCCACCAACAAACATGCTGCCATTACGTTTCAATGGTGACCTGTTCCTACGGTTTCTGGAGTACACGTAGCCTCAGATCCCCGAAGACGTTCTTCTTGATAGTTGACGTAGGTCGTGCTTCCAACATGACGGCGCAACTCAACATTTCTCTCCAAATGTCCGAGAGCATTTGAGCCGCATATTCGGTGAGCAATGGATAGACCGCGGCGGCGGACCGATAGCACGGCCTGCTCTCGTTCTCCCGACCTCACCACACTTCACACTTGACTACGTTGTGTGGGGACACTTGAAGAGCCTGGTCTCTGAGAGAGACTCCAATAGAATCGGAGAAAAAATATGTATCTCCGGTGCTTGCAGCTGCTTACACTGTACAGTACGTGTCTGGGGTCTTTGTACGTGTACGGCAGGCGATGGCACGTCATTGAAGAGCTCGTGTTGAAGCAGGAGATTGCAATTTTGAAAAGTTTTTAAAAGGATTACTGTTAAATTCAAATGTAGTGGTTTCATTTCCCATTCTATATCACGTTACAGTGACTTCAGTTATCGATTTCCGACGTATGGTTCGTAATTAAAACTTTTTTTGTTATATATATATATATACACACACATAAACAAGGTGATTCACGAGGAGTTACCGCCACTCACAGCGCTTATTTACATCATTTGAGGCAAAATATGTCATATAAATGTGGGCCATATTCCCAATATTTACAGAGTAATTCGACAATCAGCATACCCAAACTACAAGGGAAAGGTGTTTCCAACATCGTTAGCCATCAGTGTGTGTTGTGGTGTCCTTCACGATCAGCTGATTGGGCCATTCATTTTCCCGGGACGCTTGACTGGTGTGGTGTATCTGCAAGTTTTGCAAGAAGAACTGCCGTTGTTACATAAGGATATTCCGTTAGCAGTGAGACGTCGTATGATCTTCCAGCATGATGGTGCATCTCCTCACTACCACCGTGCTGTGGTTCAACACTTAAATGTGCATTTCTTTAAGAAATGGCTAGGACGAGGCGTTTTCACCACTAGATTATTGCGTATGGGGAGGGATGAAGGGTATTGTTTACTAAATGACTGCGCAAGTACAAGAGGAACTACTTGTGCGTATCATGCATGCCGCTGCAAAAATCAAAGACAGCCGTGTGAAGCTACGTGAAATTCATTAGCGTACGGCCAAGTGTATGGAAGGAGACGGAAACATGTTTGTTCATCTTTTGTAAGCTTGTTAGACGCAACTGTGATGCTCAACTGTAAGCAATACGGTCTTATAATATATCGCTGTATTTAATTCTGAAAGGTTATTATTTTATTCGTAATTTTTTTAATTCAAAATACTCCATAAATATTGGGAATAGAACCCACATTTTTACGGCTTATTTTGCTCCAAATGACGTAAGAAATAGGCTCTGTGATAAGCGGTAACTCCTCGTGAATCTCATCATTTATACATACATATAGTAACATAATATTATATGTATACAGGGTGTGTCATTTCTTGTGAGAAGCAACCAGGGTGTGTACAGTAAACCTCAAAACAAATAAAAACATCTGTATGAATTTCCGTCCTACGTTCAATAGTTCTCGAATTACTGGCTATGTCTCCGAGTCTTCTGTTGTTAGTTCGTACCCCCTCGTTTTGTTTACAGGGCGTAGTAGACACGTAAGTGGAGTGTGTGTGTTTCTGGACTAATTTCACAAATTACAACCAATGAACGTTTGACACCAATAGCTTAACAAGCCAGTCGCACTGTAAGTCTCTGCAGCACATGTGCTACTCGAGGATGTCCCGTAGGCTGCGATACACCGCATGTGGTTCGTGCATGACGAGGCGCCACCGTATTTCAGTAGCGTGAGTGGCCACAGCCTGTCTGGATCAGCGGTTCCTGCACAGATGGATGGGTCATGCAGGACCAATCGCCTGGCCTGAACGTTACCCTGACGTGAATCCAGGGCACTGTAAAAATAATGAGAAAATTGCCTGACAAGTGTAAGGTAATATTCGCAAACTTGTGTGGGAAACACAGTTTCCCTTACAGGTATGGTAAAATTACCGCACTCTGGAGTAAAATTCACGTACATAGCGCTGGAAAATCCCATAAAAGGCTGGGAAAATTACCTTACTACGCGTGCATCACTTCAGCATTGTCTCAACAGCTAAGTGGAGGACGAGCGGAAGATACAATCCAGCAACACGCTAATATTCAGTGATATTGTGATGTTGTCGTCTTGCTGTAATGGACATAGCATCGGCCTATCATAGTAAAGGACCATGGTTATCGCCCAGTCACCAGAAAGTTTGGAAGATTTTAAGATTAAGGTTTCGGTTACTGTTCGTCAGAGGATGTAGGTAATAACAAAATTAACACTACTTATAGTCCGGGGTATTTTTAAATATTATTTTATTAAACAATATAGTTAATATTCCCTTTGTTGTATGGGATTTTCCCCTTCTTTTGCCAGATACTTTTTCCGTACGATAAGGTAATATTACTTTCTTGTTATTTCAATTTACTCTACATTTAAGAGGTAATTTTACCTTACATGTAGAGGTAATTAGCTTCCCTTACATTTAAGGGAATTTTACATCAAATTTTTTTACAGTGTGGATTGTTATCTGTGGGGACATCTCAAGACCATCGTTCATGCAACATCTGTCACGGACATTGGGATGCTGCGCCACTGTGTGGAACAAGGTTGCCAGAAGATCCGTGGCAATCCTGTGGTGTTTGAATCTGTTAAGACAGTCATTCATGTGACGTATGAAGTCGTGTATTCGGATGCAAGTTTGACATTTCGAGGACTTCTTGTAAGAGTTATTCACTACTGGTATACAAACAGTGCTGCAAATGACACAAACGGGCGTGTGTCAAGAACAGCAACTAACAATACCAGCATTAAATTGAAGTCATTATGGGAACCATTGAAATCAGGCAATATAGTCATTTGTGTACTTTATGTTTAGTTATGAAGAGCACTCTCCACACCCCGGTTACTTCCCACACAAATTTTCACAGCGTGAATATACATATATATTAAATATTTATAATGTTGGAGACATCAATAACAATTAATAGAACACTGTTTTACATACACATGTACTGAGAAAGGAAAATAACAAACACTATTTCCTTAACTCCGTGAGAAATAGTTTTACGGAGTAGCTACGAACTGCGTCCGAACTATGCTATGCAGAACGTTGTATGAAAACTGAATATCAGGAAGGACTATAAAATGGAACCAGTAACTATATCCTAGTTATTCACATGTTTTTATCGACTCTCTCTCTCTCTCTCTCTCTCTCTCTCTCTCTCTCTCTCTCTCTCTCTCTCTCTCTCTGTCCCCGAATTTCAGACGTTTACGTATTTTAAAGTAGCATGTGCATAAATATTATGAAGCTTCTGGAATTTTCTCTTTCTACACTGCATATAAAAGGAAAGGGCGACAAAAATTTAGAAAATATTTACTAGCAATTTTTTATATTTATGGGTGAGAAATAAATTATCGAAGGGAAGAAAAAAATGTTTTTGTAACACTGTGTGTTTGCGATTTGATTAAGTAAATGTAGACTAGTATCTGATAGAATATTTTGCTTTTGGCTGAGAGGGAACTACTACTGGAAGTGCAGTAATAATTTGGGGAGAGGGAGGTTTGTGATGGTTCGGATTTCTCGAAGGGGTAGGAACCCCCTGATCTCGATAAGGGGAGAGGAAGTAGGAGTGATCTAGTAAACCAAACCATTCCAATGGGTGGCGGAGAGCTAGAAAAGAGGGGACATAGTAAGTGTCTCTTCGAAACCTAACTTTCCTTCCGGCATGAAAGAGATTTATTTCTTCTAATCTGGTTCCATTAATTTTATATGTAAATGCGCAGCCCTGCTGATCCCTCGCAGGAGAACGCCGTTGACACTGATGTCGTTTTCATGTAGATTGCTTCAGAGAATTTGATTTTTCAAAATTAACATCAAATAGAATTAAAACGCGGCTTATTAGTTCACACTATCCGAGATTTCAAAAATCCGCTACAAAGTTTCCTATTCCTCGGAAATAAAATTAATCCCTGAGGGCACATTACTTTCCGTTTATTAATTAGTCATCGAAATTAGGGTGCAACTAAAATTACAGAACGCATTCAAATGAAGTAATTTTTATCACTGTAAACACTTCAGAGCCCTTACGAAGTATAAACACTATGCAAAATATTACATTATGTACCTTGCCAAGTGGAGCAGTGATAATAGGCTAATCTCGCATTTGAGAAGACCCGGGTTCGAATCCCGCTCGGGATATATTAGTTTCTGTTTTTCAAGGTTTTGAGGGCTCAATCTATATGAATACTGGGAATGTTCCTGATTGCTCAAGCTAACGGTTCCGTCCCTAATCAAGCCTCGTCTACAATAGACGTGGCGTCACACAACATGACATAACTAATAAATAAGTCAACAGCGTTGACAAAATCCGTTAAAGTGAACGCTAGCAGCTTCGTCTGGCTAACTGGACTGTAGTATATAAAAAGTAATGTATTGTTGCATGTATGGGAAAATTTGACATACTTGGTTTAACTACATTGATTTTAAGTGTTTTTGTTTTGCTTTTTTCTTGGAAAGACTATAGAGAAACCGCGGAATATTTTGGTAGGTACATATTCGTAAATGAAAATGGACTACAAGGCGAGTAACGGCCAGAATAAAAACATCATTTTATGGCAGGGAGAGACATTTGATACACAGATGGAGAGAACTTGCCGTATTTTTTCATGTATTACAGACATCATTCGATGACAGTTGTTCCAGTTACGTTCGACATTCTGATTGGCGGACGTTGAGACCTTCCACAAGAAGGTGAAAGATGACCATCTTAACGCGAAGCAACGTAGAGATACGCAGGTTATAACACGCCAAGGGATAGTTCTGGACAATGGTAGGTAAAATTAAGGTTTTTCATTACATTATAAGACGTATGACGTTAACGCCACGTCGATTATAGATGGTCACTTACCCTGCTGTAGATGAGATGTTACGTCGTACTTACCGAAAACATGCATTATGTGCAAAGATGTGTATCTACTTATTGAATTTTTTAAATAAGGCTTATGTTTCATATGGGGGTAATTTCAGTCTTGTATGCAGATAATGTGTACGGGTGCTCTATTTTCATAACTTTTAACCAGAGACTGTGAAGGTTTGCTGTAAATGGGGGATACTATACAGTATCTTTATAACAACAACAGCATAATATGGCATACAGCTGACTGTTTTTATCGTATAAGTTACACGCGTGACTCTACCACGCTATTTAAAACTGTGACGACATGTTGCAGTACCTTTTCCTTTAACATTCATTCTAAAAAGTACGCAACAATCTCTGAATCTTAATATTGAACGTCGTGTCTTAGAAATGATCGTGCTAGTGTCTCACAATCTTCGAAAATATAAAGTTCAGTGTAAGCAGAATTCTTCGAGTTGGTAAGCTTTGCGAATTGAACTAGAGCGTGTATTTTACGGCAATAATAAATAAGTACTGGAAAGTCACCCGTACTGGACAAGTCTCCGAAATAATTAATTTTTCATACTGGAAAATACATTATCATGCAAATGTATGCGGAGTTATTTTACAGCGTACAGTTAGGTAACAGATAACGTCATAGTAACAACGCAATGCACAGGTTTTACAGAAAATCATTTAAGGATTAATGTAATTTGGAAAATGATTGTTTACTTTGGAATGCAGGTCTCATTAACTATACAAAGTAGATTTGTAAATGTATTCAGCGCCTACTTGCATATATTGCGAAACTATCTACTTTCGTATATAACTTTAATAACTTCCCGTGCTAATTTACTTCAGTAATCTTCAATATACATGCATGTTTTCTTTTCTGAATTTATGTACAGGTTACGGCCTGAATTCATATAGTTTAAAGTTAAATATAATCCTTAGGCTGAAATATACCCTAGTAAATGTGATGTAAAATTCGTTATACTACTAGCTCATTTTAAATGGAATTATATAAAAAAAAAGATATTTCAAACGGGAAAACAAATTAATATACAGCGCAATATTTATTGTAAAAAAAAACCTTAATATTTGAGAGTTACAAAATGTTTAAATTTATCTTAGGAAATTTAATAACATTTATTTAAATCCTTCAAGAGTTTACATTTTATCCTTTCACTTTTGTTAATGAAAATTATTTAAATACTGCAATAATAACATCGATATGAAATACATGACATTCTATATTGAAAAAATTAAAATAGTACCAATGACTGCCTTAACAATTGCTGAAATAGAATATAATTAATAAGTACTTTGTAAAAGTCTAAAGCGTAATATATTTACAAGCTATTTACAATTTTTAGCGTTCTTCTGTTAAATTTAAATAAACACCTCACAGAAAGGTTTGGAATATACATACAGGATGCAGAAGTATGGAATATATATAAAAAAAGTAAAGCAATTAGAAGATACCAACGGTACCTCTCTAAAACGTGAAATTCAAAGTGTTTTTCACACAAAAACATTTTACAATTTCACACACAAATAAACACCAAAAAACATGGTTTCTCTGACTAGGGACGGTTTCTTTCTTCCCAGTGCAGCTTAGTACCGTGTATGGCCTCCGTGTACATTGTGCAGGTCCCTTACACGCCGTGGCATGCTAGTAATCAATGTGTTGATGTCATCTTCCAGACGAAGGTCCCATTCCATCTGTGAAGCTATTATGAGATCAGGAAGTGTTTCTGAAGGTTGTGTGCCTTATCTCACAATATTCCAAATTTTTCTGAGGCGTATATATACTTATAGAACCTAAATATTTTGTTCGTTTAATTTAATTTGTTCTTAATTTTTAAGTGAAACTATTATTATAACGCGAGAAGCCCGTTAAGAGACCCAGAGGGATGCTATTCGCTTATTACTTATAGCCGGAAACGAGTCGTAACGGCAGCCAGTAATTTTTTAATTTCTATTTGTCATTCTCAACGGACTGTACAATTTTAAAGGTTAGTTTTCGTTTCGGGAATGAGTTCGTTTTCATTGAAAAATCATTGACCGCGTTTGATGCTGTTGTCTTGCGAAATGCCACAAGACCTCTTCAAAACGGTGGACGAAGCGTTTGCCACACAACGTGTAGCTCCTGACGATGTATACCCGACTGCTATGGAAAATATAATCAATTCGTGGTATCTTACCACTTTTCAAAGTAAACCTTTAAAAAATCACCCAACGTATTACGTGTTTGGTTGCTTCATAAATGTGACATGTATCACAAGCGTTTTATACATCTATTAAAAAAAATTGCCTTTATGTTAATTTTGTTTAAGTAGAAATGTTATTAATATTTCACCTATTTAAAATTTATATATTTTTTTTTTGTAATTAATAATAGTAAATAAGAGAGAAAATATAAGTGTTGGGAATATGTAGGGATATTTGATTTCCGCGAAAAGATTTCCACGCACGCTATATTTAAATAGCCTATGTGTAGATTAGTAGTTTTACTTTGCTTATTTGTAACCTATAATTGCGAGAAGAAATTTCCTTTCTTGAATGGTCAATGAGAATTAAGTTACTCCGATGTTTTGTCATTCGATGGCAGACGCCTAAGATGCATAACACCTAAATCATACAATTACAAAAGTGAATATGAGCTAAATTGTTACGAAACACAACTGGTAATGAAGCCTTTTCGCAGAAATCGGGTGTCCGTAGCAATTCCAGGTAATAAATAGTTCCCATGCTAAATATTATTAATCAGAGAGCTGCGTATTGCCCGTTTCGTGGAAGTTTCTAGACATGGCTAAGCTTTGTTTGCACGAGGCGGAGTATTAGCCTGGAAGTAGAACACTGACACGGCTTCAGAAAATTTGGAAATAAAAATGAGTGGACTGTACCTGGAAGTTCTGATGAGTGGAACTCCTGCGACTGACATCTCGTCGGCAGTGCAGTCGTTAGGGAACCACACATAACTTAGAAAATCACAACTTAGAAAAGTCATAACTTGGAATTCTTGAAAAATTCCACACAAGTTAGAACTATCATAACTTAGAACTGTCATAACTTAGAAATTCATAACTTATAAATGTCGTAACTTAGAAAATCACAACTTAGAACAGTTGCAACGTAGAAAGTCATAACTTCGAACTATCATAACTTACAATTATCGTAACTTAGAAACACACAACTTAAAACAACATAACTTAGAAACATCACAACTTAGAAAATCATAACTTAGAACTATCATAACTTAAAAACGCATAACTTAGAACTATAATAACTTAAAACACACAACTTAGAAACACACAATGCAGAATCGCATAACTTAGGAACATCATAACTTAGAAAATCATAACTTAGAAAGATCATAACTTAGAAAGATCATACCATTCAAAAAGATACAACTTAGAACTATCATAACTTAGAAACACAACACAGAAATACATAAGTTAGAAACATCATAACTTAGAAAGTCATAACTTAGAACAGTCACATTTTAGAACTATCATAGCTTAGAAACACACAACTTAGAACCCCATAACTTGAAACATTTTGACTTAGAAAATACTAACTAAGATCGATCATAACTTAGAACTATCACAACTTAGAAACACCCAACTTAGAACTGTCATCAGTTAGAAACACATAACTTACAACGTTCACAAGTTAGAACCACATAACTTAGAACAGGCATAACGTAGAAAATTTTAACTTATGGGTTTCTAAGTTAGCTATGTCGTTAGACTCAAGACAAATGGTTGAGACCAACAGGAATCGGGATGGTCATTGTCCTGTAGCTAGGAACCGAACCAGCACTCTCCGGGACCGATTTCGGAAACCACTAGGAAACCGAAATCAAGAGATGTAACAATTAACAACTCTCTATAATTATGCACAACTAGAAAGTGAAAAAATATTATGTGGCTGACTTGAATGCGGTTTTTATGTTTGTACTTCGCACGAGAAAGCCTACTTCCGCAATGTAGGTGGACACTGACTGGCTCACGGATCGAGAGGCTCCGAGTTCGAGTCCTTGGCAAGGCATAGTTGTACATATGTACGTTTATGAGGTTCACCCTGGATGAGGATCCTGTAAATAAAAATTAACAAATTAGTCAAGCGACTGCCAATAAAGGCGAAAGAACAAAAATAGCACGGTAGGTGTATAATAAGTCATGAATAGGGGCACCTATTTTTCCCGGAAACATTTCAGGATAAGTTGTGTTCCAGAAAACGTAAGTTGTGAACCACTCATGATTGGATCATTTGAATTGTTACGTTTCTTATCTGTCTGCCCGCTAATCACGGACGGTCAGTGTCGGAGAAATATAATTCTTATTGGCTCACTCATGTAACAGACTCTCTCCACAAAAAGAAAAGCGGTCAATAGCCAAAGAAAGGCTGTAGGTGGGCACATATGCTATTGAAGTCTGCCTTCCGCCTAAATCTTTTCGCGAAAATTAGGTGGCACTAATCATGGATTAACGTATTTTTGATTCGTGTTCAAATCCTGCTGAGCTGAGACGTATTTAAATTTTCCTTAAAATTATTGTTACGTACAGTAGAACACTTGAATAACGAAAATAAGTTACTATTTTCGTAATCCCGGTTTTATAAACCGGAAATGCAGATAAAACTCTTGAAGAAGTTTCGTTAACTCACTGAATTTTTTCTTGGCATTTATATAAATTCCGTTATTGGGAAAAACGTGCTCTCCGTAATTTTTGGATAATTTTTACCAGTACTTTTACACAATTCCCAAAAAAAAGTTTCTGCTTTGCGCCGGTCCGCGGTAACGACCGCCAAGTTTCCCACAAGCGAAAATGCAGGGAGTGGACACCTGGAGGGGATCGAAGCATGGCGCCGTTGTCGTAGAATGAAACAATAATCCTTCAGACCTACGCGCCCGTGTTTGTGGCTGAAAGTAAATAATTTTTTTTGTGAAAAGTCCGGCGTGTATTGTTCGCGCAAAAATAAGCGAATTTTTTTAAAGAAGCGACGGATCATCACGTGCACGCCAAAGTCTTACCGGCCAGTGGTTCAAAACAGTTCAAGCCCCGTTTACACCGAAACTAACAGGAGCTAACGAGCATCGACGAACCGAGTATTCTCATGGGCGTAAGTGTCATGCGATGGGTACCGATCTTTTGGCCACAAAATCGCTTGGCAGAATTTATTGCCAGTCACTTGTTAGGCCATATACCTGTTTGCCGAAAAGCCAGTTCTGCCAAACGTCTGTTCTCTCGAACGTCTGTTCTGTCAAACTTATGGTATATCAAACGTCTGTTCTGCCAAATGCCTGTTCTGCCAAATGCTTATTATGTCAAATTTCTGTTCTGCCAATGTTTGTTCTATCAAACGTCTGTTCTGCCAAATTTTTGTTGTAAAATGTCTGTTCTGCCAAACACCTGGTATGTCAGACGTCTTTTCTGCCAAAGTTTGTTCTGCCAAACTAATGTTCTGTCAAAAGTATGTTCTGTCAAACGCCTATTCTACCATATGCCTGTTCTGCCAAACAGTCTGCTCTGCCAAATGTCTGTTCTATCAAATGCATCTTCTGCCAAATGCCTGTTCTGCAAATGTCTGTTCTACCATATGTCTGTTCTGTCAAACGTCTATTCTGCCAAATGTTTGTTCTGCTAAATTCCTGTTCTGCTATATGCCTGTCTCTCAAATGCCTGTTCAGTCAAACGTAGGCTATGTTATGTCAAACGTATGTTTTGTTAAACGTCTGTTCTTTCAAATGTCTGTTCTGCCAATTACCGGCCTCTTATTCAAGAGAGACATTTTTGGCTGAACGCCTATTCGGCCAAATGCCGCGCCCCCGAACAGTGGCACCCTTCGCCCGTGTTCGTTCAGGTTTTGTTCTCAGTCGTTGACGATCCCTCCTCTTTCGGTCTTTCATCGAAACACCAAAGGGAGGTGAGTAAGTAGACAGAGTTTGACGTCTCGTCGACAGCGAGGTCAATAGAGACGAAGCACGTTGCTCAGAGAAGCAGGAATTGGTTAAGTAATCGGCCATGGCTTGTAGGAGGTCTGGGAAAGTGCGAATAATCAACGTTCATTATATGTAACACTTGGCATATATTTACTAATACAGATTTTACATATTTATAAAAAAATCCGAAATGATTCTGGTCATAGCCAAGTAATCATATATTTTTCTGATGACATATACTATTCTAATCTGTCTAAAAAATACAAATCTGTAGACGCGTCAATCAATACCCTTGTTTATAAAAGTTACATAAAAATATAATTTTAAAGCCCTTAAAAAATACCTCTACTTAAAATAAAAAATAAAATGCTTAAAGTTATATAAGTTAAAACTAAATAAAATACACGCTAATTAAACCTAAATAATAAAAAACTTAAAAAATTATAAAAGGTAAACCTAAATAATATATAAATCTCAGTTGAAACCTAAATAATAAAAAAACTAAAAATTGAATTGGAAAATAATATTATATATAACAATTATTATTTGTAAATATTAAAAAATTAATACTTAAAAATATGCACCTAAAATCATTATATTTAAATAAAAACCTTCAAAATTATGTAATATATAAATATGTAATGTCTTTCATGAGAGACAAGATATTATTTCATCGTTTCCACGCAGTTGCATGGGGTGATTTCGGGAAACAGAGAAAGGTCGAAATCAGGATGCCTGGTCAGGGAATCGAACCCGTGCCCTCCCGATATCGAGGCCAGTGGTTGCGTTATCTAGCTCGGCAAGCGCCAAAGGATAGAGGCTGTTCACGGTAAAATGAGCACTTTAGAAATCAACCTTTGAAAAATGTCATAACACCTACCTGCGTGGGACAGCGGTGGCTGAGCGTATAGCCTGCTCGCCTCCCACCAAGGCGAACCGAGTTCAATCCCAAGCCTGGTCACCCCCGGATATTTGCATGTGGTAATCGTGCCGGACGATTCCGTTGGTCGGAGGGTTTTCTCGGGGAACTCCCGTTTCCCCCACCCCTTCATTCCGACACCGCTCCATAGTCACTTCAATCACCCTCATCGGCTCTCAAGACCTAGCTTTTAAGAGCCGCCCAAATCTCTTCACTCATTCACGTCCAGTTAAGTTAGCAAAGACGTAGAGAAAGTAGTTACATCTGTTAACATTGAATTACAAATATTAAGTACACATTTGTGAATGCGAATTTATTTTTTTTTCGTTGATCTTAATGCCTGGTAGTGTAGTAATAGAACATTTGTAAAATATTTACTAAAAATGTTCAAATTGCTCTTGACCAACGCACGAATAAAGTGACCAGGACCATGGTAACGTTAATTGTACTTCTGGTGGAAGAATACACAGTGCGCAAACTTGTAGATCTTAAGCAGGGTGTTCAAAAGTGCTAATTTCACCCTGAACAGCACACATGCGTGTTCACCCACGTTCGGTTTATGACGCCTAATTTTAAATCAGGTGCGGACAGCTCCTGATTATTCGGGAGCGAATGTGTGCGAACGATTCGTTTACACTCGCGCGACACGTTCGTTCGGGTAGGGAAGACGTAGCTGTCCCTTGACTGTAAACGCTTTTTTTCTCGCTCGTTGCCCGCCGGATAAAGCTCCGCTTTTCGTTAAGATTACTTCTACTCAAGCTGGGAAGATCAATGTTGAAAATTCGGCAGCCAAAAGTTTTTCGCCACTTGGCAAGCGCTAGTGTCGCATGTATACGCAATTTTTCTCTATTTCTTACGTCAAAAAACGCGATAATGCAATAAACATAAATCAAGTACTATATAACTTCGTCACTAAGTAAATTCTTTCTCTTTTATTATTCACGTAAATTAGAATCTTATTTAAAAGTGACCTCTGTGGAACAGTGCGCACCTTGCGGCGGAAATTTTCCTTATACCGAACTCTCCCATGAGAAAACTCTTGTAGTTCCTGACCTGATTAGAAGTACAGTGACCAAGTTTTGTCGTCTCCCGGCCGCGGTCGCTAACCCGAGGAATAAAACTTCAAGCCCGCGTAAATCTTACCACGGCTCCTTCCTCGCTGCACATATATCTTCTAATAAATGCTATTATTTTGCGATGAATGAGGTATCGACCGGCTCGCTCCCTCCGTCTCTCGCCCTGCTTTCATCTTCCCTTTTCTTGGTCCCTGCTCCCTCTTCTTCCGCGTCCTGCCCACCCCAACTATGCCGCCTTACCTTCCGGGCCCACGCGAGCATGAAAGCGAAACTAGATGCGGCAGGGGACACATGTGAAATCGGGGATTTTATATTTACTCTGCAAGGAAGTTTCAATCGCACCAGAGTATATCCTGCGAGGCTACGCCGACAACTACGGTGATAACATAATGCGATGTGGCACTCACAAATGCTCCTCCGAGTTGCTTGGAACCGCTGAACGTTTCGAAAAGAAAATTACATTTTTCTTTTACCTTTCAGTTATTTAAACATATTTTGTTTCATATATATTTCCGCCCTTTGCTGCGGGCTCTCCGTAAGAAAGGGAGAACTCAGTGGGTTCTTATAACTGCAAGCTACAGTCTAAGAAATTATTTTCGCAAATTTACCAGACCAGTTTATCACGCATACTGTGAAAGTACAAATTGTAAAGATTTCCCCCCCCCCCCCACCCGCTATTCACTATTCCCTGGGTGAGTGAAGAGATTTGGACTGCCCTTAATAATGAGGTGATTGAAATGATTATGGAGCAGCACCGGGATGAAAGGGTGGGGTAAACGGGAGATCCCCGAGAAAAACCGCTGGCCATTGGCATCGTCCGGCACGATTCCCACATGCGAAAATCCGGAGTTACCTGGCCGGGTATTGAACCATGATGGCCTCTTGGTGGGAGGCGAGTAGGCTGACCGCTCAGTCACCGTGGCCCCACCCATAAATACGTGCTAGCTTTGTTACATGTGTTGTGAAATCCCCAAATGGTTGTAGTGGTATTTATATATTTGCACCCTGATACATAGGGACACCCGATTTTCGCGAAAATAATTCTACGTACGCTAGGTGTCAATACTCTACTTACACTTCTGCAGTTTACCTTCCGTTATTGGCTGTGTGCCTTCTTCAGAAGACAGTGACGTATTTAACTGAGCCAATAAGAATAAAGTTACTCACGTACTGAACTTCTGTGATTCGTGGGCAGTCACATGAGACGCGTATCTGTTGGAACCAACGAATTGCGCAAGTGGATGGGAGAAAAACTGTTTTGAAATACAACCTGGCCAGAAATTTGATCGCGAAAATCGAGCGCCCCTTATGATACAGTATAAATTAGCCACAATTTGCGTTGTTTAAAATCTGCCATTACAGTTTATCAAGTTTAATTAAAAAATATTTAACAGTGTATCTGACACACTTCTCAGTTATTTGTTCATTACAGATGCCCCAACGAGAGTACAGTTTTCACCCTTACCTGATAGCATCCACGGGGCTGCGATGGTGTAGTGGTCAGACTACTAGGCACCCACCAAGGCGAACCGGGCTCGATTCCCGATTTTCGCGTGTGGGATTCGTGCCAGCCGATGCTGCTGGTCTCCTCACCATAATCAGCTCTCAAGATCTCTATGTTAAGAGCATTCGAAATCGTCCTCTCTCTCTCTCTGGTAATATCGTTGTTATAGTTTGTTCGCTGTTAATTAAGAACTTCTTTAAATAAACCTTTGAAAAATGTCGCTCTTCCTAACGGCGTGTATTTTAATGGGCGCATTGATTTGCATGCGCCCAGTAAATTTGATAAGGACGGAGAGAAAGTAGATCAGTATCTTGATGTTGATTTAAAAGTATTAGGTTAAAATTTTTTTTAATAATTATAAGCGTACAAACTAGAAAATTAGTAGAATATATACTTTTTAATTGGTTACAATGTTGTATAGGATATTCGCGGTGAAGCGAACGCTTTTGAACGCCCTCTCATTTGGAATAATAGTCAATAAATGTGTTTTATTTCATTTTTAGGCGTTAACGTCCAAGTGCGGTGGAATGTACACACTGTGTTTCATACTTACATAGCAATACTTATTTATAAAGGCGGTCAAAGTAAAAATATTAGCTCAAAGGAATTGGTAACTAGGGACTCAATGGTGCTCATTTTACCGTGAACAACCTTTACTTGACTAACGCATGAATAAAGTGGTGAGGTTCACGACAATGTTAATTTTACATGTGGTGGAAGAATACGTAATGTGTGTACAAGTAGATCTACAACACGGTTTCAAATGTGCTCATTTTACCGCGAACAGCCCACTCTGTTATTGACTCTGAGTGCGTATGATGAAATTACACAATATATATATTCCATTCACGGTTACTCACACTTTTCTAAAGCCCTCTAATGTTCTACTTCCAGGATTTTCCTCCGCCCCATGAAAACTAAGCCAACTTTGTCTTGAAAATTACACCAAATCACAATGCACCGAATTCGAGCGCACTCAGTTGTAATGATATTTTGCATTAGAACTATCTAGGTGATACCAAAACACACGTTTCTCACTGTTTTTATTCACATTTATTATAAGTGAAATATTACAATGTATAGCTAGAATACAGGTAAAACTTCAACTTAACGAAAAATAAGTTGCTTCCATTTTAACAGACGTAAAACGGTTGTGATACATGCGATATTTAGGAAATAACTAAACACCTCATACATGGGGTAATTTTTCGAAGGTTTGATTTAAAAAAAAGTGTGGAGAAACCGCAACATACTATAGCTAAAATGTACGTGTGCTTCGAACTCTAGCTTTTCGTCAAATGAAACTGCGTAATTTTTCTATCCTTCCGAATACCCGTAAGATGTAGGTATGTTGCGTTTTTATTTCCTTTGAGAGCTTTAGTTGGAAATCCATACTTAAAAAAAAGTTCGTTTCATTAACAACATTAAAATGGCTTGAAAAGAACGGTGAAATAATGGCCAATATTACCTACGTCTTGCATACGTCCAGTTATAAATCAAGTCTTAGCGTCTCCGAATGTTTTGAGTATTGTAACTGTAATAACAAAACTGCAAACGTAGGTAAGTTGCAGTAAGTTAAGCCCATATCTGATAAATTTTCAAGACAACGTAAAATATATTTGTGTGGTGGACAGCATCGATATAACAGCTTTTTCAAACGCCAGCTTACGGGAGAAAATGCTTTGTGCTCGAGATTCATCATTTCTTTTTTTTAATCTTACATATACGGCAGTTTAAAATAAGATTGGAAAACGTCCCCCTGTTTACCTAACCGTATAAGGCGCGGCAGTAAATACACACACACACTACGCACATATATATGCCTATATTATGTTTATATAGACATAAACAATGTGTATACACACACTGTAAAAACAAGTGTAAATTTACACATACAAATTGTGGGCAATTTTAAATTTTATATGTGTAATTTGTGCAAACAACTACAGTACGTGTAACTTTACACAAATGAACTTAATAATCCTGAGAGTAGGCCTACTACATGTCTTTGGTGAAAAAAACATTAATGCACGGCTTAATAAACACAATGTTGGTGTTAAAAATACACCCATTTCCTGTATTAAAACCTTAGGTTATGCATTTTTGCTGCTACATAGTCGTTGTATGAACACTAGAAGTTGTGTAATTTTACTGCTACATGGTCGATATATGAGCACCCAGTGTCAGTAAAGTTGTAGCCTACATCTTCGAATGTGTAATTTTACAGTGACCATGTGTGTATAAACTTGCATTACATTCTGGAGTATCTGTGAGCGTATATTTAAACGTACAAACTGTTGATAATTTTGCATTTATATGCGTAATTTGCTAAAACGTGTACAGTATTTATAATTTTACACTAACGTTCCTATGCATTGAAATATAACTACAAGTATGTGTTTATAACATGCGATCTAGCGGTAGAGAGTAGAACTACTTCGAACTCCTTTTGTGGAAACTCCTTGGGTGGAAATAAACTCTCTTACAGCCCTTGGCTACGGAGACATGCTCGCTGAGATGTAGCACAGCAGTAGGATTGTCTTAGGTCTCCTAGGTTTTATATAATCCTTGTTTCCACATGTGTCTACCGTCTCTCCCGGATCGTGTAAAAACTAGTGGGTGTTAGCACAGCTAGCACTTACTGGCGGCTCACTCATTTCCTCTTTAATTTTCAGGGAATCTACTGCGGATTCGGGGGGGGGGGGAGGCCCACGGGGGGGGGGGGAGGCCCAATAGCACCATTTCCCTCACCAGAGTCATGTGTTTGCACATAACTCTGGTTAAAGCCAGCGCCATATCGTGTCAAATCAATTGTAGTGCCCACTTCTCTACCAGTCTTTCCTCTATACTAATAAAGAATTATATCCAACTTTCTTTCGCCCGTAGCATTTCTATTTAATGAATGCAATAATTTTGAATTCTTTCCTGTCGGCTGGGTTTTTACGTTGTCTATGACGGTTTTTCCCAGTCTCTTCTTAGTTATAGTTCTAGCTAAGGAGGTAGCCATTGCCCCAATCGCTGGCCATGGCTGCCCAATCCCTCTCTGACGCGATGCATGTCTCCTTGCATGAATTCCTTTCCTTGTAGGCGTAAGGGGTTCGCCCTGAGACACAATCGACTCCCGTTCTACCTTCGGGATACACTTAAAACTTAGTAATAGGGTAGTTAGAAAAAAATCTTAAATCAAAATTGTAACAGTACACATACAAAGTATGTGAATTAACACGACACAGTTGTAAAATAACATACGCTGATGGTAAAATTACTTAGTAAAACAATGAAGAATGTACAAAAATTGGGTAGTTGCAATATCAGGGAATATGCAATTTTACTGTTTTGAAAATGAGAAAATACACATAAACAGTGATGAAATTAGAATTGCGAAATATTTGTAAATTGACTTGCCGTCTAGAGAAAATACACGTATGTTGCAGTTTATTTTCTGCTACGTAGTAGTACTATTTTTACACCATTCTATGTAAAATTAGTTGTACAATGTAAATGTTATTTGACTAATATTTATGATAAATATACTTGGACGTAGAGTCAAAATACATTGACATATGTAAGTGCTAAATTATATCTATGTCAGTGACGACACTGCTGCCACATACATTTAGCGTAAAATTACACAAAAACAATTTTTACAGTGCACGTACATTTATATTACTAATATTGGTTTTTATCACGAGAAAACGAAGAGCATATGGAACGCAGACGTCGGAGATATTCATGCTATGTTTTAGCATGTAAGGGAGAGTAATGTGACATCCATCCCTTTAATTTTACAGCCAATGCTTCTAAGTTGAACCTCACTGCCTCACTTATCGGTTAGATGGCGGGCGGATCCCACTTTTACGACTTGCCCTTCAACGTCTAACTTCGACTTTACCGTCCATATATCTTATATGACCCATGATAGAACGAGCTAATATCTTACTATCGGCAAGTTTTCGTAGAGAGACAAAAAACACGGTTCCACCTTAACAATACCTGATACTTAGATAGCCTATAAGGATAGTAGAGGATAGCTTATATGTAGGTACACGTGATTTTTACGAAAATGTTTCATAAAAATACATATATATTTCAAATCACTATATATCAGATCAACATTTGTGAATTCATAATTTTAATTGTTAGACGTTGTAAGCATCTGCCTGTGAATCACATAGGCATTACAGAACTCGAATTCTGATTGAACGTCTTCTAACTCACAAAGCCAAGCGATCAGAAAACATAGGAATTCCTTAGGCGTGCACGTGTAAGATTTCGAAGTATAACCTGCGTGTAAATATTTTCCTACGAATCCGGTGTCCGCAAATATACAAGCCGTTTTTAAAACCATAACGAAACAAACAAATTAACAAAGGAAAAATGTCGTGTGCAAAGCAAAGGTTTTATTTGTTTCTCGTACGCTTACAGGTCATAACGAGGTGAAGAAAAGAAGCAAAGCATACTTTGTATAGGCTTTTCACGGTTAGTTCAAACTTTTCTGAAGCCGTGCTGAAGTTCTACTTACATGATATCCCTCCGCTTCATGCAAACAAAGCTTAACTGTGTATGGAACATTACACCGACACGACACCGCACCAAATTCGTGTGCACTCAGTTTAATATTATTTTGCATAAGAACTATTTCTTATTAGGCATTACCAACACAACTTATTCTTCCTGTATTTATTCGTATAACTTATTAATTAAATATAATGATATATATAGACAGAATATAAGTAAAAGTTCGACTGAACTAAAAAATAAGATGCCTTTATATCAACACAGTTATAAAACGCTTTTAATAAGTGAAATGTTTCGGAAACATCCAAAAACGTCATAAGTAAGGTGATTTTTCAAAGATTTCATTCAAAAGGCGCGAAGATTGACTCTGACGATACAGACGATTATGTTTTACGATTAACTGTCAAATACAAGACACTCCTAACGCCAGCATTGCGAAAAATGTTGCGAAACCAGCAGTTTCGGATTAGAAACGATTATATTTGCCTCGTTCTGCATCACTGCAAACGGAGTGTACAAAGTTGTAAACTTAAGTAGTTCGACTATCTTCCCCTACTGGGGCAGCAGGGGCTAAGCGGTTAGCCTGCTCGCCTCCCCGCAAGGCAAACCGAATTTATTCCCCGGTCGGGCCACTCGCGGATTTTCGCATGTGGTATTCGTGCCGGACAGTGTCGCTTGTCGACGGGTTTTCTCGGGGATCTACTGTTTCCCCCAACCTTGCATTCCAGCACTGCTTGATTCTCACCTCATTTTACACTCATCGGCTCACTCTAAATTATTTTTGTACTTTTAAAAGAAAAAATTTTGGAAACTCAGTTGCAAAGAAAATCCTTTATAAAACTACATTCAGTGTTCTTGTAAAATCTGCAAACTATATTTGTAGCATTACCAATAATAGCCTTGTATTACAACTTACATTATTGAGACGTGAACAAAATAATTTTTTATCTACGAAACAAATGTGATGAATGAATGCCACAGAATAACTAAAAAAAATTTATATATGTTACGAAAAAAAAAAATATTTGGCCAGCACGTGGATTTGAACCCATACCTCCCACACCTATTTGACTTACAAGCTTAATAATTATTTTAAAAAGAAATACTTACTAAATAATATTAAGTTATTTGATTTAGACAAAAATATTTATTTCATTTTAAGAGTTTTGTTGATGAAGTGAGGGATTCGGACGGCTCTTAACAGCAAGTTCTTGAGTGCATATTTTAGAGTTTTGTGTAACTAAAAATCAGTTAATGAGTAACACGGTCAAGTTTTTTAATAGTCTTTTTACTATGAATATCTGAGTTGTTTTTAATGTTTTACGTTATTCAAACTTGCAAATAGCTATATACAGTTTTACGTTGTTGAGTGTCCGCCGTTTACCTGAAGCTCGTGGATACGAGTCAGTACAGAACAAATATTTATTGAGGTCTATTACAAACACGCCCCTTGCAGTTCTGCAAACGAGTAGCTTTATAAGAGAGATCTTTATACTGTTACAAGCATTTGTAAAATTACAAACAATTTCTCAGTAAAAAATAAATTTGATTTTACAGTGCTCTCGAGACCGCGTTGTTAAGAGCCGCCCAATCTCTCGTCTCACCTCGTTCGCGTCTGACGTGTTGCAGAATATGCGAATTCATGACCAGTGCTGTGCAAGCACCAATAAGGACACCGCCTTTACCCGGCCAATGCTATTGCTTAACGCTTACATACCAACTGTTCTATAAATGGTTGTCTTTTGTGCCGTGGATCTACTGACATCCTTTCCATACGTTCAATATGGCCAGTTGTTATAATAAATTCGTAACTGTAATCCACACCAAAAATGTTCTCTTTTGCAAGACCTGAAACGAAAAATTTACGTGTACGTTAAGAGGTTAAGCAAGGGCTTTTCAAATTAACCTATGAAAAATGTCACTGCCCCTAAAGGCTGTTTAAGATAAGGTGAGTCCTTTTGTAATTGACATTAGAAAAAAGTTACTGCCCCTGCCTGCATATGTTTTAATGGGCGCACCGAATGACATTCGCCCAGTGAAGTTGGTAACGATGGATGGAAAGTGGTTGCAATATCTTAACGTCATACAAAAATTGTTCCGTAACCATGTGTGATAATTAAAATTATTGCTTCCGCTTTCTGTTTTCTTAATGCCTCGAAGTGTTAAAATTAGCAGATTTGTAAAATATTTACTGTCCCAATAAGTTCACCGTTTTACTTGGCCGACGTATGAATAAAGTGATGAGGCCATGGTAATGTCAATTTAACATAAGACGGAAGAATACACAATGTGCTTACAAGTAAATCGTAAACAAGGCTTTCAAAATTGAACAGTCTATACCTGCATATATTTAAATGGGCACAATGATTGGTGTGCATCTAGTAAGGTTAGCAAAGACGGATTAGATATTAGATTATTAGGAATTAGGTAAATATTTTTTAGCGTTTCAATTATACATTTTGCTTTCTGTTTTTCTATGCATGTAGGTGTAAGTATTAGCTCATTTTTTTAAATATTCACTTTCCTTATCATTTTATAACTTTACCGGATCGATACACGAATTAAGTGATCTCATTCCCCATGACGATGTTGGTTTTGCATATAATGTAAGAATACATAGTTTCCATACAAGTATATATCTTAATTATGGCATTCAAAAGTCCTCAGTGTATCGTGAACAGCCTATAGCAGCTATGATAAGACATGTGATAGGCTGGCTTGGGTCATACTTAATGTTACTACGCTTCTATGCCTCGGACACGCTAAGCAACACTCTTAAGTTTTGATGCAACACTTGTGAATTAATTTAGCCAGAGCGTTCAGCAGGCTAAAATTATTTTACACGTATTTAAGCACGCCACTTTCTGTTTCGTTGTGATATTAAATAACAGTCTGTTAAAAGTATGACAATGGAGGAAAAGTACTTGTCAAATAAGAAAGAAACGAGTTATATGAATTTTAAATGTAGGTATAAGTTTTTCCGTACAAATATCGAAATGGAAAAAAACCAGCACTGTCGGCTACAGTCCGAAATAATTATTCAAGCAATTTGAATGTCATGAAGAAAATGTCTTGTAATTTGCTATGTGGTTCGCCCATATTTCCATTTCAACTTTTGAGATAAAATTAAAAATCAAAATAGCCACTAGTTTAACCTTTACCGTAGTTGGAACAAATGAAATGTTTAAAGTGAATTGATACACTACACGTGAGTAAAGTGATTTCAGGTAAAACCAAAGTTTGTGATAAAATAACTTTTTTGAAAGTTTAACGAATCAAGGTGTTTAGTATAAATTCTCATATTTACGTTCATACACATTATTAATGTCATTTTTATAATAATTAAGCATGTTTATGAAGTTATAACCAAAATCACTTCTTGAAACCGTAAAATATCCTCAGAATCTAGAAAATAATAACTTTGGTGTTTGATCAACTTTACGAAATGCGTGTCTCATTTTGAAATTCTCTGCACATAAACTTGTTACTACGTAAACTATACGCTGTCGTTCAAATCGTTTGTACTACAAAAAAGTTTACTTCCAGCAATTAGAAAGGATTGACTCACTTTCTTATGTATTAAATTCACTTCCGTGAAATATTTTTCGTTAAAACTAATCAATTTCTTCATGCACACCAAATTACACTATTAATTTATGGTGTGATGAAGTGAATAAATTGTCGGCCTATAAATATATCTTTAAGCATATCCAACAAAGTGTGTGGACATTTCCGTGGAATCGGTGGAAAAAAAATGTAATATTAACATAAACTTTCTTTAAGTCTATCAAATTATTCACTATCGTGGAAAAATTCCTACGAATATTTCAGAGAATGTCAAACTATTTTTTTTGTTAATATCTTTTACGACGTTCTTAGTACTATGTAACTGACACTTAACGACGACGGAGTACTTTCGTGATAATTATGTTCATTTGTTGAATTAATAATTTAAAATTTAATTAATTAAACAAGAATTTTAAAATCAAAACAATTCAATGTAACCTGAGTGATTTATTAGACACTCCGAGGGCTCTGCTCAAACACACGTACTATCATACACGGAAACTCACACCCGAACCCAAAAAAGACAAGAGATGCGAACTGCAGTGTGATGTCACAGGTCTAGATATTAAAAACCATTCTACTAGACGAGAAATACGAGTACATTAATACAAATGTGTGTTTTACATTTTTATTGAGTCTATAAATTTTAATTCACCCGGAATTTTCAGGGTACCGTAAACTGGGGCTGCTTTGCTCAAATATTTTCGACTTTTTGAGAAATCATTTGGTATTTTCAATTAATTAATGAAAACGAATTGGCTACTGTTACTACATGAATAGTTATCTGCAAGTAGAGACCCGAGAAATTCGCGAGTTCAGTGACCTGTAGGCTAGACCTTACACACTTATATACTCTCATACAAATATCAACTGTTTATTGGTTGATTGTTACGGTAGTAAAAGGCGGTGGTTGGGCGCACAATTTCTTGCATGTTTGTTATTTACTTACATATCTCTAGGAGGCGTAAATAAACACGTTGACTAATTACAAACGCTACTTGAACGTACATGTGTGTGAATTCCAACTTGTCAAGAAATACACCCACGTAATTATCGGGTCTCTATCTATAAGTCACTGGCTCGGCACCACACAGATGTAACTAATATTTATCTACAAATTTTATTTTTATGAATTTTTGTACAGTGGGGCAAAGTAACTTTGCTCCAGTTCGTAAACCCATGCAAAAGTTATAGAAAAGTCGACTGGAGCAAAGTCAGTCGTCTAGCATTGTGTGTGTGGACTATTTAAGGGGTTTGAAACATTTGCAGAACCTAAAAATATTTTTTATTTTCAATATACAGGTAAGTTGTCATTACCTGAGTACCGACTGTTAAATATCCTTGGCACTTAATTAATTTTTGTCTGTATGATATAGATCACATTACATGCAATATAGTTGGTAGAGTTAATTACAAACATAGAAATATGGGCTTCTATGTTCCGAGATTTTTGTATTTTCGGTGCTATATTTTGAACACTATAATCCTTGACTGCAAATATTTACATTTATGTGGTCCTTATATAAATCTCTTACAGATAATGGAGTAAACAATGATCGCTAAATACGGCGTTAAGGAAAGCGTAAGCATACAACATTTAAATTCACTGCCAGTGTAATCTTTTACTACGAATTTAGTTGTCAGAGCATATATATATATATATATATATATATATATATATATACACCTCTCAGCTTGTAAAACGGCAGATTACCAAAATTTTTGTTCATCCGCCGGTAGAAATGAGTCATTTAAGAAAATGATATTTCTAGTTGCCCGTAATTAAAAACACAAGGACTCCAGTAAGTCGTTTAGTGGCAGTATACTATGGGGAGCCAGTTAACTCCACGGTATAATTATACCAGGACACCGACACCCTACTTTGGTCGCCTCCGGTGTGTCGTTAACCAATCCGTTCATTTATTACTCGCCCGCAAGATAAGTTCTCTGATAATTACCACACGAGTTTTTCAAATGGAGAACAATTCCTTTCTTTCACTTGTATTGAAATCATCGTTCAAGTACCACAGCCATGAATTTACCGTCTATTGCATTCCCAAGCCATTTAAAACCGCTATAAAATGTTTTTGTGTATAAAAATTTTGTATACGTCCTGAGTCTGAATGCATCTTATGCCAAGAAAATGACTAAGCATTTTCTTCCACCACGTACATAAAAGCACGTGGACTTCTATGCGAAACAAAAATTTGACTCCTCGATAATGCATTAGGTGTTGCCTAATTTCTAATAATGCATAGAGTTAAAATTAATTTTCTCACGGAACGACCGAGAGGCATATATTTTTCACTAAACGTAATTTATTCTTAGTCGCAGTTTAATAAATACCATTATATGTGAAATGGTTTCACTGTGTACTTTTTCTGTTCGTTCAAGTTATCGGCGTTTGTAGGTATGTATTAAAAGTTTTTTTTTTAAATTGAAAACCTATCTTAATATGTACAGTAATATAAAGTGCCAACTGCTAATACATAAAATTCTGGAAGGACATCTAAGTCTGATGAAATTAGCATGTTCTCTAAAAATGGTGCAACTGCAGTCAATAATCTTAATTTAATTACAAATGCGAAAGTTTGTATGTTTGTTTGTTAATCAATCACGCTATAACGACTAGACAGATTTGGTTGAAATTTGGAATATGGGTGGATTATATTCTGGATTAGAACATAGGCACTTTTCATCCCGGAAAAATAAACAGTTCCTTACAGAAGATATAAAATATGCCACCAACCATTTGAGTAGGCGTTGGTTGGTGGTATGGTTTTTATATTTTGCACGAGGGTGGAGGGCGTTTAAGAGCTAGTATTATATATACAAGTATAATAAAAGTCTGAAATAGCCAGAAGCTGACTATGCCAATATATATAATTATTTTCAGCACATTAACTTGTGATTTGGTGGAAGTCAGTATTTTTATATCTAAAACTCACCCCATAAGTAGGTCTCTTGAACTTTGCGACCCTTTCCCCGACAAAAAAAATGCCACCTATTCAACCCCTTTTTTTCCTCGCAAAGTCCTATATAGTCGAATGATATAGCCGTTTCTGTGGCAAGGGGAAAAGGGATACGAGGATAGGAGCCTGCCAGCCGCCATGTAGTGACGTTACCCGGCGGCCATCTTGAAAGTCAATAACCTTGACCTTGACCTTTGATATTGACCCCGGTGACCTTGGACTTTGAAATATAAAAAATAAAATTTAAAATATTCCAGAAAATCGAAAAATTATATAAAAAAAAGTATTAAAAAATATTAACCAATTATTTAAAAAAAATACCAATAACTGAAAAAATTATGAAAATATAGTTAAAAATTATTTAAAAATGTTGGTTTCCCAGCAGCAATTTTCCCTAAACATTTCCTTTTTTCCCTAAAAAATTTCCCTTCCCCTTAAAATGTCCCTTTTTTTCTGTAAACAACTCAAAAAAATCACAAAATTTATAAAAATGTATTATTAAGAAGTCATTAAACATTATTTACAAAATTTATTTAAGGAAACTTTGCCAGAGGTCACCCCTCACCCATACACATTCCACCATCTTGGTAGTTTCAGCCATCCGCCATATTGGTAGGTGTGGCCAGCAGCCATGTTGATCAGTGCAGTCTGTCATCTTGATAGGAATTACAGCCAATGTCCACCATATTGTTTTTTTTCGTTTGTCTTATGTTTATACATTACTGGACTTTGTCTCTCGCATTCTTTCGACTACCATATTGTATTTCAGATGTTTCCAACATATAGGTGGTGCTAGTGTATTATTTCACCCACCTGGTGGCAGCCATATTTGTTTATGTTTTTAAAGTATTGGTTGAGCTGTAGACTCCCTCCGTGTTGGATTCTATTTTCAACTTAGATGTATCATTAGTTCTCTATTTCACTGCCAAGAGAGCTTTCGACAATCAAATATAGTCATAGGTAAATCTGTAAAATTTCATTCATATATTAAAAATATATGTTTTTCCAATCAACACTATACATACAGGCATAGTTTATTAAATACGAATTTTTTATTTCAACCGTTAAGACAGAGAGAAGGATACGACACACAAAAATAAAGAAAAAAACAATTATTTTTAATTATGTTTTTTGTAATTAAAATTTAAAAATTAAGCAGTCCATCACACTTTTCGATGTATCCTCGTTCCTTCAGCTTACTCATTATTGCATATATCTCAACAATGCGCAAATGATACCCAGATTCTGGAAGGTCAGTCAATATTTTAGTCTATTAACAAGTAAATTCGGGTCTTCGGTAAACGTTTAGTCGGTATTCTCAGCGTCTTCTCCCTTCTTCACATCACTTGTCGAAGGAAACTCGTTGGCGAAATATGTGGGAACGTGGAGAGCATCATCATCGTCTTCAAATTATCATGGTCGTCATAGTCACTATCATCACCACAGTCACCATAATCATTTTCATCTACGCTGTCTTCATAATCACCTTCACTGCCTGTTTTATCATCAATATCAAGTTTACTTTTCTTCGTAGGTGTCACATGGTCATCATCCGTTTTAAGAGACGAAACCCGTTTATTTTGAAGTTCGTCGACTTCATGCGAACGTCTTGCATGCGTACACTCCATACATACCGACTATACTGCACTCATTCCTTTATTAGCATTAACTATTTCGCCATAATCGTCTGCGGAAACAGTACTCATCGATATAGCAGAAGGAATTGGCGGCATCACTTGTTGGCTCCCAGTAGACGAACCCTTGCAGATCTCGACGTGTTCCTTCATTGTATCACCTTGCATAAACTGCGCGTGGCCATTCTTGTAATGCTTCATCGCGCTAAAAGGACTCAACATTAAGGCCGTTCTCTCACGCTGACGATCATGAAGGACTTGGCACAGTAAGAGCACTTTTTATATGTAATTTTCTAGCAGTGGGTGAAGGTACATCCATAAATGTAAGCTCTTGTTACGATTATACTCAAAAATATAATATATGGCTGGAATGTATCTACACGATACTGGAACCGAACCAGGAATAACATTGAAGAAGGGCATTGAAGACCCAGAATGTATCCATCTGTAATGTTTATGACATTGAAGAGAGTGTAGATGATAATAAAGAAAAAGTATGTTGCGAGGAATAAGAAATGATTATAAAGGGTTCGGGCAAGACATCTGATTCGGTAAATGATTTGCAGCTGAGAACGAGTACATACTAACCTCTTACGAAATACTGTGATGTCCTCTTCTTGCCTTCGAAAGAAATCATCGCAAAGAAATACTTGTAGATATGTAAATTTTTAAAATAAAATATATACTAAATATGTCACATTTTATTTATTTTATAAAAAAAGGACTCCGCTTTATATAAAACATTATTCCCATTAAAATAATTTTAATTTGAAAATACTCGCATTAAAGAAGGAAACAAATAAAATATTAAATATGACAGTTTACGTACTTTGCAGGAATGACCAATGTTACCATTCGCTACAGGCCGATAGCAAGCAGCATAATCGAGACTAAATATGTTTTGAAAAAAACATGCTACTACATGGAGGCCACCGACAGTACAAACTACACTTCAAAAACATAAACAAATACTGGTGTCGCCTCGTGATTGAATTAATACACTAGTGCCACCTAGGTGATGAAAACATGCAATTCTATATATAGGATGGTAGTCGAACGTAGGTGAGAGGCAAACTTCAGTACTGTATAAACAAATGGCTGACGAAAAAACCAAGATGATGGCATACGGTAGAATGAGTATAGTTGAGAGGAGTGGGGTGAGGGGATGGAGGCCCACCGACTAAACAGCTAATAGCAGTTGGCGACAGTCGTCTGTTGGGCGTGGTTCTGGGGGTACCTCCGGAAATGAAACTTTTTTAAAAAGAAGTTTCTATTCGTTTTAATAATACGTCATAAATAACTTGAAATACTAAATAATTTATAACATTGTATATATTTTTGGGAATTTTAGGGAACTCCTTTAGATTTTTGGGAATTTTAGCGAACTCCTTTAAATTTTTGGGATTTTTTTGGGTTCAAGGTCATTCAAAGTCACGGGGTAAAAGTCAAGGTCATCTTCATCCAGTATGGTTGTAGTAGTCAGTAATGTAGTATGCTTGTCGACTTTCATGAATTTTTCTCTAGTTTTGGTTTTCAACGTCATTTGAGGTTATGGGGCCAAGGCCAAGGTCACTGGCTTTCAATATGGTGGTAGTATTCTGTAACAGCATATGCTTGCTGACTTTTATTTATTTTTCTCGGGTTTTTGTTTTCGAGGTCATTTAATGCCATGGGGTCAAGGTTTGAGGTCACCTATATCCATTATGACGGTGGAGGAGGGAGAGGGAACCCTCGGAAATTTAAGTTTTTTATCATATTTTTGAATAATTTTTTAATAATATATTTTTTCTGGAATTGTGTGGAATTTTTGTATTTTTTTCTTTAGGAAATTTTACAATTTTTCTTTATTTTCTTGGGGTTTCAGACCAAAGGTCAAAATCAAAGGCTGAGTCCTCAGTCCTGGTCTCCGGGCTTGGAGTCACTGATCCGCCTCAGTCTTCTGGCTCGGAGTTACTGATCCGCCTGGGAAAAACATTAATTTTTTTTTTAAGATTAAAGGGAACATTTTAGAGAAATTTAGTCGATTTTGAAGGAAAAAAGGGAAATTTTGAGGGAAAAAAGGAACAAAAGGTGGTGGATGTGTGACGTAACAACATAGCGGCTGGCTGAATCCTAATCCTGTGCCGGGTGCAGTTGAGCCAAATCATACCAAACTCTACTACTATGTTAACATGCCCGTTTGATTAGACTTAAAATTTGAATACTGATAAATGTTGTGAACGGTAATAAAATGAGATATACGCCACTTCACCGGAAAATGGAGGATTTTTCTACTGTTATTGGTTTTAAGACCCAGTAGTATATACATTTCTCGAGCAGTGTGGAACGCAACAAATTCGCACGTGGATTATTGCAGCAGTGTCATTGAAAACAGGCACTATGAGTGTGTTTTCTACTAAACAGCAAACAGTATTTCTAATTGTTTGGTTCCCAACTATAATGAATATATTAATGAATCGGCTACGAAGATACATGCAATTGGTAAATGTTCGGCTCCCCATGCATTGGGAAGACGAAATGAGATCGGCGCTTTCTTTCTTCACTGAAAGATCGTTTTCTTGGCTGACCAGATCAGTCAGTCTGCGTGCATCGGTAGATAGTACAGCTAGTAATAGGAGCAACAGTTTTTGTTGTGCTCCGTCAATAACTGGAGCATTAAATAACCAGATGTGACCTTCAATGAGGCAGCTACGTTTGAGCAACAAATAAGAGAGATTTTGTAGTTACCTAGCACACCTAGCCAGTTGAGGTAAGGATCAAGTCAGTCTATGGGATATTACGCAATATTATGGAAGCATGCACTAGTAGTCATATCAAAAACAAAGAACACATGTATTTAGTAAGTAACCATAAGCCTGTTCCTTTACAATTCAATTTTTTGGTTTAATTTTTGATGAAGAATATTTTAACGAACGTGTTGCTTTTCGTATTGAGAATATTCCCTGCAATTATCAACCCGGGTTTTTCTGGTAAAACCACTTCCACAAATGCATTTAACTTTGCAAATTACACGTGTTGGGGGATAAATTTCCGATGGCATGTTGATAATGTTTATTTTGGCCATTGATATATGCAACCGTTCTTGTCGGCTGACACTTTTTATTATGTCTCAGTAAATAATTTACTTATTGTCTCTGTCATCTTCTAAACAATACAAAGTTTCAAGTTAAAATTGATTGCTTATAGTAGGCTCATTTTGATGTATCACACTATGGTATACTTATTATCACCTCAGTTCAATATTTTAAGGATGATTTTTTTTAAGTTCTGATCATTCTAACACGATCTTTAAATATTCAAAAACATAAATAACGAAATGGATTGTTTCCTCTTACAAAGAGGCAAAAAATTCCATGAAATAATGCTTCGAGAAAATACAAGTTATGACTTTAAGTTGTAAAACTCATTCTATACTGCGGGTTAATCCGCTAATACAAAACATCAATTAAATAAATTCAATGTCTGCGTTACAAAGTTGCACTAATACATGAACATTTATATTTAACAATAAACATTTATAACTGAATTATATTAACAAAAACACTAGAACCAATCAAAATATTTGAAAACTTTTCTTTTACGAACTGTGACTTAAACCTTTCTTTATATTACTATTGATCACGCAGCAGTCATAATAGTACAGCAATATCAACAGAAACCAGAAATATATGTCCTGCTAATCATAAAACTACTGCTCTTACCAAATTTTATTTATCATGTGAGTAAATATCTTATTGGCGAAATCAAGTTTATAAAATATAAGTTTATTGTTAAATAAATCGTTAGTTACTCTTTTAATAAATTTTGTTAATTAGTACGTAGAAATAAGTGACCAAAACTCTTTAATGTCCTGTGGAAAACCTAGTTGTTTTATTTGTTAGATGTATATTTTTATTGTATTGTTGATTATTTTACATGCTCTAGACATGCCATTATTTAATATCTATAAGTGACTGGCTTTATTAAATGTTGTATCATGTATACGTTGGCGCGAAACAACAATTGTTCAACTATATATTTTTTTTTTACTGATTCTTTGGTGTATTATATATTTGTATAATATTCTTAGTACTCTAAGCATAAACGAGTTTTTACTTAACACAAAAATATATAAATTGAATTACAAGTAAAATCCATTAGTATTAAACGTTTTACGAACCCTGCTAATAACATATGCGTACGAGTATAATTTGACTTTTTTATATGTAAGACATTATTTCTTAAAAAGTCATAAGGAAGCGTAATACCGAGCTTTTCGAATATTTCTGTTTTTTCTTTGTCTCAGCAACACAGACTGGATGGCTGGTTCTAACACCGAAAATATATCTGACTCACTCTTTATTTCTCTCTTGGAAAATGCTCCTAGATATTGTTAAATGTTGCAGTCTGTAGAATCTGTAATTTATTTTGTATTATTACGCTGGTTTATTTTTCGTTGTGTGTAATATATTTAAATAAAAATTTTATTCTTTAGTAGTATGTAGTTCTATTCTGGCCTGCGCTATGACGTTAGCCAGTTCTGAACTCTCTATACTGTACGGCTGGCACTTTAATCTTTCTGTAAATAGGTTGAAAAATAGTTATTGATGATTCACAGAAAACTGAACCTGTCAGAAAAATCACTCCCCAAACAGCCTCTATTTTAACGGATACATTGCCTCACGTGCTCCCTGTTAAGTTGGTAGCGAAATACGAAAAGTCGTCTCATATTTTAACGCCGTTCCCAAAGCGTAACGTTTGTATTTGTGACCACTGAACTTTTTTAAAAAATATATATGTCGGTTTTATTTATATTAGAGCCAAAACTGACATCTTGCTACAGATATACGTTCTTTAAAACTTGGAATATTTCACTTGGTTGGCCCTTGAATAAATTGATTAGGTCAACGGTAATGTTAAATTGACAGGTTTTGTAAGGTTACAAAGGCGGGCTTTCAAATGTGCTCAGGAAACGTCAACAGCCACATGATTAAGTAGTTCACGAACAGCCACGCATCATAAAGCAAAGAAGCAAAGAAATTAAAATCAAACACAGTAATTATTCTGCTGCGTCGGCGAAAAACAAACTAAAAGAAGCAAACGAAATGTTATGCGTGACGTTTCGGAACTTAACTTTCCAGGCGCAAGTCGATACTCATCGGACAAATTCTCTTCGAAGGAAAGTTTTGTACGTCAGGTCCTCAGAGCGAGTTGCTAGGCAACGCTGCAGCTGCGTCCTATCTCCGTGGCTTGAGGGCTTCTTGTTCTCCTTTATTATTTTCGCGTCATTGCGCTCAGCCTTGCTTCTTTCTTACGGCATTAGCGAACCTCCTTTCGAAAAGAAGGGCTTATGAAATCAGTTTTCCTTCCTAGACTAGTCTCTGTGCAGGATAGGTGTCGGCCCTTCGAAGACCGATTTGATGTTTCATTATTTGGAACGTTCTGTATAATAAATTGAAAATATTTTTTTGCACGGGGTTTTTAGCCTGCACTACTTGGAATGAGAGGCTTCTGCAACCCCTATCTGTTTGTCGGTATATCTATGTGTGTGTCTATATATGTGTGTATGTGATACACATACACGTGAGTCCCTTTTCCATAAAATTTTAAACCCCTAATAGAATGTAATGAAAATGTATAGGAGTGTTACAAGTAACTGTAATCCCATCGCAATCGTTCATAGAGTAGAGGCATGAATTTTACATTTATAATAGCACATGTACAAGATATTTTAGTACACGAATGTGAGATAAGCAAAATACAAAGAAGTAGTTCGCCAACACAAGCTCAATTCTGTTTAACCCGAATTACTTTTCCTAATATTGAAATATCTCAACGATAATCGCCCCATACTGTGATTTTGTACCTCATTGTAAGTACTAACTGTATTTATATTTCGATTACATATATTCATGTATATAACATGTATTCTGGTCATTTTAGTTAAATAAAACTAATCTTTTTTCACATTCTTGTGATTTCAGCAAATAATCGGAAAATTTTTGACAATGTTGTAGTTGTCTAGAACCCAGTAGAATAATGTTAGCACGCATGATTTTAACCTTAGGATTCAGAAGTTCGATAACCCTTGATTCGTCCCTTAAAACTGAAAAAAATTTTGCATAACACATCAGCCAAAACAAAATATACGAATTGCTGGAACAGTTACATGTAAAGACAGCAAGAGTAGTGCGGTTAGGTCGAGAAGGGCGCTGGTATCATGTATCGGATTCCGTATTATTCGCCTGCGATGACATCACACGCTGCCATGTTGTGTTGGCACCTGACCACCATATTGGATCTTGGTGACTTTGACCCATGAACGTAACCTTGAATGAACTTGAAAAAAAATATGTTTTAAAATTTAAAAAACTTACAATATTCTTTAAAAAATCGGGGGACACATAACGCTACCTCAAACCCATCCTACCACCATAACCAACACCCATAATTCCCCCTCCACCCAACCCAATAATAAACCATCAAGGATAATCGCAAAAAATCGAAAATATTTTTTAAAAATCGAAGAAGATATAACATTAACTTTGCACACATCCCACCGCCATCACCTCGCACCACCACACAACTAGAATAAAAATCGAGAAGTCACAAAACTCGAAAAGAATTTCTTAATTATCGAATAACTTAATGTTATCTCACACTGCACTTCCGCCCACCTCACACCTCTAAATCTCTCAAACACACTTTTCACCACCACACTCACAATTATTACATATCGACAAAAATCGCAAAACACGGAAAGGAATTAATAAACATTTAGGAACGTATTATATCAGTGAATCCACCTTCCAATGCTGGATGTAAGTGACCTTGACCTTGAGCCCAATGACCTTAAACACAAGATGTAGAGAAAAAAATTATCAAAAAAGAAAGAAACTAATAAAAGTTTAGGAATATTTCACATCATTGACTCCGACACCCATGTTGGATGCCGATGGCCTTGACCTTAACCCAATGACCATGAAAACAAATAATTTAGAAAAATTGCAAAAATTCGAAAAAAATATATATATATATAAATCGACGAACATATTACGATACTGACTCCAACCCTCATATTGTAGTTGGCCACCTTAACCTTGATTCCATTTAACTTAAACTCTATAGATTGAGAAAAAAATGGTAAAAATTGGAAGAGATTTTAGTAAAAATCGACGATCATAATACATTAGTGACTCAGACCTCCATGCTGAATGTTGAAGAGCATAAACTTAACTCTAATGACAATGAACTCGGCAAAAACAGAAAAAAAAATGGCGAAAAATGAAAAAAAAAGTGAAAATAATCGAGAAAAAAAAATCCTAATATGAAAAACCAATTTGGATGTATGTGACCCTAAAAGTTCGCTTCTCGTAAATATGGCGAAGCACAGCCACTCCCTGGTATGACGATCAGCAGACGTCTGAACCCCACCCTTTATATTACATAGCTATATAACCGATCGATCTTACGAACTCCAAAGCGAATGATTAATTTTATGTAGCACATAAACCCTGTCCCCCTCCCCCGCAACTACCAACACACATCTCGTCGCTCCACCTCCGCACCATTTACTTACCATAGCTCAGCCACCATCAACATTTACGCATGCCACCATGTATGCAAACAACCCTTCCCCCCTCCACCAATCGTCCCCAAATTGAAATCTACCCCAAAATCGTCCCCTCGCCTTCAACCAACCACACGATTCTTCACTCCTCTCCCTTTCTCTAACCAAAACCCCAAATGGTTCCTGAAGAGATGTAACTCTACCCAATACTGACTCTTGCCAAGACCAATTCCTACAAAAATGACTAGAACAGTGGTCAAGACTACCCCACCGTTACAACCACCTATACTAACAGTCAATTACATACTATCTCGAAAAAGTCGACTAATAAAAATGACCAGGCTAACTAACCATTTGCGAAACATTCCCCAAAAATATTCCCCAGTTCATTCGTTCGCCTTATAGAACTCAGTCAATTTTTTAATCGACCCGAGTAAAACATTATACGTCATATCCTACCACGGCCCCACTTCATACACACACTCGCATAAATTTTATCTAAAACAGGCTCTTGCAATAGATTGTACACACCACAGTATTAATAAGTCATTCCGAGTAGCAGAACTGCCTGAACAAGAACTTGATGTCACTTAATTATGTATACATACATTTAATGTATTTACTTTTTTATACATTCTAACATTTCAATTATTTCATACATTCGATATTTACATTTCTCAAATGTTTGCAGATTATGGATAGTAACCAACAGTTTCATCTGATATAACACCAATCATTCAGTTCACTAATGCTAGAAGATATATCGTAAATGTGGGAGAAATCTTCATCTTGTTGCAAAGCGAACAATTGGCAGAGTATATAAACAAGTTCTTTCAGATCTTTGGTGAACACACGTAGTCAGTATTCTCAGCATCTTCTGCTTTCACCATTTCGCTTGTTGCAGGAAATGAACGAGCTTTCTTGATGTCTTCTGCCTTCTTTGCGCCACTTCTAGGAGGAAACTCGTTGGTGAAATATGTGGGAACGTCGAGAGAATCATCATCATTCTCATCTTCCTTCTGATCAGATACTTCATCAACACTTACTTCATAGTCATCATCGTCAATTCTGTCTTCATGAGCGTCCAGCTCCGGTTTCATCATCAATATCAGGAATACTTTTCTTTGTAGGAGTCGCATGGTCATCATCAGTATTTAGAGCCCACGACAGTTTATTTTGAAGCTCTTCGACTTTATGCGAAAATTTTGCAAGTGTACACTCCACACAAACCGACTCTACTGCGCTCATTCAGTCCTTAGCATTAATTGTCTTGTCATTATCCCCTTACGAATCAGTACCCACCATTGCAGAGTGGGGCATTGGCGACATCATTTGCTGGCTCCTAGTAGACGAACCCTTGCAGACCTCGATGCATTCTTACCAATGTATCGTCTTGCATAAACTGAATGGTAACAAAGTCGTAATGCATCATTGTGTGACAAGGTCTCTTCGTACAGGTGGTTCTCTCATGTCGCCGAGCATGGCAGCTTTTACTGAAGATCTTTCCAAATTAGCAACACTGTTTCCCATGTAATTTTTTCAGCAGTGGGAGAAGGTACATCCATAGAGGTAAGGTCTATAGCAAACGTCGTACAGTCATTGGTCTGCATCATATTCATGAAAAAAACTGAATTTTTTTCTACAGTCTCAACTTGTGTATCTACTATGCCTAGTTACTGCTCTATACCGGATGATTCACAACACCTGTATTATCCCTTTGTCTCGGAAACAACACAACACCAGAGATTCGCGAAAAAAATTGTTATAACTATATCCTATAAGAATTATCGATTGGTAGTAATTCCAATCCCCAACGATACCACTGGTAATGTTCCAAGAGGGCGGGGGAGGGCGGGGGGAGGGCGGGCTGAGCTTTGAATCTGCATATGGAAGCAGGGGTATATGGTATCGTTGGATAGATCGTCGAAATGAAACAACATTTACTAAGCTAGTGGTTTTCTGAGGTGCATAGTTTACAAACAATTAAATTAATCTTGTAAGCATTGGGGTTTGCGACGTGCGGAGTTTAAGCACAATGAAATGGATCGAAAACTATTTTTATTCTTACTATAATCGCATTTAAATCAACGAAACTTGTTGATTTTTCTGGCATGCATACCTAGTCTACGTACAATCAGATGGATGACAGTTGTATTGTAATTATTGGCCGTTCATAGTAAAATGAGCACTTTTGAAAGCCCTGCTTAAGAACTATTTGTATTCGAGTTGTGTATTCTTCCGCTATATGTAAAATTAACGTTGCGATGGGCCTGATCACTTTATTCATGTGTCGGATAAGTCAAAATGTGAACTTATTATAAAAGTAAATATTTTAGAAATATGTTCATTTTTGCATTTCGATGCATTAAAAAAAACAGAAACAAAAGAAGTAATTTAAGTTATTGCAAATGGTTACCTAACACTTTTTATTCGTCTTAAATATAATGAACTACTTCGCATCCATCGTTACCAACTTTACTGGGCGCATGCCAATCAGTGCGCCCGTAAAAATATACGCAGGTAGGGGCCAGTGACTTTTTTAAAACGTTAATTTCAAATAGCTCACTTTATTGTGAACCGCCTTTACCAGTATGGTGTGAAGGAACTACTGTGAAATGGGAACTAGGAACACTCATTCGTAAACCTCACTCTTCATAAGTGTTCGAAATTTTGACCATCCTGTATCAGACACGACTCTGCTCTCCTTCTTACATACTTTTTTGCTCGGCGGACCTCAGCACAGCTGAGAGATCCACATGCTGTTATGATTTTGTCTTTCATATCTTCCCTCGTTTTTAGACGCATGCAGTAGATAATATCTTTAATTCTCCCCCACAAAAATAATTCATTTGGGGACAAGCCTGGAGAACGTGGTGCCGAGCTGCAGGACCCATTTGTTCGATTCACCATCTGGATAGCATACACAAGTTATGCCAAGAGGAAGAGGAAATGGATTCCAATGGTACGGGTTGGACCCTTGCTTCAGTAAATCATCTAGAGCTGACAACAAGTGGGCTCAATCCACTTGGCAAATAGGCACTTACTGATTTCCTTCTACTTGACTACAGAAATTTACAACATAAAAAACCCGCAAACTACTACGTGAATGCGAAGCCGGGATTGTGTGATGGGTCAGTTACGGAGCATATGGAGTCAGTTGTGGAGTGTGAGGGGTCTTTTGCGGAGCAGGAATTGTTATTTGCACAGCATGAGGGGTCATTTGTGGAGCAAGAGAAGACATTTGTGGAGCAGGAGGGGTCATTTGCAGAGCAGAAGGTGTCATTTAGTAGTAATTTGTGGAACAGGAGGTCTTTTAAGGGTTATTAGGTGTCTTTTAAAGACCATTAGTGGTCTTTAAGGGGGTATTTAATGGTTTCTTGGGAGCATTTAAGGGTTATTTAGGGGTCATTTGCGGAGCAGAATGGCTCATTTGCGGAGCATGATGGGTCATTTGCGGAGCAGGATGGGCCATTTTCGGAACATGAGTTCAAGCTGAGCAAAAAACTTGTCTGGAATAAATTGTAGAATATGTAACTGCATGGTAATGACACCAAGGAAATAGATAAAATATTTGGTTTGAATGGATGCATAAAATATATTAGTAAGTGAACAAATATAGCAGTAGCTAGGTAAATTATATGCACAGATTGCTACTGTAGAAAGAACATTATTTTTGTTGAAAATAATGCAAACCAATGATTGCACAAAGTCTACTGTAGAGCTTACTTCTATAGACGTACCTTCTCCCACTGCTGAAAAAAACACATCTTGATGTGGTTTTAATTTCTTATTCAGTCTGATTTGATTCTGTGAGATATTGATTAATTAAGTGGTGTGTAGAATCGAGTGTGATAATATGTTTTAGATAACATGTGTGCGAGTGTGTGAAGGAGGAGGAGCCATGGTAGGATCTGAAGTGTTACCCGGGTCGATTAAAAAATCGGCTTAGTTCTATAAGGCGAACGAATGAACAGGGAAATATTTTTGAGGAATGCTACGCAACAGGTTAGTTCGCCTGGTAATTTGTACTAGTCGACATTTTCGAGATTGGCGGTCATCGAATGTTAGTATAGGTGGGTGGTATGGTGGGGTTATCTTGACCGCTGTTCTAGCATTTTATGTAGGAATTGGTCTTAGCAAGAGCCAGTCAACATTCAATATAAGGGGAGTCAGTAACGTAATATGGTCGTCGATTTTGTGTTTGTTAGGGTGGCAATGTTGGTGTTGGTTGGGGGACGAGTGTGAAGTTAACTTTGTATGTGCTTCGATTTTTTTAGAATTTTTCAGAATAATTTTTGATTTTTCTGTGAATTTTATCGATTTTTTTATTGCTTGGCTGGTGATTGGGGCGTGGTGATGTTGGTTAGGGTGGTAGGCTGGGTGTGAAGGTAAAATTATATGTTCCCCGATTTTTTAGAATATGTAGTTTTTTTTTTGCGATTTTTTTTATGGATTTTGTTCATGGTCATTCAAGGTCAAGGTCATAGGTCAATGTCAATGTCACCAAAACCCAATATAGTGGTCCGGTACCATCACAACATTTCAGCCCCAGGCTGTCTCGGCATCCTGTGATGTCATCGCAGGTGATTAATCCGGAATCCGATACATGATACCTGCGCCCGACTCAGCCTAACCTTAACACTTGCATGTTAATGTAATTGATGGTGCACAACATTTTGCTAATAATCGTACCAAGAATTTGCATGATTTTTTTATAGTTTTCAAATTCAACATTTTTATACGAAACTCATAGGAAAATTTTATTTTCTGTAATTTCCAATTTTGAAATTTCCTACATTCAAACAAATTATAATGTTGGAAAAAAAAATTCTGGGAAAAAAAAGGATGCTTTTCACAACAATCTTTAATTAATTCGTGACTCAGGTGTATGCCAATGTTTTTCATATGAGACTCGCGACTACTGGCTATGTTATTTAATACGAAGCTCTTTTAGTGATTCAGATAGGCAAATAAAAGGCAAATTTAATCAATGACTAGTTTTTTTTCCATAGATACTATAATTCTTCTTGTAACAATATGCTTAAAGATACTTAAGATAAACGAACTTTATTTTAATGTAGCAAAAACGTTAATACTCCGTTCTTGAAAATATACTGTTAAAAAAAAACACTTTTTTTTTTACTTTATTTGCGTTTGAATGTAGAAAAAAAATGAATCCAATTATACTGTATATTTAGACTCGACGTATACAGAATTTTTCGTTTGTTTGATATCATTTTCTTAAAGATTACATCGTCATTTATTTCCTAGGTGATGTAAAAGTCCGAGAAATTTTTCAGAAGCCAGGGGATATTTGGTGTTCGAAAGGCATTCTACTAATTCCTGCACAAGATGTGGTATATGTAATTAGTATGTATGAAAATAATACTTTAAAAAATTCTAAATTGTGTGCCAAAATAAATGATTATCTTAGCTACATACAGTTGCTCTAATGGGGAAAATTTACTCAGGGATAAGTAGGCTATTAATTTTTTTAATTTAACTCTTTTGATGTTTGCGCCCTTTACATTTTGTTCTAGCGAACTTTCATGTTATGCATATATGCGTATCCTAACTGAAATATTTTTATTCCATAAAATTCTGTAACAATTGGCACAGTATTACCACTTAAATACGGAAAACAAGTTAAGGTATACAGTAAAACCAAATGAAAAAAAATAATATTTATCAAGAATTTTCTAGAGTAAAAGCATAACAATTTACATTAATCCATCAGTTCCAGTGTTTTGCTTGTAAGTTACATGGCATTGATTTCTTGTGTCTTAAACCTTTTATACAGAGCTAAACAAGCGTTAAAATGAACACTTTTTTTTCGGAAATGTACTAATAGTCTTACAATGCTCCGTTTTATATCTCGGCCATTTTAACTGTATATACAGTATATTTTGTTTTAATTAGCAGCAACTCTTCCCCAATCTACAGAATATAGTCGACATAAAAAATTATGTCCGTCACAAAAACGGCATCCAATAGTGGGTATTGTTTTCTGTTCTGTACGGTGTAGACCATCAAAGCTACACTCCGTGCAATGTCTCATATACTGAAATTTTTTTAAAACTACATGTCGAAATTTAAACCTCGGCCTCTATGGGCTAATACAAACAATAAATATAAGTAGTAAAATGTCCGGAATATTCATCGAGTGTTAGTCAATCTAAATTAAAGTTAGCATAACATCGCCGGTAGGCCGCAAATTCACGTACCTGTTTGCACAGCCAGTTGCATATTACGCAGGCGACCTGAACTGGCACGCCATGTGGAGAGCGCCTGTGCAAAGGGCACCATAAACTCGAGTTACGTGGGCACCGCTAGTCGTTGCTTGTTACTACAAGTGCGTTAAACTACGTGAACAATGAGAGATTATCACTTCACTAGTAAATGGTTCCAGAAGTGATTGCATTTTATTTCCAACAATGCACAAACAGTAGTACTGACAAGGTTATTTTTGCTAGGAATTAAAAGGTTACCTATGTACAGGCGGTCGCCGCATGACACTCCAGTTCCTTTCCTCTTCGTGATATACAACCTGTTGTGCACACATGTACGTAAAGTTACGGACTCCCAGTGCTGTTTCCGTAATACCGATTCCAATTTAAAAATACTATATGAAATTTTAAATATTTTGCTACCACGATTTGTTTTTTATAATAACCCATATATGCCATTGTTAGAATTTCGACATGTAGTTAAAAATAACCTTGTGTATACCACTGGCAACGGAAGTGTTAAAGCGGAATATTATTGCTTAATTTATTTAGTTTTATAATTGTTGTACTTATTTGCTCATTTTTATGGTTTTAGCTCATATTTGCATACGTATTTTGACTGTTATTAGTATACTTATAGCCTCTATACTATTATACAGAGATTTTTTATGAGTGATTAGTGCTACTATAATAGCTGGACAAATGCCAAAACTAATTAGGTTGATGCCGAAAGTCTTATACCGTTTAGTCACATTATCCCCAATCGTGGAAAAATATTAATTAAATTGATGACCATTACTGTACACGGCAAGGGATCAGTACCGTGTACTATGAGAGTCTGATGTGATTTGTTTAATTGTTTACACCTCTTTGACATAAACGATTAATACCGATATAATCAGTAACGTCGCACTTTATTCACAGGTTGTAACAAAAATGCTGAACACGCATAAAGTAAAGCGCATACCAAAAACATTTATGTGGTTGCAACATTTGAACTCATAAATTAACGAGTAACCCAATGGCTTAATATAATTCTGAATATTTAACTGGTTCAAAATTATCTTGGAAATTTATCGAAATTTTGACTTTTAAAACTTAACAAATAAGTAATAAACGTAATTCCATTGTTCAATAACGCAAGTAATATGGTTATCAAACGTTGCGACTATTTCATTAGGAACTTCTTTTATACCATCGTGTTTTAATGCGATGGTTTTTAAGCACGCATTTAAGCGTTCGTGTGCATGGAAAACATTTTCTGCGCAGGTATTGGTGATGTTGGAATAGGCTGATTATAATTATATCACGTCAATATTTCCGTATGCAAATTTATAGGCAAATACAAAAAAAAATCATAGTATGGAAACAGAAAAAACAACAACAAACGCGTAATATATTATACAAAGCAGTAAAGGATTTTCACGATAAAGTGAGCACTTTTGAAATGAACCTTGGAAAAAAGTTACTGCCTCTGCATGCACACATTACAACGGGCAACCTGAGTGAGATGTGCCCAGTAAAGTTGGTAACGATCGATGGGAAGAAGTTCCGTACCTTAACGTCGAATAAGTGTTGGATAACCATTCCTGATAACTTAAATTATATCTTTAACTGTCTGTTTTTATTTTAATGCATCAAAGTGTAAAAATTAGCAGATCTGATAGACATTTGCTCTTATAATTATTTCACGGTTTCACTTGACCGACGCACGAATAAAGTAATGAGGCCCACGACAGTGTTAATCTTACATAAGGTGGAATAATATACAACGTGAATACAAGTAGATCTTAAGCAGGGCTTTCAAAAGTGCTCATTTTATCTTGAGTAGCCTATATGTAAGTTCTTGGTCTGCAAGTGGTCAAGGTAAACTGGCACGTTTCATTAGACTACTTTCCGTAGGAAAGAAAGGCTTATGATATCACTTTCCTATTTATGAGACTGAGAGTTTATAGGTGTGTCCTCCTTTCAATTTTCGAAGGTGTGAACCGAATTTTACTAAACTCGGTAAACAAATATTAATTAATAAGGACACCCGATTTTTATAGTGTTCAATCTCGCCGGGCAGTTACTTAAAAAATGTAGGGAATTTTAAATGTAGGCTGTTATGTCATATCTCTGTAGGCATTCAATCGATTTAAACCAAATTTTGTATTTTGACCCCCCATCATGTAAGCATTTAACTTAAGGATGGAAATTGTTCTTTGTAGCGATTTTGTAAGATATAATCACATAAAAAAAATTACGTTATATATCGAAAACTGTTCAACTAATACTCACCAAATGTGGCATGTATATAATGCTTGTTGTAGGCCATGTAAACGCTTGCAAATCAAATTGACGAGACACTTATTTTCAAAATTGTGTTCATACAAATATGTTTAGGTTTTTTCGGTATAAATACCTCATCGTTTAATCAATTTCGACCAGATATTGTATATTCTGGTAATATATCTCTTACACAAACATCATCTGTGCTAAAAATAACCAATTTTGCAGACATTTTTGTAAGATACTGGTAAATGAATCTATAACAGTTTGATGCCATATCTCGATAAATAGTTGACCGATTCAAAATTTGGCATACAAGTAGTACTGCAGCAGGTGATGTAAACAGGAATATCTTAAGAAAGTCAGACCCTTATTTTCAATACAGTAGTCGTATAGCCATTTTTTAATTGTATGTTGTACGTAGAAAATATATAATCGATTCCATCTTAACTTTGTATGCAGGGAGCATTATTACAACTATAAAATGTGTCTACATTAAGCCTTTCCCCGCCATTTTAAAGAGAGCGCCACATGAATCAGCAAATTTTTAAATTTATATCTCGGGAAACATTTTACCGATTCCTACCAAATAAGGCAAACATGAAGTACTGCGGCAGATGATGTAGGAACACTGGTATGTTTAAGTATGTCAGAACTTACATTCCTAATAGCGGATATATTTCAATTTAGCTTTGTATGTTATATCGTCGAAACAATGCAATTAATTCCATTGTTACTTTGTATGCTGGGATTATTTATTAAAACCATCAAATGTGCCCACACAAGTACTCTTTTGTCCACCATTTTGTAAAAAAGCGTCACACGACAGTAGTAGGAGCATGTATGTATTGGCCCACTTCATTAGAATGATATGGGGATGGAGCAGTTAATCGATTGTTCGATTAATCGATAAATCGATATTTGCACGTTTATCAAATAGTCGATTAGTTGTTAATCGAAAAGTCGATTAGTTTGTCATTAATAAATTAGTGTAATTGTTTGATATAAAATTTCTTTGATTTCAATTTTTTTTATTTATTGATATGAATTTTTTAATATTAGGTTATTGGTGTTCAAAGCATGGCGGAAAACGATCGATGTATCCTCTATGACTAATGGATTCGACTGACCAGAGGAGTGGGTTGTCATTTTTTATATATGAGTTATTGTTGGTGTGAGAGTGGGCTAAGTTTGTGAGTGGAACACAAACACGCATGTATGTTCCCTCCACTAGGCGAGGTAGGAGTGTATGAAGCTAGAGCACCTGTGTATGTTCTAGGACACTATGATCAAATAGGTTACCGAAGGAATTACTTTAGCCATGCGATGAAACTATCTCAAATGTAACTAATCTTCACTTTATTCACATAATCGACAGAACCAGACACATATTCATTAAACCGACTATATCTGTGCGATTACCGAATGGAACACAAAACATTTATATAAATATCATAACAAAAAATATTATATTCCAAACATAACAAATGCTAACTGATCATTAATTAAACAAACACCCAGCGAATATAAAATTACAACCCACCAGTACTCCAGATCTTCCTCCCACAATGACACACACACCTATACACATGACACAAAGTCACGCGTACTTCACCCTCATCGGCTCTCAAGGACACCATATAACACTGAATGAATACGCTAAGAAAATAATTCAACCATGCCCAACTATCCAAGAAAATTACTTCACTCTTACCACATGTTAAAATAGCAGTTATTCCTCAAAATGTTTTCCAATAGCCGCGCAACACTCAAGAATCGCATAATTAAATAAAAACCGAAGCATTTATACAACTATGCCAGACTTTATTCAACGAATTGAGAAGCATATGGGACATGATCACTGTTCAATGCCTCGTGTTACTCAACGAGGCAGGGCAGCAGCTCATTTGTAATTGAAGGTTCTCGGAAACCTAAAATTTCTCCATCTGCTCCTGCCTCCTCTGCTGCATTGTCGGTAGGGTCAAAGAAATTGTCGCAAGTTATAACGCTTCTCAAGAACCTACATTTTACAATTTCACCCTACCTCCTCGAATGCGTAGTTGGCAGAAGGCAAAAAACTCAAACACTTACGCCGCCAAGAGATTATTCGCCTAACTACTTCAAATGGCGTGATGTCGAGAGGTCGCAAGGTTAGCTCTGTTGTGCGAGGTCACGCAAGGAGGAATAGGGTTACCACTTTCATCTGCTGCATGCAGAAAGTGCCAGGTAAATGAGACTGTCCCATACCCCGCACCCAACTTTCCCTGCAGAGTTCTACTACGCATACGCATTCCACCGCCATCTCTTTACCAAGACACCCCCTTTCCCCACACGGACGCCTTTGCCTGCGCTAAGCACCCCCCAAAAAATTATGGCCTCCACTTCCCCTCTCCCGCACCACTCCAAGGACTCTACATCACATCAAGTCATGTCGCACGACCGACAATACAGCGTTCGCTGTCGTCCTACTTGCTTGTATCTTTTTCACACCCTTCGCGACCAGCCATTTATCTATCTGACAATGCAGAACATTTCTCACCCCACCTCCTGTGATGCGTTTTCGGCATAGGTTAAAGAAAATGCTCCAAATTCTCATTCCTCAGGCTGCTCGACACCACACATATTTACCGATTCACCCCCACCTCCTCTGCCTCATTGTTGGCAAGAGCAAAGAGCTTAGATCAATATGTCACATCTTACAGCTTTCTCAACAGAACAGAAAGCTCTCAAGACCATACATTATGCAGATTTACCCCGCCTCCTCCAACGAGTAGTCGGCGAGTGCAAACTCAAGCAATAGATTATTCACCTAATTGCTTCGGGCAGCAAACAAAGTCTATTTAATCATCAAGCAGACAACCTTCCTTTCCTCGAACTGTCATAGACCTATCCACACAGTTGCCAACACTAATCGCAAATTCCCTTTCCAACGATTGTACTCTTGTCCCAGCCCTGTCCACCAGGGCAGAGAAACTATTTCCGAATCGCATTGATAATAATTAATGTTACTTTCCCTCACCCATACTGCTGACGAGAAAACTGTCACTAGTTTGGAGACTCCCAGCACTGTATACTAACAGTCTAAGAGCCAAACCCTCAACACTATGACTTACTCTACAAAGACTCCCTCAGTCAAACACACCTAGAAAATATATAGTTTTGGCGTGTTTGCTCAGTCTTTCTTCCTCAGGGTTTACATAACTTATAAAAATTAACAAAACTACTAAATCAACTTTCCTCCAGTATTTCCAAAGCAATGCTCCAAAACATCTCTCTATCTCATTTCCTCCTTATCGCATATTTCTATATCATAACTTCAACACATAAGACCTAGAAGAAATTATACTTCCGAAACCTGTGCAAACTACGTTTTATTTAAAACAAAAAAAAATTTCACAAAAATTGATATTATAAGTCACATCATGTAATATTATATTTCATAGTTTACAAATGAAATCAAATGATTACATGTTAGGTGTAGAACAATTTTCAACCATTAACCTGAGAAAAAGAAAATTAACTCCTATAATTGACAACACAAATGTTTTCAATGCTTACAAACCGGAAAATATTAATCAAATACAAAGAATTACAACATAAATTAGATGTAATATATTACCACCCAAAGAATAGGAATTATTGCACAGTAAATTTTACATCCATTCCCTATCAATATCGATAGGTTTACTAATGAATATCACAACAAATATTATTAAAGATATATGTATTTATTATAAAAATATTTTACAAATAATTGTAATTCAATCTTCTAAGATCTTGATTCCTCACACACGAATTGTGTGCTTTTGAGAAACCTCTCCATTGAACCAATTACCTATTATTTTCCCTTTTAATGATTTTATCAACCAAATATTTATTTGGAGAACTGACTTTTTTCAATTCGTGTTCATAAAAACCGCCTCTTACAGTTTGGCCATCATAGGTTTCACTTTGTTACTGAAATAATTAAAAATATTTCATAAGATCAGTTAACTTTCTCATGATTCCTTTCTGTTCCGAGATACATATATATTTGCCAAATTTGAACTTTGTTTTTCATTTGTCGATTACATTAACATTATTATACACAGTTTTCATTAAACTATTGTCTGTACCTTTTTCGGGCGCCATCTCGATTGTTCTATGATATCTGGAATTATAAACCCAATTATAGTTGCCTTTCGACGTGAAATGATTGTATATCAATTGCTTAATCGATTTGTTGTATCGTTCCACAACAATGGCTCTAAGTTCTGAGTACTTTGCTAAGTAGTTGATACCATAATCTGTCATTAGTTTTCGAAATGGTGCACAAAAAAAATTCGGATCCTCTGTTGGTTTGGAGCGAATTTGAGGTTCCCTCTTTAAAAACAATCTTAATTGCATTGGTAACCAGTTCCCCAGTTTTGTTTTTCAAACGTATGCCGCACTCATACTTTGAATAAATGTGTATTATGGTTAGAATATATTTGTATCCCTTATGGTATGTGGAAAGCAATGTCATTTCACACAAATCGGCCTGAAAAAGATCATTAAAACCTTACTAATAACTGGTCTTCTGGGATATCTTATCCTTGCAGGTGTGTGAAGCTCTTTAGCAATCTTACTGAACTTCATTAGTAATATAACCAACATCTTTCAACTCTTCAATAATAGAAACAATTTCGTTCATATGTGAATTATTCCCAGACTCTCTCGACACAATGAGATTTTTTAATCTGCCGACCAATTCATTATGATTGTTCCAATGTAGACTGTGACGAACAAGATAGTTATATTTCTCCAAATCGATATCGGAATAACTATTCGGGACTTTTTAAAATAATAATTCAAACAATCCTTCACTAATATCAGTTATGTAATTACTACTTGAATTCTATTCTCAGGCAAAAACTTAATTACCGAATCTCCCAGAAGCCATATAGTTCCATGATGATATACACAAAATATTGTATTGCGAATAGGCGAAGATTGTTTTATAGCTTAATAATGTCATGCTAATAGAGACCACTTTTTCTTCTTCATAGGTTCTTCCGATTTCATTTCCAAAGGTGATTCATTAAATGTATTTAGCATGGAATGTAATGTATCCATTCTATTTTTAACAGGTTTAAATATTTCTTGGTTTAAAACATCCCATTTCATTCATGCAAATTTTAACTTGTAAATATTTCGCATTTACAGCAGATATGACTTCATATAATTATGATTTCTTTGTTTACACTAATTCCAACTAATTATATATGAATCAAGTCGCTGGTTTACTAACAGGCATATTATGTCGATTATTTTGTGCTTTTCCAATCATATCAACTTTATTTAAAACAGCATCTAATTTAGCTATGGTTTTAACTTGCAAATCATTAATAAAATAATTTATTCGATATTTCAAATCATCAATTTGCTTTTTCAGTTCTGTTTGTGTAGCTAAACAAGATGTTTTTTAATCAATTCAACACATATATTGCGTATTTTCATCCATTTGTGTATCAAATATTTTGGTAATCATAGGGCTTATTATTTCATTATTAACATTTTTTAATGTTCCAAATGTTTGTTTGTTCTAGTTTCTATATTAACCAATGCAATCATCACATTTGCCAATATTTCCTAAATATAACTAATATTAGCAGACACTTTTGTAATAGTTTCAATTATGTTTCTTAATTTCTTGTGCATTTCGATCTATTGCGATTTAAATACATTCAACGTAATGGTATTTAAGTCTTCCACATAACTTTTATTTACTGCATCACTCTCTTTTCCAGCAATATCCACATTATGTAATATATGTCCATTCAAATCCCAATTCACATCGCGATTTCTCGTTAAACTATGTCCAAACTCTGAAATACTCATTATTCTTCGTCGGCAGTATAAAACTGTCAAATCCAGGCCTATATCTCACTTTATATAGTGGAAGTGGTGGTACAATTACCAGAAAACCATACTGATTTTTCCAACAGTAAAATACATATCCTTAAACTTTGTATATGTCATATTGCCTAAAATGTGATCATTGTAAATTTGTTGTAGATTTATAATGTCAGTTTCAAACACATTTGCATTACCGTGCAAATTATATGATGTAATATGTGGGTAACTTTGTGATAGATAAAAACAATCGACATTTGAATGTCTGCAAAAACTAAAGTATTGCTGCATTTCACCCTGTGGTTCGCATCAAAAATCGTAAAATATAAATACAAATTGTGTAATGCTTCATTTGGTGGCACAATATCTTCTTTATTTGTAAAAGATAAATAGTGCATGCATTCAATTAACAACAAAATGCTCGCTAATTGTTGATATTTCTCTTGTTGTATTGTTTTAGAAAACACATATACATTTTCAAATTTATGTCCATTCAGATGTTCCAACATCGACATAATAATACGTCTTTTTCAGCATTAGGAAGGGCCACTTATTATACAACATATATTTGATGGTAAAAGACTACAATGTTTCTGTTCAATTACAATTTCTTTCATATTTACAATTACCAGCAGATGAACATTTTTATAACCTTTATTTTCACAGTTTTATGTACCATACTTACATAAAACTATAAATGTGGGTCTATATATAGGTTCGTGCTCAGTTGCAAATAATGGACCGTACTAAACGTAATAAAAAAGTATACGGAATATTGAATACATTGATTAACAAATTACCATTTGAATTGCATTTACTAAAATACAATTATAATGGACCCAGAACTAAGCTTGCAAAATGCCTGACAGAGAACAATCAAGGAATAAACACTTTGGATAATGCTTGTAAAGAACCCGATATAGTACACGATCGAATTAACAATTTGAAAGAAATACATATAGCATATACAATTCTATCTCATATGGCAGTAAATATAAGAAGGAATCCAGCTACATCTACAGATGAAAAGCTCGGAGCTTGAGTTGTGGATAAAGTTATGCACGTGTAGGTTGAAAGAGGTATGGGCATAAAATGCAAAACAAAATTTAAAACCAAGAGTGGTGGAATATTACCATTCTTATTTCCAGCATTATCAGCTCTTGCAGCCTTGATGGGAGATGTTTCAGCTCTTTGTAAATCAATTAAATCAAATGGTAAAGGAAAATATCTTAAACCATATAAAGTCACTCAAGAAGAAAAACTCCAAACGTGGAAATAAATGCAGAAAGTTCTAAATAGTTTTCCAAAATGTGCATTAACAAACAAAGACATTAATGTATTTGTAAAGAAACTGGATATTCCTTATTTCCGAGGTGTGTATATGAGAGTCAAATTACCGAAAAATTGTTAATTTAGATTCGAAACAAAACAAAGGTACTAATTTTGGTACATTAATTAAAAAAGTAAATCAATCATTGTATTATGACAGTTAACTGCGATTTATGTCCTACAATTGAAATACACAATTATTTTAAAAACACACAATTAAGATACTATTATAAAAAGGAATATCTACCAAATACAATTAATTGTGGTAATTTACGTTTACACTTTTTGACTATAAATAGGATATATAAGTGCATGTTTAAGTAAAAAAGTTTAGTAATATGTCAATTACTTTGATATTAAGTGGAAATTTGTCACAATTGTGGTGGGTATATTTCCTGGGTTTGGAGTTAGAGGGACTATGGCAAATAAGTCTAATCGAATTTGTAACTTACAATAGCATACCTAATATGGATATAGATAATCAATCATTTAATTTGAACAGTGAAAAAACACATAAGATTGTGATACCAGTAGGATCTTCTAAGTTGGATAATTTAAAAACGTTCATTAAAGCAACATTACCTGAAAATATACACTTCCGATTATGTCGAAATCCAAATATATTACCTAGTGTGATGTATAGTAATGCCAATATTGATTTCACAGAAGACAATTCAATTGCAAATATGTTAGGTTATGAATGGAGAGTATATCCAGATAATCCATTGCACAAATCGTCAAACAGGTTAATATATTGTCAGTTAATGTATGTTGTATAAGTGTTAATATTGTAGGCAGTTGATTTTTGATGGAAAACCGACTAATACAATACATGAATTCACATGTGCAGTGGTTCCAGATTACAAAATAATTGAAAAACGAATACATAGATATATGTTCCAGTAAAAATGAACCATGTTAATGAATTAATTGTTACAAATGTCGATCAAGATGGTAACTTGATTAATTTTAGAAATGAAGAAATTACTGTTCGAATACATTTAAAAAATCTATATAAACATGTTCATTCTGTGATTATTGCAATCAAAATTGGTACTGTGTATAATAGTCAATATGGTCATAAAGTAGGCACTTCATTTAAAAATGATGTTTCTAAAAAACATAATTCGAAGAAACTAACTTTAAAAAGAAGTAAACAGAAGTATAAACAATCAATTTAAACAAGCTACCCATAAAGTTAACACAGGGCAAAAAATTGGTCTTTTCACCAGATCAGACAAAAATGTACGAATACAAGTATCCCTCGAAGAAATGTAAGAGCACTTTTACCAGAATGTATAATTCTGTAAGACAATAATGAGCTGCAACTACTACAACTATTGTCAAGTGGAATAAATGATGTAAATGTGGGTTTTTTGTACATTGTATTACAAATGTAGCAAAATAAATGGTTTGAAAATACTCCTTTATGTTTTACTGACTTAACAAATGCATCGTTGTAATATCCACATATGGACTAATTCTGACAACAAAATGTTATGTGCATTTAACTTTCAAATCTAAATGTTTTTGCAAATATAGAGTTATGGGTGGGATATTGATTAAATGATAGTAAATTTGAAAGCAATTTAATACTTTCAAATAAATAATGTACTCCAATTACTTCCTAGAATTGTCTGAAGCAAAGTATAAAAAAGTTGAAAACTTTCACTTCCATTCTAGACTTAGAAGAGAATGGACACAATGATGGTTTTGCTGTGTTGCTTTTGCAATAAAGAATTTACAGCTCTATGGAGTGTGCGTCGACATGAAAGAACGACCTACAAGATGAGCAATTCAAGAATACAGTTTCGGTGTGATTTCTGTTAGACAGTTTTCTCGAGCTGATATTTTGAAGAGACATTATACGATTTTTATACATGGTTATCCACATCTACAATTGACACTGCAATCCCAATCAGCACCACAATCAGCACTGCAATAGACACCACAATCAGCACAGCAATTGCCACCACAATCAGCACCACAATTACCACTGCAATTAGCACTGCATTTAGCACCACAACTAGCAATACAGTATCACTACAATTAGTACTGCAAGTAGCACTGAAATTAGCACTGCAATTAGCACTGCAAGCAGCACAATAACTAGCACCACGATTGTGGTGCAGTCCCTGTGCTGTGATTGATTCAGACCAAGCACTGAATGTAGAACTGCAATTAGTACAGCAATCAGCCCCTTAATTGACAGTGCAATTGCCACCACAATTGGCACTGCAATTGGCACTGCAATTGTCACCTCAAATAGCACCTCACATAGCACCTCATGTAACACCTCAAATAGCACCTCACACAGCACCTCAATTGACTTCGCAGTTAGCACTACAGTTGAAATATCCTCTCTATCCACTGTATTTCCTTCAAAACCATGGTATCTCAATTCATTATTGGGATGTAAATCGCTTTCCAACATATCAGTGAAGAGTTTGCTCCAGCCGAAATCCCGAAATACTTGGCACAGCTTTTCCAGGCAGACTGAATGACGTTCAGATATGTAACAACCAAATAGCTACTGATGTAGATTTTCAAAGACTTCTGTCAAGGTGTAGAAAGCCTCTAATATATTTAGCTACATCATCTAACTCTTAGTGTAAATATCATGTAATTATTTGAAATCCATCATAGAGGAGGAATCCTGTACAGGAAATTTCAAACTCAAGCTCTCCCCATTATACATTCCACAGATATTAAAGACCTTTATAAATATACAATAGAGCCTTACTTAACAACCAGACTTGAAGAATTTAGTACTAGTGGAAGCGAGTGGACATTACAACTAATATCAAAAATGGATGTACACATCTCCCAATATAGTCCATTCACTACTGGTTGGAAGTAATCCATGTTATTGCCTATAAGAAGATATGTAATCCAATGCTGCTCCATTACTGATCTTGCTTAAGCCTCATCAGCTCTCAAGACCTCGGTTTCGAGAACCGCCAAAATATCTTCACTTGATCTGATACACAAATAAAAAAAATATTTTTTTCCAAGACTATACTCTGTATCATAATAAATTCAGCTCATCCACTTTCAATGAGGTATAATATCATATACGAGTGAATCAAGCTTTCATCTGCCTCAAGAATGTGTGAATCTTCTATCACATAGTGGTTTACATCTAATCTGACAGTCAATGAACCAATGATTCATCTAGAATAAAAACTATTTCACATAATTTGAGAGAATACTGAGTTCATCTCCTTGCAACATATCGCCAGCCTTGTCTCCAGATATGAACTTCACTACATCATTACAAAGTGTATTGCTTAAATGACTACAGAAAATTGTGTGTATATCTAAATACATATTTCTAGAAGAAATGTGATTTTTGTATATGTAAATTAATATTATGTTTCTTTGAAAAAAATGGTATATAATAAATTGTATTTCAAACTGAAAGTTTGTTTCATTTAACACCAAACAGACTATGTCATTTAAAGAAATGAGTGATTGGTTTTTTTACACAAAATTAAATATATTATTTATCAATCTATGGTCATAAAGTTACAAAATGATTTTATGATGGAGATGTATTTAATTGTGAGAACTGCGTGAAACAAACCGTGGGAGAACAGTGGACTCATCGAAGGAGAAAATTCATGAAAGAGGCCAGTCTATAATGAACAGCAGGGTGCGGGAAGCAATGTGTTAAATTAGATTTTTTTTCGCCTAAAGCATTGCCCAGCTATCCAACGACATTTCTGGCTGAGCTCATAGATTTTTGTCCACTTCCCGACACAGTCTTTATTACCTACTCCAAACCACCTCTACCCTTGGTTCCTGCTGAGGAGAGTGTGGGAAACCTTGTGCAGGGCTAACAATGGCAGTCACTGATCACAAGTTCCATCCCGTCCTTCACCTCATGTAGACCTAGCCTAACAAAATTGAATGCATTTCTTGCTCTGGATGTTACAATACAAACCAATATTAGGAAATGTGTGTGGAGATGAAGTGTATAACTACAGAGAGGGTTCTGTAGGGAGGGGATGAGTCTCGCTTCCTGTGTATTTACCTGGGAGTTTGAAAATTTGTGTAAAATGGGGTTTAACCTTTACACCCCTCCACTGTTTGACTTCAGTGTTCATTGAATTTGTAACTTTTTAAAATGTAACAATTCTACTAAGAGTATTTCGCAAAAATGTCTACTCAAGCCCATGAAAGGGATCTTATTGAGTATGACTGCTCGGTCATTGATGCTGCTCCGTTAACTCCATTGGTGGAGCAAGAGTTGGTCTTTGCGATGATGCCGCTGGCACCTCCAGCAAGAGCAATGATATCGCTAGTGCCTCGGATGCCACCTCCAGTACCTCCAAAGACGGGCTTGGTACAACCAGCTCCATCTCCAGTGACACCAACGCCTCCAAAATTTCCAGAGGTAATGATCCCGGCACCACCAATGATGCCTCTAGCATTTCCAGAGATGACGATCCCGACACTTCCAGTATTTCCAGCCATTGTTATCCAGGCTCCTCCAGCATTTCAAGTGATGATGATCCCAGTGCCTCCAGCTCCAGCATCTCCAGCGATGTCGTATTCACCACTGTCAATGTCTCAGATGATGGGCCCAGCAGCAATGGTGCTTCCAGCACCATTAATGTCGCAGATGATGGGACCAACAGTGATGGTGCTTCCAGCAATGTCAACATCAACGTTTGAGATAGCAGGTCTGACAGCAAGGGTGATTCCAACACCTTCAACATCGATATCTGAGTTGGAGGGACCAGCGGCAAAGGTGCTTCCAGCACCATTAATATTTTAGATAGCAGTCCCGCCACCTCCAATGACAACACTTCTAACGACCTCACCTAGAAGCTCAAGGTATGTTGAAATCCTTGTTTTGCCGATTCGGAAAACTGATCACCAATATATTGACAAGAAGATAAGCAAATGTTGCGAGCCATTAGACCTTAGCTATAGAAAAACATATCTTCAAAAACTTTCTTTATTTTCGGAGTTGGCCGTATATTTGAAATTTGTTAATGTTGCACAAACACCATCTCCACCAGTATTCACATCGTCTCCACCACCAATTTGTTATAGCTCTGTTACTCCTCGCAATCTAACCCCCTTTCCCTCTGAAACCTCTGCTAAATCTTTGCCTGTTTTCCGTCCTCCCTCCCCAAAAAGGCGACTATTATCTTTTAATCCAAAGTTTTAAAACAATTGAAAAGTTTTTTCCTAGAGAAGACCTTTAACTTACCTATTTATTTTTTAAAGAAGATTTCGAAAATTTGAGAAGATCGGTTTTTAAGAAACTGTTTAAATTGTTTGTTTAATGTACTTGTTTAATGTGTTTGTTTTAATATGTTTACATTGGGGTTTGTAATAAATGATTTAACGAAATAACGTGACTCGATAATCAATAGTTAGAATTCCTTTTGTCACATTTCAAATATATTTTTGGAATTACTGGAGACTGAGTATTTTTGAGTGAGTTGTAATATTTTTACACAATTTGAAAAACCAACAAGTATGAGAATGGAAGTCTTGGTGAAATGAATGAACTCTGAAAGTAAAGGAGTAGGGAGGATCTTGAGAAAATCTTGTGAATGAATGCTGAAAGTATTGAAATGAGGGAGAGTTTGAAAACCTATCTGAACTTGAAACACACACAATGGTGGGACAGGGCAAGGTTGTCGGAAGGGAAAGTGATTTGGGAGAACTTCAGGTAAATGGACTTGCTCCACAGAGCAAGGCTAAGTAATGTTTAGGGAAGCATGTCTCAATAGCTAACATTGACTTTGTCTTATAACAAACCAAAATACTTTAAACCTGTTACCAAGGAAATACAAACTTATAAATAACTCGATTAAAAATCGAGTATCGCTTAAAAAATTACTATGGCTGATGTCGTTAATGTCTGCTGTGAAAAGATGTTATTCTTCAACTATGTGCTGAAATATATGGTATACACAAAGTCTGTATATTACAATGAAGAGCTGGAACATTCTTTTCACTCATAATTAAACACAAATATTTTTTTTTGTGAAACTGTTTCTACACATAACGTTGAGAGAAGTCTCTGAAACCATTTTACTGTGTAAACTAACGTCAAGGTTATAACATGAAATTGAAAGAGTTGCAGAAATTGAAGAATCTTGAGAAATCCTATGAAAAATATGCTGATGATCTGGTAATGGGGTAAATATGCTCATAAAGGTGATACGCTTTAGTGGGCATGTTGAACACAACATTGAACACTCTGGATGTTGGAAAATGTATTCTGAAATACTAGTTTACAGTAATTAAAATATTTACTAAAAAAACAATCATATTTACATTTTTTTCTAATACCTGTATAGGTTTGTTAATGGTGAATCATGAAATATATTAGTAAACTTGTCTATGTTTTACAACTGAAATCCATTTTGATGTATTTGCACTGTGCAGAACTAATATTTGTTACTATATTACTTGGAGTGAAATATTAGAAAGTAGGTTTTAGAAATACGAGTTTGAATTTTGTAATTTGTTTTGAAATGTGCGTGATTCTGTATAGTTTTTAGGAAGGAAGACAGATTTTTTTGATTATGTACAGCTTATAATGTTCGAAACTATATTTTAACAATATTTTTTAATGTAACATTATAAGAATGACAATTAAATTTGTAGCTTTTAAAATAACAACTTGTAAGTTACACTTACTTAAATATGTTAATGGAGTGTTGAGACCTGTTTATAATTCCAGGAAAATAATAAATCAAATTATTTTGGTCTGAATTGTGTTATTAACATTGAATGTTTTCGGAAATATTGTAAAAATAAATTCCCTTTACATTTCACATGGGCGTGATGTTTGAAAGTTACTCGACGACCCAGGTTTGTCTCGACAGGTGAGTTTTCCTCCTCGCCAATGCAGCTCCCTCGCCTGTCACTATGTGAGTTATCGAGGCAGTTTCTTTGTCAGTGCCGACATCACGGTCGGAGAGGTGACTCGCGCATTCTGCTTGGTCCTCGGAGAGGTTAGTTCCAAGCAAATATCCAAGGTGTCTGCAAGGCCTGGAGCAGTGATCACAACCCTTTCAGTTACAGTTTTCTCTCGTGTGTTGAGATAATTATTAGGTTTGATTAATTGAAACAGTTTTATTATTATTAATTTACTTTCGACGGGCTTTTTGCAACAGGTTTTCGCATTAGGCGAGCGATGGAGATGCCGGCATACTGCATTTCCACGTGTAATATAAAGAAATATGTGCATACGGCTTAATTCTATTGTGAGTTTTAATAGAATATTCAAGGTTTGCGATTTCGTGTTATGATTAATTTATTATGTAATCAATTAATTCGTCTTGTTTAACCTGTATTTCGAAGCATTTTTTGAGAGCCAATGAGGTTGAAATTCATGTGACTTTGTTTATGTGTGTGATTTTTAGTGTGGGAGGGGGATCTGGAGTGCTGGTGAGTTATAATTTTGTAATAGCTGGGTGTTTCGTTTGTTTGATTAAATTTGTTTAATGATCAGTTAGTATTTGTTCTGTTTAAAATATAATATATTTCGTTACGATATTAATATAAATGATTTGTGTTCCATTAGGTAATCGCACAATTAAAGTCGATTTAATGAATATGTGTCTGCTTTTATAGATTATGTGATTAAAGTGGAGATCAGTTATGTTTGAAATAGTTTCATCGCATAATTAAAGTAATTCGTCTGGTAACCTATTTGATTGCAGTATTCTAGAACATATATGCGTGCTCACGGTTTTTACACATTTCCCTCGCCTAGTGGGCCAGAACATACAGGTGTGTGCGCATTCCACTTACAAACAAATGTAACATAGCCCACTCTTACACGAACATTAACTCCTATATAAACAATTACAACCCACTCCTCTGGTTAGTCGACTCCAGCAAGTCACAGAGAACACATCGATCCTGCTCCGTCATCTTTCCACGCCAATAAATTATAAATAATAATTAAAATACATCGATTAATCGAGTAATCGGATAATCGATTATCCACTCCGTCCTTATATAATTCTAATGAAGTGGGCCAAAACATACATGCTCCTACTACTGATAACAAATTAAAAATTGTATGCCACATCTCTGGCAGATTGCTACCAAATTTGGCAGAAAAGTAGCGCTATGACAGGCTCATTAATTTTGATTGAATAATACAATTATTTTCAAAATGGCGACTATATAAACATTTTATTTCATTATTTTGTGTCTGCGAGACTAAGATACAAATTTTAACTTAATTTTATATTCTTTCAGCATCTACCACAATCATTGTATCTCCTAATGAATAACACTTTTGTCCTCCATTTATGAAGACCGCCCATTGAAGAATTGAGACTTTATACCATATCTCTAGGATCAATCAACCGATTCTACCAAATTTTTCACACAAGTGGTGCTACAGTAGGGTATGTAAACAGGCATGTTTTAGGAATAGCCGGCCATCTTCAATGGTGTTAATATAAATAACTTAGCTAAATGATATATATGTAAAAAAATTCTACAAAATTCAACCAAATTTTTTACACTAACAGTATTCATTAGGAGCATCATTAATGCACACACTTGTATTATTTGGCAGGCCTTTTGGCAAAATAGTGTTAGGTTATAAAATGGGATATTTTGCCATATTTCCGGGACAATTCAACTAAATTCCACAAAATTTTACACACCGTTAGTGTTACAAAAGGCCAAGAAAAGTTACCCCATTTAAGTGGAGTCAGGAATTGATTTTCAAAATGGCGGCCTTACAAGTATTTTGATCATTTTGGCATGTCTATTTAACAAATTTAACCAAATTCAACTAAATTTTATACTGATAGTATTTATTGGAAGCATTATATAGAAAACATTTTTTAAGGTAATTTTGTAGGATAGTACCGATTAAGAAAATAACGTTTTTCGTTCTATATCTTGGGGACAAACCGACTGATTTCCACCAAATTTTTCATCCAAATTGCTCTGTTGAAGACCATGAAATTTCGCGTGTTTTAAGTGCTTCGCACACTTATTTTTACAATGATGACCATATATATAATTAGGTTATTGAACCCTAACATTCGAAACATTATACTGATTAAGGGTATTATGTAGCTACTCGTCGAAGGTCAAGAAGCGAGTGAGCGATACGGACGACACTAACACGCACGCCTATTGCTTCATCGCTCTTACGCGCAAGGTGTGCAGTATATCCGCCATGACGCTGTACTACGCAAATTATATATGTAATAGTGGGACTTTATTACACGCAATGCAAGTCCACAGATTAAACTACGCCCTAATTTGTGTACTATTCTCTTGCCGCTTAAGGAAACTGCATTGACAAGATTTAAAAATGCGATATTTGAACACTTACCCGAATTTTTTTCTCCGAGACTACACCAAATATGACAAATGTAAAAACATAGATTAAAAGCAATAGTTTTTTGATCCTTTCTCGCAAAAAGTTGTATTTTCATTACTTTTATTTACCTAGATACGTGTTTGCGCGCAAACGACGATTTCACAGAAAATGTTTCCGTACTTAGTCTCTTAAATCCGTAGTTTATGCTCCGAATACTACCCCCGTGAAGCAGTTTATGTAACTCTGGCTTATTTTTTACATGGTTTTCTGAGTTCGAGACCCGGGCAAGGTACGTTTGTGTAATTGTCTCGGTACTGTTGCATATGTTTCTGGTTTAAGCTCTAATGATATTGCTGTGAATTACACATCAAGGCCTACCTACCATCCAAATTTTTAAAAACTTCATTAAAAATAATTTGCACCTATGTCGAGGAAAGCAGGGTTATTAGGTATATCGTTAATTTTTTGTTTTCCCTTCGTTCAAATATTATTAAACTATTTTTTTCATTAAAGAGAAGCGTTGGTATATCAATAAAATGAAGTTATTTAGAGAGAGACAGCTAATATAAGTAATGACATTCATTGAAGCCGATGACAATACTTTTAATACCTACAAAATTTATTTTATCTCAAACACAAAAGCAATTAGTAATGTGATTAAAATACGTATCTCTTTTGTGTGTTTCTGATTGTAAAGGCCAGTTACACAGCTTCAGTGCAATTCATTTAAATTTCAGTAGTAGTGAATTTATAATTTGGGAACTTCAATATTGTTTAATACTAAATTTTACAAGTCCTTTGTCGAATCCTGTGATTTTTTGGGCCGTATTTTACTAATATGACACTGCGTACTTAATATGTGTAGAAATTCAGCTTAAATTTATCTACTTTTTAATAATCGTTCAATTATTGTTTTCGACATGAAAATTTTTGTAAAATTAAAGGGAAATGCTTGAAAATTGTGTATTTTGAGCTTGGTTCATTTCATATTCATTTTAAACTGATGATCGTCTGTCGGTGCATGCAATAGTGGGTCGACTCGTGTTTCGAGAGTCTGGTGATTGGATATCGAACGTGTTGCCCAGCTCTTTGCTTCGTGTGGGCTGTTACATTGTTATCGCAGTTTGCCTCTTTGTGCTTTCAAACTCCGCGAATGTATACACATCGATTCATTTGTTCCGCGATGTATGAAAGAAACGCGTGTTTTCTGTTGGCACTCTTACGCCTGCGTAATGGGCATTTTGGTTACGTACACTTTAAAATAATTCGTTCAGGGCTTTCTGTACAGCAAAGATGATCATTTCTTTGAGGCTGTTTTGTTTCCACTAACAAAATCTGTCTATAATTCAAAGGGATCGTTGAAGAAACTCAGGTTCGTTACTATTAAATTATTTCTTTATATATTTTTATTTTATGGCAATATTTTTGAGTTAGGAGATTTGGGTGGCTCTAAACAACGAAGACTTGAGAGCTGATGGGGGTGAAATTAGGTGAGAAAGGAGTAGCGCCAGAATGCAAGGGCGGGGGAAACGGGATATCCATGAGAAAATACGCGTCCAGCGGCATCGTCCGGCAGGGTTCCCACTTGCAAACATCCGGGGTCCCAGCCGGGGTTGAACCCTTGGTGGGTGGCGAGCAATCCAACCGCTCAACCACTGCGGTCCTTTTATAGCAATATTAATTTTCTTTATAGCAAAGAGACAAAAGTTGCTTGAGCAAGTTTTGTTGACAGCAAAGAAATGATTCTTTATACCAAAGAAAAGGGTTAAGCGATATTTAAACATTTCTTCCGTCGTTACGTATTTTGCTATCTAAAGAAACTTTCGAAATGCTATATGTTACCTAATAAAAACATTCTAAGATCATCGATATAATGGTTTACATTTCAAAATATAGTTACTGAGTTTATCATAAAGCACGCTGCTGCAATATTATAAGAACAATACAAGGTTATAATTGCCATTAAAAATCATATCAAACATAAATTTTGTTTGTGACAGTCCTACTTTCCAGTGTTTTATAGTTAAGGATACTTTCGTTTATGGCAACAGAACTTGTTTTGCAGCAAATTAATATTCTATAGTGTAGGCTTATACATTTGTTAGATGATTTGGTGAAGTAATTTGATTCCTCTTTTAGCGTATGATATATTATCTTCTCACACTTGACGATTTTCTGCACATCTGTATGTTATAATTATGGTTTATCTGCTCCACGTGCTCTGGAATGTGCGTAGGTCATAATATGTGTATTTTACTCTATTCTTGTTTTGTATTGTGATTTATTACCATTTCAAAAAATGTAATGTTTCCACATTTAATGGGACATAATAACCGATATTTACTCTCATAAGCTCCAACAGGACTCAAAGTTGAAGATGTGAATAGTAAGTTAAACGGTAGTGCAAATACGGCATTATATTCTTATACATACTGCAACTAATAACGTTTCGAGCCCCTTTGATAACTTATTATTGCTAGTGTTTTAACCACTGGCAAATGAAAATTTGCTTTGAATTGTTGGTGTTTGCAAATAATTAGAATTCAGGCGTTTGAAAATCGTTCGCCATTTGCATGAAACTTTCGAACTTCACTTCATTTGAAAGTTTTTGTGCAACTTCAAAATACTGTACGGTCTATATTGTTTGCGTTCACAATGTTATGAATATGACTTATGGTCATATTAACACAAGATAGGGGTTAGGGGCGTAGCTGATTGATAAATGAGATGGTAGAGCATAACTTTTATGGAGGGGGTGGGATTAGACATGAGACACACACAATACAAGACACTGTAATATTAAATGTCAGGGTGGGGGGGAGTAGAATTGACATTAATTTAAGTTACAATTATGTTATCACTCGCCAGTTTAATTATTATCTACTCTGGACACTCCCCGCCTTAAACTTGATGCCAGAGGCTGTATCGTCTTGTAGAGCGATTATCGGCGACCGGACGTACACTTCCTGCGGTCTTCCCCTGAAGATGGCCAGACGTGGACAGGTGCCGCACCCTGGCTCCTGCTGGCCTATATCGGCGCGTTATTTATACATAGCTGTCCCCGATTGCCGGCTTGGTGGGGGAGGGGGTATTGCTGTCGGCCCTTCTTTCGCAATACGCTGTTATGATTTCTGGCGCCCTGGTTTACTGAAGTTGTGCTGCTGGGTTCATACGAGGATTCTTAGTTAGGGATCTTTCATACAATCGTAACACCAAGTAGGCATTACTTCTTTCTGCTGCGAAAGTGCCACGTTTTGCCACTTCAAGCCACAACCGAAGGATTCAAGTTATGATCTGCGAGTTGACTAAAATACAGAGTGCTCGAAAATTCCCCTTACAAACTCCTTTGACTTGTAGAGAGGACTGAGTAGACTATCTTGTGAATAGGAACCCATGTCCGGAAACGTACCGTTTCCGTGCTACAAACCATTTTAAATCAGGTTTATCACTCGTCCATTTCCGCTGAGGGAAAGAGCACTGTCTCAGATATGCCTATCTTGGTATGCAACTGGGTAGGCAGTACGTTACTTCAATCACCTGATGGCACGCGACGTCTACCCTGCCTCGAGCCCCATTCACGCACCTTTGTGTCTCCGACTAACATGATTTAATACACGTTTACGGAATATACAGACATGATCCTTGTGTATTGAGCAGCTGAAGGCATTGGAGGAGCAGCTCGTCGACTGTATAAAGAGTGTTATCCACAACGTGCGACACCATCGCATACCCTTTTTGCAACAGTTACGCAACGGCTCCGAGAACAAGGTACCTTCAACGCTGACAGATAAAACTGTGGTGCTCCAAACAGACGCCGCACTCCCAAATTGAAAGAGGCTGTACTGCATCACGTTGAACAGATCCCGTTAGAGAGTACGAGAATAATTGCGCGTGCAATAGGGTTCGAGGCAGGGTAGACGTCGCGTGCCTTCACGCGATTGTCTGAGGTAATGTACTGCCTACCCGGTTGCATACCAACACAGGCACATCCGAGACATTGCTCTTTCCCTCGGCGGAAGTCGACGAATGATATACCTGATTTTAAATGGTTATAGCACGGCAACGGTACGTTTCCAGACATGTGTTCCTATTCGAAAGATAGTCTACTCAGTCCCCTCTACAAGTCATAGGAGTTTGTAAGGGGAATGTCCGATCACTCTGTATTCAATCCATAGTATGAAATCAGCCAAATGGAATACAATAATCATGGCTTGTACATGGCCATATAACAACCCTTAGAATCAGGGACATCTACCAGTATGAGAGTCGTTACAAGTCTGAGAGGTAATTCATAATGCCAATGCATTAATTCATTAATCAAAATGGACAGAATCTCTAGGCTTGTTCTCACTAGTTTGTATATTCTTTCATTATTAGGTCTTGCCAGTTAATCATAATACGAAGAATTTTTCTCTACATACTATGAAAGAAAACGTGCACTTTGAGAATCAACAGTAATAAATTTACATACAAACCAAGCTTAAGGTTAGTTCAATTAAAAACTACGGTGGTTCTATTATGTGTTTTATAAATAATATTAATAAATTTCCGGTTCAATCAGTTGATTGAATAGTGGAGAGCTTCAGTCACTTTAGTGGGAAAATATAAGTACGAACAAGCCAACAAATAAAGTGGAGACTTTGGCAGAATATTCGAAACCTGTATTACAAAACAACAAAGGTCCCGGTGGAACCGGCGGTGCTGGCCTCTCCAAACCTCCCCTATAAGTGGACGATACCTATTTAAAGGCCATACCTAGAGCGATTCTTTCTACTTTTACGTTATCTCCCGCAAGATCAAGAGCTAAATTGGCTCTTTTGTCATCAGGTTCCACCGGGAACTTTGCAATATTGAAACCACCATGCTGTCCGAAAGGGTAAGAAACACTACACTAATCTACACACATTCACACACTAACTAGTAGTGTCCGCGCATTTACCTTCTTTCACCACTAAAATTAAACTAGCGGTATTCCCATTAACTACTTTCACGGCCCAGTGTGCCCGAGATGCGACGGACTAAGTTTTGGGGAATGCTCGGTAGCCAAGAAACATTTCCCACCACCTCGCCCCCAAGCGCAAAGTGCAAGGTCACACCACACTGCAGTCTTTCGATACGGTTCACATTTACACACACACTCGTTCAATTCATCACTCTCTTGACCTCTCAGAGGTCCTTCCGTCCTTCTGTTATCTTACCGTGTCGCATTATCTTACCTTCTGCCATTGTCGTCGTCGGTTTCCTGGACAGGACCGAATTCCTGTCCAGGTTTAGTTGTCTAATCTATGTTTAGTTGTCTAATCCAGGTTGACATGATCGGTGAGAGATTGAGGGAAGTGCGGTGGGAGGGAGATGACTTTCCTGATTTTCTTCCAATTCATATTCCTCCATCCTGAGTTCGGCGCAACCGAGAAGGGGGAATGTGAACTCCTTTTCGATTCTTCTCCCCCCGTGATATTCCTCCCTCAATCCGGATTCCCTCGAAGGGGAAATCCGGTGTCGTGTACCATTACAAGCCGTGTAATCATCGGGAACCTGGGCAAGTTTACTTGTCCAGATGTTGTTGCCCTGTCTAGTATTTTCTGGTTCCTTCAAGAAAAACTCAGGTCATGTTTGGGTATTGACGTAAGCTTGTTGCTAGGTACGATGCCGACCAAAAGAAGGACTAATACCTGACCACAGTGTACCCCGTGAAGGGCTTGCTGTAATCAAAGGTACGCCTCCCGTATGTACGGACGGCATCCTTGTTAATCTGTGTTTCGTCAAAACCTTCTCCCCTATGCAAATAGCACTCCCTTCTCAGTAGTTGTTTATGGAGGAAGATCTCCCTACAAGCCTTGGTTTCCCTTGGCTGTCTAGTTTGAACCTCCTCCACAGGCATCCTCGTTTCCCATATCTTGCTGGCACGGTTCATTGAACTGATAGTTCTTCTCCTACTGTCTCTTTGAAGCCTACTCATACTACAAATAGCACGAGCAAATCCCTCCCGAATAAACACCACTGGATTCCAACTACATGTATTCTGGGTTTCCTTACCCTGGTCTAGTGTTTCCTGTTGCTCCAGGTCTACAACTCTCATAATAGACCTAGACTCGGGCAACTCCTCCCCTACCTTTTCTTTTCTTACGTTGTCAGGCATTGCGGGAGATGGGGTTCCGTTCTCACTCTCATTCCTTTCACTAGAGGCATCCAGCTTGATATTCCTATTTCCATGCACAGGAGGAAGTTCCTGTATTCACTCTCTTCCATAATTATAACGTTCGAAAAGATATTATCACCCATTCCAAGAGAAATTACCATCCTCATCTGACTCCGGACTGTCCACGAAACCAAACAACAGAACATAACTTGAAAATTACTGAAGCAGACAACTGCCTATTTCCTTTAAAACCTGAGACGTCCGGCCACTTCCGCCTTCGTATATACCCACAAATACAGAGATGCCACAATTCATAACAGTTTATCACAAGCAAGCAATGTGATATCACGAGACTAATATTAAATCACGATTAAACAATGCGCTGCTACTCGAACCCAATTTATCATCATTTACTTATTATTTATTTTTTGTTAGCATTCGTAGGGATCAATTTCGGAAACGAAGATAGCTGCCAAGGATTATCAGCAATATACTAGGAAATAAATGGAATACATTTTATATTAAATTAAATTAAATAGTTAAATTATATATTTCTTTAATTTTGTTAAAATACGTTTCCCTATTTTTAATGCTATTTAATTACATTTTTAAGCCAATATGTATAGAAAGATAAATACATATGTTGATGAAATCCAAGGCGGCTGGAATTACAAAGACAAATAAATCGGTTGGGTGGTTAAAGAGGCGCTAAATACAATTTTCAGAATTTTTGAAGACATTTGTAGAAAATTTTCGGAAATATTTTAGCAACGTTCTCAAATTATAGGGTTCAAGGCCAGCTCAAGATCAGACAGAGGAAAATTTATTCTGGTCAACCTAAGGTAGCGCAATCCAAGAGGGTCGACGCAAAATGTCAAGGTCACCAGAGGTTGTTGACTGTCTCAAGCTCCTCAATCAGGAAAGCTTGATCCAGAACTCTCTAGTTTATATTACTGAAGGCCGTACGACCGCGTCATGCATGCTACAATTAATGCTACTAGTTTTGGTGCTCATAAATTTGGTAAACCTTTGTGATCTCTTGCAGTTATAATTAAGATTTTCTAGAGGATTTATGCTCATTTGGCTATAAAAATAATTGTTTCTCGTATGCAGGATTCACTATATAAAATTATTAATTTCTTATTTGTAGCATCGGGTTAAGATTTTTGTTCTTGTTGTACATATTTAAATTTTTTTCGATACCAAATAAGCAGGTCTCATAAAGTTCCTTTAGTTTCTTATTTCAGCCCAATTATATAAATTTACGTCATAGTCAATAATAAACACTAACATTGTGTTTAAACGTCAACGAAGATAAGCTGCAAAGTTTTAGGAAATATAATGTGTCACTGTTACATAGATTCTTACTCTATATTACGAAAGAAACCAAATTTAGTGAACTACTTTTCATAATTCATTACCAGCATTGCTCTCGAGTGCTCTAATTTCTGTGTGTGTAGAACATGTCAGTTTTGGCCAGGCATTTTTATTTTACACGGGTTTTATTAAACGTAAATCCACTTTGCTAAAATTTACGGCAATATGTACGATCTGATGATCACTTCCCTGCCGTAAATTATTCCTGAATTAGTATGTTTGATTTGTCACATAACCGGCATGAGTTAGGTCAGAATGACGCGGATGTTTTTCAACCCTAGGATTATAAATACGATCTAAATGTGTTTTTCAAAAATGAATTTATACTCAAAACACGAAAAATGGACAAGACAAGATAACGTTCTCCACAACGAACTGACCGACACCATACAAAATAAGAGTTGAAGGTTTCTGTTGGAGCGAAAAGTTTTGTCGACCGAAGAGCTGGGAATCAGCAGCCTGGAGCATATATTGATTTGGCGCTTGTATTTTCTGTACGATGTTTTAGTAATAAAAAAATCGGTCCCTCAGATATTCAACGTACGCGGGCTGATGTATTGATCGTAGCGGCTCGAAAACTGTAGCAGTTTCGGTTGAAAGAAGAGCTGTGACCGTTTGTATTAACCGACGACATAAGGAGTAAGTATGTGTTACCACAAGAGAAAAATAATTTAAATAAGTAAGACATCGTCACTCTATACTAGGTGTACCAAACACACCAGTACTTAAGACAGTTAGTATTCAAATATTTCTACTTCATCCTGCATATTAACTATGCATAAAAATATTTTATTGAGATAAACAATTATTTTTCAAACCAGAAAATTTGTGCCTAATTATTTCACAGCCTTCCTGTGTATAGTTTGGTTAACGTAAATTTTATAGCGGTAGGTTACCAGGAGAAAATTTCAAAGACATGTTGTTCTGAAACATATTAGTTTTGTAACGAAATAATACTGTAATTTTAAGGTTACTTATTTAACGAGAGTAATTTTTACCTTTAATTAAAAATATATTTAAGACGATAAAATAATATAGAAAATAAGGGGGGAAACTTGACTCAGATTCCGAATAGTAATTTCTTCCTACTGTGTTAAAGACAATATCACAATTTCAAATTTTCCAGTTAAATTTGTAGTATAAATTTTCCAGCTCTAGTTTCTGTCTCATTTTATGGGACTGAAACATTTTAGGGAAATCTGAGAATGTTCCATGAGGGTAAGTAATTTACTGACATTTTAAGTTCCTCCGTGGTTTTTCTCTATGCACTGATAGAAATAACGGGCTGTAAGGCGAAAAAAATGACCGAAGGTCAAAAATAATTTTTAAATTGTGAGTTTTTGGCTAATGTTGAATAACTGTTTGAAATGTGTTCGGCGTATACGTGGTTAAAGTGTTAATAATAGTATTAGCAATAAAAAGTACTTGAATAATACTTAAGAAATCATTTGGTACTTACATCGAATCCCTATTTATATAACGCCAGAAAAACTTTAAATATCCTCAAACCGTAGGAAAAAGAAATTAGGCTGAAATTAGGCTCTTAAACACCCTTAAAAGCTCCTACTAGTGAAGGTTTGTTTTTGTTGTAGAAGTACGATATCTTATGATTAGAGATGGTGGAAAATAGCGGATAATTTTTGAGCCAACGTATCTTCTATAACACTCTAACTAATTTATTTCATGATCGGCTGGACATGGTTTCGACTCGGCTAAGTTGTTTGCAGACCAATCACGAACGTTCTGCTGCATAGTATCAGAATCCCATTGGTCCAGTAAAAAGGGGTGGTATCTTCTAACATGCATGACAGCCAATAAGGAAATAACACTGTACAGTATGTTGAATCCTAGCAAACAGTAAACTTTTCCCGCAATAAATCACCATCTCTACACTGTTAAATATTTCCGTATATTTACGGAATGTTTTACGAAAATTTACAATGTATATGCGGAAAAGCAATCCGCAATGACGAAATACGTAGATAAGTCCGTAAATACAGAATACGGAAAGTCTCCGTATCCCCTTTGGCTTCGAGTTACGAGGACGAACAATGCCGATTCTACACGAAGCTTTCTTCGCCACTGTAACAAGAAAATTATCGTTTCTGTGATAGTTAAGGTTATCCACGCGACTATGACCTATTCTTTCAATCATTAAATAATAGCATCAGGTGTCTGTAACAATTGGCAACACTAAAAAATACACTAAATTTAATAGAAACTGAATTTTCCTTTGTATTTTGAATATAAATAAGAAAGTTATACCACACTTGTCAGATGAGTATTGTAGGTGAATGGTTAGAGTAGTGGACAGGTAATTTTTTTTACTCGGGTTCAAACCTCCCTTAATTACAAAATATTTTAACTTTTTAAATATCATTTTTATACACGGTAGAACACCCACATGACGAAAATTAAAGACATTTTCACTATCTCTTTTTATTTTAAACGGAAAGTACAGAAAACTATCTTCGAAATTAATGGAGAGGTTCCATAAAATTTACGGAAAGTCTGTTTCTGAAAACCAACGTGTCCGTAATTTAACGGAGAGTTTACGGACACTTCTAGATAAATTTTTACCGGCACTTTTCCTTAAAATGAAGGAATTTATTTTTACAGTGTACTTATGATGAGGAGTTAAATGGTGGTGATGCCAGCCACGGCTTTGTTTAGTGGGAGTCCGGAGCGTTAAGCTTGGCAACGCCGCCGTGGGATCAGGCCGGGTGTCGAGCCAGACATAGCGCGGTCGGGCCGGCCTGCGCACCGTCGCTTAGTTTACGACGTCATTCAACTCGCCCATGTACGAAAACTAACCGAGATATTGTTACCAAAGTTGCTACAATTAAAGTGACCGATTATTATTGTGTATGAATCGTAGAGTGAACTTTCGGCTATTCGTACCATATATGTAAACAAATTGTAAATACTTTGACTATTTACTGCTTGTTCAACAGAACTCCCCCAAAATTTCCAATTGCTTCGAAAGGTTTCCAATATTTCTGAGAAAGATTTGTTTATGATAGTTATAGCCATATAACCATGGGTAAACAATATCTCTTTTGTTTCGTAAACTGCAATCAACTACATCTTATAGTTTCCAACAAGAGATTTATAACTGTTTGTATTTTTTTATGTACTCGTCTCTCACCGACACAGCACATGTCACTGGAAAGGAAAGAGTACTCTATGAATAAAGGCGGGAAAACTATGTGACTAATTTCTCTGATGTTTATATATACATATATCCATATCTACCGACAATTATTCCAATTATATCATTCACACGATGCAACGCAAACTTTACATATCTTGTAAAGAATATTAAAATTATTAATTCTAGAATGTAGCATACCACACCCATCACCTCGTAGCAGTTGGAATGTCGGTTCTTGCGAGTAGCTGCTCTTTACACACTATCAGTTATTATCAAAAGTTTTGTCAGAAAAGAAAACATTTTTTTTCATCTATTGATAGGATAATAGACGAAGCAATGTGTATAGACACATTTTCCGCAATCCATTCCACATCGTCAGTGACATTCGTCGTCTTCAGGCATAATGAACAACATTTGAGCTTTCATCGAGAGCATGCAGAAGCCTGTATATACATACCTGAAGTGATTCTGACAAAAGTGTGGTGCAGGTACAGCCTGGTCCCACGACGTCTAGGGCTTCTAGCGACTATGCAATTACTCACGATTCTGACATTGTTTCCCATCCGAAGTAGGGCCTGGTTTCCCTTCTCCAACTCCCAGAAGCAATCCCGAACATATACTGGGAAACATGATCCTTCCTCAAAGGAAGTCTGTTCTCTGATAATTTCAATCCAACTCGCACAGTTTCTCTCAAAACAAAACTGCGGTTTTCATATCAACACATAATAATGTAATGTCATACTTACTACCACATCCATCATCCAAATAACACATCTGTTTCCAAACTATTTTTGTCAAAATTGGTATGATCTTATTATCACCAACAGTAGTTAGTGATTAGTAAGCCCACCTGATTTCCGCGAAAATATTCATGCTCAAGCTAGATTTCAACATCTTACGTGCAAGCTTGCAAAGTTCCTTTGATTATTGGCCGCGTGTCTGTGTGAGATGACGATTTTTACTCGACTGGGCAAATCAGAATAAATTAACCCTGACACTGAACATTATTGGCTGGTAGACACTTAAGATGTGTGCGGTTTAAAATATTTCAACCACGATTTTGGTTCCGAACTAATGTGTTTTGGAATACAACTGGTCGTGAAATCTTTTCACGAAAAACATGTGGCCCTTGTGATTAGTTTTAGTTAGAAATTGTCACGATAGGTAAATCTTCCAGCTGGGCGGCAAGAAGAGACTGTGAACCATGATAGCCTGCACTCACTAGCTCCAAAACCGAGCTAGGTGGCGCAGTGGTAACCCACTGAACTCGCGTTCGATTCCCGGTCCGGCCATCCTGATTTCGGTTTTTCATGGTTTCCCCAAATCACTCCAGGCGAATGCTAGGATTGGTCCCTAACAAAGGCCATGGCCTTTCCCAATCCATCCCCAATCCCTCTTCCCTGTGCGACTTGCACCATCTCTCATGACCTCGCTGTCGACGAGACGTTAAGCCCAATTACCTACCTACCTCTATCCCTAAACAACCACTCAGCTCTCAATACCTAGATGTTAAGAGCCGCCCAAATCTCTTCACCCACCCAACCATCCACAAGTAACATACGGGGTTCCTTCATAGTTTGTGCGGTTCCAACCAGATTCTTCCGCCTTGTAATTGACAGTGTGTAGTGGCGTTAGAGTGGTGCAGTCAGATGGCATGACTAGGGGAGCGTGCCGATAAGGGCTTTAGCTCCCCGCGCTCAGCGCGTCATTCCTGTCCCCCAGGGCCCGAGATGCCCTGGTCATCACTGGCGCTCGCTGTGTGCATACTGCGAGGTTCTGCATTCTCCCCCAGAACACGACACCGCACTGCACACAAGCTATCATCCACTGGCAGTAGCTTCACACTTTTCGAATCAAACCTTTGAAAAACCACACCTCGTAAGACTACTTTGGTTGTTTCCCAAATACGTCACCTATCACAAGTGTATTATACTTATGTTAATACGAATGTATTTATATTGGTTACATATGACATTCATTTATATTTTATGCATTAAATAAATTATAATAAAAACAGGGGGAAATAGGTATGTTGGCATAGGCCTCGTAAGAAATAGTGTTCATGCAAAGAGTTATGAAACACAGTGCGCACAAATGCAAAGTGCTGTCCCTTTTTTTATAAATTTCTAAACTTAGTTAATCTTTGTATGAATGAAGTGGAGGAATAGCCCAAAGTAGGGCCTTACCAGCATTCAGAAAGGTGGAAATTATCCGTTAATAAAACTACATAGTCCTTTCGCGCTTTAACCTGTGTGGCGCGATGCAATGATACACACAAGCTCGGTTGAAAGATTTTACGAAACCTGCTGTCCGAACCTGCATGCAAGCAGGAATGGAGGTTTCCGCGTAGCTGGAATTATTGGGTGTTAAATTTACACGATTGTTTGCTACAATTTTCACACGATACTGTTAGAGCATCATTAATAATGTCGCGATATTTTGTATTGTTTATTCTTTTTAATTTTCCTATCGTTGCATCTCAAAACAAAAAAAAATATTACAACTATCGCCAATTTCATAACAGTACTCCACCACCCTCTTACTCTCTCTCTCTCTCTCTCTCTCTCTCTCTCTCTCTATCTCTCTCATTGACTGGCAGAATTTCAACTTTGTAGGGAATTTTTCCATCGAAAATTTCGCACGACCAATTACAAAAACATTAATGAAAGCAGCTAGTATTTGGCTAATTGGTCCATAGAATCGTCCATACCAACGGCCACGCAAGCTTACATTAAATCTTCCAAGCAAACTCCCGACGCAGCACATGTGCTTTACATAAGTCCTGCACAAAGACAACAATTTTCTTGTAAATATCAAATCATTTTGTTTAAAAAGAACTTCATTACATTGAAAAACATTTTGTTCGCTCAACTAATCTGCTGTTATTCCAAACATCTGCATTCGTTCGTTTGGCACAAATTAATCATTTAAAAGCAATTTGTTCAGCATAAGAATATTTGATTATTCCATTATATATATATATATATATATATATATATATATATATATATATATATATATATATATATATATATATATATATATATATATATATATATAACCCAAATATTGTGCAAGCACGTTCAATTGATAGGCTTGGTTGAAAAAAAAAACATTATAAATATCATATAAGATTCGATCAATATTTCGTTTAACAGAATTAAGCATTTGTTTCTCAGTGCTAGGCACGCTGTTCAAAAACTACCGTAATTTTACGAAGTGCTACTAAAATATTCTCCATATCTCTCTGTAAAATTATTGACGCTTCACTTTTTCAATAACAGAATTTTCGTTAATTTTTATAGAACTGTCCGTAAAATCTAGAAGCCCGTCCGTCGATTTGCTACTTAGATTCATGAACCTCTGTTTAAAAAAAAAAAAAAAAAAAGAAAAAGAGATTACAAAAAAGAGGATAACATGTATTTACACAGCTGTTTCAGTACGCATATAAAATATGTACTAAATAAAGTTACAATATTTAAATCCGGAGCGAGATTTCAACATGAGTGGGAAGATTCTGAATTCATGGCACTCGCCACTTAGACACGACAATCTTGTGGCAACATTATGGAGGTGAAAATGCTTTAGTTCTAGAAACGTTTCATATGTAACATCTTCATTTTCTATTAATGTTTGCGGTTCTCAGTATTGCTGACCATTATGCGTATCTGATTCTACTGTTATTTTTTTCTGAAGGCAAGGGTCTAAGCGGCGTGGATATCGCAACTGCAGCAGAAACGGTCATTTTCTGGTCGAAGGGGCGAACGGAGCTTCGCGTAGACTCGTTCCCGAGATCCGAAGCTACGGGAAATAGATATTTCCGTTATTTTACGTTTATGGGACTCAGCTGCTTTCTCCGTATTTAAGGGTTTGCGTTCTCGTATGTTCAGAGAACATTCCCGTAAAACTTTCGTTGACCCTTTCAGTCACAGTGTCCTCTGTCTGGGACAATGTTATGTAGCTTCATAAATCCCTGCTGCCAGTAACATAAAGCACATATAGATTTCTATTGGGTCCGATGCAAGACAAAGCGCCGTGGGGATATCATTACAGTTCCGAACAAAATATTGATTTGTTGCAATGCCTAAAATCGTATACATTTCGACCTCCCGTGGCGCTGTCAGTTGGATGCGCCACCAATCTGGGGTGCGGGAGGCTCTGGGTTCGAATCCCGGGCAAGGCATGGGTGTTAATTTAAGCTAGATTATAAGTTAGTCTGTCAGCCATCCCCTGCTAAGCTTTCAAGCATAAAACCGGGGGACGTTATAAAGTCCTTTACAAAAATTCATATATCTATTTTTGGCTGAAAGGGGTAGTATAAGCAAAAATTTTAACAGTGATTATGGACAAGGTTAAAATACATTACCGTGCTTTGTGTTTATTTACGGAGATTCCCTATGGCGTAGCCGTTGAGCGGGAGAGACGGGAAATGTGATTCCGTGTGGGTTTTTGTGGGGGAGGTGCATGATTGTGAGGCTCGGTTGAATGCGCGTGCTGGTGTCTGTGATGTGGCGGGTCTGACAGCACAACTCGCGCGGGGAAATAAAATGGCCGCCGGTGACGTCGGGTTTTGTGTGTGCGGTGATGTCGCTCCGTGGGACGACAGGGAGTTCGAACCCCGCTCTCTAAAGGGGTAGTGACGCTGTCCAGGCAGGCGACATCGGGCCACTGTGACACGTCGGGAATTGCAGCACAGAAATTCACGTCGCTGTCTGGGACACAGACAGACGTCGGCGTGAGAACAACCTTGATATCACATGATGAGAGGGGGAAGAGGGTAAAAGGCAAAAAAAAAAAAAAAAAAAACCAGAGACTGCCTTCAAATACAAATGATGTTTTAACCAGCTTTACATATGCTAGAAAAAAAACTCTGCAAATACCTGACCTAGTCTTCTTATTTATATATTTTTTTATAAATTACTGTATTTCAAGAAGAGTATAAAAATTGTTTTGCTTAGTATTTATCAGGTAAATCAGCCTACCTCCCGTGGCGCAGTCGGTTGGTGCCGGTCTGGGGTGCGGAAGGTTCTGGGTTCGAATCCCAGGCAACGCATGGATGTTAGTTTCAGTTAGGTCATAAGTTAGTTTGTGAGCCGTCCCCAGATAAGCCTTAAGGCATAACACCGGCGGATGTTAATGATCCCCCTACAATACGGCTAAATTTATATCCTGGTGTAAGTTAACGTATGCGCTTACTTGGTCTAACTTAAACAATGTTTGACGTAAATACGAAAGTTATATTTTAACGTGTCATTGTAAAGTTGGCTACCGAATTTGATATCCAACAAATTGTTTTTCCGACATAATTGTTGTTGTGTTTGAGTTTCTGCATGCTTGTCTGCGGAAAATTGAGGGATACCATCAGCGATTAACATGGAGAATAAAATTTGTAGGCGTATTCTTATAAAACTGTATTTATATTTAAAATAAATTAGTGCATTATCCTAATTTGCCTTGTTGAAGTGTTGCGAAGCTTTCAATTCGACATTCCTATAGATGGATGCCATTAAATGGTCTCAGCACTGCTCTATTAGTAGGAAGAACATTAGGATCCGTCCTTGGTTTTAAAAGCTCTAATAAAACCTTTTATCTCCAGTAGTGTAATTTAAATATCCTTCAGGTGTAACGTTATTAGGTTTCCGTCAGTATCGCAACTGCATCAGGAAAGTCCGCCTACAAAATAGACAAATAACTTTTCTGAAACCATGTTAAAGTTCTGCTTTCATGATATTCCTCCACCTCACGGAAACATATCTTAACCAAGTCTATAAATTTACACTAAAGTGACAGCGCACCGCATTCGCGCGCTCTTGGGGTAATAGTGTTTTGCATAAGGACTATTACTTACTAAGCTTTACCGACGCACCTCTTTTATTCGTGTTTTTATTCACATTTATAATTAATAACTTAAATATTATAATTTATTAATATAGTATAAGTTGTGGCGCCCTCTATATTCCAGGATGCAACAAGGTGGCAAAGCAACAAGACCAGAGCAACAAAAGACTAAAATGCAGAAAAACATCTGGAAAAAACCCCCAATATGAGAGAACTGTTGGTATTTATAGGGAAAATATGTTATATTTAGCAATGTAACACACATGAGTTATATTCATCATTTATTCAAAGATGTACTTTTTTCTTGAAACAATTTTGGAAATTACACTGATATATATATATATATATATATATATATATATATATATATATATATATATATATATATCTGTGTGTGTATATTGTGTGTGTGTTCTTGTAGAACTAACACTCCTTAAAAGAGAACAATCACACTATATATATATATATATATATATATATATATATATATATATCTCTCTCTGTGTGTGTATATTGTGTGTGTGTTCTTGTAGAACTAACACTCCTTAAAAGAGAACAATCACACTATATATATATATATATATATATATATATATATATATATATATATATATATATATATATATCTCTCTCTCTGTGTGTGTATATTGTGTGTGTGTTCTTGTAGAACTAACACTCCTTAAAAGAGAACAATCACACAATTCTTTAGTTAATTCTGAATTATATAACATAAGAAAAGGAGTGATAAAACCCTCATATACTTGGCTTTATTCCTTGCACAATTATTTTCATAAAACATTTGATTTTAATACTGTTTTTGTTTTGTTAAATGTCCTAGCTTTTATATTTTTGTGTCAGCAAACACTTGCCATTTAAAATAAATAGCAAAATAATAAAGGCATTATATGTATTATCCTCAAAAACATGAACTTTTAATACTGTTTTTCAATACCCTTGCTTTTATTTTTTCTGGGTCAGTAAACACTGGCCATTTAAAATACATAGCAAAATACAAAAATACTTTATATGTATGTTTTAAAAGAAAAACGGGCCAGTCAGAAATATTTAACAACTAACTTCATCATGACCCATAGTAAAAAAGAGCCAACTATAACCCATACTAAAATATCACACATGAGATCTTTATTTTCTGGTATTTCAAAGACCAATTCATTTAATTTACAAGATATCCACAATTTGTTCAAATATTTAACACAATTTAAAAATCAGTATTTCACTGGCCACTGATAGAAAAAGGCCAATGGAAACTTTCATAATTCTAATAATACTGGTCAAACAGGAGTTCCTCACAAATAATTCTGATCATGGAATTACCTTTACATACCAGACCCAACAACAAGGTCAACTAAAAATTCCCAACAATACTTTGAGGTAATTATTATTTTTCTTACTTGGCCATGCAGATGACAATGGCCAACCATTCAAATCACTATCCGTAATTAGGATGAAATTTGCTAAAAATGGAGTTCAAAACCTTTAATTTTCCTGGCCATGGGAGAAATGTAAAAAGGCAAACAGTGCTGTTCAACATTATTTCTTAACATAGAAGATTATAATTTTTATATTTTTTTAAAGGAAAAAATCCTTTTTCTTTATGTTTTCCCATTTTTCCTGATTGAATTTAAAAAAGAAAATACTCTCAATATATTTAATTTTTAAAATAAATGTTTATACCAAATTACTCCTATAAGAACCTGCAATACGGGCCTTCCTTATGTCCGCCATTAAGGCCTACCTAATTATTAATTTTTTTTTTCACTACTGATACTTAGCTTCTGATCTGAGGGATCGTCCCCACGAAGCTGCCATCTCTCCCGAAACAGCAACCCAGCGAGGTATATATATAAAAAGAAAGTACACAATTCGCCTTGGAAAGGTCAGCAAATTGAACGACCAATAAGAAATCGGCGAAAGTGTCCAGAGGGTGCTATTAGTATAAGTCAGTTTATAAAACAGCCAATTCCCGCCGAAACACTGTCGTCAATGTCCAAAGTTTGAACACATCAATCACAGTGCGCCACGCCGGTTCACTTCCGGCCGCCAGCGGCGACCATCACCTCGATGACGCCAATAGCCGCGCCAGTTACGGCGAAGCGAGCTGTAATTCTTGGGAATGGGCTGCTAGTTCAGGGACAGCCCACGCGGTAGGCGCTGTCAGCGCCCGTCACCTTGTCAGCCATGTTTGGATGGCAGTTGCGAAAGAAAATTCGCGCCGACACTGCCGTTAAGCTGCTTCTTGTTTGTGCCTGGCTTACGTAAATAGCCGTGATTATTTACCACCGTAGAACCTCCATCATTAATGGATACAAAGGTTGCTGAAGTAGTTTTATGCTTATTGTAGACACACATTTTTTTTTTTTTAATCTTGCAGGAAACGTGCATGTCCAAAACGCACACCAAGCAGTTCCTGTAGTCGGATAGGGCGATCTTGGTAAACGACGCGCAATGCACGTACAAATTTGAGACGCGTGTCTCTAAGTTAAAGATCAACTGAACAAAAACTAAGGTACTTTCGTAATAACAGACGTATGACACTTTTATACATGAAATAATTATGAAACAACCAAAAACATCATACATTGGGTGATTTTTCTTGGTGTTATTCAATAAGTGTGAAGAAACCGCCAAAAAAACTACACACATAAGTCAAATGGCTTGAGTGGGAGGCGGTGGTATAGTGGTCAGACTGCTTGCCCCCAACCTAGGCGAACTGGGTTCGATTCCCGGCGGGGTCGCTCCGTATCTCCGTATGTGGGAATCGTGCCAGACGATGACTCTGGTCGGCGAATTTTCTAGGGGATATTCCGCTTCCTCCGCCTTTTCATTCCGGCGCTGCTCCATTCCCACATCACCTTACCAACATCGACTCTCAAGTCCTTCATGTAGAGAGCCGCCCAAATATTTTCGCTCCACTCAAATGGCATGGCGGATCCTTTGATGTATGAGTACCCCAACTCTGGCACAGGCCTTGTGTCTGATAGGCAATCGCGTTCTAAGTGCGATTCCCTATTGGCTGGGCTGCCGGTTGGCGAGTAAATTACGAGGCGCCGGGTGGCGAATGGCGTTGTGCCACGTCGTTGGCCGGAGACGCCATTTTTCTGGCGTGTGCGGTTGGAGTTCGCGCCACAAGGGGCTGTTTACAGTGACGCGATGAGTGCAAAGAGCACTTTTTATTAACATACACTGAGACAACGGTTCCATCCAGGTGATGAAATTGTTTTTGTATATTGCCAAGCAAATATTTAGTGGCCCCAGAAAAATCTTTCTTTGAGGAAACAAAACTTGAAAAACAACAAAATGAATATTGTTCATCAAACAAAATACAAGCTTGAGTAAATAAAACCTGTGTGTTGGGTGAAAAAAAAATTACACTGTAATCAAAATATCTAGTTGAATCAATTGAAAACCTGTATATGTTTGCTTGACTATTTTTATTGCCTTCGTTCGAAAATGCAGCTCGATAGTTTGCCATATTTTTGTGGCAATTAGGTTAGCAACAATATATTAGTGCATTTATTGAAATTCTATAATAGTACAAAAATTCAAATTAAACAATTATATAAGAAAATTGAGAAACCAAAGCTAAAAAATTTACTCACGTGCGTTGTCCTATATTTGAATTGTATCTATTTAAAACATTCCTCTTTCGACAGTGGTCACTTAAGCTAAAGCTACTATGGCGCAAATATTCGGCGCAAATAATATGGTTTCAAGTCACTGTCGTACCTGAACTTTTTTTTAATAAAATTAATGGTTTAAGGTACGTAAATCCAAACGAATTTTTATTCTCAAAGAACCAAGACAAACAGTTTGGGGCAACCAAATAAAGCGAAAATAATTTGTTTTCAACAGCAAAATATTTCAAGTTCACTATACAAACAATGAATTTGTTTGCGCAAAACAAACATTGTTTTACTCAATTAAATATTTTCCTCGGCTCCACTGACATGTCCCCAACCCAACATGTGTGGAACCTATTGAAACGCCAACTACCGCCGTGCCACGGTACCCGGAATTTGGAATACACCGTCCAACCATTTGTTGGTCCGTCTGCCTCAAGAAAACATTCGGCGTCTGCTGGATTCCTGGTCAGACGATGTTGCAGAGTGCATTGTAGTGCGACGAGGCGCGACGTACTCTTAACAGAGACCTGAAAGTCCTCGAGTTCAATGACCTGCAGGCTAGACTCTGCAGTATTATGTACAAACATGCCGATATTAACTACACATTGGTTGTCTGCTGTCACAGTTGAAGGCGACAATTGGACGCCGTTCTCCAGGAGCTGTCGAACAACGTGTGGAACAATGGTTAACGTTATATAAACACACGTTTTTTTAAAATTCTTGCTTGTCCCGAAATGAGTCCGCGAATTCTTCATGTCTCTTACAAATTTAAGATGACCGAACGAGGTACCACAAATCCATATGTAATTCTTCTGCAGCTGTATTTATGTGATTATGCGTATTACTCATATGTAGGGATAGGAAGATTTCGCGAGTTCAATGCCCTGTATGCTGGACTCCGCAGTACTGTGTACACTATGGCATCAGGTGTTTGTACATTGGCTGCTGCCCCAGAGAGTAGCCTGTGTTATTCCACACCTGGCAGAATGGCGCTCGCTACTTGTTTCCTTGCAAGTGTGCTATTGACACATAGCCGTCCAGGGGATGTCTAATGAACTGTGAACTAACTGCAAATGTGACTTCAGTGTACACGTATTGGTCGTCTATCTTGTCCTCAAATTAATTCTCGAGATTTTCCTATCCTTACTCATCTGTATCATTGCCTCTATCAAGTTTCAGTAGCATCTGGTGCATTCTTCTATGCGCACTAATTTTATTGTCCGTCAGTGTAATTGAGTATCATGTGGGTAAAGGCTGTTCACGATAAAGGTAGCACTTTTGAAATTAACATTAGAAAAAAGTCACTGCTCCTACCTGTATATATTTTAACATGAGCGCTGAATGACATTCACCCAATAAAATTTGTAACGAAGTATAGAAAGTAGTTCCATATCTTAACGCAGAATAAAAAGTTTAAATAACCATTTGTGATAACCTAAATTATTTCTTTCCCTTTTTGTTTATTTAATGCACTGATGTGTAAAACTGAGCAGATTTGTAAAATATTTACTTTTCTAATAATTTCGCAGTTTCACTTGAACGATGTATGAATACACTATGAGGCCCATGGCAATGTTAATTTTACACAGAGCGGAAGAAGATACAAGGTGCATACAAGTAGATCTTAAGCAGGGCTTTCAAAAGTGCTCATATTACCGTGAATAGCCTATACTTGGGCATGTATTAATAACTACCATGTATGACAAGTGAAATACTTTTCTCGTGCACGTCCGCCTACTTCTCCAGTAGTCAAGTCAACATTGACTCTCTCCTGTTTTTTTTACATTTTTTGTGGTTTTCCCGTCTCATTTATCATCAATTCTTGTATCTGAAAATCATTCCCTACTTGTTCCATGTCTGGGGAACCGTGGCGTTATTCCTCCGTGTTGCGTAGGTTCAATACATACTGCACTCAAGTAAATCACAAGTGATTTTTCTTGTAGCGAGAATATATACGATTTCTGAAGACATGGGTTAAAGACGCATATCTACATATACTAAGCACAGGGCAATGTAGCGCGGTGTTGACACGCGTCCTTCGAATATCCGACGACCTGGCGTGAATTCCGCGCAGGCCATGCTGATTTAGGTTTTCCACGACGTCCCCCGAAAATCACTCTAAGGTGAATGCTAGCATTGTTCCTTAACATAGGCCACGGCGGGCTCCTTTATCGTTACTTATTGTAGTAGGAAATTTCTCCATTCATAATCGCCGTGCTGTCACAAAGATTTTAAGACGGCTGCATGCCTGAAGATTTTTTTCGCGTTTTAGGTTCAGCAGCGCGGGAGCGATAAGGGCGAAATTTCTACGACCACCTCAATTGTTTCATCAACGCTACGCTCAAAGCTCTGAACAAGCATGCAGTGTTCTCGTCGTGTTGTGTATACTTATGGGATTTAAGTGGTAACCTACAATTTTAATGGCGTTAAAGTGCGCAGTCAGTTTCAGTACAGGTTCCTGTCATATTCTTAATTGTGTCCGACTAATATGTAGCAGTCTAAAAATTTTTTTTAAAACTATTCTGGAGGCTCCATATAATATGTATAAATTGCGTGATGCCCTAAAAGTATCATTAAGTCAACGTATGGGTACTGTTCTATTTCCGTAGGTAAACGTATTGTGAACACGTTATAGTTTCGTAAAACACACGTTTTTCACAGATTCTGCAACACACTTAAGGCTTCAGGTAGAGGACCGCCTTAAACGCTACTTAACTACCTAACTATTTGCATAGTTCAGATTAGCTGGCATCCTTTGTGAGATGTTAGCAAAATATTTCAATGAAATGAATGCACGGCATTTATAAATCAACAAGCGGAATCAACAAGGTGCAGAAGAGAAGAAAACAATAATATTCCGTTCACAAACCCACGTCCGGAATTGCAGTCGTGTCGTCAAGATCTACAATATGCTTTGCTAACGCCTACTTTGACGCAACCCGCGGTATGACACTGTAGTGTCGGCTGCATACGTTTCAGGCTCCAGCACTTGCTACCACACCAGAACAACCGTTTTTGAGCAAACGAGGGTGGAAGAAAACGAATGTGCGGAGACATGGTACTAAAGAATATATACGTAAAACACACGCTTGTGCCGTGACGCATGGTTAATAAGTGCACGGAGACGAAATGGCGTTGCACTTCATTTAATGTGCGGCTATCAGATTCCTTGATTGGCTGCGCGAGGTTCTGGGGACGGACCTGGCGTCTGATTGGTAGAGACTTGCAACATTCGTGTTATTATTTCGACTCATTTTAAACTTAAAATTCATGTACGTTTACAACATGTTTTTTATTGGACCATAATTTATGTGAGACGCCCTGGGAACCTATACGCCAATAAATGAACACTTCAGAATGGCGTGCCTGAATCACGTGCAGTTAAGTCAGAAAGGGCGTGGCTTCACATCTACGCAGCAGCCAATGGAGAGACGACGCCGGCTCTAGTATATACAGTAGTGTGAAGTTTATCCTAATGCCAATTAACGCGAATTTTGCAGGAACGTACTGATTTGTTGCTGCATGCTGAGAAAAGTTCTCTATTGGCCGGCAATTGGTGGAGTGGAGTAGGGAGTTTTGGGCGGCTCTTAACATCGAGGATTGACAGCCAATGAGGGTGAAGCGAGGTGATTGTGAAGCGGCACCGGAATTCACGGGCGGGGTAAATGCCAGATCCCCGAGAAAACCCGCCTACCAGCGGCATCGTCTGGCACGATTGCCATGCGTAAAAATCCGCGAGTGACTGCGCCGGGAATCGAACCCAGTTCGCCGAGGTGGGAGGCAAGTAGTCTGACCGCTATACGACCACAGCGGCCCCGTGCGAGACTGACCTTCTCGGTATTAGCGGATTTTGCGCCTCTGTATTCTTAAACACTCTGTGACAGCGAACACTAGCTGCACACGCCAGCAGAATGGCGTCACTCTCCAGTAACACGTCTGGACGCCGTCCGCCAGTCAGCGTCTGGTAACTTACTCACCAGCCGACCGCCCAGCTATCAATGTAGAGGGAGGGAGGAAGGGCGTTTTGCAACACTCAGTAGCCAATCAGACACAAGCTCACTTCCAGGACCTCGTGCAGCCAATCAGCAGAGACAAGAAAAAATAACCTTTGTAATTTGGCAACAGGCTGAACATCAAAATACTGCATATACCGAAGACGGAGTCGTTTCCCCATTGGCTGATACATAGATGTGAAGCCACGCCCTTTTTGACTGAACTCCACGTGATTTTGGCACACAATTGTGAAGTGTATATTTATTGGCGCAGATATACCTAGGTCGTGTCTGATAAAGTATGGTTCAATTAAAAACTTGTTTCAAAGGTACTCGTGTTTAAACTTTAACGTGTACCAAAATAAAAACGCAAATTTTGCACGTCTCTACCAATCAGAAAACTGGTACGTCTACATCAAAGGTGCCGCAACGCCATTTTGCCTCTCTGTCCGCCGGCAGAAACGATACAGACTCTGTGTAGTTAAGGAGTTTCCGTTACTCGCAGTGCACACGAAATGATTTTTTGAAGCTACCATCCCTGTATTATGCTTTGTTACAACCGGGCTTTAATTATGTACTTTACGACTTCTGTAACTTAAATATGTGTGATCCGAAGCAGGGATCGCAGTACAGTGTGTCGAAGTTTGCCCCCTTTAACATCAAAATCACGAAAGTGGCCAGTCTGTGTTTCTACCTATTCAGCCTAATGCGGGAACTTTTTCCTTGTAAGCGGAAAAGGTTTAAGTGTTACAATAAGTCTGCCTATTTTTGTACATTTGGACGTGGTAAATAATAACACTTCATAAGAATTCGGTCAATATTAAGGGATAATGTTAATGTTGTAATTAGGGATAGGAAAAATTCACGCCTCAGTTCATGACAAGATAGATTTCAAACGCGTGTACACAGAAATCACCTTTGCAATTGGATCAGAGTTTATTAGACACGCCCTGGACTACTCTGAGCCAATAGGAGACTTGCAAGGAAACAAGTAGCGAGTGTCATACTGCCAGGTGTGAATTAACACAGGCTACTCATTGGAGTAGCAGCCAATGAACAAACATCTGAAGCTAGAGTATACACAGGACTGTGGAGTCTAGTCTACAGATCATTGAACTCGCGAAATTTTCCTATCCCTGCCAATAACAAACATGCAAGAAATTGTGCGCCCAACCACCGCCTTTTACTATAGTAAATAGTTGATATCTGTATGAGAATTTATAAGACTCGCGCCACACCTATTGTAAAATGGTTTTTCCAACTCAGAAACCTTCGCGGGCGTGCGCACAACAACTTACCAAAGTTTCATCGCAATCGGATGAATGGTATAGGAACGTATACGAGACAAACAAAGAAACATTCATTTTAGTATATATATATATATATATATATATATCCAGTTTTACTTTATATATAAATAAAGTAAAACTGAATATTTAAAACTTGTTAAAGAAATGCTAAATATAGCTCCCTGTGGTGTAGAAGATAACGGGAGCGAATTTCTTACCTGAATCCAGCACTGCGGTTTACATTTGTTGACTCCTATGGTTAAGAATGTCGAATTATTTTTAATTATTAAATAAGCTTCTCTCATAATAAACTGCCAGCTAAACAAGTTTAGAAGAATTTTATTTTTTAGCTAGCTATTATATACGTAGCATGCTTTGGTCTGTTCACGCGCAAGGTCCAGTGTCAAGGCTCGGGCTCTTACCACCATCTTTGATTTCCAATTTTTCGTACGAAATCGCTTGTTTAATTCCAAAAATCAATTCAAAAATCAATTATTTTACCCGAAATTCACTTTTTCCCTTTAAAAAAATGCTAACTTTGTTACCTAAAAAATTTACCTTTTTCCCCAGCTGCAAAAAAATTAAACCCCTGAAAAATTATAAAAACAATGATAAAAAAATTGCAAAATATTCCAAACAAATTCCAGCAAAATTAGCAAAATATTCTTATTAAAAATTATTAAAAGTATTTCAATATTCTAAATAAAAAAAAAGTTCTAAAATACGTATTTTTTAAAACTTAAATTTCCGGATACCTGTCATAAGAGGAGCGTCTGCCGGTGAAAGTGTGCGTGATTACTAGGCTAGATGGCTTAGTTTTCCTACAACAGTAAAAGCTAATTGAATTAAGTAAATATTTAAAAAAATATCTATTGAATTGGTTTTTAAAAAATAAGGTATTAGAATTCGAATGTTTTTTTTACAAAGTCCTGCCAGGAATGTACTTTATAATAATTTTCATATTCTTTCTCATGTATGGAAAATTCTATAATTAAATTTGTAGATTCTTTACACAATGGTGATTTACGCACTATAGCAGGTGTCGTGCAAGTAGGGGTTTCTATGCAAAATGAGTTTTTTTTTAATTAATACATCCCGAAATGGCAGGCCGAATTCGTTTAATTTTTATCAAATTTTTATAATTTTTTTTAAACAAATTTTATAATTTTTTCTAACTTTTTGTGTAACAGTCTTTTGTGAAAATACAATAGGGAATTATAGAGCATGAAAATAGAAGACGGAATGGTAGCCTACAAGCCTAGGCGAGCCTCCCAAATCTTAAAAATGGTTTGTTTTTGCATTTCTACTTCTCGTTTTTTCACGAGGTGCTTTTACCTTTTATTTTCACATTTTTGGAAAAAACCGGGAAATTTTCGGGGGAAAAAGGAAAATTTTTAGTGGAAAAATGGTTGCTTTTGAGTTAAAAAACGGAAATTTTGTGTAAAATAATCGATTTCTGAAACCATTTTTTTTTGTAAAACTAGCGATTTTGTACGAAAAATTCCAATATGGTGGCCAGAGCCGCCGAGCCCTCTCCTGGCTTCTTCGAATGAACATACCATGCCCTACTACTGATATATTTCCCTAAAATATTTTCAACGCATCATTTTTTAAACTAAATACATTTCTAAGATATTAATTAACGGTACGGTGTCATATATATATATATATATATATATATATATATATATATATATATATACAGATGATATTGTGGTCGACCATGACCATCTGATGTACAAAATCAGAGGCCACGAACATAATACTTGCAACTTGAATTTCAGACTGCCCAAAAGACAACTTGTTGCTGTTTTCCATAACCTGCAGAATTACAATGCTCACTTTTTATACAGCAACACACACACACACACACATATATATATATATATATATATATATCTGTGTGTGTGTGTGTGTTTGTGTGTGTATGTGTGTGCGTGTGTGTGTATTTGTGTGCATAATTTCTTATGTTATCAATTCCTGTGTTATAATACTACATTATAAGCAGAAGCCCGTGGATTCTGCAAATTCATAAATGACACGCTTAGGATTCGAAAATATACTACCGCAGGGTTTTGAATCAGTAGAAGAAACAGCGAGAAATATCGTGACCTTCTCATGTACATAGCTGAACCAAAAAATTCACCGTTTAGAATGTTTTGATTTAGATAACAGGATTTCATTCGAATGCTTCCAGTCAAATACAGACCAGTTACTTCCACAGAGCAATTTAATTGAAAACAGGAATGTTTTATTCCAGAGAAATATTTCAATCTTTACTAATAAATATTTGACCGGTATTACAACTTGAGATTGGTGGTCCATCAAAATTGTTAATGACAAAAACATGATTTGGAAATATTAAAATCATATTTGTTTGAAACTATTGATACAAACATTTTGTTGACCTAAGCAACTCTATATTGCCAGGTACAGAGTGCAAGAGGAATGTTGACAAAATCGAGAATTCATATTTTTCTTTTATTTTGCTGAAATTTCACAGAAACCTTATTTAAATCATACTTCTTTCCATGCTGTTTTATTTAGTTATTCCTCGCTTTTACAAGTGTGGTTATATTTCACTTTATATTCAGCTTCATCCTTAGTGTCTTAGACACAGCAACGAGAATTTTGGAGGTTTCCGTAAATCTAAAAACAACTGATATATTGAACTCAGGGTATTACGGAAATAATGAAGCTTTTTTAATTTTTTTGCCTGGGCCACGGTGGCTGAGCGGTTAGCCTACTCGCCTCCCACCAAGGCGAGCCGGCTTCAATCACCGGATGGATCACTCCTAGATTTTCATATGTGGGAATCCTTCCGGAAGATGCCACTGCTCGGCGGGTTTTCTCTGGGATCTCCCGTTTCTCAAGCTGTTTCATTCCAGTGCTGCTCCCTATTCACCTCAATTTCATTCATCGGCTCTCAAGAGTTCGCTGTTAAGAACAGCCAAATCTCTTCACTCACTCTCCCAATTTTCTACGCTGCTTGTGGGGCATTAACTATTGCAAAACATTGTCTGTTTCCTCTGTACGAAAGCCAAACACATGAGTTTTGCTCCAAGGAGATGTAGAATCGTGTTAGCTATAGGCTTTTCACGGTAAAGTGAGCAATCTTGTGGCCCTAGTTACTTTTCCTTTCAGCCATATAGAATATTTTAACCAGCTTTTTAAAATAATATTGTTATATAAGTAATTACGTAGTGTGAATATTTTACAGTACTCACCATTTAATTCTAAAGCTAAAATAAAATATAGTTATTTACCGTTATTCCAAATGAGAGGGCTATCAAAAGTGCTCACTTTACCGTGAATAGCATATAAACTTTTTAAAACATTATATCGCGGAGCTCAATTCTCACAAGACAGACGAAAGTGTGAAAAACAACGTAAACCTCAAGACGCTTCACAACTCTATATTTTTAAAACTTGTTCTTTTATTAAGAAATATATCTTTATGCTTGTTTATATAGCTATTTTTATATGAAGCACACTTAACGTACTCGGTTATAGATATTTTGTTCTTGTCTTTGCATTATAACCCACGATTCTAGAAAAGAAAATGTTGCAGAGAGGGGAGAAATTTTTGCCAGATTTCAGTTATGTTGGCACCGTAACATTTAAATCAATGTAACGCACCGCCGGGAACAGGTGTCGCTATCTGCTGGCTAAGAGATGAATATAATGCAAGATTTTATCGCGGAAAACAAGCAACCCGTGTGGGATTCTAACTGAATATTGTAACGAAGCTGTAGACATGGCGCTATCGTACTGTGAGAATTAATTTAAGTTAGGATTCGCTCTTTCGAGTCTACTCTCCGTCAAAAGAGAGGTGCTCTATTGAATTACATGAGAAAAGTGATAAACAGGAAGCATCTGACCCCATCCCCCCCTTTTTTTTTCTTTCAGCGCCCACAAAGACTCATGCCACTTCATCCCGAAATATAAACAGATTTCTTGGAACCCGACAATGGCAAAGATAGGTATATTTAAGTCGTCATTAAGATTAAGTTATAAGTTAATGCCCGTAAATACCTGCCTCCGTGGGTATAACTCACTCTACCCAGATTGGGAATATCACAGATAATTAATACTTTGGCAACTAAATGATTTCGCTAACAGGTGGCATTAGTGTTCCATGAGTACCAGGTTTTCTCCTTTTTGTATCTAAACAAATGGAATTATTTCAATTTTTATTAAAAGTATTTTTTATTTTCTTTTTTGATTATATATTTGTATTTCGGCTCTCGGGAACTCGATGATAAGAGCCGCCGAAATCTCTTCACTCTTCACCCACTTTATATTTGTATTGTGTACCTATGTAAAAAATAAATGTTTTTTTTTCACTAGACAGGAAATGTAAATAAATCATGCTTATAATTTAATATTCTGTTGTAAATCTGGATTAAGCAAAATTGAAAATACTATTTTCATACTATCTTTTAACTAAAATACACGAGTTTACGAAAGGTTAACGCCAAAAACAATTGTATTTTTGGTTAATTACTTACACTTGTAAATACCATTGGAGGGCACACATAAAAGTTACAAAATCAGTTTAGAAATGTTTTGGCAAGCGAAGTTCTGTATCACAATTCGAAACAAAAACCAACTATACGCAAATCAAAACGATTTCTCCATTTCTCCAAGCTTAAAAGCGGTCTCTTTGGAACAACAGTCCACCTTGTGGCGGAATATTTCCCAATGCCAAACTATTCCATAAGGAATTTCTTTTCCTTCCCAGCCATAGTCGACTGAACCTTATCAGTAATGAGATACAATTTACTGCGCCGAATTCCAGTGTAGAATCACGGAGTAGACGAATACATACAAACCTAATTGGCTCGTTGGTCCCTTTTGATGCGTACGTATACCAATTCTCTGATTGGCTGCTGGGAGTGGGCCTTGTGTCTGATTGGCAACTGCGTGGTGCCCAAGGTTCCCCATTGGCTGGACTGCTGGCAGGCAAGTAAATTTCTAGGCGCTGATTAGTGTAGGGTGTTAGGCCTACACAGCAAAAAGTCTACTAATGAAACAAAAAAAAAAAACACTTCTCAGCCATATCATTGATCGTTTATGTTGTACTATATTTAATAATGATGTGTCAGAGTTAATAATATTAACCATTTGCAAAGTCATATATTACTATAATGCTAATGTTCTGTTGACGTGTTAATGTTAGCAAAACTTCTACGTAATTCTAACGCAACCAAATGTTGTATTATGCTAAACATAACAGGCATAACAAGATATTTGTAGATCTATGACATTAAAGTAATGTCCAGCCAACATCAGTTTTCACTGACTTGATATTGTAAAATGCGGATGCTAGTTAAAAGCGATTGCATCGTAAAGTTAAACCACTATATTTAAAGTTTAAAGCATGTAATGAGAACTTGATGTAACTTATATCAGATTTCAAACCTTGCAAAGAGGTTTACGTGTGCCAGATATGCAAATATTGCTAGAACACAAATTATTTCCACATAACGAAAGAATATTGAAGTTTGTCGTTATATGATGATGAATAACCACAACATGAAACCAAAACAGATACGTCAAAGTACAGCAGTTGGTAGCACATTGGGATTAGTGAAGTGGAAATGGTAATCCTTAAAACGCGCGGAATTTTTCTTCCTCCTTCCGTTATTTTTTCTGCATAGGTTTTCTTTTCTATTTGCGACATAATATTACTTAATTTATTTTACATCGGAATATTTTTTAAATCAAATAAAAGACAAGGAAAATTTTAACACAATAGTTAACATCAGTTCAACACAAAATTTGTTTTGCCGCAACATAAAGGCCAACTTTATGTTTACAGTACTGTAAGGAGCTAACACTGTTGCAAACGTATTTAATATTAGATTTGCAATAATAACATGAGAGCAATAATAACATTAACAGCAACATTAGTTACTGACGGATTACAGATGGGCACTCCCGGAAGTCGTTATGGACAAGTATCGATTCAGAAAATCGTACAGTAGATATAAAAATTTTTAAGTTTATTTAATAACAGCATGTCACATCTTTTCTAAAATAAAGTTTTCCAGAAAAAAAATATAAAATCGGTTAAGAAACCATGTGTACTGTACATAACAAATTGCATTTAAAAAAAAATCTGTATCATGCATTTCAAAAGCTTCCGCCTACATGAAACTGGTTTTTCAAAAGTAATGACAATGTGATTGGCAACAAAAAAATTATTTTGCTAACTAATGAAAACTCTCTCTTGCCTAGAGAGTTTACCAGAGAACTGTGAAATTTTAACAGTGAAGCAAAGAGAGTCCAAAGTTAATTACACCTGAATTAATTATGTTATTAAATCATCGCCATAGACGATGACAAAAATTCCAAATTTCCTTATCTCATTTTCGAAAAAATTCAAATTTGAAATTCCTCTGACAGATTTCGCAAAAATATATATAAGAAATTAATAAAACAACAATCCTTGCTAAATTACACAAATACACCGATGAAAAGTATAGTGTGACAACCTTAATAAAAGTACTTGTAACATTGAAACTGTTGCCACAACATTAGACTTGTGTATGACATGTCGCTGGGCGGTGACGCCATTTTTGCCGGTGTGTGCGGCCGGAGTTCGCGGAATAAGCGGCTGTTTGGCCTCTCTATTCTTAATTACCCTATGGTTTAATTATTTCCCCCAAATCCCATGTGAACCACTACAGGTGAACTTAACAGAAGAAGATTTTCAGCGCATCTTCCTGGCGAATTCTGTACGCACAGTTGACTCTATTTCTAATCAGATACGTCACAATCTTCGCAGCAAACAGACTATTTTTTATGTTTTGCTTCTACCTATACTGGAATGACCGTGTTTCCATTATGAACCTGTCGTAATAGGGCATTCAACCAGAGAACTATATAGAATTTACAGAGCGTTCGTCGTTTGACAACAGAGTACGCAATTTACTTAAAATGTTTTAAATTGGAAGTTCCATTTTGTATAGACTACATAACTACAGACATATTTTTGGGCAAGCCATCCAACAAAAATTGCACAATACTAACAGTACCCGGTTAAGCTTAGTGTTGTAGTCACCCGAACAACAATTACTTGATTGTCTTAAGTAATTTTTGTGTTAATATTTGAACTATAAAGAAAATTCTGGTAGATTTTAATTATTATCGTGTTGTTGATAGAAAATACGAAAATACACTTGTACACTATATTACATAATGGTCGTTTTTAATTATGTACCGTGGTTCTTACATCGCGCATCGAATTAAAATTCTGGAAAACATAATTGTTTTTATTTTAATCTTAGTGGCCACATTGTTTCTCAGCAACATACGAATGTAAATAAGCAGTTTGGAACCCCTATGGTTTGTTTCACTTTTTGCTCTGACATTCTGGTGTTTTACGAGGATGATATTGAATAATTCTAAGCCTTTGTTGATGGTTAATCTAAATTATTTGGTAAACTCGTTAAGTAAGTTAATACTTGCGATTAGCCTATAAAACGGATTTAACAAACCTATGAAGTGTGGAGACATCACTAAAATATTAATCACAAAAATATAAATAATATCTCAAAGAATAATGAAACTACGCTGGCAGAATTGGCATGCACTTAGGCTATGTCCCCTATTACTGTAGTTTATTTTCAACTTCGCTCACTTAATGGAGAACCCGTTCATAAAAAAGCTGTTTAATAAATAAATTTTACTGATCTTTCATCACGGATCTTTGTGTGTTTTTATAAATATACATATTTGTTCAACTTAAAACTAAAATCAAAATAATTCGAAATAACGCAATTGGCTACGGTGCTTGTATGGACACCTGATATTCATGAAAATAGTTGTACCCAGATTATACATCAAAATCTGACTTACACATCTGCAATTTTCCTTAAGTTACCGGGGTCACGGTGGCTGAACGGTTAGCCTGCTCGCCTCCCACAAAGGCGATCCGGATTCAATCCCCGGCCAAATCACTCAGGATTTTCGCATGTGGGAATTGGGCCGGACGATGCCGTGACATCCCGTTACCCCCCGCACCATCATTTCGGGGTTACTTCACACTGACTTCGCTTCACCCTCATCGGCTCTCAAGACCTCGATGTTAAGGCCCCCCAAATATCGTCACTCGCTTCACTCTACGTCAGAGGACAGTGTGGTATTTGACTGGACCAATCAGTTGCAAATTACTCCCGTACTGAATGTGTGTGATTCGGGGGGAAACCACGTAAAACGCGTAGCAATTTGCCCCGTAACGTAAACATTAATATTTATTACTTTTTTTGTTTCAGGTGTTGCAAAAGAGAAAGTTTTTGGTATGTATCGCAGTTAAGAATTTCTTATAACAACTGACAATTTACGACATATAGAAATGATTTCAGTAAACCCACGGTACGAGGCAAGCAATTTTAGAACATTCGGTATGTCAGCATCAACCAATAGCATTGCCCGGGTAAAGGCGATGTCCTTATTGGTGCTATAACCTCACTTTGTACAGCACCGACATGATTTCCCTATTCTGCAACATGTCAGACGTAAGAGTACACTCAGATAGTATGTTACGATATTAAAGCCGTCTAATTGTGAGAGAGGATACGAATAAAATTTTTTTGAAATTCTGATAGAAAATAACTATTTTCGCGAAAATGGGGTGACCGTAAGTATCAATGATTTGCCTGTATGGTCTATCGTCCGTCGAAAAAAAAATGTTGATGCTGAGTAGTAGTAAGTAGTAAGGTAGGCGGTATGAAAGTATATGTTGATTTCACGTCTGTTATTTGATCTCCGCCCATCAACACTGAAAGGATGGTGCGTTTCATCGAACAAAATACTTGTATCTATATGGCCAAAATATATTTAGTTTCCTCAACAAAATATTTTAATGAGTGAACAAAACTTGAAAAGCAACTACATTAATTAATTTGTGTAGCAAAATACACGCTCAAATTAACCCAGTCAGACCATGTGTACACAGTTATGAACATTAAGAACTTTGTAGGTAATTTTAGATCTGTATTGCACACTGTGATGCTCAATGACCAATGATCTTGCCTGTGAGTAAATGATTCGCAAACCGTCTTATCGTTTAAGTCATAATTGGTTCATATAACTGTAGCCGAACATATAGTCAGCAGCTCATCGGCTGTGACAATGAAGCAAGTGCTGTGTTGACTCAAATACAGCACGCATCAATTTTTTTTTGTTTTCAACAAGTAAAACTCTTAATCAAAGTGGGTGTGAAAGGGTAAACAAAACTTCAGTGTTGGGCCAAAATAAATTAGACCCTCAATAAAATATTTGGTTGCCTGAACTGTACATATTTGTTTGGCCACTCATTTAATTACTTTCGTTCGAAAATACTGCTCGAGAGATTGTTTGCAATTTTTTTGTGAAAATTAGCGTTATACCAGTGTTTGCTAGTACATTCGTTGATGCTTATTAATGATATAAACATCCTAATAAAACAAGTTCAACAGGGCTCGCAATAATTATTTTGTATTAGCTCAGACAGTTTAATGTACGTAGAGCCAAATAAATCTTTAGTTGCACTGGCCAAATTTTAGTATGGAGCAACTAAATAAGAACATTAAAATAATTCGATTTTAGCAACAAAATATTCCTTTGCTCGTGTACTAACAATTAATTGTTGGCGTTGAACAAAGTGTGCTTGAATCAATAAAACATTTTTCTCAGTGCGAACCGCTCCTCTACGATTCAGAGCCAGTAATAAACATTAAGCACTCGGGTAGCTTCATTCCGAGTGGCCGGGTTAAACAGGATAACGAGTTCTGTCTGCTGCAGTAGCCAACGAACACGTGACTTATGCTCGAATATCGCAGAGGATTGTGTAGTTTGGCTTCATGTTTTTCTATAACGTGAAATGGTGGGTGTCTCTACTCATATTTAGAGACTATGTTTAGCCATTTGAGCTATGGAATTTAATTGGCTCAATGAGTGAGTGAAGATATTTGGGAGGCTCTTAACAGCTAGGTCTTGAGTGCAATGAGGGTGAAGAGAGGTGAGTATGGAGCATTGCCGGAATGAGGGGCTGGTAGAAACGAGTGATCCCCCAGAAAACTCGCCGACCAGCGGCATCGTCCGGCACGATTCCTACTTGCGAAAATCCGGAGCAAACCGGCCGAGGATTGAGCCCGATTCACCTTGGTGGGAGGCGAGCAGTCCAACCGCTCAGCCATCGTGGCTCCTTGGCCAATGAGGATTCTGACATTTTGAAGCGTAACTCTTGCGATTGGTCTGCTAATAACTAAGACGGTCCAAAACTTGAGCAGTTGGTTGTAAAAGGATAAACAAGCTAGAGTGTTTTAAATATGTTGGCTGAAAAAGAGTTCCGCGATTTTCCAGTGACTCTGTTAATATCATTAGTAGAAACCTGCGAAATTCGTGTTATTTTTGAGTGACAAGTTGCATTTTAAGCACGTTAAATTACACTACGTTATATATTTGACCATACTTCGTTTTAAACGGCCTGAAAAACTTTGCGCCAATGAACGGAGACGTCATAACGGGGCGTCCGAATAATGCGCCGTCTTGTCAGGAGGGGAATTGCTTCAACACTCAGACAGCAGCCAATGAAATAACGACACTGTCTACAGTATTCACAGAGTTGTTCTTTCTATCGCAATGCCGGGGGATAACGCGAATTTTGCAGGTCCCTGATAATTAGACCCAAAGAAATTTCGAGGATTCATGTGAGGGCAACTTGAAATTCAACCGTATGTACATTTAGGTATCTGCTTCTACTGGACCGCCATTAGTCAGAAAATTAGTCGGACGACTTCCGACCAACAACGAACCTGCAAGTAAAACCAAGACCTGCTCCCGTTCTACATGGTCTGGGGTTAAACTGGAGCAGCACCCAATGAACAGCTAACTATGGCTCGAGTACACAAAGGATTGAAGCATCTAGCTCGTTACCGAATGAACCCGGAAAATTTCCGGGTCTCTGCGTATCATATAAACAACACGTGGAACCAAGCAATGGTCTTGTACGGATGAAGGATTCGCAGTTTATCCCCGTGTGTTAAATATCATTCTATAGTTCATTTTCACGATTACTTCCTACTTTTCTGATGCCCTGCTAAACTTTTACTTCCAGGATATTCCTCCGCTCCATGGAAACAAAGTTTAACCAAGTATAGAAAATTACACCTAAGGGACAACGCACTGCATTCGTGTGCACTCGATGTAGTAACATTTTGCGTAAGAACTATTTCTGAGGTATTACCAACATACCCATTTCCTTACTGTTTTGTCCATATAAATTATAAAAGAAATATCATAATTTATTAACATTATATAATTAAAAATTCAGTTTATCCTAAAATTAGGCACATTTATGTTAACGGGAGCATGAAATACTTGTGAAACGTGGCATGCTTGGAAAAAATCCCAACGAGTCGTACATGGAGAGATTTTTCAACGGTTTAATGAATAAAGTGTAATAAAAATGCGAATAGAATATTGTTCGTCTTCCATTATTATTACAACAACGAATTTAAAACAAGGATGGCAGCATTGACAAGAGAGGTAACGATGGTGGCTCGAGTAAAATTTGCGCCGAGAGGATATTTCTTTTTAATTTTCATCTTTTCAAAGATCCGTGTCGTCGCCATCGTTGAAATTGTTAATGAAGCAGCCGCGAAGTTGGTCTGCGGTGAAGAGCCCCAGCCCCACACTCACGAAGCAGGGAGATGTGAGAGGTCGCCAACAGGTGGCAGCAGCGGCGCAGAAAATCGCGAGGCAGCGCATTGCATCTCGCCGTGGAAAATTGCGCACTTGACGAGAGCCAGGCGTCCGCCTCGGTCGTCGGGGTACATTCTGTATAGGGCAGAACCGCGCCCGGCGCCTGCTACGCGTCTATATACGTATCTGGAGCAGTGGATGTAGGTGTGGAGTGATGCGCCGCCCGGCTGGTTCTGGGTGAGGGGGGTAGGGGTCGAAGAAGGACATGGGTTGAGGGAGGGAGGGGGAGGTGCATTCGAGGGTCGAGGGTGAAAATCTATGCATATAGATTGCTTATTTTCCAGCCAGCCGCCCGCTTCGCTCCCACCCACCCCCTTCCCCATTCGCCCAACCCTCCTGCGCTGAGCGGGCTTCCCGCTCGCAACACCGACCTAAGACTGCTTCATGCTTCATTTGGCGCTGGTCGCCGCCGACACACTGGAGACCCGAGTTGCAGAACACGTCGTGATACAGAAGCGAAACCTCGACGGTTGTCCGCGCGGGTCTCTGTAAACAGGACGTGTGACTCGTTGGTAGAGAGAGACCTACATAATTCGTAGGGACACACGAATTTCGCGGAAAGATTACCGCACATGATAGATTTCAATAATATACGTACGTACTAGCAGTTTTTATTTTGCTTATTGGTGGTTTGTCTTTGGCAGAAGACGTTTTCCTGCAGGACTGGCCAATCACAATTAGGTAACTTCAACACTTTACGTCCGTGATTCGCGTGCAATGACCGAAGGCGTGTAACAAGGAAACCATCCAATCACGAACGCGCGTCTGAGATAAATTGTTATGAAATAGAACTGGTCGCGAAATGTTTTCGCGAAATTCGGGTGTCCCTAATAATTCGCGTTATTTGGTAGCAACATACTCGATTGTACCGCTCTAGGCTTGCTTGAGCGCATTCCGTGAGTTCATTGGCTACTGGCAATTACGCGGCGTCATTAAGAGCACGTGTCAACCACCATATTGAATTTTTATTTATTCATTCCTGATCCATATTTAGAAGGATTTATTGAAAAATGTGCCAATAGAAGCTTAGCTAATTACCTCAGCCATCTTTATGGACAATAAATGACTAACGCATATTTATGCAACAAATAAATTAGTCACAAAATTTTATACATAAAATTATTCTCACATTTTAATGCCAACAAGGGAACGCCTATTAACAATTCGTAGAGATGATAGTTTATCGCGGGAAAGGTTGACTGTTTGCTAGGATTCAGCATGTATTTTTTCCTTCATTGGCTGTCATGCATGTATGAAGCTACAACACAATTTCACTGGGCCAATGAGGATTCTGATATTATAAGGCTGAACGTTCATGGTTGGGCTGCAAACAGTTAAAACCTTGTTCATCAAATCATGAAAGAATAAACTAGTTAGAGTGTTATAGAAGATATGTTGGCTCCGATAATTTTCGCCTTTTCGATCATCTCTAACAATTAGGTACAAAAATGTATGGAGAACTATGAAATGTAGTGCTTCTATAACGAAACATTTTCAATAATGATCCTAACACTTCTGTTATGATACTAATAAGAATAACTTCTGTACATGGGGGTGATACAGCATCTTGACCTGTACTGAGAAAAAATCGAAAAAAAAAAATATTTGTTTGTATAGTGCCAAATAAATATTTAGTTGTCCTAACAAAATATATCGTGGAGGAAACAAAATTTGAAACCCAAAAATATTACTTTTGTTCGTCTAACAAAATAATTGTTTGAATAAACAAAATCTCCGTGTTGGATAAAAAAAAATATTAGACGGTCAACTAAATGTTTTGTTGAATCAACTATATATATATATATATATATATATATATATATATATATATATATAATATATATATATATATATATATATATATATATATATATATATATATATATATATATGTGTGTGTGTGTGTGTGTGTGTCTGTGTGTGTGTGTGTGTGTGTGTTTGGCCACTCATTTGATTGCCTTAGTTCGAAAATACAGCTAGAGAGTTTGTTTGAATTTTTTGTGACAAATAGGATAGTAACCGTGTTTGTTTAGTGAATCTATTTATGCTTAACACTCATATAAACACATTAATAAAAAATGCAACAATAAACTGACAAGTAAAGCTGTAAATCTTGAAATATTCGTTTGCACACGTTGCCTAATACTTGCTATATATATATATATATATATATATATATATATATATATATATATATATGCATTTATTAATTTATTTAAAAGGTTCGAAACTCGCGCTAACTTAAAAAACATTTTTATATCGGCCCAAACTGTTTAATATACGTGTAGCCTAACAAATTTTTAGTTGCACTAACCAAATCTTACAGTTTGCGGCAACCAAATGAGAATAACAAAATAATTAGGTTTAAGCAACAAAATATATTAATTGCCTACATAGAGACCCCGAGAATTTAGCGGGTTAATTTCTAGACAAGTTGGAATTCACACACATGTAGGTTTATGTAACGTTTGTAATTGGTCGACGTGTTTTTGACACCTCGTGGAGATAAATAAGCGAATAACAAACATGCAAGAAGTTGTGCACCCAACCACCGCCTTTTAATACTACAACAATCAACCAATTAACAGTTGATATCTGTATGAGAGTATATAAGACTGTGAAGTCTAGCCTACAGGTAATTGAACTCGCGAATTTCTCGGATATCTACAGGCTATACAAACAAATTATTTGGCTCCACCAAACAAATCATGTTTAAATTCAACTAAACCTTTTTCTCAGTGTGTGTGACCGCTTCAATGTACATCGGTTGCTCAACGGTGGAGCCTTTACTATTGGATGGGGGCGACAGTGTGTCGTACCACACAATTCCTCGGCCAGTAGCAGAAGTCAAACGAACATACAACTTCTCGGAGTTCATACTGCAGTCACAAAATAACGCGAATTTTAAAGGCCTCTTCTCATTGGTTCCAACGCTCTGCGGAGGATCTTCCTGTTGGTCGGGATAAACATACAGCGAATTAGAGCCCGGGCTAATTCGCCCTACTATTCTCATTGGACCATTCTATATTTCACACGCCCATGGTGGGACACCAAAGAATAAACACTTCATATTGGTAATGCCAACTCACGGCCGTACAGTCAGACGATTGTCGTTGAAGTTAAACCTCTATATTTTGTGATTCTGGCCAAGGGTGGTAATAAGTTTATCATTTTCGAAGTGAGTATAAATTATACAGCTAACAGTGTTTCATGGGAAATATTCTTCGCGATTCACTTAGGTTAAAGTATCTCTGTCATGTTCATTACAACACTTGTTCGTGTTAATGAACATAGATAGTTTTTTTATGAGAAACCAAACCCTTTTTAACTCATTACAACATACTTTTCTTTTTAATTTAGAATCTCTCTATCTGTTAAGATATTTTAATTATAAATATAATTCCTTTCATAGGTAAACAAATACACTTTTTAAGAGGAGAGGTAAAATAAACGTACAAAGGAATTCATTTTAAAACATAAATTTATTGATAAATTCTTCCAAAATATATTGAAATACATCTTGTTTCACAAATTTGTGTAGAACATTTTACTACAGAGCGTTTCAAAATATTAAAATTACCCATTTCCAAAACAAACTCGAAATGGTTTACTCGAGTACATACACGACCGTTAAGTCTATCTTGATAGCAAAAAGTTATGCCAATTTTGCAGGTCCCTACCAATGGGGGTGATCTGAGATGAGTATGGGGCGGCGCCGGAGTGCGGGGGTGGTAGGGACGGGGTATCCTCCAGAAGGCCCGCTGATCAGGGGTTGCTTCCGGCACGATTCCCACATGCGGGGGCTCGGGAGCGGCCCCGCCGGGAGTCGAGCCTGGTTCGCCTGGGTGGAAGGCGAGTGGTCTGACCACTAAGCCACCGTGGCCCCCGACGGCTACCACACTCGTGACGAAAAGGTAGGTCATTCATCACTCTGGAAAAGGAGGACATTTCGTTAAAAAGTAGTTATATCTATTTTATCAGCACCGCAATTTATTTAAACTGAATAACTGTGCAATAATTATCTTTTCACTCACAATTTATTCAAGTCGTTAGTATTTCAAGTCAACATTTTCAAAACATTAATGAACAACACAAAATAATGTTCTAGTGATTCATGAAAATAAAATATTTTAACTGAGCACTAGAAACATAAGCATGTAAGGTGGCAGTTGTTTTACACAACTAAGCACATTAATACATTAACTTCAATATGTAATTTTAATCTAAATGAGGAATCTCTAAACCATTGTAAACGTAATTTGCATGTTTTATTAAAGAATATACATGCAGTTTAGTACAGTTATTCAAATGAATGCTGAAAACATTTTGTTGCACAAATCTAATAACATAAAAAAATAATTATTTGTAGACAAATACGTTTTTATCATGTCAAAAAAGCCGGACATTTTTATCGCCGCAATAAATCCGACCGGACGCAAGCATATATTTCTTAAAAATAAGGGAGGCCACAGTCACCAAGTGGTTAGCCTGCTCGCCTCCCACCAAAGCGAACCGGGTTCTATCTCCGGGGTGGTCGCCGGATTTTTACAAGTGGGAATCGTGCCGGACGATGCCATTGGTCAGCGAGTTTTCTCGGGGATCTCCAGTTTCCCACGCCCTTTCATTCCGGTGCCACTTCGTACTCACCTCAATTACCCTCATCGGCTCTCAAGACCTCTCCGTTAAGAGCCGCTTAAATCTCTTCACTCACATAAAAATAAGGACAAGTGCTCCATCTAACAGGCGTCTGGTAACCCATGTATCGTCACAGAGTAGATAAATACACAGAGGCGAAACGGCGTGGTGTTTAATTTTACGTAATGGATATCCGTTCTCTGATTGGCTGAGTGGGGCTCTGGGAATTGGTCTCGTGTCTGATAGGATACTGCGAGTTGTGGAAAGTCCCCTGTTGACTGGGCTGCCAGTTGGCTAGTAGGTTATCGATGGTGACCTGCGAAATTCTCGTTATTTTTTGGTGTCAAGCTAAAATTCTCAGTACTATATATACTCGAGCCGGCGTCGTTTCTCCGTTGGCTGCTTCCCAGATCTTAAAGTCACTCCTATTCTGGAACACTTGACGTGTTCATTTACTGGAGCAGAATTACCTGGGGCGTATCAAATTAATGGTCTAATGACAATCGTATTGAAAAGGGAAGTGTTCCGAATTTAAAATTTCCTCAAATAATACCGCGAATTTTGCAGGTCTCTAGTTATCACATACAGTACATATTATACATTTAGAACCACGCAAGATATAAATGAAAACTTCAACTTTACATTATATAAGGACATACATCAATAACTAGAGACATGCAAAATTCGCGTTATTATGCGGAGGCACGTTAAACTTGAAACACGTGTATTATAGCAATACGTTTTTCATTGAGTCATACTTTTTTTGACACGCCCTGGGTAACTCTGCGCCAATAAATGAATGCTTCACAATTGTGTGCCCCAATCACGTGCAGTTCAGCCAGCAAGGGCATGGCTTCTCATCTATGCGTAAGCCAATGGAGAAACGACGCCGGCTATAGTACAGACAGTACCGTGAAGTTTAGCCTAATGCCGAATAATAACGCTACTTTGCCATGTCTCTATCAATAACAGAAATAAGAAAACATTGTGGAATGTGTTTTTATCGTTTCTCAAGACCGCGATGTTAAGAGCCGCCCAAATCTCTTCACTCAATCAATATGTTTTGCTGCACTTACTCTTTCCAACAATTTGACACTTTATAGATGGTAATACTCTATGTTTCCCTCATTTTATACACAAAATCCGCACGATACTTCCACTGCAACTGTTTGCTTCAACATGGATGACAATAATTGGGAAATTCATAATTTCCCGGTAACAAACCTGAAATGATATATTTTGCGTGAAAGGAGAATTGACTAAAGCTGGAAACCCCATCTCGCTAGCCCAGGTTGTAAGAAACGTAGGTGTATATTATATATATATATATATATATATATATATATATATATATATATATATAGTTTTAAATTTTGGCGAATTTATAGCTAGTTTGCTGTAGAATGTGAATTCAATTAACAGAATTAATAAGCCTTTATTGCTCATTTATAATGGCCCTCGTTTGTTTGGCTCATTCAAGTGTACTCATGAAGGAAATTAAAAAAAGCTGTAAAATAATTGTAGGGAACAAAGAGAAACTTAATGTACGTACCATAAATTTTAACTTTGATCGTTTATTGTATGAAATCTATGTATCTTATTTCACTGTGAATTATCTCATTTCAGTGATTTACTTTTTATTATTTTTACTTCCTAAAAACACTAAAATTACGAATTTCGACGTGCCTTTATGTGACAAAATGCAGTCGGAATTTTTGTGTGTTAATAAATTGTACTTGTCAGTAGGATAACCCGATTTTTCTGAAAATATTTCCAACCACGCCATATTTTAATACACTACGGGGTTATGAGCAGTTTTTTTTTGTAGTTGGCCACTTGTCTTTGTGAAAAGACATTTTCTTACTCGAGTGGTCAACCAGATCTAAGTTTCTGTGAAACTATTAGTCTGTTATTCGCGGGCAGACACCTAGATCAATAACTAGAGACGTGAAAAATTCGCAAGTTCAATGACCTGAAGGTTAGACTCTATGCACTTATATATGCCGATATAGCACATTGGTTGTCTGCTGTCACAGTGGAAGGCGACGATTGGGCCAGCGTTCTCCAGGAGATGTCAAACACCGTGTGGACCAACGGCTAGAGTTATAAAAATACACGTGTTTTGAATTCTAGCTTATCTCAAAATTTATCCGCGAATTCCACAGGTCTCTACTTATAAGTGAACACATACGTGAAAATGGCAACACATATTCAGTGTCTGATAACTGATTATTATGAACATGCAAAATTCGCGTTATTATTTGGCCTCAGGCTGAACTTCACAATACTGTATGCACTACAATGTAAAAAAAAAAATTTCCTTCATTTTACGAAAATGTGCTGGTAAAATTTTATCCAGAAGTATCCGTAAACTCTCCGTTAAATTACGGACACGTTTATTTTCAGAAAATGACTTTCCGTAAATTTCACGGAACCTCTCCGTTAATGACCAAGTTAGTTTTCTGTTCTTTCCGTTTAAAATAAAAAGAGATAATGAAAATGTCTTTAATTTTCGTTATGTGGGTGTTCTACAGTGTATAAAAAATGATATTAAAAAATTAAAATATTTTGTATTCAAGTGAGTAACCGACTCAAAGAAACAATAGTCCACGACTCTAACCATTCACCTACAACGCTCCCTTGAAAATTGTGGTATAACTTTTTTTTATTTATATTCAAATTCAAAAGCAAAAATTCAGTTTCTATCTAATTTAGTGTACTTTTAGTGTTGCCAAAAGTTACAGACGCCTGATGCTATTTTTTAATAGTTGAAAAAATAGGCCATATTCGCGTGGATAACCTTAACTGCCACAGAAACTATAATATTCTTGTTATAGTGGCGAAGAAAGTTTCGTGTAGAAACAACATGGTTCATCCCCGTCAACTCGAAGCCAAAGGGAATAAGGAGACTATCCGTATTTTGTATTTACGGACTTAACTACGTATTTCGTCATTACGTATTGCCTTTCCGTTTATACAATGTACATTTCCGTAAAACATTCCGTAAATATACGTCAATTTTTAGCAATTTAGATCCGGCGTCGTTTCTCCATTGGCTGCTGCATAGGCATGAAGACACTCCCTCTACTACTGAACAACGCGTGATTGGGGCACACAGTTGTGAAGTGTTCCTTTATGGGGTGCAGAGTCACCCAGGGTGTCACATCAAGTATGGTCCAATGTAAAACGTATTGCAAAGGTACGTATATGTGTTTCAAGTTTAACATGTTCCCAAATAATAACGCGAATTTTGCAAGTCTCTACAGATTATTATGGCTGAATTTCTGTGATTTATTTATGATCCTCACCGAACGTCGAGAATCCTACTACTATAAGTAGAGACCTGAAAATTTCGTGTTATTATTTGGGGACATGTTAAACTTGATACACGTGTAGCTTTGCAATACGTTTATAATTGTACCATACTTAAAGACCCGAGAAATTCGCGAGTTCAATGACCTGTAGGCTAGACTCCTAAGTCTTATATACTCGCATACAGATATCAATTGTTTATTGATTGATTGTTGTGGTAGAAAAGGGCGGTGGTTCGGCGCACAATTTCTTGCATGTTTACTATTGGCCTATTTATCTCGAGGAGGTTTCAAACAACAAGTGGACCAATTACAAACGTAACATGAACGTACAAGTGTGTGAATTCCAACTTGTCTAGAAATGAACCCGCGAAATTCTCGGGGCTTGAACTGCTTTGCAGAGTGTACGAAATGCACGTTATTTTTACGAAATAACTTTATGTGCGTTGAATATACTGGTCTATGTAAAGAAAATACACTCAAGAAGAGATGGGAAGACTGCTTTCATGACACCGTACCCATTACAAACACTTTTCTCGAGCTCTTCAACGAAGTTAAAACTGCCTTTTTACACTGGCTTATTGCAAAACTGTATGGGGATATACTAGTACAGGGCCATGTACTGAACTTTGCTACAGACTTTCCATTGATAAAATTATAGTGCGACCGCTTAAATTTCCATAGTTACAGTCTTACAACGGGATACCTGCTCGCCATTTCAAAACCTTGCGTGTAGGTACGCCGAGGCGATAGGTAAACAAGTAATTGACGCTCTTATCGCTACAGTTCCACGTACGGAGGACTCTTAGGAGTGTACTTATTTTTAACACGTTGTGGACTAGGCTCTAGTGTAGCTCGAGCAAAGCCAATTTGAACATTTCTTGGCTGTTCAGAAAAAAACTCGCATGGATTTGCAGTCTTTGTTGGGCTAGTGGTTAGCATGACCTCACAATAACCCCACAGCGCAGTAACAATTATCTGGCGGACAGTAGACTTTCTTTTTTTATGTAGTCACTAAAAGGGTCATGATTGATTGTTAATATTTTTTATATGATAAAGAACATTTTATTGGGTCAACATCAGCTCTGCTCTCCATTGGTTGAAGACCGGCCAATGATGAACGCTGTAAATTACAGAATATTGTCCGGTGTGGTATGGCTCATAGGACTATGGTGAGTTCTAACACAAACACCAACAGAACCTGTGTTCTTGCAGTAGTGGATATAGGTGACTCACTTCTAATTTGTCTTTACCCGTTCAGTCACTGTGTTCACGCTCGTAGACATGTTGCATACGAAGGGTATTTATGGCCAGTAGGTACTGTACACAGTGAGGAATCAGTACCTAATGCATTGAGAATTTTCTAACGTGTAACGTGATTTGTGAAAGTCACCGCACCTCCCGTTTATGAATGGATGATAGTAACGTCTGTGATAACGCAACACTTTGTTCACTTATAAAATGGACAGTAGACACAAGTACAGTGAGTAGCAAAATATTACACGATTGCAACACTTCTGCTCACAAATTAATGCGTGACTGAACGGGTTGTGTTAGTAAATTTGTGCAGACCTGAATGTGTTAATTCGCCGCCAACCTTCCTGGGCTTACTCACGTCGGCGTTTATGTTATATTACACTCTAAATAAGTGATAACAATCAGTGAAGTAACATTCATTGAAGGTCAGTTGACTGGAAAATAAAGCAAATGAACTGGTAACAAGTGACTTATCGCAGTGGAATTCTCGACATTCGGTGGTAATCACAAGTAAATCAGTGTAATTCAGCTATCGTATCAATCAGTTATCAGGGCCCGATTATCAGTCGCTCAGTTTGCACTATTTTCACTGATTTGGGCCAGTTCTCACTATTTCAAGTTTGGAGTGTATATACGACTACGAGCATTTATTTCCATTTTCAAGTGTTTGATTGGCAGTAGTTCAATTAATCGTGATAGTCCTACATTACGGATATGTTCATTTCGAACGTGGCGAGTGTCTGACACAGTATTCATCAACTTTGGAAAATAAAATAAAGTAACTTTGCGAATTTATTTGCGGACAAGTTGGACTTCAAGCACTTGTACATTCAAGTTTCTGCTTCTACTGGACCACAGCTTCGTTAATTCCAGATGACTTTCAACCAATAACGAACCCACAAGAAAAATAAGTACCGAATCCTGTGCTCAGTTCTGGGGTTAAACTGCAGATACAGCCAATGAATTGTGACCTGGAAATTTCGCGGATTCATTTGATAACACGCTAGACTCAATACCTCCTTGTATACTCGAGCTTCAGAAAGTTGTTCATTGGCTGATGCTCCAGTTTAACCCCAGACCAAGTAGCACCGGAATCGGTAGTGTTTTTCTCGCTGATTGGTTATTGGCTCAAATGCGTCCAGGGCATGCCTAGCAAACTGCGAGCCAATCGAAAAGAAAGTTAAATGTACATGTGTTTGAAGTATAGCTTGTCCTCAAAGAGATTCGCGAAATTTCTGGGTATCTACCAATGAACAACTAACAGAGGCTCAAAACCACAAAGAATATATTGTGGAATTTACCTAGTAACCGAATGAATCTTCAAAATTTCCCAGTCTCAATCACTTTCTCTCTCTATCTGTCTCTCTCTATATATCTCTAGCTATAGGATATATATATATATAAAGTTCTCAAGATCTCGCTGTTAAGTGCCGCCCAAATATCTAAACACTCTCTCTCTATCTCTCTCTCTCTCTCTCTCTCTCTCTCTCTCTCTCTCTCTCTCTCTCTCTATATATATATATATATATATATATATATATATTTATTTATAGTGTGTGTGTGTTTGTATGTCTGTATAGATACTGAGAAAAGTCGCGTTATTAACTTCTTATTAGACACCCGAGAATTCCGCGGGTTCATTGCTAGACAAGTTGGAATTCACACACATGTAAGTTCATATTACGTTAGTAATTGGTCGACGTGTTTTACGACACCTCCTGGAGATAAATAAGGCAGCCAATAACAAACATACAAGAAATTGTGCGCCCAAACACCGCATTTTACTACCACAACAATCAACCAATAAATAGTTGATAACTGTATGAGAGTATATAAGGCTGTGAAGTCTAGCCTACAGGTTATTGAACTCGCGAATTTCTCGGGTCTCTACTTATTATTTGGCGGCACGCTTGACTTTACCGTGCTATATGCACTCCATTCGATCTCGTGTGAGGACCCGTATTCCATTTAGACTTGGTGGGACGTCGTGGTTGGGCTGTCTTGTTGTTACTTGTTTCCGATTGGTACAAGGCCACCCAGGGCGGGTCAAATCAACTGTAATACAATAAAGCAATACAAACGTACTTAGTTTGAAATCTATTCTGTCTTCAGATAACGACGCGAATTTTACAGGTGTGTGTGTATATATATATATAAATAACTGTTTCATGTTTTTTTATATTGGCATACATTTGCTTGATTTAGCTTGCAGATTACAATATCAATTGTTAAGCCTAATCCGAGAAAAATTAAGAAATTTAAATTAATCCAAAATTATCCAGTTTTAACAAATGATGACATTGATAATCACTTTTATGAGATATATAAATAAAGTTGTAAACTTACTAATAGACAAATAAACGCCATTGATTTAAAGTTGAATGATGAATCATATACAATGAAATACCAGTCACATGAAGCGTCTGGTTTATTGTATTATATTGTATATAGTTATAGGGATTATTAACCTCCAGTTGTATATGGTGGTCTATTTGAAAGTATTTTATACAAGCAATGATAAAAAAGTAGAAGAGATTGGGGAAATATATTCACAAATTGAAGCAATGCACCCACTAATAAAGAAAGAAAAAGCAATATATTATAAATCTAAAAAATGTGCTGTATGCCACTGTGATAATATGAAGGAAAGTAAAAATGACATCACGATGATCAAATAACTGGAAAATGCATTAACCCAGTATGTAACAATTGTAACCTTCAATTAAATTTATCCAAATTCGGTTTATTCTATTTTCATAATTTAGCTGGGTATGATGATAATTATATTAAAGAGCTAGAACATGATAAAAAAAATAGATTTCATTGCAATAATGAAGAAAATTTTCTTACTTTAGGGAAACAAACAAAAAATTTAAAATTGTAGTTTATAGCCACATAAATTTATGGCTTTAAACACTATGTCTTGCCCTATACAACTTGCTGCCGAACTCAATCTTTATTCCATCCACGACTGCACTGACTTGCCGAATACAAATGCAATTCATCACGGCGCTGGCAACCAAGTGGCAGTAGATATTGAGAGCCTCCAAACACTCATAATGCTAGGCCACACATTATCAGGGCGATGATAAGTCCCCGTCGAATAATTGTCAATAGACACTCCATAACGCAAGTAGGATAAGCAGACGAAGACCCAAAGGCGAAGGCGGCAGCCGGATAAGTGATAAATCGATAAATCGACAAATGCGGCACCTTCGACTTCGGGTGAGGAAGCAGTAGAATGGAAAGAGGGGTGGAAGGGAAGGGAGGGGAAATCGAGAAGGAGTAGATGGCCACTGGCAACTCACATAGCCAGCGAGACGATACGAAAAAAAATAAAAAATCATCTCAATGTAATATATTTGAAAACCCTGATAATGAAAAAATGTTATTTAAAATTACAAAAATAATGACTTGAAAAAATTTAATATAATATGAATTGTTGGTTTTTTCCTTCAAAATACAGGTTTGAATCTCATCTTGCATTGTTGAGAAATGGAAATAATATTGATTGTGCTCTCTAAAACTGCTGTGATCGATAAGTAAGTAATAAGCTAATATTTTTTTCAATACAGTCACCAAAAAAGTAAATATTATTAGCACTGAGATTCAACTAGCAGCCTTTGTATTATATCTTCAAGTAATTTAACACGCGTACTTTTTTTTGCATGAGGATGTACGTGTGTAGTTTCTTCGGAAATAATAGAATGTCACTTCTTGGGTACGATTGAAGTAACTGATACAGAGAATTACTGTACTTCGGAAGAAAAGTTTAAATCTACAGGCGGTTTCCAAATTTACGCAGTTGCAGTTTAATGATTGCAGAATATTTTGATTTATGAATTCTTGTGTTGAGACAACAGTTGTTGACATGACGTACATAAAAAATATTTCCACAGTCTGTTTAGTTGTTTACAAAAAAACTGCTGGGCAGAGGAAATACCCATAGCCGCATGATCGGGTAAGCATGTTTTTTTCTGGGGATGTAGGGAAATAGTAATTATGTTTTACTACACTTGAAAGAACATTGAAAGTAATAATCTTACCTCATCAATTACAAATGCTTTTATTCTAGAGTATGTAATTTGTTAACACATTCACTTGTTACAAGTGAAATAATTTTCACAGAATTTAAACGTTTGTAACTTGGACTTTGTCATTTTTTTTAATGAACAATGTGAAATATTTTGGTGTTAATAAAAAAAATTGTTTTGCAGTTATATCGAAAGTAATGTATTTAACTGTAATTAGTATTTGGGAATTATAACAAAGTGGATTTGTGGCGACTCTGTTAATTTTATCGGGGCTTTACTATTAAGTTTTAGTCCCAGCTAGCTTCACAGGCAGGGAGGCAAGAAGAACTACGCGCAGCCTGTATCCGTGAGATGCCCCCGCTTGCAACACACGTTATCGGATGCATCGGATGCTGTCGTAACTCTTTTAGTTACAGCGTTTCTTATTCCCGCTGCGCCCGAACTCTTGAAGTGCCGTTCCCCAGCACGATCATTTTTTCACTGTATCCAGTCTGTAGGCTTCGCCACAGAAAGAAAATGCCCTTTGCACCGTCCGGAGCAGCAATTGTTCATCCCCGTGCCATCTATCGGCAGTTCTGAAACTAAAAATCCAGTGTATCCGTCCGCCGGCTATGCACACTCTAAATTCGAATCTGTGAAAATCACTGATTCACAGTGAAATTCAGCTACTCAAATAAGTGAAAATGGCTCCACTTACAATCAGTGAAAAACAAATGATTATTTCAATGAAAAAAATGTACTGATTTATTTAGTGATGTGAAATCATTTCGTTCATTGAATAAGTGACGGCCGACTAGAGTGGCTAAAGAATATTGTTTTTATTGAATGTAGCCAAAGGATTACGTGAAATAAACATATTTAGGATAGTTTACTATTTATATTGTTCAAATTAACGTAATTTAAATCAAGTATAAAACGTTCCAGAGGTGGCTGGGATTAAATTCACACACCCTCCCCAATTCGATTTTTAAGTCGTTGCCTTACCATATGCGCTACCATGCCAAGATGAACAGGCAGGAGGAAAATATATTTCTTGTAATTATTATTGAAATAGTGGAGATTTAAATTGTATGCCCTCACTTTTCGTCTTTGGTTTAAGTGTTGCCGTTAGGATTGTTTAAACCAAATGTATGTATTAGTGCGCGCTCTTCGCCACATTAAATTCTATTTAAAATTTCAAACAGAGTGCTGTTATGATTGCACTAAGACTAACTGAAAAATATTAAAACGAAAAAAAAAAGGCTGAATGTTCATAATACCTCATAAAATGGTGTTTTGGAAGACGAAACACATTTTAGAAAGCAACTTGTATTGATTTTATTAGTTTATTCGTCGTTATTTCACTTGATACGTGTAACTTAACGACAGTTTTAAATGTTGTTTGGCGGCCATTCTTACACGCTGTTTAACTGATCCATCAATCAGAAATAAACCACTGATAAACAGTGAAAAAACAATTACCGATAATCAGTGGGAAATGTCACTGGATCAATAAGTGAAGAAAATCTGTATTTTTTCACTGATTCATCATTTAAATCTGTTGAATCAGTAAAGTACTGTCGACTGATTGAAACAGTGAAATTCTTACTGATTCAGATTGAGTGCATTATTTCGTGTATAAATCCTTGTAGGATGCGCTTTTTCAGGCACTCTTGGAAACTGGACATAGAGACTACTGGACGCATCTCTCAGCAGCAGGAGATGTTTTAGCCAACTTCCCAAAGGAAAGAAAGGCTTATGCGATCATTTTCCTTTCTGTGTGTATGCGTGTGTGTGTGTGTGTCCCGCTCCCCTTCAACTTTTGAACTCGTGGACCTAAATTCACCAAACTCGTTACACAATTAGTACTGAGTATGAACGCTTGACTTTCATAGTTTTTGACCACGCCGGTAACATACTTTTGTTTCAGTATTTATCACATGCGGAATATTCTAAGGTATTTGTTCTCAATGCTACGTTCCATTAATGCACTCTGGAAGAAGGTAGCATCAAAGTAACCGGTTTTGTTACTCCTTGGGGGCATTACGAATAAGATAGATAGAGAGAGTGATTGGGGGGGGGGGGGCATTTGCAGTTAACCGAGTCCAGACTTTATCCCGTATTCTGAATATGTTGTTTGGAGTTATTTCAATGCCAGGTGGAAGTGATTTTTCTTGGTGATATATTAGTGTTTTCAAATTACTTCCAGTATCACATGGAGATTGTGGTTAAAATTAAGGAAATATTATTAAAAGGGGCAAGGTTGACTACTAAATCAGAGAAGATGTCTAAAACGCATAAAAATATTAAACTTTTGGGTTTTTTAGTGAGGAAAGGTGACCTTATTATAGATCCTGCTAAAAACGCGCCAGTTGTTCCTTTCCCTCAGCCCAAAAATGTTAAATGAATAATGAGTTTTCTGGGCATGTTGGGCTATTTTTCTTAATTTATAGAAGGATATGCTGACAAATATGTACCAATGAACAACCTAAAAAAGGAAAATGTGTCATTTGTTTGGGAGAATGTTGACAATTAGGAAGGCACAGGGCATCTCTATCGCACCTGGGCTTGGAATGTGCCATAATGAGGTTGGCTGGTACTTTGTATTGATTTTGTGCGTTTGTCAGGTAAATGAATTTCTCAGCACTTACCAGAACATGTCATTTTTACTGATGAAGCGACATTCCAAACGAGTGGGGCTGTGAATCGTCATAACTGCCACATTTGGGGGGAGGAGACACCACGGGCATTTATTGAACTTCAGCGGACTCGCCGAAGGTTAGCGTTTTGTGCGGTTTGATGTACCACTGTGTTGTGAGACCGTTTATCTTTGGTGAAAAAACTATTACTGGTGATGTCTACAGTGACCCACCCCATGGTAGCAGTCGTGTTCGATATGCGTTAGACACACGATTTCCGAACAGTTGGATGGGTAGAGGCGGACCGATTGTGTGGCCGCCACGAAGTCCAGACATGACCACCATAGATTTTTTTTTCTGGGGACATGTTAGGAACATGGTGTACGCAGAGAAGATACGTGACGTTCGACACCTACGTCAACGCATTATCGCAGCAGTCGAAGAGATACCACCTGACATGCTGACACGAACATGGGAGGAAATTGAATATTGATTGGACGTGTTCGGGCCACAAATGGGGCGCACATCGAAGTGTACTGAACACCACAGTAACTTAAAGGTATGGCCTCTCTTCTCATATTGTTGTTTCAGTAATATTGTCTGTGCGTCATACCGAAAACTGCTTGTGTAACCCCAGAGTTCTTTTATATACACCCTGTATTATACAAATCGGTATTTAAATTAAGTTACTGCCTTTGGCATTAACACTTGATTGAAGTAGACATTAGTGTTTGACGAAACACCTTTCAGAAATGTTATTGAAATTAAATAACAATAAAATCCACTTTTATGAAAAATGTTTAACCACTTTTTCCAAAGAAAAATCTAATATACGTAGGGTTTATTGTGCAGAGCATTAAATTGAAAAATATTAATGTCAACAACTGTTGAAATGTAATCTGTCCTAAAATGTTTAACACTAATTAAATTATTATTTGTAATGGTTTATTTTTTCAGTGTTTATTAAGGAGAACTGACACATGTCAACCAAGTTTAGAGAAGTATTCTACACTGAAATATCAAAAGCATGAAGCATATAGCTCTTCTTAGTGTATATAAACATCATGATGGCAGTTATAAATACCAGTTATGCATATTGGCTAAGATACACCAAACACTTTTATTTTAACGTTGTAAAAAGAATCAGAAGAAAATTTTGACACACTTAATGAAAATATTTTTTTTGAAAAAGTTACGAACAACAGCAAAAAAGTATAACAATGCGAAAATTTTAACATTAAGGTAAAGTACCCAAATAAGAAATAAACACCTAATAAGAGACATGGGGTTATCCAGCCCCGTAAGTGCTGCAACCTCTCGGCTAGGGCAGTAACTTGTTGCGCCTATCATCTTCCTGCGTCGCAAAGCAGTTGGCATTACAGGACCTAACGGACACGTATGGTGTTTTTTTTTTTTTTTCTATTTCAAAAGTTTACATAGGAAAGGTTTGAGGTGCTGAACAACTTTGAAAGTAAGTTACTCCGTTATTCGAGTTTATTTTATAACGAAGCGTATATAGTGTACTATGTTCGATACCGGTTTCAAAATCATAATCACTGTATGTTTTAACTGAGGCTGTCATTTTTGTTTCGTGTAGGTGCGGTTCCTATTAAGAGATAGTGTCTCTTATTGGGACAATGTCTCTTGTTAGGGTACCCAAATATGTTTAGCAGCAAAATGAAGGCCACCCTTATTATTTTAATGTGCAATAGTGTCATTTTAAAAATTAGAAAAATACTAAATTATTTCTAAAAAAAAAAAAAAATCTATTTATCGTACACAATTCGGCCTGAGCTAAAGTAAATTTGTATAAATAAAAGTTTGTTTGCTACACACTCTAATGATGCCGCATTACTGGATGCATTTTTAGAGCGTATTAAAAACCATTCCATGTATTATAACTAGATACCCGAGAAATTTGCGAGTTCAGTGATCTGTAGGCTAGACTTCACAGTTTTATATACTGTCATACAGATATCAACTGCTTATTGGTTGATTTTTGTGGTAGTAAAAGGCTGTGGTTAGGTGCACAATTTCTTGCATGTTTGTAATTGGCTTAATTATCTCCATGAGATGTCAAAATCATGTAGACCAATTACAAACGAAACATGAACGTACATGTGTGAATTCCAAATTGTCTAGAAATAAACCTGCAAAATTATCGGGGGTCTAACAGTAACTAACATTGTATGTATGTTTTAAAATAACTTATACTGCCTTTTATCAGTAATTTCCCTAACCTTTATTGATTTAGATAGCTCGTGGGAAAGGAAAGCGTAAAACATGTGACCTAGAGTAGATGAGAGATGCTCTTGTAGCAGTTCGACCAGGCGAAATGGGGTACTTGCGAGCTGCAAAGACATATGGTGTTCCGAAAGGAACATTACAGAAATATGTCAACAACAAAGGTAAGACACCAGAACAGTTACTTGAAATCACATCTGCCTGGAAGCCAGTGCTTCCACTGGAACTCGAAAAGCTATTAGTCAGATACTGTATGGAAATGGAGGAGAGATACCTCGGTTTGACAGTGGCGGATGTCAAGCGAATGGCTTTCGAACTAGCAATTCTAAATTGTCTAAGTCATACTTTCTTTCCCAAAAATAATTCTGCGGGGAAGAAATTGTTAAAATAATTTATGAAGAGGCACCCGGGACTTTCTTTGCGCACACCCCAAGGTGTCTCAGCTACTATAGTTAGGTTGTTTAATTGTGACAATGTGAATGCATTTTTTTATATTTAGGAAAAGGAATTAGTTAAATTCATTACAATGCACACAGATATTACAGTGTCAATGAGACTGACTTGACTGTTGTTCAACCCAAGCTTCAAAAAGTAGTTGCTGCCAAAGCTGAAAAAAAAAAAACAGGTTTATAAAATGACGTCTGCAGAAAAAGGGGCCTTAATCACTATTGTGAGCTGTATGAATGCTGCTGGTAATTATGTAACACTGCCCTTCGTTTTTCATCTGAAAAATATGAAGGCCGAATAATGAATGGTGCTCGCCCAGGCTCAATATATGCATGCCACATAGTAGATTGGAAGGAGAGAAGAATAGTACAGAATTTATATTTACAACAGAAAGTAAGAATAAAGATTGAAACTGAAATGTCGGAAGAAAGCAGCATTGGGAAGGGCGTTAGATAAGGCTGTTGCCTTTCTCTCTTGTTGTTCAATTTATACCTAGAGGAGATTATTGGGAAATGTTTAGATGGAAGAAGAGGAGTATGTATTGGCGGAAAGAGAATAGAATGTATAAGATTTGCAGATGATATGGTTTTATTAGCAGAAAGTGAAAGAACTATAACTAAAATGCTGAAAGCTCTGAATGACTCTTGTGAGGAGTATGGAATGAGAATCAATATATCAAAAACAAAGGGTATGGTATTCAGTAAAGGAAGGAAACCTGGAAATATTAAGATAGGACAAGTTAATATCAGCCAAGTAAGAACATTCAAATATCTAAGAAGTGCGATAACTGAGGGCTTGAAATGTCATCAGGAGGTGAAGACTCGTATTGCTGTAGCGAAGGAAGCGTTCAATAGGAAGAGGAGATTGCTATGCAGAAACTAGATAAAGCACTGAGGAAAAGTGTTTCGTATGGAGTGTGGCACTCTATGGGGCAGAGACGTGGACACTGAAATGTGAGGCCGAAAAAAGAGCTACAAGCTTTTGAGATGTGGATGTGGAGGAGAATGGAGAAGATAAGTTGGGCGGAAAGAGTGAGTAATGAAGAAGTGCTGGAAACAGTTTATGAGAGGAGAAAACTGCTGAAAGTCATAAGAGAAAGGACGAAGAACTGGATGGGACACTCGTTAAGACGGGAGTGCTAGCTAACAGACGCTATGGAACGAATAGTTTGAGGAAAAAAGATTGAAATGAAGGAGAAGATACATGTTGATAGATGACATCAACGGAAGCGGAAAGTATATGGACCTGAAGAGGTGGCAGAAGACAGGAGAGCATGGAGAGATACCACGTGAAAACCTGCCTCTGGGCAGAACACAAATGATGATGACATATCGAGATGAATACAAACCGAAATTTTCTCCAAATGGTTTGACCATTTTGTGAAATTCACTAAACCTACACAGTCAGATCCAGTTATTCTAGTTTTAGATGGCAATCATTCCCACGCAAGTAAGATTGAAGTAATAAAGAAGGCTAGCCTCACTAATATGGCCATCATTTGCCTACCACCCAATTTTACGGCTAAAATGCATACATTAGATATATAAAGCCAATAAAGACCTACTATGCACAGAAGGTTTCTAAATGGTTTCTCAATGACCTGGAAAATGTAGTGACTCATCTTCAAATCGCTAAACTGTATGGACTTGCCTATCAGAAAGCTGCTACTATGCAAAATTCAATAAATTCTTTTAGAAAGACTGGGCTTCTCCCTTGCAACAGGGACGTGTTTCGTGATTAAGATTTTGCTATCCTTGTAGGTCGTGTAGTGATGACATTGTTATCCCTAATTCAGAAATGTTTGTTGGGCCCGTTGAAGTTTGACCACTTGCCACATTAAAGTTGCAACAATAAAGATATTTCAGGAGTGAAGAACTGCAATCATCAACAACTAATCCCGAGCTGTCATGTGAAACATCTGCGAAACCTGAACCGAAAAATCCCAGGGCAGGAAAAGTAGCTTTGATAATATCTAACCCCTACTGACAACAATTGACAGTAAGATAGAACAGAAAAATGAAGCGAAAAAATGTAGCTAAGAATAAGTTATTTGTAGAACCCTTAAAGGAGAATACAAGAATATCTAAACCTAGAAAACAGAATCCGAGTTCATGCAGTAACGGTGAATCTGAAGGAGACATGCAGATGATTGATTCCAGTGAGTCGGATGCAGGTGCAGATGACGATGCTGAATGTTTATTTTGCACAGGACTTTTCTATGAAGGCCGTAGAGGAGAAAAATGCGCACAGTGTTGCAAATGTCATCGCTAGGCACACACAGAGTGCGGTGGAGAAGAAGAACCATTTATTTGTCCTTTGTGCTACAAGCATTGTAAATAATATGAAACACACATCAGAGCGAATATATTTATTTGGTTTGTGTGTTAAAGATAGGCCTATGCTATGTGTAAAATAATTTTATTTTTAAACTCGAAGTGTTACAAAATAATGTTAAACCTTTATGTGTTGTATTACAATGAAACAAACTTTTTCTCTAGTTTTGTGTTCAGTTAATAAAATATGAAATTATGACAGCTCTTATCACAAGAATTTTAAATGAACAAACAAAAGCGACTTTGCAAACTTACCTTTTTCATATGCCTATGTCAAAGAAATATAAAAAAAAATGGTATTAAAAGAAAGATTTCATTTTTCTAATAATGTATTTGTAAACCCTAGAAAGGATAACTCGATAACAAAATTTAATTTTGAAAATTTTCCTTTTCAGATGCTAATGTCAAAGATCTATGTGAAGAAGACAAAAAAAAAAAAAGAAATTAAAAGAAATATTTCCTTTTTTTGCTAATGTAATTGAAAACAAAAGAAATAGATGAACCAATATAACTTACAGAGCTCATACAGCATTTAAATCTAGTCGATTAACATACAACATTGAAAATAGCACTAATTACTAAAGCCTAATAATTTTTTTTTAATTCAGTAAATCTTAACGTATTTGAGAAAATAATTTATCACCTTAAGAGCTTTTTTCAGAGGGACGAAATATCACATTATATTAGTTGCCTATTTTCGCAGTCGAAAAATGGGTGAAATACGAATATTTGATGGCATTCCGTCATCTACGTATACAATATTGAATGAAGGAGAAATTAAAAGGATTTAGAATTTATTAAAGAATTACATACACAAATAGATAATTTTAAAAAGAGTCCTTCAGATTCGGCTTTGTATACCATAATTATATTACAGTTAGCTATAAATAAATATACTCCATTAAATAGATTATATAAAGATCTTCCAGAAAATATTAAAAATTAAAATGTATGCATTCTTGTAAAAATTGAAGGTCAAAAATGTTTTCTTTGGACATTCAAGTTTGCATTGTTTCCGGCAAACAAAGATCCACAAAGAGTAACTAAATATAAAATATTGATGAAGTAATAGATAAATGTGAATATCCAATTTAAATTGACGATATACCAAAAATAGAAAATCAAATTGATACATCTATAAATGTATACTTTATTGAAGGCGCATCCGAAGTATAGCCACTAAAATTTTCAAAACACATAAAATATATGCATATAAATTTAATCTGTTTCAAAAATGATAGAAACTCACACTACCATTGGATAAAATATTTATTAATGTTGCTTTCTGCACAAAATAATAATCATAAAAGTAAAACTTATATATGTCATATGTGTCTTCAATTCATTTACTCTAAAGAAAAATTAAATAGACATACAGACAACTGCTCTAAAAAATAATTAGTAAGAGACAGTTTACCTTCGAAAGGCGAAAATATTGCATTCAAAAACTACAAACATAGAACAAAAGGTCATTTTACAATAGTAGCATATTTCGAATCAATACTAAAGTAAATGGTATATTCATCATATTTTATAAACATGACATATGCCAAATTGCAATGAACATTTATTGACTTAGAAGGATTAAAATTGGGTAATTTATTGGCTGTAATTATTTTTTATTTTTTAATTATCATATTTCTTTCAAAAAATTGATATCAGATAACTGATCGTCTACTTACAAAACAAACTTACATTTATACAATATTATATTTTTCACATTATCTGATATTAGTTCAATGTTATTATTTCAAAATAGGTCAATTGAATTTATAGTTTCCTTTAATGACTCTATATTGTGTTGACCTCTAGGGATATTTATAACTTCATTGTTATAAATCAATATTATAATATTGTGTTTATATTAGGTGTTACAAATTTTGTATAAAAATTTTGTATGTATTATATTAAAATGAAGTTTCTTCTTTAGTTTGGAACAGTTATTTGTTAACTTAAAAACTTTATTGTCAATGTAAAAAAAAATTAGATTATTTAATGAAAATGTTTATTGGGGTGTTGAAGTTTTAATTTCTGAAGGAAAATCTACAAATAAAAATAATTTATAACTATTTCCTGACCATAACCATAGTGGGCCCAAGAAATATCGGGAAATCTAAGTTGATAACGAATTTTATTAATAAGATAGGATGAATAAAAATTTCGTTTATATAAAATGAAAAATATAAAGATAAAAAATATGAAGGAATAAAATTGAAAAAAAAGCATTCACATTATTGATAATAATTTAATTGATTTTCATCACCTCACTTCTTGTTAAGATAAAAATGAAATAGTAATCAACGATTTAAATTCTTCATATGATAATATTTCTCATGAAAATATTTTTAACATATTGTTGTATATTTGTCCTTAGTATTATTATGAGGAGAAAATAATTGTATAGATTTATTCTCATCACTTACTGTATATGTCTTTGTCGTATAATTACTATGTTAAATTTCATTTTGAATATCTACTAGTGTATTGTGAGATTTAGTATTTTTATGCTTTTTGAGATGTAGATTATAAATATATTTTCCACATTCGCATAGTACTTTCTCTTAATTTATCACATAATAATTTCTACTATATTCAGCAGAACATTTTTACAGGTGTTAATATGCTTATATGTTGTGTGTTTATATGATGAAAACTTTCTATGTTTAATACTTCACTACACTTTTTACAATGTTTGCTTATTTTATTCATTTCACTTCATAAGGGGGGCAGCAATTCCATTTGTTTTTTATAAAGAAAGGAAATTTATTTCGATAAATAAATAATGTTGCTGAAATTTGTAGAATATGAAAAAATGCAACCAACAGTTACAATTTCAGTTTTTTTTTTTTTTTTTTTTTTTTTTTATAGATTTTTAGATATTATGTAATCTCATTAATTTCTTTCACTTAATAAATTTCATTCTTTATAAATAAAAATTGAATCACCGATCAACAAGTTCAACAATTCATATTATTTACCAGACTGCAACACCTTGAAGTTAATATGCTGCTACAGAATTTCAATTTTATGAATCAAAACTTGGTTTAAAAAAATTAACTGTATTCTAAATGTGAAGTATAAAATTTCATTAACAGTTTCCTATGGAAATATATTTAATAAAAATAGTTTGGAATTAATAAATGAGATCGAAGATTTTAAAACATATAAAGACAAAAGAAATGAAGAATGGAAAAATCATGCTTGATATAGAAATCTCTTAAATTGTATCAATTGTATGAATTGAATCTAGTTAAAAGCATTTGTAATCTTTATTTGTATTTCCGGGGTTGACAGCACAGGGCCCTTAGCTGTAATGAATAATAACATAATACATCACTTGATAATAGCTTAAATTTTTTTGATTTCATTTTGCCTTAAATTTGCAAAAAAAGAATACTTACATAGACATTTTTGTAAAGGTTAAATTTGCTCGATTTTTTCTTAAATACCCAAAAAGAAACAAATCGAAGCCTCAAAACAAGCAAATCTAAGCCAAAAAAAAAGTAATTTTTAGCCAAACTCTAGCCAATTTTCAATTTTTCAAAAATCTCCATTCTGCTTTTGTACCACTTTTTAAAGACAGCAAAATTCAAGAAAAAATAAGTCACTATCTCATTTTCAAAAAAGTAACAGTTTCATGTTTTTTTTTTAATATTGGTATACATTCGCTTGATTTTGCTTGCAGATTACAAATCAGTTGTTAAGCCTAATCCGAGAAGAATTCAGAAATTTAAAATGTTAAAAAATTATCCAGTTTTAACAAAGGATGACATTGATAATCACTTTTATGATATACTTAAATAAAGATACAAACTTACTAATAGACAAATAACTGCCATTGATTTAAAGTTGAATGATGAATCATATGCAATGAAATACCAGTTACATTAGGCATCTGGTTTATTATATTATATTGTATACAGTTATAGGGATTATAAACCTCCAGTGGTATATGGCAGTCTATTTGAAAGTATTTCATACAAGCAATGATAAAAAAGTAGAAGAGATTGGGTAAATATATTCACAAATTGAAGCAATACGCCCACTTACAAAAGAAGAAAAAGCAATATATTATAAATCTAAAAAATGTGCTGTATGCCACTGTGATTATATAAAGGAAAGTAAAAATGACATCATGATGATCAAATAACTGGAAAATGCATTAACCCAGTATGTAAAAATTGTAACCTTCAATTAAATTTATCCAAATTCGGTTTATTTTATTTTCATAATTTAGCTGGGTTTGATAATAATTTATATATTAAAGATCTAGAACAAGATAAAAATAAGATAGATTTCATTGGAAACAATGAAGAAAATTTTCTTACTTTAGGGAAACAAACAAAAAATTTAAAATTGTAGTTTATAGACACATAAATTTATAACTAGAAGTTTAGAAAAATTAGCATCTATCTCAACAAAGCAACTAGTGAAACATACTCTAAAGCATTTCCCACAAGACAAAGTAGATTTAGTAATTAGAAAATAATTTTATCCTTTATGTTATATTATATGGACAGTTGGAAAAAAAATGTGAAGAAACTGAACGTCCTCGAAGGAGCGAATTATACAATAAACAAAATGAATCTGACATAAGTGAGGAAGACTATGCACATGCAAAACGTGTATGGAAACAATGTAATATGAAGAACCTTTGATATCATCATGACTTATACTTAAAAAGTGACGTATTATTGTTGGCAGAAATATTTAAAAACTATTAAAAAAATACATGTATAAATGTATACGGTTTCGATCCAGTGTCTTATTTTACAGCACCAGGATTTTTATGGGATGCAATGTTAAAAATAAATAAAAAACCTTCAGATTTATTACTGGATTATGATATGATTTTAATGGTAGGAAAAGACAAAATATCGCAATGTTGTAAACAATATGTTAAAGCAAATAATAAATATTTAGCAGATTTTAATCATGATCAAAACTCTAACAATTTAATGTTCTTAGATGCAAATAATTTATGTAGTTGGGCAATGTCTCAGTATTCAGTATTTACCATACGGAGGTTTCTAATAGTTTAATTATCCAGTAATTTATTTAAATTTCAGGTACAAATATATATTAAATATGAAAACTGAATCAGATCACCGGGTACCTATTATAATTTGATTATGGGTATCCTCAATAACTGCATAATTCACATAAAGATCTTCCGTTTTGTCCATAAAATCAGGCAATTCCAAGAACAAATTATTCTAAATTGTTAACAATATTATTTGACAAACAAAAGTATGTAATACACTATCATAATTCGAAACAGTTCTTAAATAATGGATTACAACTTACTAAATTACATAAAATATTGAATTTTAATCAGAGTGATTGGTTAAAAAGTATATCGATCTAAATACAGAGATGAGAACTAATGCTAAAAAACTTCGAAAGTAATTTTTATTAACTGATGAATAATTCTGTGTATGGCAAAACAATGGAAAATATCAGGAACAGGGTGGTAATAAGGCTTGTGTCACGTAAAAAGTTTTTGAAAAATTAATATTAAAATTAAAATTTCAAGAAAGTATTATATTTAATGCAAACCTCGCAGCTGTACACACGAGAAAACCAAATATATATTTTAATAAACCTATTAATTCGGGTACGTTAATGTTAGACATATCAAAAGAGGTAATGTAAGATTTTCATTTTAAGTGATGAAACCAAAATATAGAGATAAAATTGAATTATGCTATCAAGATATTTATTCATACATTTATATCGTAAAAACAGCAGGTTTTTACGAAGACATGAAGACAGTGTTAGAAAAATTTGAAAGAAGCGATTATCCAAAAGACAATATCTATAACATGCCTAAAATAAATAAGAAGGTGTTAGGTAAAATGAAAGATGATTGTAATGGTTAAATAAAGACATAATTTGCTGGTTTAAGAGTGAAAATATATGCATACAGAATTTATGTTAAAGAAAATAAAAAATTGAAAGGAGTAAAGAAATGTGTATTTAGTAATAGAAAAACATTTCATGGCTTTAAGAAATGTGTGTTTAATGAGAAAATACAATATAGAGCAATGAATGTAATAAGGAGTAAAAAGCATAAGATACATACAATCGAAGTTAATTAAAGAGCTTTAAGTCCTTGTGATAACAAAATGATTACACTACAAAATAAAATAGATACATTATCATATGGATATGAAAACAAAAAATTTTATTTCATTTAATTAAGTTTGATTCATTTTATAACATATAAGTTTATTCTATATTCTATATAGTCTATATTCTATATATTCCATATATTCTATATTCTATATATTCTATATTCTGTAAATTATTTATTTAATTATTCTTTGTTCTATAAGGACATTTTTTGGATTCAAATATTTGTGGCATATTAAACAAATTTTTTAAAAACATATATTTTAAACATCTTTAATTTCCAAAACAATGTAAATATCAGTAGCATCAAACTGAATCATATTTGCAATTTCATCTCTAATTTATAAATCAATACGATTAAACTGTTAATTTAAAAAAAAAATAAATGGGCATGAATGTTGATAAATAATATAATATCTAAAACCAAACATTGTTTTCTGTGGAAAACTGTTAATTACATGTTTCTCAATGGTCAGATTCATCATATTATATAAACATGACATATGCCATGTTACAATGAACATTTATTGTTTTAAAAGGATCAAAATTAGGTATTTTAGTGTCTATAACATTATTGATTTTTCAATTATTAATTTTAAATACAAGGATATCAGATAAAGAATCGTCAAATTTAGTATCAAACTTACATTTAATGAATATTATATTTTTCACATAATCTGGGATTAGTACAAAGTTATTATTTGAAATTAGTCACCTTTAATTATTCAATATTGTATTGACCGCTAGGGATATTTATAACTTTATTATTATGAATCAATATTATAAAAATTTTTATTTATATTAGGTGTTAGTAATTTTGTATGATAACTAATCAAAGCAATCGATGTATCTTCATGGAACTATTATTTGTTAACTTAAATACTTCATTGTCCATTTAATAGAAAAATTAATAATTTATTATTTTCTCAAAAAGTTTTAAACCACCCAAATATATACAGTTACCAAAATAAATTTATGTATTATCCAAAAAGCAAAAGGCTGAAGAAACAGTGGTATACTTTTTTAATAATAATGATGAAATTATTCTGTTATATCAATGTGAAAATGATTCACTCGTTATATTTGAAAATGTTTTTTTTTGACAACCAAGTTATTATCTGTGAATATTTCACTAGAAGAAGGCATAAAATAGAGATCTATTTTATTTACCTCAAACATATTTGAAAGTACATAAGTAGCTGGTAAGAGATAGTACAAATTCTATTTGAATATTTAAACGAGATGATACCAACCTAAATCACATTTATAATGATTTTGCTGGTGTATATATGTCTTATGAAAAGATTCACAGAGATTTGTGCTAAGTCCTGGATTAAGCTTATGGATTTTTATCACATTAGATCTGAGTAGAAAAATGAGAGAAGGAAAGTACAGAAATAAAATCAAAGACTTTATTTATTCTTTTTGAAAAAAGTTATTCTTTTTTTAACGTTACATTTGAATGCTATTTTTGAACATGGCGATGAACGTGTCCTATGAACATTAAATGATGTTATGTTTGAAATGAATTATATTCTTAATTATTTAGAAAATATAACCCTTTAAGGACTATAGATAAATACATAAAAATATTTTACGAATATTCCTGTTGTAGTCATCAATCTATTTTCATATTCCAGATATTTTATTTAGTTATATTTTAAAATTTAAAAATATCACCTCTGTTAACATCAAAAGGCTTACTGTAATCTATTTTTGGGTTCCCTTAACAACACTTGCACTATCATCAGGTAAATTGATGATAGTAGCAGTATTTATTTTATAATCAGTACAATTTATCAAAAAATAGAAATAAAATTACTATCTAAGTGAAAAAAAAAAATGTTATACCACTTTGCAGGTAAATAAAATATACGAGAATTTTCTTCCTTGCATTGTTCAACTTTCGAGTTAGAACATGTATCACAGTAATTCAAAACTGATTGGTTTCAATTTTGAAATTTATCAGCTATTTCTTTATTAAAAACTTTGTTGTTTTTTTTTTTCAATTTTCGAATTAACAAGTGTATCATAATAATTAAAAACTGATTGGTGTAAATTTGGTTATTATATCACCTATTTCTTTATCAAAAAATCTTTTCTTGTTTGCATCTTTTTCATCTGTAGGGTCAGCTAAAAAATTAATTCTACAATTTTGAAGACAAACATAATCTTTAGTATAAACAAAAACTTGACTTACTTCATCTTGTAAAACAGAAACAATAATGTTGTATTTTGAATATACGTATATTTTTAATGCATAGTCAGAAGCAATAGTACGGAATCTTGAATTTACAACGTTTTTAAAGCATAAGCAGAAACAATATGGTTGTGTCTTGACTCTACATATGTTTTTAATGCATAAGCATTACAGTCAACATTTTTATTTAAAGATTTGATTAATGGTATCCCAAATATATCCGTAATTTAATAACAAAGAATTTATATTTTAAACTGTAAATCCTCTAGAAAAAAGTATTAATACTATTAAAAATAGATTTCATAAATAACTGAAATAAAATTCTGAACTCGATTATCACTGTAATAAATATCTATCTTTTTGAAGTAATTAATTGAGTTACTAGTAATATTACCTCCAAATGAATCAAAGTAGCAAATATAATTATTTTCTTTAAAATAACGAATCCAGTGAGTGCTAGGATTAGATGAGATGACGAAATTAACCACAGCACATTCATTTTTGTGCATTCTATTTGGTAAATCAACAATCATAAAAATATTTCTGAAATTCTTAATATTCAGTATTTTCACATATTTTTCAATATCAATATTAGATAATTGTGATAAATTCAATTTTTTTTTGGTCTCGCCCTCTTTGCAACTAAACCATTTCCTGATTTATTTTCCATTACTAAATAATGTTTCTGTAGTTCTTCATTTATTTACTTTTTTCTTTCTCATTTTTCAACTGATTTGTAGATTGCAGTAGCTCCTCCAGCTGAAGCACAAAGTGCTCCTAAAACTGGAATTAAAAATTGTTGAAATCCTCTATGATATAAACCACTTCCAGATTTTACTTTGAGAATTTTTTTGATTATTAGAAAGGCCAAAGTTAATTTGAAACATTTGTCTTCATTCAGTTATTTTATTTTTTCTCTCACGCAGATTTTTTGTTAAAATTAATCTATACCCAATTCTCCAAGCTGTTCTTTAGATATATCGAAAGTAATGTTAGTTAGCTTCATTTATAAAGGAAAAAATATTATTAGTTAATAAATTTTAATACCCCAAATTAATTTTCTTTTGGTAAACATGGTTGAAGCAACGGCCGCAGAAGCAATTTTTTCGCCGATTGGAGTATCTTTTTCTTACATAATCTGCTTAACTTTTTGTAAAATTTTGTCAGCCTCATGTCTAGATTTAATCTTTATGGTCTTTGTAAGCAATGTCATGATCTTTTCATGCTTTATCTAATTTAATTATTCTCCTATGTCGCCATTTTCCAGTCTTTCATTCAATTTTGTAAATGATCTACAATAATAGCCCGGCAAATGCATTTCATGTAGATTTAAGTTGTTTAGTGCCCAATTTAGTCTTTCTCAACCATGGTGTTCGGAATTACAAAATTAATGAGGAATAAAATTTAAAACTCTTATACGATATGGAATTCCTTTGGGAATATTAATAACAAATTCAGAACACTTATTGTTCAACATATTCATTATGCTTACTTTTTATATGTAGTAACTGCTCTTTCCTACGTTTTCTTCGCCGTGAATAACCAACAACCTATTATTCCATTTTGTTGCATCACCCATCCAAATGTATTCTTTTGGTATACTGTTGTATTTTTTTAATGCCTTCTCCAGATCTAGGACCACTTGGAGAAATCATTATTTCTGGTGTGTTCGGCTTCGATCTTGAATGTGAGTCTTTGTATTCTGTTCATTAATTGGTTTAATTATATTTATGTACTTCCAACTTTATTCACGTTTATTTCTTTACTAGGATTATATTTTTGGAATGCAGCATTGGTGATAAAACTATTTTTGTGTAATTTTCATATTCATTATCAGCGAATTTACCCTCAAGATCTGCTTCTTTTTCTTTTGTTAACAAATTAGAAAGTCCTTCTGTAAATTTATATTCTTTATCGCTAACGAATAGTTTATCATCATGTATCATTACTTTCGTATCTTCACTGTAAAAATTATGTGCATCTCTTCGCAAACCATGCATTGTATTAATAACACTAATTCTTTCAGAAATTTATTTTCCGAGAATTCTAGTAGAATTTTTTATGAGTAAGATTCCTATTTGCTCTTCCAAATTAGGAGATATGTGTTGTGGGAATTATTCTCTTTTAAATTATATTTCTTCTGCTGTTGGTGGATAATCGAAATTGTTTGCTACTATGGGAACTAGCATCATTACTAATTATTATTTTCTTCACTTAGTTGTTCTACCTTCTTAACAATATTTCGTAATTCGTCAATTAAAGGCAGATCTTTCTTCTTATTTCTTTTATAACATACTTCGTGATTTTTTAAATAATTTTTGTATTTTTCAGTGAGTAATTTAACTCAAGAAACTTACTTTGATGAATCTTTCATTTATATATTTTTTTTTATAAATGAGTAAATGAGTTATAAAAGTATTGAGAGTTTTGAAAGGCAATATTTTCCTCCAACGTATCAAACTAGGGGGAACTTAAATGTTTACAATAATATAATTGAATTTAATATTCCTCTAGGTTATGGATTTTTTTTCCCGAATCGTGCTTGTATTATGGAACAATATAGATTAATAAAGAAAGATAAAGTTGGAGATGAGCAAAATATGAAAAATTATATAATTTTGACGTCTGTTCTAACTATTTTCCTTTGCAGTATTCTAGAGTAGAAATCTCAAAACATGGAAATGTTATTGAGGCTGTTGAAAATCCTGAAATAATTTCAACAATGATGAATGCTTTATTAAGATCTCCAAGTGAACAAAATTATTTAGAGATTGCTGGTGTTGATAGTAAATATCGAGTAAAATCTGTTCATAGAAATAAAACAAATGAAATAATCTATCCTCTGAGATATGTGTTTGGTTTTATCACAGATAACACAGAAGTTTACTGGAAAGGTTGCTATAAAATACCTTTTTTTCGAAATTCATCTGATAACAAGTGTTTATAAGTTTATCAAACTAAGAAAACAGGTGTTACAGTAGTAGTAGGAAAATGGGAAGTTGGCGCCATCGGCGTCTGGCACTGGAGCTAGAGTCGGTGGAGCCACCACTTTGTTACGTCACCCGACCGCCATCTTGTGTGTCATTAACCTTTTACCCCTGATCCGTGTGCCCTTTGACATTGATCTTGAGGATTTTTGCCCGCAAAAACTATTTTAAAAACATTTAAAAATTCTAAAAAAATTTAAATTCTAAAAAATTCCGAAAGAATTTTTTATTAAAAATTATTAACAAATGATTTAAAAAAGTATTAAAAGGATCTACAGAAATGACCCTTTTTTTCATATATGTTGACAGGGATCAGCGACCCAGGTGCCAAGAAGCAGCGACATAGCGTCAGACCCAGGTGATCAGCAGACAGGGACCAGTACATATGACATTTGACCTTGACCTTTACCTTTGACATCGAAAATTCCAAAATCCAAAAAATCTTAAATATCACAAAATTCACAAAATATTAAAAATCGATTAAAAGAAGTTTTTTCAAATTATCAATTAAACATTTAATTGAAAATCGTTTACAAAATTAAAAAATTCGTTTAAAAAAATTATTTTTTATTAAAATTTATTTTTAAAAAATTCTTAATTAAAATTTTTCGAACCCGGCGGCCCTTTTCCCCCTTTACCCCCTCGGAATTTCCCTTTTTCCATAAAAAATAATTTAAAAACGTACATTTCCTGAGGTCTCCCCCCCCCCCTCTCCAAATCACATCACTGTTCGAAACCAGCAGACGACTGACTCCCTCGCCTCCACTCCCCTCACATACACTCATTCCACCCTCTTGATTTTTTAATTCGTCATTTGATTAAATACTACTGGTGGCAGCCATCTCTGCTTATGTGTTACTGGAGGCCGTCATATTTGTTTCTTCGTTCATCATTTGTTTATGCATTACTGGAAACCGTCATCTTAGTAGGTGTCCACCATATTAGTAGGTGATGACTATTGCAATTTTCCATCCTACATGCTTAATTTATTAAATATTTTAAATACATATTTTTGTTATTAAAATATTAAAGGTCAACACGAGGATAAAACACTCAAAAATTTATAAAAACCAATAATTATAAAATAAATTATTATTATTATCTTGTAAATATATTTTCAGAAAAAACACTTCATCACAGAATCTGATATAACCCCAATCCTTAAGTTCTCTTATGATCGAAACCATCTCTTTCATTGTCGAGTAATTCCCATGTTGTCGCCTATCAAGCAAGTTTTTTAGACTGTCTACAAGTTTCTTGGCATCTTCGATAAAAAATATCGTCAGTATACTCGATGTCTTCTGCCTTTTTCATATCACTTGTCGAAAGAAACTCGTTGGGGAAATGTGCAGGACCGTCGAGGGATTAATCATCGTCTTCAACTCTATCACTGTAGTCATAGTCAACATCATTGCTCTCTTTATGATCGGATTCACTTCCTGCTGCATCCTCAATATCTAGTTTAGTTTTTCTGTGTAGTAGGAGTTGTTTGTTCATCATTATTTAGAGCTGATAACCCTTTATTTTGAAGTTTTTCGACTTCTCACGAACATCTTGCAAATGTACATTCTGCTCAAACAGATTGTACTGCATTAATTCCGACTTTAGCATTAACTGTGGAGTCCTAATCGACTGCGGAAACGATACCCAGAGATGCAGCAGGAGGTGTTGATGACAACATATGCTGGTTCCCAGTAGACGAACCCTGAACTGATTGAACCCACGCACGTACCTTCCGCTATGTAGCAGACAGTCCTTAAGGATCGTCAAAAACCCTTATTTATCTTTGCAGCACAAGGCACGCGTATCTTTAAAATATGATATAGAAATATCCGCATTTACATTATCATCGTAAAAATGATGTAAATTCATATCGTCCATGCGAAACAGCACCAACATGTTTGCATTGTCACGAAGCAGTTGTTTGAGTACTGCAGGCCGTGGAAGGCATGAGTTATTTCCCATGCAGTGATAACGAAACTGTCGTACCTCCGAGCGAAGCACTGCGAAATTCGACATTTGTCTTCGACGACATTGCCTGCGAGAAACAAAAACTTGCATTCAAGAATACTTTATCATGGGTCAACATGCGAACGTTGACTGTGTGTACCCCGGCCAGACTTATTTGCGCATACTCAAACAACTGCTTCGCAGAAAAACTGCACAGAAATTTTTCTTAAACGCAAATTTGCTTGGTATTAACTTAATTTGCTTGATTTTGGCTTAAATTTGCTTGATTTTGGCTTAAATTTGCTTGATTTTACTTGCAGATTTGGCTTTAAATTCCTTGTTTTTGATCTACTTTAAGGTGCTGCACTAGAGCTGACGTTTGTGAAAAACATGAAAAAGTTGCTTGAATACGAGAAAGTCTCTTCATTTTGTCTTAAATTTGCTTTTTTAAAAAGTAGCACAAAATCTGCATGGGGATTTTGAAAAATTGAAAATTTGCTTGATTTTCGCTTGAAATGATTTTTTTGGCTTAATTTTGCTTGTTTTTTGAGAATCAGAAATTGGCTTCAAATTAGGTTTCTATAAAAATTAACAAGTTGCTTGAAAACGAGGAATTTACTTGATTTTAGCGTACATTTGCTTGATTTTTAGTGATTTAGTACTCTGTGCTAGGATCAATCTTCTATTACTACTTCTATCACTATTTCAAAATATTGAAAACAAACAAAGTCAAAAAATTCGTTTCCGTATCAGAATAATTTTTAATTGGGTTTTAGAGGTGTTATCAATTAATAAAATACATCTATTTTAATATAAATTTCTAGTCTTGAAATTTCTTCAATTTACAAATTACTGTCAAAACCTAACTAAGCACTGTAGTTTTGAAATTAAATGACTAACAATTTCCAATAATCCTACGGTTCCTAATGAGAGTGTAAAATAAGAATATTTTCAATTAAACCGGCCCTAGTCATACATTTAGGTGCAAAACTAACAACTGATAAAACAGGACAATTTTATAAATTGTATACCAGATGAAATTGTTTTTAAATTCATTTTAATGCCTCAGTATTATGAAATGATAAAGATATGGCAAACTCTTGTACTTAAAGATTCGTTCTGATCGATCACAGTTACGATTTAACAAAAATATTTCCTGTTATATAATGTTGGTAAAACGCTTTTGAATTAGTGGATAGTATAAAAACACTGGAAAAATCTAAACTGTATATTTAGAATTCAAAGGTTTTAAAGGGAAATTATTTAATATATTGGTTTAACGATTTATTAATACGCGTACTTGAAGTGTAAAACAGCATTTTAAAAAACAATATGAAAACACACATAAGAAAAACTGAAACATAAAAAAAAAAAATTATTTGTAAAATTAAAGCACCAATTATTTTTTAATTATATGTATTTCGGTAACTTAAAATACGTCATTAAAAATAATAACGGATATCAATATATTTTTTAACTGTAACATGGCTCTTTCCAAAACTGTCGTTGCCTGTTTAAAAATAAACGTGCTGAAATTCTGAAATTCCCTTTCAGAATATTAAAAGTATGAATATCAGAGAATTTACAACAAAGATATCGATTGGAACGAAATATAAAATGAAAAATTTGTATCCCACTGAATCAAAAGTTACTAATTATTCGAATATTGCAGAAAATAAAACAGAATTTGTCCGAAGATTGAAACGTAACTTGAAACATTACATGTGCGGTAAATGTTGATGTTAGTTAAAAATATAAGGGAATTAAAATTTTGTGTTATTTATGATATATTTTATATTTCTCTCTGCATAGAGTTCACCAAATATTATTAATAATAATTCCTTTCCTGAAAAATTTTCAGCCTCGATTTTGCGCTAATGTAAATCCAAAAATCATCAATACCTATCTTCTTAAAAATCCGAAAATTGATTAGATGCATTGCATTATTTAAGCTATGTTTTTTTTTATTATTTAGTTGGATACAAGTACTAATGTTGTATCATTAGAGACCCAGAATTTTCGTGGATTCACTTGGCAACAAGGTAGACTCCACAATCCTTTGTGTACTTGAGCTTCAGAAATTTGTTGATTGGCTGTTTCTCTAGTTTCACCACAGCCCAGGTAGCACGGGATTAGGTCGTGTTTTTCTTGCTGATTATTTATTGGTTCAAATACGGGCAGGGCGTGGCTAGCAAACTGCGATCCAATTGAATAGAAAGCCAAATGCATGTACACGTGTTTGAATTCTCGGTTGCCCTCAAATGAGTTCGCCGAATTACCGGGTCTCTATTTATCATGTTCACTATCATTCATGCCTTCATATTTCATTTCATATGTTTAACATTCATGTCACTACACAGTAGCAAATAAATTAGAAACAATATCTATACATGATACACAAATGTATATTCTTATCCCTATCTTAAACCTCGGTGTTCCCAAGGAATTCGCCGAGAATTCAAAATCTTGGGAATACTCGTTACGTTCAAGGCGATGGCTATAAACAGAAATTTTTCCGCAGTCTATATCGTGCCGAGAAACACGTTCTTAAGGCCACCGCATACCAGCTGAAAGCTGCGAAATTTAAATAAGAAATCCAAAGTTAAGGAAATTCCACCTCGGCGCGTTAATTTTAAAGATAGGCATTTCAAACAAGATGCATTCTCCACGAATTTTTTTAGAAGTTCCCTACAGTGGAAATGTTTCCATAACATGTACTGAACCCTCTGCAAGGAATTTTTCGAATTTATGTTTTACAAAATGCGCGAACTGTCTATCAGGTGAATTTTGAGAAAAGGTTTATGCTCGTGATATACTTCAATATCCCACGTCCACAAACACAAATTCCTTTGTTCATTGGCTGAGTGTCTACGTGAGAAAACATACTCCTAACTGACTGGGCCAATCGTAATAAACTACTCCGATACTGAACGTCCATGATTCGCGGAAAGACACTTGAGGCACGACACATTTAAAATTATCCAACCACGAAAGTGTATATGAACAAAAAGTGTTTTTGAGTATAACTGGTATTAAAATCTTTTCGCGAAAAACACCTGACCCTATCTACATCAATATGGAAAATATACGCTCGTAGGGAACTTCTAATAAAATTCGTGGAAAATACAATTTTTAAAGGCCTACAAATAAAATTAACGCACTGTGGCGGAATTTCCTTCACATAGGATTTCCGATTAACATTTCGCAGCTGCCAACCAGTAGGCATTGTTTTTTTTTTTTTTTTTAACTTGACCATTAGGTAACTGAATTTTTGATAATGTGTATCTGATCGCAGTCGAATTACGTTTCGACAGAACCAGAGTATCTGTAATTCACTAAACAAGTGAGATGAGGAGCGGTATAGAGTACATTAGAGCGTAACAAGCACTCTGACATTTTCGCAAAAACTTCGACTGCAAAGCGTAATTAACATTTCAGATAGGCTATACTTATTTTATAAATTGTGGAGTTAATTACTCGAAACCCGTAAGTTTTAGTAAATTAACAATACGTGAACTACTACATTAATTTTGACGTGCACGATAATTAATTATCTGTGCCGCTAGAAACCAATTACGCTCCGAGTGGCAAAATTTATGACAATATTTAGTTTGTTTACTAGATTATTTGCGTGGAATTAATTGATGACGGTGATAGTATGTGAACGATGCATTATTCAGAAATTCAAATTTCCCTATAAAATAATGTTTTTAATATTGGGAATGTATTCGCGTTTCACCTCTAATCTCAAGAACGTGTGCTTTCGTTAAGAAACATTCATATCAGCTTAATATTTCTCGTGATTAATCTGCAGCTGCTGGGTTTTCGTGGTTTTAAAGTGTGCACTATATATAAACTGAGGTTCATCTAAATAAATTACATGTATTACACATTTTTTCATTTATTCAATGATTCTAATAAAAATTTTATAAACTAGAAATAATATTTTCTACCGCTATTTATTATCTATTGTTTTAACATTGAAATTTAAGACCATCCCCACAAATTATTTTCTGGATACATTGGAAATAACTATTTAGCATAGGTAAAACAACTTACGACACAACAATTTTGTAGATGTGGTTGTTGAACTATATGAAGTTACGGACAAAGAATTTTTTTTTTCAAAAGTTACCATCAAAAAGCTGATTAAACAGTGAATAAGATTTTAGCTTTTGTTTGTAATTTAATTTTACATTATCAGTTGCCTACAGTGAACAACCAATCAGAACAATTATAGGGTAAAATGAAAGATGGGACAAAAAATAGTAACTGTATTCACAGATTAAAAATTAACGATCCAGGTAGACAGTAAACACGAAATAACGAACATAGCAGAACTAGATACAAGATACAATCAGTCAAAATCGCAGAAAAAACAATACTAAGAGAATTACAGACAGCGAATGACTCGAAACAACAACTAACAGTGCAGCTATAGAAACCCGATATGTACATCGAAAATCACAGACGAAAAAAAAAAAAAAAAAAAACATTTTGAAAGCTGCTATCTGCTCCCCACCCACAAGTGAAGAGAATATTCGCTTCCCACTGCAACGAAGCGGTCTTGATTCCGGCGGAGCATGTGGGGAAACATGTCGGACGTTTCCTTTAATCGGTAGATTTCTGGCGATATAATCCTTCTACAACCCCCCCCCTCCCCCCCAAGTTATTTCGTTCCGATGCTGATTCATCTAGCCTCAGAATATTCTGTCATATTATCACCATTCTCGTTGCTGCTGTAACAAGTCAAATATTTCCGGAGTCGTCCTGTTGAAAGATTTTTATATTCCGTAGTAGGAACTGAATGCTATGGTTTTAGGGAACATGCGTATTTTTGTAAATTATTATGATGGCGTGAGCACGCCTTAATTCGGCAACAGGCCAGGACGCGCTCTCGCACATAAGATCGCAACTAGGCAAGTGAGCAGAATATTGCAGCAATCTGGACGCTATTGCTCAAAGTTTTGTTATTTGAAACATCAAAATCACATTCACCAGACACAGAACCAGGGTTGCTATTCTCAGATGGCTTATTTCGCCTTGGCGTGACTCACGGCTCCCGACTACTTGTCTTCAATAGAAATCGTATTCTCAGACTTCAGCAACACGGGTAGGCGTGAACACATCTACCGCCTGCTTGTTGTAGCCTCCCAGTGCTGCCCAATCTGCGCTACAGGGGCAGTGACTTTTTTCTAAGGTTGATTTCAAAAGTGCTCACTTTATCGTGAACAGTCTTTACATTATAGGCAGTTAGCACTCAATAAGAAGAATGTTGAATTGTTCAGTTCGTTCAATTAACTATCTCTCGGGGTTGCCTAGAAGAGGAATACAATCCTGGGAACGGCAAATCTAACTTAGTCCTATTAGTTAAATTCTGTAATCCTTCATTTTTTAAATAAGACTTATTATTGGGGATCGAGCTATGACTTATATAGTTCAGTAAGAAACGTAGTATGCTCTGAAATGATTACAGGATTTATGTGGGCAATAGTATTGGGTAGACCGCTTTAATTAAAGTAAATGTGACTTTTAGTTCGTTAAAACGTTAAGTTACGAATGTAGGTTAGTTGAGGTTATGATTGTAGACTCGTTCTAAAATATTATAGCACTGTATATTAGTTTTAAATTATCAGTTTATCATTTTAGTTTAGGACGTGTCCTAAATGACAATTTCATTAATTTGTAATTCATTTCGTAAGTTCCAGTTCAGACGTTGTCGATAGTCACTTGTTCGTCACTCCCGGCACCGTATTTTTTTTACATTAACTGTGAAAATATTTTGTTTCTAAAATTAATGTATCGAGCTGTGTCTGTTCTCGCTGTGACGCCTGCCAGAGAAAATGCTCCAGAAGGGGACCGGAGAATGGACGAGCCAAACACCATAATCGCCATGTTGAACTCAGCCTTCGACGTAGATGTGTATATCAAAAGGGGTGGCTCAGTTACAAGACATTTCAAGTAGTTAAAAACTTTCAAAAAGGTGTATGTTCCCCATACGGGCTAACACATATTTATATACCTTCGAATTTAAATTCTACGTTAATCTAATCAATTGTATTCTTAAGTATTGTAAACATGGAGTATAAGATGAAAAATATGCACCTAAAATATAATAGGGTTGAAAACTCCACTCGTCCTAAGATACGCGAATGGCCTTAATAGACTAATCAACTATTCTGTTCACCGTTTTTATTGACGGACGTGAATATCGCTGCATCCTTAAACGTAGCGGCCTATTAACAATCTTCCACTGATGCTGCTGATGAGTTCTCTGTGGATACATGAACAGAGGTCATGACGAAAGAAATATTAAACAACCAATGAAAATATTCTAGGGTTAAGCGAATATTTGGTATACCAAAACGAGATTACCGAAAGTTGTAACGAAACTATAATCCTAAATATCGATCAATATTAGGATGTTCAATGAATGTTCAGTTAGTGCACCAGCAAAGGAAACATTTGTCCTTAAATCATATTGTTTGTTTTCAATAAAATAACTAGGTAACACGGGGAATTTAAAAGTAGGAATATCCCCTTTGGTAAATGCCAAATATCCTACATTTTTTGGTTTAGTATTGCAACGAAATTGCCATATTGAATAACTTGCTAAAATTTTACGAAGTTCGTTATACTTTCTTTAAGATTGAGTTATTATGAAATCATTTTTCATTTTCACTTCAGTTTCACGAAATTTCATAACATTTTTTTTTCCTTTTCGTTTCATGAGAAACATGTCACGTTCATACAACCCTTAAATATGTATCTACTCACTTACTCAAAGATCGTTATTATTAGACAGTTGCAAGCGATAATTTTGCAACGTAATTTTGTTAAGTGTGGAAATTGTTAACTATAATATGGCATAAAAGATCGCACGAAAATAAACATAAACTTATTTCATTTTAAACACTGTGTGTCTAGGTTTGTCATGTTTGCTGCACTTCAAAACATTCTAGTTCCAATAATCTTTCGTGAATGGATGATCAAATTCTTTAAGCGCCCGCGAATCACAGACACTCATTAAAGGAGGAGACCAAGTCTTCTTCACCCAATCGAATAAGAAAATGTATTTTCACACTCACGCGAGATCTGTCACAAAATGGAAGCTACAGGTGTGCATGTAGGATATTGAAATCTCGCCTGCGTAAAACAGGTTTAGGGTACAGCGGAAGGAGCTATTTGGATAGCTTGAAAAAAAATTCCAATTTAAAAAATAGTTCAAGTATCACAGAGGATTCATGCAACACACAGCTAGTACTGTATTGAATTTTTAAATATATATATATAATATATAAAAAATAAAATAAAATAAAATTCAATTAAATTCTAATACTGAAATCCAGCTATCAGAATTTCCCGCCAGATTGAAAGCGAAGAAATTTTGAGCGGCTATTTTAATAAGATGGTGGGGTAATATGGACAGCTGTGAATAAAATATATTATAGTTGAAACATGTGTAATATTCAGACATTGTCGATAGGACAACAGTGGAAAAGTTCAATATGGATTTAAATAGAATTATCCTCATGGCTTATAAAAAATTAATTGTTTTTACGAATAGTTATTTCTTCTCTGCATTCCAAAACTAGTTTACACGCATTTAACACTGATGAATTGCTTCTTTCCTTCAGCTTCAAATCACTTTTAATGGTACCATATATCGCAGTTAAGGCAGCGAATCCAATTACCTTTTTCGGGTAGATATCGACAATCGATCCACTGGGGAAATCATCTGGAAATTTCGTACGCTGACGTATTCCCTTGAAAATTACCTCTGGCGGAATGTATGACCCAACAGCATTGCAGCACGCTACGACGATCACGTTCCCCCCCCCCCCCCCCTCGATACTTGTCAGATTAACTACTTATTTTTCCCTGTCTGTGCTATTATTTTTGGTGGCTGATTGTTTAACCCTTTCAGACGTACATTAACTTGCCATTTCAGGTGTTGCAAAAAAGAAATTTCATGATCCACCCGTACTTAAAGTCGACAAAACTCTTGTTTCGTTTTCACAGCTATTGAACTGTATGCTACATGTTCGGCTACAGTTTTGTAAACCAACTATGACAGACCAGTAAGACGGTTTGCGAATCATTTACCCACAGGTAAGAGCATTGATCGTTGAACTTTCCAGTGTGCAGTAGAGACCAAATACCCAAAATTACGTCCACGTGCATAATGTACAAAATTGTGTAATCTCTGGGTCAGAATGGGTTAAGGAGGGCCCACTTTCATCCATCATATATATATACATATATGCGTGGGATTATTGTAAAAAAATAATCTGTTAGTACATTGTCCAGCAATTCGAAATAAGAACTAAATATCTCTTTGTTGACACCAGCTGCAATTTCCTTAGACAGACCTTCAAGCTTCTTCGAACTAAGATGTTTTCGCCTGCAAACCACACGACACAAATATTTCCCCTTCATTTTGTTCTATTTCCAATAATGTGGTACCTCCATGTCACATTTCAAGGCATAAGAGAATGACGCAAGACGATGTTATTTCTGAGTCAGGCCAGACCCACGTATTTCTAAAAGTTTAACACGATTAGCAAGGGACTTCTCAATTTCTTTTGTGATAACAGAAGGATGGCCTAAAGATGCCTCCTTCCTTGATGCAGGTGCTGTATCTTTCAAACCATGAAGCTCATTAATTTTTGCCTGAACTTTAGTATACAATGTCGCAGATGGTACCTTAAATAATCTACCTGCTCCTAGTAATGACGCATCCTTCTGAACAACATACGTTACTGCCCGTTCCATTGTTTCATTCTCCCAGTGCAGACGTCAATTATTCCTTTTGTAATGTCCTGCCATCTGAAAATAAATACGGGGGTATTATTTTCAGTATTTGAGAACAATCATTACAAAACTGTGCGGTATTAGAATAGCTTCTAATTCATATCCGAATAGCCCCACAGGGCACGATGTAACGTGGCTGGGCGTCGTTCTGAGACAAAACGATAGCAAGTGCTGCAATGCACGGTCAGGTAGTCTATGGCAAGAAACCGAGGGTGCGACCACCATACTATTAAATACGGTTGTCTACATACGAAAACTCTTAATGCATACGTTCTGACGTTGGAGAATTGACCTGCATAGTGCAGGCAATACTCACTTAATCTCAATAAGAAAAAAATACGTCGCCTTATTCGGGACACCAGCACTTGTAGAAAACAAACCGCACACATACAACAACACTCAAACATTCACTCTGTCGCATGGAACAACAGCATGGCGTCTTTAGTTGCCACATATAATGCCCGAAACCTAAAATTATCCTAGAATTTCCGCTATATGAAATATTCCGCTGTATCATACCTAACTTTTGCAGACCTTCAAATTCCACGTTATTATTCGAAGACAGGTTGTACTTTAAGCTCGTTTACGTTTGTCCTACTTTTGTCATTGGACTATTTTTATGTACCAAGCCTTGGTAGATTATGTTCTAATGAATAAACAATTTAAGGCTAAGTTATCTGCAGACCAATCGCAAACGTCCTGCTTAGAGTAACAGAATCCTCATTGACCCAATGAAATGCGAAAGTAGAGCCATACATGCCTGACAGCTGAAAACAGTAGAAAACTGTCGGGGATGAGTACAGTGCAATGAATCCTACAGCAGAAAGTCAAGTCTTCCTGAGAACACCTGTTTTTCGCGATAAGATTTCACAAGTTATGTTCCAAGATACGTAATTTTAAAACCACTTTAGTGATTGGATCATTTGAATTGCTACGCGTCTTATCTGTCTGCCCGCTAATCACGGAACGTCAGTGTCATTGAAACTTAATTCTGAATAGCTCACTCATGTAACAGGCATTCTTCACACAAAGACAAGCGGCCAATGGCCGAAGGAAACCTGCAAGAGTGCACATAGGATATTAAAGTCTAGCTTCCGCTTAAATATTTTCGCGAAAAATAGCCGAGTATATAGTTTATAAGAGACCCGGACCACTCTTTTATAAACAATAACTAGAGACCTGCAAAATTCGCGTTATTATTTGGCATCAGGCAAAACTTCACAGTGCTGTGTATACTTGAACCGGCGTCGGTTTTCCATTGGCTATGTGAAGTCACAAGTTTTTTTACTGAACTCCAGATGACTGGACTGCACTATTGTAAAAAGTTATCCAGGGTTATCGCTGGCACAGGGTTATCCAGGACGTGTCAAATAAAGTACGGACTCTTGACAACCTCATCGCAAAGGTACATGTGTTTGAAGTTTAACGTATCCTCAAATAATAATGCGAATTTTGTAGGTCTGTAGCAATAAATATATATTCTTTTATTAAAAATAGTAATTTTTTCCATGATAATTACTCTTTTCCCCACCAATATCACTCAATTTTTCAACAAAAATTAACAAAATTCGAAAACGTGTGTGCTTCCCATTTCATTTAAAACCAATAAATAAGTTTTCCCAGAAAAGGAATGTAGTACAAAACTGGCACAAGATTTTGGTTATTTCTCCGCATAATTACTAAAATTCTACTAAAAAAAACTGGTCCAGCCCAATTTAAATTAATATTTGATGAAAAATTTTGTAATTTTGATGAAAAAGAAGTAATTTTTATTAAAGTTTGAGAATTTAAATGAAAAACATATAATTATTGTTTTTAAAAAAGTGTTCAGTTCCGATTCATTAAACATTTTTTCTATAAAAAAATTCTTAAAAATTATATACAATAAAACTTGAGTACAATGGAAAACAATATTACAATTAATAAAAATATACCAAAAATTTACAAAATGTAAAGAAATAAAAGATTAAGAATTATTTCTTGAATATGAAAAAAGCAAAATATAATCCCTCATATTAATGTAGAATTTGTGAAAATGAATACAAATGACAATGGAGGAAGAAAAGTGTAACTATTAATTAAAAATTTTAATGTATAATTATATATAATAATTAAAAGGGACAAATTGGCATAAAACTGGCACAAATATAAATTTATATAAATAATATTTATAGTTAATTGACTGTCAGTCAATTATGTACATTAAAATATTAATATCAAACATTTATTTATGAAAAATTATGAATTTGTTTATAAAAATATTAAAGGGGGCTATTCAATAGCCTACTTATAAATTAATGAAAAATATATTTAAACTAGTTATAAAAATATTACTGAAAATATTTATGAAAAATTAATGAAATTGAAGGGTAACAATTGTTATTCTTGTATTAATTTAATTTTTATTAATGATATTTTAAAAAAATATTTTTTTTACAAAAACTGAAATTTCAATAAATATTTAAAAAATTTATTTTTACAGCAAAATTAAAAATACCCCAGTCCATCATTATCTTTCATTTTCATACAACCTTTCACATATTTTCCCTCACAACTATCTTGTTTTATTTTTGCAGATGCGCCAACACGAACATTTGCCTGCAATTATAGCAGTGGTTAATTTTTTCGTCTATTGTACTGAGGTATGAAAGGTAAAATGGCACATGGGATCGTTGGGGGAGGGGGTGTATGCAGCCAAGTACCAGCACAGGTGGAGCTCTTAGTCCTCTTCTTACAGCAACTGGAATTTTGTCATTCAATGTTAGCATGCACATCATACAAGTATTATAATACCTGTACGTTTCTCTTCTATTATAACCATCATCGCCTTCAGCCACCCAGTACGTGAATAAATCATCCATTTTTCTATGTTTGTGTGGGTCCACTCTGTAATAGTGTAATGTCCTTGACGTGTATTTATATCACTCAGTATATTTAATAGTATAAAATAAATATTCAAATATTCCCCCATAATACCTCAATAAACCCCCTCTTTTTTAATATCAAGAAAAGGAATATAAAAAATGCGAAAAAAACGCTGCAGTACATTTCTTATCTTCAAAACATTTATTTGCAATATAAAAAATAGATAACACGTAATCACAGCTTGAAAAACAATTCCGCATGACTAAGAATATGCATGTCACCAGTAGTACCAACTAATTTCCGATACAACCATATATGATCACCAAGTTCCATTTTCATCTTCTCACGTGAATACATAGATGCATTACCAAAAACCACTCATTACAGTAGTATTGTCTGCCTTGCCCTCATGAACTGGAAAAGTCTTCCAACATAATGTCCTGTTTGGATATCTCTCCCTCAGCACATAGAAATCATAAGCATTTAATACAGTAATATGGCCACTTTTTCTGTATCAGAATACAATTTCAAAACCTTGAGTGTTTTTCATTGAAAGTTTATGGAGATTAAATTCTTATATAGTTAATTTTTCTAGAATTTGATATACAAGAGTTATTAACCACAATTTAATATAACTTTAAAATATAACTTTTCATTAAAATAAACCTATTTCAAATGAAGTCAAATATTTTATTTTATCGATTTACATACTTTGTTTTTCTAATAAATGGATATTAAATTTAATTTTTATATTTTCTTCGCAAAAAAAGTTAAATTTAAAATTTTTACTTGTGGCGGGACACAAGGGGTTTTTTGACACGAACAGAAAATTCAAATAGCTCTTAGTTTTATTTCACAAGAAAAGTTCACGACTCTACACATTGATTAACATTACCATTGGAAAAATGATCATATTAAAAATACTACTCTTTAAAAGTCCCTTCTCGGGTGCCGTTATGCGACCAAGCAAACCCGAGAGCGAAATATAATTCTAAAAATGCAACTTTAAAATGGAATAAGCATGATTTCATTAAAGCAGCCCAGTACAATATTCCTTTTTTCTGGGAATTCTAATAATTCATAAAGCATTTTTGAAAAGATTGCAAACTTGAAAAATTAACTCCACTATTGGGAAATATTTAAATTTCCTTAACCCGACTCCTTGAAAAACTAACTTCAAAATTACTTGAACACTTTAAAAGACTCATTTAAAAACAAACAGTGAATCGGGGTGCCGTGACCTAACAAAGCCCGATCACTTAAAAACCATGAATTAAAATTAGTAACATTTAAACACATTAAAAAGAATATCTAACACCAATCCATAACTTGACTTTACTTTCTGACCAAGATAAAATGCGAGGCTGACGGAATATTTAAAAGAAAGGTGGATTACCTGAAAACTATTGAACCAAGCCAACACTAGGTGGTGCGCGCCTCATCTTACTGCCATCAACTTTACAGGCACTCGTGGATTGCTCAAACATTTACCGTACTATAAGAATAGTTTCAAACCAGACAAAGTAAACTACGTTAGCGGTCTCCACAGCAATACAAGTTAAAGCCAAATTGAATTTATCACACAAAAACAAACTAAATTTTGAATGCAAGCTAAGAACGTGCCTAACGAATTACTCTTAAACACCCAATTAAGATTCTACTTTCCATCAAAATGGAAACCCACCTCAAACGTTTACTGCCCACGTTATGGCAGCCTGTCAGCTCACACTATCAATAATTTCTCAGAGTCCTGAACGGACCTCGCAGAGTTCAATACCAGAAGGGTATTGTCAGGAAGACGAGCAGACTTGAAGTGGCAGAGGCCTGCGCTGATGCAAAGCTTGCTGATCCAGAATAAATATCACAACCAACCAGAATAGATTTTAAACGCGCATGCGCAGGAGGGAAGGGTAAGACAAGGAGGTGAGGGAAAGTAGGAAGGGGAAGTCTCCAAAACACACCGGAACAAGGCCGTCGCAACTCAATTTAAAAAGTACAGTGCCATGTATACTGCCTAGCACAGTCCACACTGCACGGCGCAATGCATATTGCGCAGCGCAGTCCACGTACTGCACACACTTAAACCCATTCTAGTTGCAAACAGGAAAAAAACTTTTACAGAGTGAAGTAAACAGGGCGAATAAAGAACAACACTGTTATTTCAAACTATACCAAACAAGACTATATATGTATATCTATAAAATTAAAATTTCTATCACAAATAAATTATATTTCATATTTGCATCTAAACTGATCAATTTTATATTTTCCAATATATTCCATATATAATCCAGTTATGAATTCAAATTCATAATAATAAATTTTGTTGTATATTTTTGGTAAAATCATTTTAAATTTACTATCTACTCAACAAACATTTTATAACAACCTAAATTACAAATATATTCTATATTTGTAAATTAAATTATGACCAGATTTTAATTAATGAATTTTTTTAAGATGTATTAATACTATCAAGTTTATTCCAAATATGTGTAGATTCATTTAATATAAAAAAATTACTTAAGAAAATATTTTCTTATTCGAATGAAAAATTTATGAATAGATTTGAGTAAATATATATGTATGTATATATATATATATATATTTATTTATTTATTTATTTATATACACAGATATATAACTATCAAGACATTTATTGATTAACTAAGCTATTCCATTTAATAATATATAAAAATATACAACTTCGAGTTTACAAATTATTTTATATTATCTTAGTTGTAAACATATGAATATAATACTTGATTATTAGATCTTGATAATAATCAAAGACCAATAAAAACAATATTTTCAGGAAATTCTTCATTAATTTATTAATAAAAAATTTATACATATTCAGTTAATTTTCTTTTAATCTATCAAAACTAAGATCTATTTTACTAATTAGTATCACATTACAAATAGTGTGTTCTCGTACATTTTTATTAAAGCCAACACTACTTTTAATATTAGTTTTATCTTTAACCAAGGGGTTTTTTCTATGAGTACAGTCAATTATATATAATTGTATTCAAGCAAAGAATGAATTATATTTATATTCGCCATCAGTATTTAAAGTTAGTTTATAATAAAGTTCACTGTTTTTATAATTTGTAGTAGATTATGTTTCATTATTTCTAAAATCGTGATGGCTAAATATATTTTATGGAAAAATCCAGCATCAAAATATAATTTCCAATTTTCTTTAGGAAAAAATGTATGTCTTCCATTTATAACATAAGTATTTCTCACATCACAATCATCAAACATAGAAGCATGAACATATTATTAATTTAGATCTTTTCTATTAGTTTGAAAACCAACAATTACAAAATAAGGTATATTAAATTGTAAATTATTTAATTGATGTTTAATATCAAAGTTAAATATTCTTTCATTTTGAGGAACAGCTTTTTCTAATAATGGCCAAAAATTAACACAAATGTATGTGTTAAAATTTTATAGAAATTTTCTTTTAAAGCATCTTCTGTATTTCCTTCATATACTAGAATTTGCCACATCATTTCTGATCCTTGAATTACATGTTTTCCTAGACCAGCATAACTTTTATCAACAGTTCCATCTGCCTTTTTTATTTTGATAAACAAATAAACCAGTATTATCACACATGAATTTCTAAGACAAGTTGTTATAACAACCATAAAAATAACTTTTATTGTTTTATCTAAGAAAACCAAACAAAGAGCATAACAAATAAACAATTTTATTTGTTTTATTGATATGAATAGAATTGTTTGCAGGATATTTTTTTATAAACACCACTCATTAATAAATGAAATATTTATAATGGTGAACTAACTAAAGTATGGATTGTAATTGTTGTTAAACCAGGATTATGTGTTATTTCAATTATTTGTGAATGTTTTGAAATTTCAACTACAATAAATTGAAATGGTAAAAAATTTTAATTTTAATTTACATCAATATTTTCATTTTCACCATAATAACCCACACTATCTCTTTTTTAAATCTAAGTTATTCATAAACATACGTATAATTTTGAAAATAAAATAGATCACCAATATTTATATCAAACTCGATTCTGTTTTTATAAATGTTTTAATTCTTTTTAGCTTGATCTGTTGGTAGAAATGTTTGTCTCTCAAAACATTTGATAGTTTTAAAACTCATTTGTATAGTAATATATATAATGAAAGATCCAGAAAATCAAATATCTAGAAATTTATTATTCATAGAAAAATTCAGATATAAAAATAAACAGAAGTGGTAAAATATGAAGAAATGTCTTTAATTAACAAATTAAATTACATTGGTAAAAAAGTTGAAGAAGTGGCCAAAGAAAATAAAAATTTGATAGCAAATTTAGTTCCTGTTGCAATTAAAAATTTAAGTTATCCACCATCACCAGAAACAACTTCATTTTAGAAAAATTTATTTTATGATGTTGAACAACAAGTAATTAATCTGGAATCGAGCAATTCATAAATTATCTTGGTAAAGTTATTTCTCTATCAGTTAACATTATTAAAAATCAATTTGGTTTAAAAGATATTGAAAAAAATGTTATAGTCTATTGGTTATACACAAGTAAAATTAAACGATAATATATTATTTGTTAAAAATAAAGAATATGAATTAACAATTGGTCTTGCTAACTTGTTAACAAAAATAGACAAAAAGAGGTAGAAAATAAATTTACAAATAAAGACTATGGTAATAATACAAAAATAGCTTTAGAAACAAATATGTTATATCAAAATTATGATCCACATACAAGAATTAATTTTTAAAAAAGTTGAAATTATATTAATATTATACATGATATGAAAAATGTATTAAAAGACTGTCATCTTGGTCAGAATCAAGTACACCAGAAAAATAATTGTTCACCAAGAACACCAAAATCTGGTGAAGAAATTAAAAATATAATAATTTGCCAAACTAATTTATATGAGTAAGTGATGTAAGAAAATTTGTTGATAGATTATTAGATATTCATGGTGAAGGATATGGTGGAAATAAAAATTATCATACTGAAAAAGTTAGTATTATGAATATGTTAAATAATAATTTTTCTGATTATGTTGCTAATTATCCTAAAGGAATTCCATATTTAATAAGTGTTTTAAATGCTATTCCTTATTATTTTTGGAATTCTGTATATCATAGAAAAGGAATAATAAGTTGGACTTTGAATAAACTATACTTACCACAAATGCATTTACCTGATTATAATTATCTCAGACCTTTTACAAAATTTGATGAAAGATTAGAAAGATGTGAAAAAGGAATTAATAAATTATACTTACTATACAAAAATCATATTACTTACAGAGATCATAAAGAAATAGAATCTAGACATGAAGCTAATAAAATTTTACAACATTCAAAAGAAATTGTTATATAAAATACACGAATTGATGAAAAATTTTCTTCAGTATTTGTTTCTGGAACTGTGGTTATCCAAAGAAATTTATGTTGGGGAATAAAAAATAAATACATTTTTTTAACATCGCATTTTGCAAGGTCTGCTTTTATAAATTTAAAGTATAACCCACAGTAACACTTGAAAATTGATTAAATTAATATCTTTATATATATAATTATTTAAAATAAAAATACTACAACTTCATTCAGGTATAAAAGTTTTAATGTTTTAAAAAAATTTTGTGTATAAATGAAGAGTAAGAATAAAACTTTTCAAATTCCTCTTAATGAATTAAAACAATTACATATTGACAGATATTTGACTAAATAAAATTGAAAAGAAAAATAAAATATTTACAGAATTAAAAGGATATTTAATAACATTATTATTACCAAAAATTAAAAGATAATTGTAAGAAAAACTGAAAGTGGATTAAATAATTATGGTGTTATTTTTCTTACTAATTGCATTAGCATAATTGTGAGCCTTAGGAGCTTTGGCTAGAGGAGCCACCCTTTTTATAATTCTATTGAACGAAACTTTAAACAATTAGCAAGAATTAGAAGGACAAAAATACATAACTGAGCAATGGAAGACCAAATGGAAAATAAATTGAAAACTAAATTATAATTAAAATTAGTAAAGGAATTGTAGCTAAAAAAAATTCCAAAAATCGAAATAAATCAATTATCAAATATTGATATCAAAAATTACATAAAAAATAAACATAAATGTTTTTAGAATTTTTTTAATAATAGATGAATTACAAAATAGAATAACTAAAAATGAATGTGCGATTGTAAATATATATATAGTTTATATATATATATATGTATATATACACGTATATATGTATTTAGTAGTTGCCACAATTACAGTATTTGTCATGTGTACCCGAATTAAGAGTCCATGTCGTTCATTTTGTTAACAGCATAAATAAAGTTCTTGTTCTCGAAAACTACAACTGATGTTTCATCATATCCATGCGAGTTATGTCCTCAAGGACACACAAATTGTTGTACTGCTATTCCAGATGTAAATTTTCAGAAGCTCAGATTAAAAGCATTCAAGATGTTTAAACTATTTTCTACATTTTTATCATACAATAACATCTGGTTTAAAAAATTATTCTTTAAAACTGAATTTAATATTTGTATTAAAATTTAAGACGTAATCAGTTTCAGCAAGATGTTGCATTTAAATCTAAGTTGAAAGATTAAGTAACAAATTATATTTTGATAATTTTAAAGATGAAGTTGCTTTATAATCTGAGTTTGATTATTATGTCAAGAAACAAGAGCATATTGACATTTCAATAAAAATTGATCATTGTAGTATAGACATAAAACAGTTGATTTTAACCTCAATAAATTTAAAGCAGTGTTTGTTATTTAATAATCACTGTATGAATAGTAATAACAAAAGAGTTAGTAAAAATACAAGAAAATGATTGAATTGGATAGGAAGATTAATAATATAGGAAATAGTTTGTAATAAGTTAACTATAACAAGAAACATTATTATGTAAATGGATAATAATGGCAATTCATCATTTTACAAATTAATATTTAAAAATATAACTTATTGCTATGAAAACAAAAGAATAAAAAATATTGCAAATCGAATTGCTCCAAATGGTGCAGCAAATTTAGAATATTTTCAATCAAATAGAATACACACATTAAATTTAACTCGAAAATTTACTACAGGCAAAGAGAATTAATATATTAATTACATACTGGGGTTCATTGCTTTTCATTTTATTTGATTGTATAGTCTTTAGAATTAATATAGATATTTATCAATAATAAATTTTATGAATTTGTGATAGAGGTCATGATATTGATATTTCAAAACCATTTCCTATAAAATACGATAATCAAATAACATTTAAATTAATTGATGGAATTCAAATTGTTGAAGAATTTTATTGAAATATTTGTATGTTTATAGTTTTTAAACAAATAAAAAAAGTTGTTTTACATGTATGCACAACACTTGGCTTTTAACGGTAAAAATCTGGAAATAATAATATAAAAATTGATATCACTTGTAATATAAAAATTACAAAAAGGTACGCATTCTATATGTGGTTCTTAGAAAGATCAACAATAAATAATGAGCATTTGTGAAGTTATAATAAAAAAATTAAATGAACCAGAAAAACAAATATTCCAAAAAGAAAAGTTATTTCATTCGGAATATATTAATTATAGCAAGCTGATATACGTTTTAATGAATTCTGGTATTTAATAAATGCTATTTCAAAATTTAATAAATGAAATAAATATATTTAACAATTATCGAAGGTTTTTTCTAAATATGCATTTGCTATTCCAGTCAGATATAAGTCTAGTGAAAATGTTATAAAATATTTTTAATTAATTTTTTATAATATGATTTTAAAAATTTACATACAGATAATTGTAATGAATTTTATAATTCAGAATTAAATATTTAATTAAAAACAGAGTATTAATAATTATTCATTTCATGAACTTAAAGCTAGTGTTGCAATATTTAATAGGATATTTTTTAAAAAAGTGGAAAAAATTTCCTTTAAATGGAAATTATAAATAGTTTGAAACTGTAGATAAATTAGTAATGAATATAAAAATGCTTTACCCATAACCATTTATACAAAACCAATTGATGTTTGATAAAAAATAATACAAAAATATTGAAAAATACAGTGAGTAAAAATATTTTTAAAAATCCAGGGGGGAAGATTTACTCTCAGAAAATAATAAAAAGAAAATTCAAAATCCCAGTGCTAGCATCTTAACTCCTGAAATAAAGAATACAATTGTTGATAGTTAGAATTAGTAAAATGAAAATCATATTTGTAACAGGTTATACTGTAAATTGGTCAACATAATGATACATAATTGTTAAGTTTTAAATTATAATGTACAAACTTGTATTTTAAAAGATATTAATGATAAAGAAATAACACAGAATTTTTATGTATAAGTAATTTTTAAAACTTATTGTCTTTAACAATATTCAGTTGAAAAGCATTTAAAAACAAAAGCTGATCAAATTTACATTGAATAGCTTGGATTTGACATTTCACATAATAGTCCGATAAATACAAATCATATTTTTTTTATAAAATAAATTTCTAAACCCAACAATTTTGGGTTGATTCAATAATAAAACTTGTTATTACATAAATATTTTGGAGGTACCTGTTTGCTACACTTGGAAAATGTTTAAAATTAAGTTAAGATAATGATTGTTTAATGAGTGTACCTATTGATTACACTTGAGTTTCATTTAATTTAATGTTTTTCTGTTAACATTTATACATTTATACCTTCATGGATTTCATTAATTATATCTAATAAATAATTCTCAATAATATAAATAATTCTAAAATAATTTACTCGAACTGTGTTTTTCAAATTTTCTTTCTATCTTGGGTATCAATTTATCAAATTTGAATTGCTTTTAAATATTAAAATTTCTAGTATTATATAGTTGTATATTAAAATTTTTTTCTTTGTATTTTGAAAATGTATTAATCACAGGTATTTTCAATACGAAATTATTTCAGTAGTACAAAATTTGGTATTAGATTTTGATTTTACGGAAGAATATTTGGTTGCATATAGTAAATTTTATGATAATTTATTATAATTGTATTTTCATAAATTTCATTTTCTGTTTCTCATTCATCAATTTCATAATATTTTCCTTTCATACTTTAATAGCAATATCTCTAGTTTCGTTTAATTTATTTATATTATTATTTTTAATTTATTTATTTGTAATGATTATTTTCAATTTCTAAATTTCTAATGTTAATGGTCAATTAATTTGCACCAGGTAATCTAATTGATGGTAAAATTTGTTCATAAAGGCAATAATTAAACTTTCAAACAAAAAAAAAAATACATTAATTTTAATTAACTGATACAATCGTGGTTCACTAATGAAATTAGTATGTGGATGTAATGTGGCAAAATTGGGTACCTTAATAAATTCATGAAACTGTTTAATATATGTAAGTTTAACATGTGTTGGAACAATTATTCTCACATTTCGAGGACCTCAAATTTATGGCATCTGATTTCCTTGAATCCAAAAATAATTTATATCATCTAAAGTAAATAGAATTATATTCTTATTGTACATAAGAGAATTGTATTTATTCCATTTATATAAAATTTATTTTTGAAAGAAATTTTAAAACAATATTTTATTTATTTTATTAATGAAAATAGTTTTTGGCATCATATTTAAAATTGTAGGTACTTTATAGTCGGTAAATTAAAATTTATGTATGTTAAAAGTTTTCTAAAAATATATGAAAATTTTATCTAATTTAGTTGGAACTCAATTGGGTCCCAATTTAATTATCATATAGGAGAATTTTCGTGAAATATTGTAAAATTTGCTTGATTTTGGGCTTAAATTGCTTGCTTTTCGATTAAAGTTGCTTGTTTTTTAAATTGTAAATTGTTGCCTCTAGAAACATGAAAAAGTAGCTTGAAAACGAGAAATTTGCTTGATTTTATCATAAATTTTCTTGATTTTAGCATAAATTTTCTTGATTTTGATCGTTTTTAAATCGAATTTCAGATTTTGAGTTTCTATTTTTTTCTCGTACTTTCGTTAAAAATAACAGGTAATAGATAATGTCACTTTTTCTTATCCTTTTGGCGGAAATTGCCAATAAAGCGGGGTGTGCCATGTCCTGCATTATACCTCTACTCTTTTAATAGGCCAACAAACAAACACTACAGATCAGACAATGCAATCTTCAACACTGCACTAGTGCCACTCTTATCACACCCATGCACGATGCGACAGGCCATCCCAACACCGCAAGCACTATAATTCTTATCATCCCCAACAGGGTTCCAACACCGCAGCCCATTATCATTTACGCCAACTGGCCTCTCGCAATAGCCAGTACCACGGTTACTATCGTTCACAAAGGGGAACCTCTCATTTCCATGGCTGTGCGAAAAACCAGATCGACTGCCCACAAGATACTTACAACACACCCCAGTACAATAAAGATAGAAACTTTAACATATGGGGGCATGCTTACAGAAGAGTTCAATTGAGCCCACACATGCCAAAAGAAATCCATACCAGGGGGTGAAGCACGCTGCCCCCAATGACAACGGAGCTAAGGTTAAAGCCACGTGCATGAAAATTTTTTATTAAGATAGGGCCTACAGAGCATACGCCGAAATTGCCTAATTTAACACCCAGGGGAAACATTCAAAGACTAAACCTCCACCCTCGCTCACTACATGTGATAATGTTGTACAAGTAAACACAGCAAACTAACTTGGCGATACATTTCATAACAGCCACACTCTCATCTACCACTGTTAGGCCAGCCAAAGCCCAGTCTCAGTAGGTTAATAGCAGAACATCAGTGATGCCGGTGATTGCAATGCGGTCACGTAAAATGTCAATACAAGCAACAGTGCGAGCGCAGCCAGCCTCAAAATAGATTCGCGAGTGCGTCATTTCCCCGCCATGCATCGTAGCCTGCTGTTGCCACACCACTGCTGGCACGCGACCTACATGGCGATGTTTCTGCATGTGATCACGTTCTTGCAGCTAAGGGAATCGTCATCGGACCACACAGTCTCACGCAAGATACCTGTGCATTGTGTTTATATGTAGGCCATAAAATTCGCCATTGCAGCCTCTTTCCCCATCAGAAATGTGTGTTCTTCACCAACATTAATGGCCACTTTCTCAGGTTTAAATCAAATTCGGGCTTATGCCACGGACCATTTTTATAAGGCAACCCACACGCGATAGCGAAGTAGCATAATCAGAATGTTTTCACAACACAAGGAGTGAAGCCTGCGATAGTGAGCATTTGTTGACAGACAAGCTGAGCAGGGCCACATATCAATCTAATTCACCAGAAAAAAAATCAAGCGGCACAACTAATCTTGACTGTCAGAATGTGGGACTTCACACAGCTACACCACGAGTCCGTCTCACAATCAGAGGCAAAGAATATTATGCTTTATTTGATACTGGATGTTTGCACAGCAGCATAGCTACAACAATACTATCTAATCAACACCTTTACTCATTGAGTGAACAGATAACTTTGGTAGGTGCAACATCTGTATTATCTTCCCCAAATTTTGAAACTGCCATTAATTTAAGCATTGAGGGTCGCACCTACACTCAAAGCTTTTCAGTTATTGACAACCTTCAACATTATTTAATTTTAGGTTTTGACATCATTCAACGATATGATGTAATACCAATTAAAAAATATAATATTTTGTTCATGCACTCGCTTGATGCTAGCAAATTAATGGAAATCCTCCTGTATATGGGAATCACAAAGCATGACCACAGTAACTATATTGGACACTATTGTAAGGCTTTAGACATTTTGAAACAGATCAACCCCAGCAGCCTCACATCAATAAAAAGCTCTCTGCCGAACGAACACAGGTCTTTGATGACATTATCAGTACATACAGTGATAGATTTGCTAACACTATCTGAGCGCTATTGGAAGCTAAAGGCTTCGGAATCAAATTGGAATTGTCCACTGACAAACCCATTACCACAGTACCATACCAAATCAACCCAAAAGTCAGTGATGAACTTTAAGTTAAAATGAATGACATGATTAATGACGACATTATTGAAGAAACAGACTCTTTCTACTCTGCACCGAGCCTTGTTATTTCCAAAATAAAATGGCGTCCTTATATTTCTTACCTACTTTCGTAAGCTCAACCAATATCTAACAAGGGTGCAGTACCCTTTACCTGCTACAGAGGATATATTAAATGCTCTTCAAAACTCCCAATACATCACAAGCTTATATCTCTTTTTTTTGTTTCTACAGTATTCCAGTTAAGGAACCAGATAGGCACAAATTAATTTTTACAATTGATTGTGTTGGCTTATTCCAGTAGAAAAGAATGCCAATGGGCCTCAGCACCTCACCCCCCCCCCCCCCCACACACATTTTTTAAAATGTGCATAAACACTGTATTAGGTCCGCTTAGATGGACAGCTGGTATTACATATATAGATTACATCTTCATAATAGGCAATTCGTTTGAAGAACATTTAGACAACATTGCCAAAATTTTCGAGCACTTGCACCTATTTAATGTAAAAGTAAACACAAAGAAATGCACATTTGCAGAAAAGAATTTAAAAGTACTCAGTCACATCATTATCCCTGACAGTGACTCTACCGACCCTGATAAAGTCTCTGCTATACAACAAATGGCGCCCCTAGCAAATTTAAAACAGCTTCGAACTTTACTTTGGATGACATTGTACCTCCACAGATACATTATGAACTATGAAACAATAGTGCAGCCTCTCATTGAATTAACGAAACACACTGTACCTTTTAAGTGGGAGGAAGTTCATCGAAAGGCATTTCTGAATTGAAATGAGCTATTTGACAAGCCCCTGTTTTGCAGAAATTTGATGAGTACAAACAAATTATATTGTCCTCTGACACCAGTAATGACGCAGTCGGCAGAGAGCTCCTACAATAAGACCCACAATCTAAACAATGCCACATCATTACCTGTGCATCCAAAAAGCTATCTGTCCAAAAATCGTGCTCGAATACTACTGAGAGAGAACTTGGCACTATCAGGTATTTGTGTAATTATTTCCATCAATATTTGTATGGTAGACGATAAAAAATCGAAACAGTCCATGCCAGTTTGCGATATCTGCGCTCTATGGCAGAGCATAATATTAGAATCCAAAAGATGGCAATATCTCTTAACGATTTCGACTTTGAAGCGCACATTGTTAAAGGTAAACTGAACCTCTCAGTTAATACAAAATGTTACGAAGTTAAACAACACATGATGACATGTACATCACTCTACAAAGTGCTTGCAGAGGCCATTCTACAAGACACTAACAAAGCAGACAAAGTTAAAAATATTGTTGCTAAATATACAAAAAGTCATTGGGACAATATTAGCATAACTTCAAATCCCAATACCAAGAGCAAGAAACAAACAGAATTGCCTAGGCATTAGCGAACGAAGACATTTCCCCATGGATGCTATCTGTAAAATAATTACAACCATATACCAAGTAAATGTTATAGATGTGAAAGGGCCCCTCCGCCTCACCGTCTGCTAAAACAATTATATCATCATCATGACCAAGTACACTACTCGATATGTTGTAGCCAAGGCTGTTCCCTCCATTGATGCCACCACTTGTCCCGAATTGATTAAACACATAGTTCTGCAATTTGGCTGCCAAGAACAAAATCTAACCGACATTGGCACTAGTTTACAAAATGAATTAGTCAGTAATATTTCACTATCTCTTGGCATAAAGAACCTAACAACCACGGCCTATAACCCACGGTGTAACGGGCTTGTAGAAGTTTCTAACTGAATATGGGGAACAGCTTACTGCTTGCGCAAACACAGATCAAACTAACTGTGATTTATACATAGCATTCATTTGTGTTAACTATAACACAAGTACCAATACTACGACGAAGTTTACCCCATTTTATTTTCTGCATGGAGTAGAAGCTGTCCTTCTGGTACAAGTTGTAGCATGTCAGTATTCTCAGAGAGGGCACAACAGGTGTCAGAAATTGCTTGAAGCAGGTGAGATGGCTAAACTAAACTTACTCCAGGCACAAAGTCCACAGAAAGTTGTATTTGACAGTTCCCACTAGAAAAACATGTTACATATCAATGATTGCGCATGGGTTTGTAACAGAGGGTGTTAAAAGGCTCTTACATACCGCTACTGCAGTCTCTACCAGGTCACTGATATACTTGGCGAATCTACAGTCCATATTCAAAGAAATAAAACAGAACCCTAAAGTACAACACAGTGTGTATTAGACACACCAAACTTGCATCTACGCACTAATTTAATGTCATTATGTCGATATTGAGTGTTATTTTCCCATGTATAGTTTTTAATATGTGTTCCACAATATGCTATAGTATCTGTGGCTCATTGTCTGAGACAAGCCACGTTCCATGCAGCACTGTGGCTGCTGTTCCAAACGCTACCAAGGGACTAGCTTCCACTGTAATTGGGGTGTGCTGACAGCGCTTGGACTCAGAATGTTTTACATGTGACAGGAAGCATCCAGCACGATGCTACTGTCTTTCATTCCTACGCATCATCGAACCTTCAGGGCACTACTGCACGCCTGTAGGCTGTGTGGTAGGGGGACCACTGCAGCAAACCCCATTCCTGGTGTTGCGCCATTCCAGCGGCCATGAGATGCTCTTCTCGCCACCCACCATGGTTGGCAATGGTATTCAGACACGACAAAGTTCTGTGCATGCGCCAGCTGTCACCATGGCAATGCAAGACAATGGTGGCTCTGAAGAAAAAGAGTGCGGCAGACATCCTGGTCCGCTCCGCCCACGTGGTCGCCAAGGCCGCACTTTTGTTATGTTTTATATTCACATCTGTTCAGTCACCGCCTGCGACCTTCAGGACACACACCGTTGTCTATTGAGCGTAGGTGGATATCGACGTAGTCTATGAGCTGAGTATAACTTTAGTTTATAAGATTTCCCTAAAGTTCCTGTCCATGCCAGCTACAATCGAATAACATTTACATGTGGTATGTGCTTACCAAAACTCCACGTCCTGCACACAAGGAAGAATTTTGTACAAGTACTTGCAGGGTATTGAGAATGGTGTATTGAGATATTACCACACTGACATCGGCACACAGTTTCGAAGCAAACGCCACATCCAGGTCATTGGGGATGTTGGTTCCTGGTGTTGCAATTTCCCCACAAATAAACACTTACACGCCCTCCTCGAAAATGATGCTATATTGGACGAACAGATCCAATCCCTTTCATGTAAAATTCAGACCACCAATGCGGCCCTTAACGTTAATTTTAAGGTCGGCAACAACATACAACACAAGGTCGAGACAAAGGTTAATTCTCTTTCTAAGGTGATAAATGGAATCACTATTGTTTTGAGAACACAACAAACTGCTATGAATAACATTAGCTTAATTGAAACACAGTTTAACTTGTTGGGGACGAGTGTTCTGAAACTCCTAAAAAATATGGTAATTGAGCATTCCATTCAGTTTTCCATCTATTGATGTCAATAACATTAATTACCGCTCAGCATGGTCAACAAGTCTCAGCTATCCACTGATTTGACTAATTTAAATTCACAGCTTTTAAAAATAAACCTAATGCTGAGCATTGGCATTTCAGATATTGTCAAGTATTATTCCCATGAGCTAACAGAATGCTCTTTTTCACAACAACAGCTAGTCATTAAGTTGCAAGTGCCAGTCACCAGTGTCAATGCCATGTGGAAAGTGTACAACTTAAAGTCAGTCCCTTATCGGTTTAACAACAATTCATGCACTATCTGAATGCCAGTGCCTGCCATTGCGATTGACCTCTCAACAGATACTGTCAAGGCAATCCCTCGCTCATCACATCTACCTCAGGATGTTGTATTCATCCCTCCAGAGTCCGTTTCATGTGATAATGGAAAATGTGTGAAATATGCAATGTTATTATCAGATGTTACATCACTCTTCTCGGCCTGCAAATTTCACTGCACTCCTGGCAATTCCTTTTCCATCATCATTATTATCTTTCCCCACCAATATGTTTTAACGAATCCCCCTTCTGGTACAATAGTACAATGTGTAAAAAAATCAGTCAACACGAACATCACCAATCACATATTAGGATCTGTCAATCTCCATGTACCACATAGCTGTAGGATTGCCACCCCTCACTCTATCCTTGTAGAGGCCACACACCTGCGTGATGTTCGTGCGCCAACCATGCCCCTGCAACAGACTGTCATCCCCGTTCATTGGATTACAGAGCAATCATTTCACTTGCCACAACTTTTCCTCGAGGATGGCATCCATTATTACAATGTAATGGCTGCACTTAATACTGACTGACATATTACACATACCTCGCCCAGTACTTCAAGAGATAACCCCAGTGTCTACGATTGGTAAGTCCAGGTCTACTTAACTGTTCTCGGTGCTAGACCCCACCCACTACGGTTATGTCTCCATGGGCGTGCTTCTTCTACTAGCATTTCTCTAATAACATTTTATATAAAGCTGATTAAATTAGCAGGGTTGCTTGCATGCATCAACCCTCCCCAGTGAGCTACTATTGCATGCAATGCAATAAACATAGATATCAAAACAAAAGAAAAGTGTGCGTACTTACAGACTCAGTCTGACACTACCTATATATTGTATCAATGTTCTAATCGAAGTGTAATTCCTTGTGTTCACAAGACTGCCAACTCTCAATTAATGTCTAATTATTATATTTTTTCTCTTTCTCACTCCTTAGTGTATGGAGTTTACAATGATAAACAGAGTCCCTTCAATGTGGATAGGGATAGTATTTCATTTTCAGACCAACAGGTCTTTACTTATTACTCAATTAATTTTAATACTAAGGATTCAATGCCTCCTGACATAGTTTGTTAGCTACAACAATTAATTATTTTACAAGTTGCAACCGATGTCTGAGTTTATATGCTTTGCTAATTGCATACCAGAACCCTGCACTAGCCGCAGTTATAATTATGGTGTGTATAATTTTTATTGGTGCTTCATCATCAGATAAAAAGCATCTTAGTAATTTCCTTATGATTGCAGGTTAATGAATTGGTATTTTAGTTACCTGTAAGATGAGTACTCCTTTATTATTCTCTACCCCTATCTGCAGATATCTTCCATATTGTTTCAATGTTGCATGTTTATTTGTCAATAAAACAAATTTTGTAAAACCAACAAGTGAGGCAATTGTTAACCTTTATTATATTTTAAGTGTAATAAGATTGCCATGGCATTATGTAATATTTTATTTTTAATAACTAATGCTTTTGTGATTTCCAATTATGTCAGTTTTCACTATAGGCCATCTAAGAGGTTATGTTGCCAAATCTACACACAGTTTAAATACATTATAATTGTTCAACCTTATACCTGACAAAAAGCGATCCAAAATCATTTCACCAAAATATGTGTTCAAGTGAAAATACTTTATTGCACCGAACTTTCAAGGGTGTTGCAGTGATAATCGCTGATTGAGCATTCATGTGGGCACAGACAGACACTACATAAATTTTCAAGTGCATCTCAACGTGTGAACTTTTAACGGCTACAGTTGCCATAATCAACCTCATGCAATAAACTGTCTCATGTCTTACCGCCACAGGCACATCTTATTGTAATTTTGTTAATAACGTTACAAACATGTATGGTTTAGGTTAAGTTTCTCATGTTCACTTATAAAAATGCTATAGCAAACCAATACGTAGGTTAACAGTCACCATGACATTAAACATATAATCTGATTTATTTTCAGTTTAACATTCCATTCAGTGTTTAGCATTACGAATTATATGTACTTATCTGCTTAGTTAAAAGACGACCTGTTTACGAACTCTAGAATATAAGTAACTTGATGTTGTAGAAAAATACACAGTCCATATTTTACGTCGCTTACTTCCGCCACATCACAAGTGTACTGCTAACAACTCAAGGCACACCGCCTGGTGCTGCCAACTGTCCAGTATTTGTTTTCTGTCGTACTGGCAGTAGCAGTACCAACAAAACTTTTGTTCCTCTTTTAAGTGTAATTCAATATTTCTATACTTAATAACTGGGAATTTAGCACACTAGTAAATATTTATAACTACTGTGTTTGAGCCAGCAGGCATAATGCCCTAAGATAATATTAATTTTTCAGTAATATTTCCCTGGAACGTTGTCGAGCATTCATTACAAAACAAGCAATCCAAATCTCCCTCCCCCATGTCCACCACCTAGTTTTGGGGGTCTTTTCTTTTAATGATTAAATGTGACGATGGTAACTCCCTCCCCCCCCCCCCCCCTGGGGATGATAAACACCGTGCACATGAGTTTTTCATTAAACCTTGTGGTTAACAAAGAAATTGTATTGTTTCTTTCATAACTAATGTCACTTAACTATTATTATTGCTATGATCTGCCTTGCCACTTGCTCAAAGAAATTTTAACATACGTGTTTCAAATTATAACTCAGTTATAACTCATTGTAAAATGGCGACTCGCACTTAGGGTTACATCCATGATACTGCTTTCTATTACTATCATGTATGCCACCATGTGTCTACATTCGTCGTTCCCTTGAACTCCTCGGCCTTATCACCACTACTACTACTATTACGTTCACAGATCCGAGATTCTTGTTTCTCTGACGTATTCCTTGGAATTCCTCACTCCTACCACTACTGCTACAGCCGGAGCTGCTGTTCTTTTGCCGGGGTTGGGGGTGGGGTGGAGTGTAGCAGCAACCAAGCGCCGCACACATACCACCTAAGGTACTGTGCACTATAGATTATGGGCAAGCAAAATGTTTGTAAAACATGCTCTAGATCACCAGCCTACCCCCAACATACCACAAATGACAGTGCATGTAAGAACAAAGTGTGAGTGCATAAGGTGTCAGAGGCGACATGAAGCAGAAGGCAACATACCAGACATTGGCCTAGAGAAGCTCTAGGTCCTTGCTGCAGTGAGTAAATTGGTGAGCATAACCTGCATAGTGGTAGTACGTAACACTTAGATCACGATTCCCCGTAATGTTCACGTTAACGTAATAATTCTGGCAGGGCTAGGGTCAACGCTTAACTACCATTAAATATAGTCTAATGATTGTGCAGTTAAGAGTATAAAAGATATACTAATATATTTTATATCTGTTCCTATCGAGTTGTTGCTTTGTATTAATTCATGCTACTTGCTGTTATAATAAATGTGTTATTTAATCCAGCATTCTCCCTTATTAGTTTGACCATCAGTAGTTATGTCCCCAGTAACACCTTCCTCTTCTACAGCGATAATATTGTGTTTGAGTTAGACCAAGTAAGTAACCATAGGAGAGTCAGTGGATTTTATGTTAAGGAAAGGAAGGAGTGTTACAGCGCGTACCAGCGACACTCCGAAGTGGGCAGCACGCGATTAGGTTACAAGGTAATAGACAACCAAAAACTTAACACTCATAATTACACATACACACCCCAGCCGGGCCAAACACGAACACGATCACGATCACGAATATGAACATGAACAAACAACTTGCCACTTTGATTCATTTATAAACAAACACCACTTGCAGCAGTAAGGCTAAATTATAAGAATTCCGCTCAAGTGAATACTAAGAGTAAGGGAAAGTAATTTAATTTATAAATTGCATATTAAATGTTATAATCACATTGTTTCTAAAATGATAAGTAAAGTAAGCATAAAATGAACTACCGAATTATGTTTATATATATTAATAATTATTTTATTCAATAAAAGCTAAGTAAATTTCAAACAAGCAAATTAATAAAAGTAATGAATGTCAATTATTAAATGATAAATATATTTAATTTATAACACAAATATATTGCTTCCTTATGTAGTTTATATGTCATGTATGTAGTTCGCAAATATAAATTAATTTATTCAAATCAAAGAGCTAGTACAGATGTTAGGAAAAACACTACTTAAATTGCCACATCGTTAACTGTAAGAAGAAGGATATAATATAAACTATTAAATTCAGTCTTAATAGTGTGAAAATTACAAATCACCTCTAGTAAAAATATAGAGGGTTAAAACAATTGTTTTCAAATCCTTGCACTATCGTGTTGTACATACTATATGAGAATATATTTTTCAAAATATAAATTAATATGGTCAACATAATAATATACAAATAATACCAAAAGGCAACACATAAATAATTCCTATATATAAAATATCAAAACATAAATAAGGATATAATATATTCACCTTAACAAATTTTGTAACGGGCAGAGACTTAAATGTTTTCAAATTTTGAAGTCATACATTATGTTGCAATGTCAACCCTTTTTAAACTTTCGCAAGACTTTAAAGAGAACAAGCTACGTTAGGTCAGTTAGGAAATCAAGCAGGCTGCCACGTTTGTGCCCTCACACTCAGCCGCGCATCCGCGAGGAAGTTCGCCCAGTAAAAGCAGAAGTTCAGGGTCATGGCCAGTAATATTGAACGCTGAGGCGTTTCCCAGTATTGAGAATACACACCAAAGTTGGAATCATGCAGTCAGCTGTACTCTTAAACGACAAACTACCATGTCTGCCTTATTTGAATAACTTACAATAAGCAGACAACCCGCTAACGGCAAGTAAGAAGGCAAGGTGGTTGCTTAACCCAAAATTTCCTTGTTGCGGCCTATCCTCCTACATATAATTTCCCATTGTAGTAATGATTCTACAAACAATCTTATTTCCGCTGCCAAGAAGCAGACGAAGACACTAAGGGGCTGACCACCGTAACTTATCGCCAAACCTCTGTCCCAGAGCTGGGGACCAGCTCTTATTTCGAGCGAGGCTTGCAACCACCCCAACCACGACAGTATTCAGGACGAGGCCACGAGCAGCGAGATGTCATTAAAACAATACATTCGTAAAAATCCGGGCCGCGTATTTAGCGCGCGTGGAGGACTGAAGCATGGCCTGTCTCTGACCAACCGCGAGACAACTGCCACCCGAAGACAGACGCGAGGGCGTACCAGGGCCGCCGATTCCGAGACATCTGCCTTCGGTATTATTTACAAGGTGACATCGTTCCAGTGAGTTACTGTAGCTGCTGTATACGGTTCTTATATTCTTAGATTTTGAAAAGAAAGTGTAGATACAGTTATCGTGACGCCAGAGTAGTAAAATGTATGTTAGGCACGAAAACATAAGAAACAGTAAAATAAGCAAACTATTATTTTATATTTAGTTTTTTTTTTTCGTTTCTAAACACTGTATTCGAGGCCAAGTATTCCAGAGGTGGAAAGCGGAAGCACTGGTTTGCCGGCCGCCAGTGAGGCGTTCTGCCCATCACCAGCCGCCACTCACCCACAGCTGCACTGTAAAAAAAATTATGTAAAATTCCTTTACATGTAAGGGAAGCTAATTACCTCTACATGTAAGATAAAATTACCTCTTAAGTACAGATTTAATTTACATAACAAGTAAACTATTTTTCCCCTTTAGTTCGAGAAAAAAGTACCTAACAAAAGTGAGGGGAAAATTGACAAAATTGTATAATAAAATTTTATTTCAAAATACCCCCGAGTATTAGTACTGTTTTTTTTTTATTACCTACATCCTCTGACGAATAGTAACCGAAACGTCAACAGTAAAATCCTCGACACTTGCTGGTGGGTGGGCGCGAACCATAATCCCTTATGACGATAGGCCCATGGGCTATCTATTACACCACGACGATAGCATGACAGCGTCAGTGAATATTAGCGTGTTGAAGTATTGTTTCTTCCACCCGTCCTCCCACTTAGCTGTGGAGACAATGATGAAGAGATGCACACATCGTAAGGTAATTTTCCCATCCAAGTATGGGATTTCCCACTATCAGGTACGTGAAATTTGTTCCATAGTGCGGTAATTTTACCTTACCCGCGTGGAAAACTTTGTTTCCTCACAAGTTTGCGAATATTACCTCACACTTGTCAGGTAATTTTCCCAATTTTTTTTTACAGTGTGCTTGAAGAGTCGAACGGTGTCGTGCTGTGACTAGCGTGCTGGCTTTAGGCCTACGGTGACCGTACTGTTCGTTCTCTGACATCTCTTAAGTCAAAAACTGTTTTTTGAATACTGAAACGTGGTTTAGAATCCGTAAATATAACATCATTTCATAACATTACGTTCTATTTCTGAATTACATAGTTAATATATCACATACATCAAGCATGGCGCGGGACAACACAATACACTCACTGCCGTCGCCTTCATTGCAGTTTTGTTGTTCTTGCGACTGTAATACCTCTTCCAGATTATAATTTCCAACTTTGAAACTTATCAGTCGTACAGATGATATTAATACGTGCCTCAATAAAACGTACACACAAATTAATTTTAACACGTGGTGTGGGCCTAATGTTGCTTTGAAAATAACGACTCTACGACATGAGACACGTTCCTGCCTTTGTAATTTTACACCTATTATTTCAGGTTCCGCAAAACAATGGTAATTGAAGTAATCAAGTACCATATTGGTAGCTACTCGTGTCAGATTGTCCGACTGCGCTTTTAGAATGTTGCCTTCCATTTTAGAGCTGCGGGTTCGCAACGTGCCGGGGCTGGCCGCCAGCGTATGAACAGTGAGGTAAAATTAATTTGACAGTGTTCCACATTCACGTGAGAGCAGCCACGAAAGTTGCTGTTTTAAAACTAAAATATCTTTGTCAAAACAGATATTCATGCAACAAACGGCGCATTTTAATTTTCACACGCATATGCAAACGTGTTCATACAATTTTCAACTATATTTACGAAATTTGTATGTTGCCTATTTATTCTATCTTGATGCGAAACAGTAACGCGAATTTCACATGTCCCTACTTACGATGAGAGATATATCATGACACCATTTCACTCGGCGTCATAGAACGGTATCGTATGACTTTACAGTCATATGCTTACTCAAGAATAAATAATTTTCTCACTGGTAGCTGCTCCTGTCTCATGTTCGACTCCGCCAAACGGAATAACGCCAACAGAATGCTACATGTTTACTATCGGTGCACAGTTCTGCAGGGCGTGTAAGATGAGCGGAGGTCCAATGACATATGTCAAACTAACGCATACAATTGTGACTCTTAGTCTATCGCAAAATTATAACGCGAAATGACGAGGTCTCTGTATCTCGTTCAACACGTTGAGTGGGCTATAGATTTACTAACAAATAAATACAAGCTGGAATGGAGTCTCCTGTTTCCACGATTGCATGACCATCAAATCTATTGGTATATGTATACCCATTTACAACCTTCCTATCTGTTCACACAACACCGGTCACCCCTACTACACGGTACAAGGTGCAGCACTTGCCGGATCTTTGCCAGAATAGTATCATTAGAAACCCGAGAATTTTCCGGTTTCATTTCTAGCAAGTTGGAATTCACACATATGTATAGGCTGTTCACGGTAAAATGAGCACTTTTGAAAGCCCTGCTTAAGATCTACTGGTATACACATTGCGTGTCCTTCTGCTTCATGTAAAATTAACATTGCCATGGGCCTCATCACTTTATTTATGCGTCGGTCAAGTGAAACTGTGAAATTAATAGAAAAGTAAATATTGTACAAATCTGCTCATTTCTACTCTTCGATGCATTAAAAAAAGAACGGAAACCGAAAGAAATAATTTAAGTTATCACAAATGGTTACCTAGCACTTTTTATTTCTTCGTTAATATATGGAATTACTTTCCGTCCACCGTTAGCAACTTTACTGGTTTCATGTTACTCGGTGCGCCCATTAAAATATATGCAGGTAGGAGAAGTGACTTTTTTCCAAGGTTCATTTTGAAAGTGCTCACTTTATCGTGAACAGCATTTATGTTCATGTTACGTTTGTAAGTGCTCGATGTGTTTTTTGACACTTCCTGGAGATAAATAAGCCAATAACAAACTTGCAATAAACAGTGCGCCCAACCACCACCTTTTACTACTACAACAATCAACCAATCAACAGTTGATATCTGTATGAGAGTATGTAAGTCTGCGAAATCTAGCCTACAGGTAACTGAACTCGCGAATTTATCTGGTCTCTAAGTATAATATACATCCCTGCCTGTTAATTGAATTATTTTATGTTTTTTGTGTTACTGACGGAGCATTACGTAGCAGAAAACCTTGTGAACACTGCTGTCGAAGTAATAGGTGGGACCGCGGTGATGTACGCGTCAGACTACTCGCCTCCCACCACGGCGAACCGGCTTCGATTCCCGACGGGATCATTTCCAGATTTTCCCATTTGGGAATAGTGCCGGATGATGCCTCCGGTTTACGGTTTTTTTGGGGTTTATCCCGTTTTCTTCACCCTTGCTTTCCTGCTCTGCTCCATCCTCACCTCCCTTCACCACCATCGGCTATCAAGCCTCGATTGTCAGATATACCCTAATGTCTCCACTCTACACTCCACCCTAAGTAATATTTCCTCATTAATGTATTTAAATGATGCAGAAGTAATGTTACGGCAATATACATACAACTCAGTTCAATTCAGGTGACGTAATAATACTATAGGCATTGGTTTCTCGCGAAAAGACCTGAGTTCACGTTATATCGCAACGCTATACGCATATAACAAACAGTTACTTAAGTTACTTGTCCTTCATTGGGTGTTGTGTTCATGAGAAGCCGTTTCCCTAACTGACAACGTCGCTCAGAAACTTACAACTTCTCGAGTAACTCCCTGTGATTCGCCGGTAGGCAGTTGACAAATGCCAGGTCATCATGCATCCAGTCAAGGTAGGTAAATATTTCTATGGGGTTTTCAAATATACATTGTCTCGAAATCTTTACGCGAAATATCACTGCCTCTAAATATATGGCGTGTTAAGTGTGATTTCAGACTATTTTGAATAAATAGACGATTGTTAGGGACCTGCAAAATTCGCGTTATTCTTTGGCATGACGCTAACGTTCACAACCCTGAGTACTGAACATGTTGTTAGATCATTGGTTGATGCCTGGGTGTGAAGCCAGTCCCCTTCTGTCAAGACTGTTAATTATTCGAGCACACCATCATGACGTGCGTATTCATTGGCGCAAAATTTTTCAGGGCGTGTTAAATTAAGTGTGATGCAATGAAAAACATAATGCAATTTATACGGGCTTAAAATACAACTTGTTGCCAGAAAATAACACGAATTTGGTAGGTCTCTGACGATGGTATATTGCGAAGAAAGATGAATGTTTATTAGAATTCTACGTACTGCGAACATGCCCGACAGATTTCTCCCGTTATTGGCTACCACGCATGTATGAAGCCACTACACATTTCACTGGACCAGTGAGGATGCTGATACTCCACAGAAGAACGTTTGTAATTTGTGTGTAAAGAACTTGACAGAGTCAAAAGCTTTGTAATCAAGCTAGAACAATACGGGAAATATGTTGGCTCAAATTTTTTTTCGTGATTTTCCTGTTTCTTGATGCATATGCAGAGACTTGCACAATTGTAGTTATTAAACAAATTCACAAAAAAAATTGATCAGACTGAAGGTGGCAACGCAAGGGCACATAAGTGGGTAGATGCACAGGACATTGTAGTAGTGTGTGTACAGGAAAAATCACCCATGCCAAGTATGTATTTTAGGGAACCAACTCTTCCAGGATGGACTTAGAAAGATTGTTGAGTTGAGAGGTTTGGCTGGCTTTTAAGGGCCCCGCCTACCTGGCACTTGAACTCGTTGCAGGGTGCTTGAAATACATACACGTTTTTCCACGAAACTATTAAACATGTGACCAATGGGCTTTTCTGCGGAAAGAACACACACTTCAGACGAAGACTGTTAAGCACTTTCAAAACGTCACACACGTTAGAAACACCTCTTTATTGTACTTCAAAAAGGCTAAAAACGGCTTTTTCAAAGCACTTTGTCTCAAAATATATGCATCACATTCATACAAAACTACTCAAGGGCCCTGCATCGAACATTCCAACAGACTTCCACAAATAAAATAATAGGGTCACCTCTGAAAGTCCCAAAGGTACTGAACCATCTCCCTCAGCATTTCAAATAACACGTCGGTGGTCGATAATACCTCAACAACACATAACCTGCAATACCGAGGAAGGTAATAGCAAGGAGTGTATTTAGTTGCGCTTGTCTGTGTTTCGTTAAAGGAGAATATATATATATATATATATATATATATATATATATATATATATATATATATATATATATATATATATTTATTTATTTATTTATTTATTTATTTATTTATTTATTTATTTATTTAAATTAACATTCCATTAATTATCCATGCAGTCAAAATTTAAATAATACTATTATGTGGTCATTATGCACATCACCAACTCCGTATTCTTATGGGCAAAGAAAAGACAATTATGAAACGACAAAACACTTTAGTCGTATGGGATTGACAAATTTAATATTTCCTTAAATATGTGTATAATATTAGTACAGTTGTTGGAGTATTTTCGTTACATATAATTATTTTGTAGTATTACTTAATATCAGGTTGCTTGTTATTGCTGGTTATGTTTGAAACCAAAGAAACGGCATCAAAAGTGCATTACAAATTACGTTAAAATAAGCAAGATTTTAAATAAAATTTATATAGAATGAAAACCGATTAACTTGAAAAACAAATAAATTGAGAGAACAAATCAATTGAGAGAAATTAAATTGAGGTGCACCCCAGAAAGTTCTGCTTAAAATTTATATTAATTATTATTACTTTGTTTTCATTATGTATTCAGATATTTTTAATGCTTCTATATAAAACCAAAAGTATGATTATGTATTTTACAATGTCCAAAGATTGGCGATGACCACAACCATAGTGTCAACCTACATTTTTCACATAAAAAAAAATATTAAATCTGATTTATTTCCTGGATTATATTTTGAGGCGAAGACACTTCGTTTTCCACTCATTCGGAATACGCGGGGGTACAACAATTCGTGGTGATGGTCAAACACCGCCACACGGAAATTTCCGCTACAACATGGCAGAAGGTAACTTCGGTCGTACAGCAAACAGTAAACAGCTAGCCCCGAAGGTCGACCTCACTAAGAGACAAATTAATATACAAAATAACAATACACTGTAAAGAATTTTCTGGTAAACTTCCTAAACTGTAATGGAAGTTTTTAACCTATACACTGTATGGTAATAATACCACACATCAAGCTGCAGATAGAGGAATGTTTAGCAGCGCTACTATACAAAACTGGTAACTTCCCTATGCATTTTGACTGTTTCCTGAGCAAATGTAGGAACACTACGATGAATGTATAGGGGAACACATTGTCATTCCTGCTTTCTTATTAGGCGTATACACTGGTACAGTACATTTCCAAATAATTTCTTAGAATATAATGCATCGGTAGAAATTGCGTTAACACATTCCCGAGGTAATAACAGTAACATGCAACTTACCTAGGGCGATAGGAAAAGTCCTTAACGCATATTAAAGACGTTCTTCAGGAACAGTAATTAAAAAATTCAAGCCATAGTGAAATCTTGAGAATGAGGAGGGAAAAGACGTTATCATCTTTGAGCAAACAGAACATTGGCATAAGTAACGATACAACTATCGATATAAATGGTTACTGTGGTCACAGTTACATTCATATGCTCATGTGATAAAATATAATCAATTTTAAACTCCGGAATACTTAATTATTTTGATGAGAAATTTAACGGCAGCTGATAATATGATTCAAATAATATTACAAACACAAGGGTAATATAATTATATGATTTACAAAAAGTACTGCCCTCGTTTAATACCATATATAAATTCACATTAATAGTGATTAATTACTAACATATGTTGCTGCCACCTATAGTGAAACGAACTCAACAGAGAAAAGAAAATGCCAAATAATGATGCAAATAGTGAATAACTTAAACAATATTAGTGCTAAACTAAATTTAACGTTTTACAAATGGCCAATTCTTACTTTACATAAATAGCACACATTAAACATTAAAATTCAATGAAATTCCATTACAAATTTAAGTTGGAATATAGAAATGAGATAATTGGCTGCAGCTATATTTAAGTGTAGGATATTGCCACAAAAAGAAAACTTTACCTCAAAAAGGCAAAGACACAAAAATGCAAAAAAAGTAAGAAAAGAACACAAGCAAAATGCTTATGGTGCCACAAAAATGGCATAGTACGTGTAGTGCGAGAGAACACTGCACGCCTGTTCAGAGCGTTGCGTTTAGCGGTGATGGCGTACTTGATGAGCGTGGCAGTGTCAACATTATCCTTCCGGTGCTTCTCGGTCTCAAACGCGGAAAAAAGCTCCAGGTAGGCGGGGGCCTTAACAAAGAGTTCTTGAGAGCCAGTTAGGGTGAAGTGAGGTGAGCCTCCTGAGGAAGATCCTGCTACAGCTAACTGGCCCTCCAAATACGCTGTAGTTGCCGCTGGCCGAAGTTGCCGTCCAGCTGGGCATTATCCTGCTAGAAAATGGAGTTATCAAGCTGAACCAAGACGGGAAGCGCACATAGTCGCAGAATTTCCTCGACGTATCGCTGCGCCGTCAGGGTTCCTTCAGTCACCACCAGTGGCGGGCGTGAATCGTAGGAAATGGCACCACACACCACGACACACCTCGTTGGGATGGTGGCTACAATGAAGCTTGGATTACAGCACTAGCCAGGAAGTCTACAGACTCGAATTCGGCGGTCGTCTATATCCAGACAGAACGCAACTAATGGCCAATCTGTAAGTTGCCATGCTGCCCGTTCCTGGCAGAAGGTCAAGCGTGCTCGGCGATGCTCAGGTCATAATGGTAGACGCCGTAAAGGACGCAACGATTTCACATTCCACTCTGCTAGTCGCGTGGATATGTCAATGTGCTGGACACAGGCGTATCCCCAGCTGCGGTGACATGTCTTTGGTTGGTACGCATTGGTCCGTGGAGTGCTTACGGCCTGTCGCACGATGAAACGATCCTCCCTGCTGGTGGTCCACCGGGGTCGACCCGAGCCTTCTCGACATGTATGTGAGACCCTCCTGTTCCCGCTGCATCCAACACCGACTCACAGTGTAAGCAAAACGGTTCAAGTGGCGAGCAATGCGCCGAAAAGTCTGTCTAACTTGGCTCTCGGAGGCCGACACACCCAGCTGGGCAAAGGATTGTCGAATGCGCCGTTGAGACATACTGCGTGTTCACTGAACTTGTTTCTGTTTCTCACACTCCTACTAAGGCCTTATTCGGTGTCTTGCAGTTAGGAACGAAGGAGGGTCATATATGCCCTCTTGTGGCACATCCGAGCGAGAAAATCGCAATAAACGCAAACTCCGGGCTATTAAGACACTGTGTGGCAACCTTCAATTTACTCCCACGATTCATTCATGGTGATAATTTTTTTTTTGTAAAGTTAGTGTATTTAGCACCGTGCTAGTCTTCACTCCCCTGTACCTACTTGTTGGCAATCATGACTTCATTGGTTACTGGCAACTTTTTCGGTCGTTTACATACGTGCTCACCTTGCTAGAGATCGTGTTTTTAAACCATCGAACGAGGGACTGCCGATTTTCGCGAAAAGAGTTCTTGCTAAGTAATATTTAATGACACTTTACTCAGACTCCTATTCGCAAATTGATTGTTTTAACATTTACGCGTCTTAGGCGTCTATCCGCGAATAAATAGACTTTACCAAATTCTGATTGGCCCAGTAAAATACCACACTGTATTCTGCAGAAGACACGCATCCATCGAACAACCGAAAACTGCATGTTTTCAAGTGCAGTATTGAAACATAGCATGAGTAGAACTCTTTTTTGCTGACATCAGGTGTACCTGCATCTCGATTTTACACATATACAAAGGTTTTGTTTAATCAAAGTTTGGTTTAATGCAACCAAGTTAATTGTTTTATAGGGACAATTAAATATTTTGTTATAGAAATTAAATTATTTTGCTTTTCTTATTTGGTTGCCCCACTCAAAGATTTTATTGATGTAACTAAATATTTGGTTGGGTCTATGTACGTTAAAAAATCTCTGTTAAAATAAAAAAATTATAAGCCCGATCGAGAATCGAATCTGGATCTTTTGAGCCCGAGCACTGCGTCAGATAAACTGACTACAGATGAAATCGAAATGGTTTAAAATAATTTTACATTTGAAGATTTAAGCCCCAGTCACACTGTCAATTTTTCGCCTTCGAGTATATTTGAGAACAAAATCTGAAGACCAAATATGGCCATCTAATTTTTTCTTCTAACAAATTTTATCAAATAATCTTGAATGTGTTTGAAAATGTGTCACACTGTAAATTTTTTATTTACTGGGAGAATCTAATTTGAATAATAATTTACACATTATTATCTTCATAGTGAGATATTGCTTTTGATTTTCCATGCATTCCATTATTACGAGAAGAAATGTAAGGAACATTATAATTTATTTTCGCTTCTTTACTAAATTCAATTTTTTTTTTTATCAGAGATGTTTCCTGCACAATTAAATTTAATGCCTTTGAGTTCGTAATATTATGTGCAATATTTATTAAAAATAGAATTCATGCCCAGACACCTTCTACATAAATTAATTATCTTCATAACCTACTTCATTTCCAGCAATTATTCGTTATTTTAAAGTTTCTTGTCGTCCATTTTTGTCGTTCAAAATTCTTATTGGCTGACACCGTTAAACCCCGAAGAAATTTTACAACCGGTCCAATCTTCAAATGTTTGATGGAAACTGAAGCCATAAACTTTCTCAGACAAATATGCCTGCATGTATGACGTTTCGATGACGTCATAACTGTCCAACTTTATTTGACTAACTTTTTGGAAGCAGTTTGACGAAAAAAATTGGCAGTGTGACAGGGACATTACAGCATTATGTACTTTTTAGTTTCCTGTCAAACTGATTTTATTAGGATGTTTAATACCATTACTGAACATCAATAAGTGCACTCAAAAACACTGTTACTACACTAATTTTCATATAAAACTAAAGGCAAACTCTCTAGCTGTATTTTCGAAGGTAATCAAATGAGTGGCCAAACAAATACGTAATATATTTAAGTTGACAGTCTAATTTATTTTGGCCGAAGACAGAGGTTTTGTTAATTCAAGGGTGTATTTTTTAGATGGATATTTTTGTTATTTTGCAAGATTGATTTATTCATCAAAATATTTATGGGGCAACTAAATATATTTTCGGCCCTATACAAACAACGTCAGCTGGAACAAACCTTTATCTCAGCGTACTAAATAGGATGTGCCACCCATGTCTTCGCCCAACTAAATAATTCTAACGACCATATGATACATTTGGGAGTTCAGTCTGAATACACGCAATAACGCGATTTTCGCAGCTCTCGATGCACAAGGGCTTACATCTGATTCTCTCGCGACGTGACTGTCGCTAGGAACAAGTGTGTCAGTGCTCCAGGAAGGGAAGGGGGAGGGTTAGGAGGAAGGAGAGGCTTGTAGGAGGAAGTGTTTTGCAGTTGGGAGTGCACAATGACGAATGCTCAGTTGGACCCGGTGGGAGAGCTGTTGGCTCGTGGCTAATGCGATTGTCCGTCGGCTGGAATTCGCCGGTTATTTACAAGGCGAGCCCGGAGCAACAGATGCACGACGGCGCTAAGGGCAGGCCCTACGACACCCCCTCGACGCAGCGCGCGCCACCCTCTTGTGAAATTATAAAACGTTTAGTTCAAACACGGCTGGCTTGGCTCCAAGAGAGGGGTATGATGACAATGAAACAGCACTCGACAGTAGGGGGTTGTCGGTCCTTCTGGACGTCCCCTGCCGAACCAGAGTTACCCCCCCCCCCCCCAAACCCCGCGGCACCGTGCTAAAACGGCATATCCTATCGACCCCTGCACGCTCCACCAATTACCAAGCGACCCGGCGTGATTCCTGTAACACAGAGCAAACAACAGTACAGAGGTGAAACGTCCCGTGAACTGCAGCCGCACACGCCGGCAACTCAGCCAATAGGAAACATTTCGTTTCACGCAGTAGCCAATCAGACACAAGGTCCGTTCCCAAAGCTTCGCGCGACCACTCAACGAATTCTCGTCTGTATGCTCTACTAGAATGCGATCCCACCACGCTCACTCGCCGAATATGTTTCGGTTCGCGACGGATTCGGCAGCGTTTTCGAACTTGATGCACTTTAAACAAAAAGTCCTGCCCATATCTTGCACGTGTATGCAGAGCTTGTGCTGGAGACGCACAAGAAGATCGCCACGTCCTTCATACACTCAGACCAGGGGCGTCGGAAATGTTCGGTGACAGGGGGATTTGACTCAGTGTTGAAAACAAAAAATATATATATATATGTGTTACCAAAATTTTCTTTTTCTGGTCAATATCATGGTATTACAGAAGTGCCGTATTACAAAAGCAACTTTAAAACTGACATAAACGAATATTGAATAGAGAGAGAGAGAGAGAGAGAGAGAGAGAGAGAGAGACAGACAGACAGACAGACAGAGAGAGTAGCAATTTATCTAAAAAAATTTAATAGAAAAATTTTAAGTTTCTAATATATTTGTCTTCCTCATTTTTTGATTGAAAATAAAATTAAAAGTATATATTATATATATATATATATTCAGTTCACATATAACAGTTTTTATAACATTTCAGGGTTTAAAAAAATAATTAGGAATTGTTCTGACTTCCAAATATTTTCCTTCTTTCTTATGTTCTTGAAACAAATTCGTCTAAAAGACTGCCTTAGTTGATATCTTCCATGTATCTTCTGCATGTACATGAAGAAGAAGCTGTGAAAGTCTCTTCTGCGACATCGTTGACCTGAGGTAAGACTTGATGCGCTTAAGAGAGCTGAATAACCTTTCACAAGATGCAGATGTGGCTGGCAGTGTCAATAGGAGAATTACGAGACGCTCTACTTCATCCAGCATTTTGCGGCATATTTTAAGCTGAATGCGTAAATGAATCTGCGAGCTCCTTCACGTTTTTCACACGTAGACAGATGACACTTGAAAGAATCTTTAGCTGTGCAGCTGACATATCTAGGTCCAAAGTCATCCTTATGTACTCCTAGAAAGTTTTCCAGTTGATCTGTAGACGAATCATCCCCTGGTTGTCTCAGCAGAATCGCTTCTAGCTTGGCAAGTTGTTCCATACCTTGGCTGGTTGAAGCGGCGCTGCAGCTCATTCTTTAGCCAGTCTAGAACGGAAATGAACTTCTGGCGAATACGAGTTTTCTCGTCGATCTGAACGTCTGGTGCTCGGCCTTCATTTCTTCCAAATACCCGAATCTGGCAGGGATTCTGAATCGTGGGATGTGAGGCATTCCTAGCTCAAGGTTCTCTTCATGTCCTTATTACTCAGTTTCTTTCCAAATGCGTTCAAAATCAGCCTCGCCCATTCCATTATACAGGTCCCAAAGAACTTGCTTGCTTAGCGCCACTTGCTGCATATCCTTGACTCTGCAGGGACTTAGCAAGCTGCTCAGCAGGTTCGCACACAGATAGAGCTATACTGATCGCCAGTAGAAATTGTAATTGTCTCATTTTTCTCAGTTAACCCTTCAGAGTTGATTTTCGTTCGTCTGAGTTTTTGCAAATTTGTCCGCTAAAATCAAAATCAGAGTTTCCATCACACGTGCATAATTTTCGGAAAATCTACGGAGAGCTTTAGCACGCACACGCCAGCGTGTAGGGACATAGAGAGAGAAGGTTTTTGGCTGCGACTGGAAGGCATTCACTTTGCGAGTAAGGCCTGACAACCACGCCCGCGTATTTATTCTTCCTCTTAGAATATTCAAGAATTGTGTTTGAAACTTCTTTAACAAGTGTCAAGGCATCTGAAATTATGCTGCATCTCTTTTAAACTTCTTGAAGCACTAGGTCTAGTGAGTGGTTAGAGCAGTGTACGAATAAAGACTTCTTCTCAGACTTCGGCTGGTGTTCATTTAAATTATTTGCCTTTTCAAAGAAACTTGTAGTTTTCCTGACTTTTGAATATTTAGGACCAGAAGTTTGCCGATACACCTTCTTTTCGCTTCCTGATCCACGTCATACCAATGCCAATCACATACAGCACACAAATAATAAATACGTTACTTCCATGCCTCCCGCTGCTCCGTTCTTCGAATGCTTATCACCTTTTACAGTCGATAACAGAACACAAACTTTTTTTTTTACCGTTGGCTTGGTATATTATTAGTTTGCGGGTCAAGTTTCAACCACTCCGCAGCCATTTGCCAGACACTGAAGAATACTTCAGGGAGAAAACCACGGTTGCCATGCCGTGCTGTACTGCACCGACTCAGTAGGTTTCTGCTTTAGTCATCCAGTTACTTCCCCAATGGGGTAAGAACTGGAAAATATGAAGGACGAGAAGTATGTTGAGATACTTTAGAGTTGCATCGTATTAGCTTCCTGAAGTATGTTTTTTTTTTTCATTTCGGATGAAGACGAATACATTGTATACATTGTGCACGTAACGCAAATGAATGGGAGTTTTGACGTGTCCTGTAAGCTACAAGGTTCAGTGGTCAGCGATCTTAAGTGCAAACTGAGAAAAATGTTTTGTTGAATGAAACGAAGTTTGTTTAGCGCAACCAAATTGATTGTATCGGGGCAGTGAACTATTTCGTTTCTGAAACCAAATTATTCTGTTGTTCTTAATTGGTCGCCCCAAATAAATATTTGGTTTATGCAACTAAAGATTTTTTTGACTCTATGTAAAGAAAACGGTTTCGCTTAACATAACATAAAAGTTGAAAGCTTGACCAAGAATGGAAACTAGATCATCTGAGTCCTTAGTCTTAATAACCTCAGCTAGTGTAACTACTGATAAAGTTAGAATGTTTTTAAATACACACATTTCAAATACTGGACAACTTGTGTAAATAAATATCTCAATTTTTATAGTTTACTTTTTAGTTTTCTGTTGAATTGTTTTTAGCGGTATTTTTGTACCTTAAACAAGCATCAATATCCTAAATGTCACAAAAATGCAAACAATCACTCGAGCTATATATTCAAACGAAGACAATCAGTGAATGGCCACAGAAATATATACAGTTGATTCAACTTAATAATTTGATCACCGCCTAATTTATTTTGGCCCCATACACACGTTTTGTTTATTAAAAACGTATATTAGGTTGGATGAACAAAATTAATTTCGTTTCTTATCAAGTTTGTTTTCTTTTCAAGCAAATGTTTTTTAGGCAACTAACAAAATTTTAGACCCTATACGAACAATTTTTTTTGTTTGATGTCCTCTGAGTGTAGGTAACTGATTCGTGAAACCATGTTATATATGTTTGTTATGATTAGTTCATGTTACTACAGCTAAAAACAAAACCTACAGCTGATTGTTTGTGAAAACGGAACAAGTGTTGCGTTGAATTAAGAACAGCACGTATCATAATGTTTCATGCACTGAGAAAAATATGTGTTGTGGGAACCGAATTGCTGTACTCGTAACTAGCGGCACCTGTTTTTTCGCGAAAACATTTCAAGGGAAGTTTAGTTCAGAACGACTTCTGTGATTGGACCATTTGAATGGCTACGCGTCTAATCTGTCTGCCCACAAATCACGTACGGACACTGTCAGAGAAACTTCATTCTGATTGGCTCACTCATGTAACATACTCTTTTCAAACAAAGACAAGTTGCCTATAGCCAAAGAAAGGCTGCAAGCGTACACATAAGATGTTGAGTGTGGAGCTGAATTCTACTGACAAATTATGCAAAATCAAGTGGGAAATATATGTGACTCTTTTTAAATAACAAAAATGGCTCTATTGTTTTACTTCGCCAGGAATCATCATTTTCGTTCAAAACGCGCACAAATCTTTCATTGGCAGCTATGTTTCAGGTGTGTAGGCGATGCCAATACATCCTGCAGGTAATTTTCCACCGATTGTATCCAGAAACTAACATGCTGCTTCAGTATTTTGAGCTTATTAATGTATTATACATGTTGTTTACAGTAAGTGTTAAAAAAAAGTCCTCCGCCACCGTACTTGAATGGACACAGAAGCATGCCATAGACGCATGTAGGTAAAGGCTGTTCACGATAAAATGAGAACTTTTGAAATCAACTTTAGAAAAAGTCACTGTCCATACCTGCATATATTTTAACGGCCGCAATGAGTGACATGTGTCCAGTAAAGTTGGCAACTATGAACGGGAAAGTAGTTCCCTATATTAAAGTCAAACAAAAAGTGTTAGGTAACCATTTGTGATAACTTAAATAATTTATCTCGTTTTCTGTCATTTTTCATGCATTTAAGTGTAAAAATTGCCACATTTGTACAATATTAACTTTTTTGATAATTGCACAGTTTTACTTGACTGACGCACCAATAAGGTGACGAGGCCCATGGTAATGTTAATTTTACATCAGGCGGAAGAACACACAACGTGTATACAAGTTGATCTTAAGCAGGGCTTTCAAATGTGCTCATTTTACCGTGAACAGCCTATACTATTGCTTATGTGCTGGGCATTGTATCGTTACAGCCAAAGCTTTGTATACATTTTACACGAAAACGCTGGATCCTGGGTAGTGACAAAAAAAGGATCATTTCTGTTAACCACGTTATACTGCTCAAGCAGCCAGCACCAAACGTTCGCAAATTCTAATGGCAACCAAGTTGTATACAACAAGAGAGTGGCCACCGATGCTATTTTCATTAACGTGGAAGGTATGAATGAGAGTTTGGATTTAGGTCGAAGATCTCGATAAAGCAATGTTAGAAAAATTGTAATTTAATTTAACTTCGTTTACTGTATTTCGAAGGAAAAAAACACAGTTTTGAAACTCAATTTGGAAATGCGTTATATATATCGTAATATTCAGTTTAGGTAAAAATTATCCCATGTATATTTCCCACTTGATTTTGCATAAGGACTCGCCTCCCGAAGTTTGTCCGTTGCATTCAGCCCCATTGTGTATAGTGAGAGCAATCAGACTGGTTGTTGGTACCATCTAAATATCAACGTAGATAATAATGACATCAGAGCTCTATGTTGTATTCATGTCTATTATTGTATCTGCAACTACGAATATAGTTCCAGCAGAAGAGATCACTGTCCCTACTACAGGACAAATATTCCCATCCTACACAATAACTTCAGCAATATTTAGATTGTTACTACATAAAGAGCGCTGCAATAAATTTACAGAACGTTCTTATTCTGGGAAAAATGTTTGGTTGCTGCTATCCTGAAAACAGATTATAGAACTGTTTTTTTTTTTGTCACTTCTCTGCTGATTTTTCTAGTGTTTTTTTTTTTTTTTTTTACATTTGAAACAGAAAATTAAATTGATTCTGAACGTTTTAAAAAAGTGGACTATTAATACTTCAAGTGCTGCATTCTTTGAAATCACCGGCAACGTGATATATCGTCGCCAGCAGTTTAAATAATTTTATTTTAATTCTGTAGTGATGATATTGTTGAATCTAATTTAAAAGTTCGTTGGTTATTCTGCATTGTTGATGATAATTACAAGAACAAGCAAATCATGTAATTATAAAATACGATATATTGTAAATTAAAATAGGAGACCAGTTCTCGTCAAAAATCATGGAAAATAATCGCAAAAAAATATAAATTCACTATTTTTTACCTACTTATTTTGCATAAATTTTCGCCTGTGGAAGGAATTCGTAGTAGTGATGACATGGCGTAAACTCATTTGGTTTAATTCGAATAATGCGCCACCAGACCTCGACTGGTTTATTATTGTACGTGCTGAAACTCTTCACTGGGAATATGAAAGAAGGCCAGCCATTAAAGATGAACTTTTCTAAAAAACTGAAGTAATTGAAATTTCGTCCGATATGGTTGGCGAAAACAGCCATCCATTTGTAATCCTATCAGACACGTCACCAAATGAAACATGTGTAATCCTATCAGACACGTCACCAAATGAAACATATGTAATCCTATCAGACACGTCACCAAATGAAACATATGTAATCCTATCAGACACGTCACCAAATGAAACATATGTAATCCTATCAGACACGTCACCAAATGAAACATGATTTTTAAGAACGCAATAATCAAAAGGTTCATTCTAAATCTCAATCGGTGATTTCAATCAGTAGAATCATTTTACTTAATCTTCAGATAATGAGCTGTTATCTACTAGCGGATCAGTGGAATGCACTGAGGTTCAACTAGTTTTTTCCATGCCAGTGCAATTCACAAGTAAAGGCTGTTCACGGTAAAGTGAGCACTTTTCAAATAAACCTTAGAAAAACTCACTGCCCCTACCTGCATACATTTTAACGGGTGCACTTGAGTGACATGCACCTAGTAAACTTGGCAACGATGGATGGGAGTTAGTTCTTTATATTAACGTCGAATAAAAACCGTTAGCTAATCATTTGTGATAACTCAAACCATTTCTTTCGCTTTCTGTTAGTTTTTAAAGCACCGAAGTGTAAAAATGAGCAGATTTGTAAAATATTATCTTTTCTAATAATTTCAGAGGTTCACTTGAATAAAGTGATGAAGCCCATGACAATGATATTCTTACATGAAGCGGAATAATACCCAACGTGCATACAAGTAGATTTTAATTAAAACTTTCAAAAGTGCTCATTTTACCGTGAATATCCTATAATCACTTTTAAATCAGTGAATATAAGCAACAAAAATTTTCTTTATATTTTTACTGATTCAAGTGCAGCATTTGCAACAGAACTGCAGTCTAATTCGCTGATTTATGGCATTTTTAAATGTTTCTATATTACAGTGTGAAAAAAAAAAAAAAAACAAATAAATTGTGCAGTGATTTATAGTTTCTTAAAATATGCAACTTTAGCATTGTGTGTGTGCGCGCGCGCGCGCGGGCGCACGTGCGTGTGTGTTTGTGTACATATATTGCATTTTTTATTAATGCACGTTTTATTTATTTTGTTGCTTTTCTCGTAAGCAGCGCCTCTAAGTGAGCAAATTCCAACTTTTAATGAACTTCGCCGTAATGTTATATTACGTTGGCAGCGCTCAAAGTGATAAACTAACAGGATGTTTTTACATTATCTTATGCAGGAAAAATTAATTAATTGTGCACGTTATAACTTGGCGTCATGTTTGCAGAGAGGCGGCAAGAAATGAAAGTTGTTACGATATACCTTTAGTCTATTGGCGGTTTCTTCAAATTGTATTTAATCAAATCTCTATAAAAAAAACGCCAAGTATGACGCGTTTATACTTGTGTTAACATAAAAGTACCGTATTTTTGGTTAATTTTAACTTTTACTTATATTTTTTTATGAATTGCGATATTTCATTTTAACTTTTATGAATAAATACAGAGAGAAAATAGGTGCGTTGATAATGTGTAGTAATAAATAGTTACTATGCACAATATTATTACACAGAGTGCGCGCGAATGTGGTGTGCTGGGCTTCTAGTGTAATAGTCTAAGCTTCCTTTGCATCAGTCGGAAGTAGAACTTTACCAGTGCTTCGAAAAATTTGGAAGTAACCGTGAATGGAGTATGGAATACAGAGTCAACGAAAGTTTGGTTGATAAACTCGTGGATACAAGCAAATCATTTCTAACCTGTCTTGAACGTCTGTAAATTATATGCACCAATGTTAATCAAAAAACGCAGTGAGCTCTTCATGGGCAGGTTAAAAAAGAAATGAGAAAACTGAAGGGCGACAACAATTGACATGTTAAGTTATTAGTAGGGACGACTAGAAGGAGGTGTCTGATTTTCGCGGAAATATTTCGTGACCAGTTGCAATTAAGACACACATTTCCAACTGGAATGATTTTGATAAGGGCTGTTCACAGTAAGGTGCTCATTAAAAAAAAACTTTCGAAAGAAATACTACTTGTAATAACGTATACGCCAAAGTGCACATTTGAGTGCAGGTTTCCAGTATAATGTGCAAATGCATTGCCACTGAAGTCAGTGGTTCTGGTTTTATACACATAAGTATATATTATTTGCAACATTCGCGTTAATATTTTATGAGATCCTAGGCTTCAGACTCCTGTATCTACTTGAGCACAAGTAGTGTGACTCCATTGGCAGCTGGCAACTATATGGCGTCATTTACATGTCTAACCTCTTTACTGGAGATTGGTTTGCTCAAACTCTACGCATTTACTATTGACTAATATAGACCTTGAGACGTGCCACACATGTTGTCTGCCAATGGCGAAAGTCATAACCGCATACAGCATCTTGGAGTTCATTATGCCACCAAAAGATAACGCAAATTTTGAAGGTCGCTGCACATGCGTCAAATTCTCATTATAAGCACACATCACTAACTAAAATTTCAACGTATTCGCTTGGATGGAACATGAATAATGTGAGGTGGTCCATGACGATGACCAAGTGAGAGGTAAAGCATGTCCTAAGCAAGGCTTACAAAAGAGCTAAATTATCCCCGAAAAGCCTATTTTCACGCGTCCTACGAGTTTGCTATCAACAATCGAAGTAAACTAATTCTGAATGTCCCAATAAATATACGTGACTTCTGGGTGTTTTACTTGTTCGTTAAAATAAGTATAAAATTAAATGAAGTTACTTCCCCCTGAAATTAAGCTAGGTCTTCATAATTTCCTCCACTTTCCCATTATGACACCGGGCAAGGTCGACGCGCTGTAATTTACGCATGTGTGTGTGTGTATATATATATATATATATATACATATATATATATAATTTGTGGACAAATATAAACAAGAAATCCTAGTAAAAAAATGTTCGAAATTTTATATGGAATTTTTAAATTTCAATTGAAGTTTGTAAAACTGCGTCGGGATCCCGTAGCTACACGTACATGCGTGCAAATAAGTTGCATATCACGAAAGCGAACGAAATCTATTAGCTACGATGGAAACGTGTTCTCGCATACAGACGATCGCACCAATTCCATTCGCCTTTGTGTTATGCAACTTGTTGTGCACGCAGGTATGTGTAGCTGCCGACCACCGGCTTGTTATGCCTAACTTCACATTAAATTTAGAAAAATACTAGATGAGTTTTCCAAAATATTTCTACCAGTATTTCTTGTGCATATTAGTTCATCGTTGCTGTGGTTTGAATTTCGACATGTTATTAAAAAAAAAAAAAAAACTGGTTGATCTATACACAAACTGTTCACGATAGATTATGCACTTTTTGAAACCAACATCCGAGAAATTTAACTCATACTCGTAACTACATGTACACTACAGTACAAAATGGCATGCAGGTGCCCAGTTAAGACCTTACCATCAGCTTATTGGCTTATGTCACCGCTATCTTGGACCATGCCATAGTAGATAGTTAAAGTTCCTTCCCGCACACCACGGATCAGCAAGAGGCGAGAGGGCGCCGGCCGATTTTTCCATTTTTCTCTCAAATTTTCCATTTTTCCCCTCAACATCGTCCATTTTCAATCAAAATTTCCCATTCTCACTTAAAATTTCCCGTTTTTCCCTAAAATTTTTCAGTTTTTCTCTCAAAATAAGCCATGCCTTAGAATATTCAGTAGCGAGCCACAGAAAGGCAAAAACGAGCAAATTCAGGTTATTGGTGAGGCTCGTTATTGCTTTTAGACTAAACAACGAGGTATCTGATCAGTCGATAAAATACAATTATTAATTTTTTTAAATTAGAATATATTTTTATAATTTAGAAATTTTAAGGCATAAGTATTAAGTGTTATATATCACCGGACTCGCTTTATCAAGGCACATACGATCGTGATGTCATACTGTCATTTTGTTTTTGCACTTCACTCTATCATTCTCTCTTGTCTCTCTTTCTCTCTTGTTTCCCAACTACTCAAATTCGCTTTCTCTCTTTCCTTTCTTTCTTGTCTCTCCCAATTTCATCTATTTCTCTCTTTATCTCTGTTTCTCTCTTGTTTTCTAATTACTCAAATTCGCTTTCTCGCTTTCCTTTCTCTCTTGTCTCTCTCAGTCCATCACTTTCTCTCTTTCCTTTATCTTTCTCTCTTACTCTATTTCTATCTCTCTTTTTCTCTCTGTTCCTCTCTTTACTTTCTCTTTGTCTCTCTTTCTCTCTTGTCTTTCTCACATTCCATCTCTTTCTTTGCCTTTCTCTCTTGTCTCTCTAACTTTCCATATATTTTCTCAGAGTTCTCCTATTTTTTTCCTTTCGTTCTCTTTCATTCCATCTTGTCTTTCCCTCTCCATCTCTTTCTCTCTTTTCTCTCACATTCGTTCGACACCGCCATCTACGTAGTTCCTTCATCGCCTGCTAGAATGTGCGAATCGCCAGTATGTATATTTAATTACGAATTAAAAAATTTAATTTTCCTTACACGAGAAGGTATAAAAAATTATTGTGAAGAACATTCAATGCAGGACTTTGTAAAAACTATTCGAATTTTGAACCTTTAAAAATCAATTCAATAGATCGTTTTTAATAAATATATTTTTTAAATATTTTAATTTATTCATTTGGTTTTTACTGTTGTACGAAGAAAATAAAATTTATTTAAAATTAAGTCGCCAATTCTTGTAACCACACACATGCCGACAGGCCCGCGAGGCTGACAGGCCTAGACAGGGCAAGAGTGCAGTGACATCAATAGGCACCACGTGGGGAAAAGGGGTCGAGTGTTGACGACCTCCAAGCCAAGTGCGCGTGAACTTAAGTGATTGCTCGCACTGCTATGCAGCCTTGTCGAAAAAGATCATACACCTAGGAATCAATGCATTTATAAATAATTAAAATTCTTTTATTGACATTTGCTTTATTTATCATTCGAAAAATGCCAAAAAAATCTTTTAAAAAGCAGTTAAATATATTTAAAAATGTATTTTAATGTAAAATAGATTAAATAATTTAAATAATGTAAGTTTCACACTTTGCCATGAGAGCTGATAACATTAAAAAAAAGAAAATATCCTCACATAATGGCTTCGAAAACAAGACCTTTCAGTGATAATTCAGACATGCAGACCACTCAGTCACTGAGCTCACACTGAAGTGAGAGCTTAAAAGTTGTATATAAGTATCCAACCGAAGAAGCTGCATTCCCCTCGTAAAAATCAATTAATATATTTTTAAAATGTTATAATTATTTTAATTCAGCGCATATATGGCTTATGAACTATAATATTTTGAAGTTGTTTTTGTTTATTTAAAGGCAAGCTATGTACTGTATTATTACGTCTCGTTATTTCTTCAGTCAGGGCCAGGACATTAATTTACATGATGTGCATATATCAAGATTAATTGTTTTTAAATATTATTTTTAAATAATAATGAATCCAATCGGGCTGTAAACATATTTATAAGCAGGTGAATATAATTTGCCATCTCTTAGGGTCAGGCTTGTGAACTTGAGTATTGGAAGCATAATTTCCAACCAAGGGAATTTATTTGTGTAAGTCCTTTATAAGCATAGTGATTAGATTAACATTATACATGCTTCATAGTGCTTTTTGATAACGAGATCTTATTTATAAGAGACTGGTCTCAATACAGGATTTTAAAAAGAAATAAATATTCTGCATTCATTATTTATTTATTTTTATTTGACATTTTTAAGTTGCACAGAAATTCTATATAGGGTACAGCAAAAAGTTCTACCAACTTCATTTCTGGTATCTTCTATTGAAGACTAATTATTACACGATGTAGGTATCTAAAAATTATACACTACCTTGAAGGTTTTGTAGGAATAAAAGTATCCTACTCGGCTTCTCATTAAATATATGTTTATGTGACTAAACCAAGAACCACCAGTAGAAGTAGGCAGGATACAACTCCAGTGAGAAATTAAACTCTTTATATATATATAATATATATATTTACAAATTTCAGACTATGGATATAAAAACAGAGTCCATAAATTTTCCACACCAATCACTTAGTGTCTTTACAGCAGCATGCTCACTTTTCATGTACTGAATATAATCTTCTTATACGCAGCTCAAGACAGTCTATGCTAGCAAGCGTCCAACCAGAACCCTTAGCCATATATTCTTCTTCACAACAAAGTTTTCGTGCAAGGCATCTACAGCCCCTAGGATACTTACAACATCGTACAGTGCTTGATTCGCAGTCTTGAATTCTCGGCGACTGATAGCTTCATCCAAACGCTGAGGCTTTTAGTAGGTACACTCCAGCCAAACATTACATTTTATGGGACATTCTTCAAATTCTTCTGTTAATGGATTGATTATCCTTTGCTCAATGTGGTCCTGGCATTCACATATGTCTTTCGTTCCTACAAAGTTATTTCCAATCACATAATCCTTTAATGTGCCCTTGAATGCAGATTGTTTCAAGTAGAATCCGTTCGATGTGGTTTCTCCAGCATCTAGCACAGATCATTTCTTAGCTGCAGAATCTCTGTCTTTGCAGTTCTTCTCATTTATATTTAGGTTTCATCACCTTTTAACAGACGCTTGCACTTGCCACATCGTTGCATAGCACAGGAAGGACCATTCACACAAATTTTTTTTGTCATGCTTCCTCGCACTTTGGCTGTAGGCTAATATCTTGACCCAGGAACAGCAACGAAGCCTTGGCAAAGTCGTCGATGGCAGCACTGCTGTAGGTGTCCCATCCGAAGAAGTCGATAGCATTGTGCCAACCTCAGGCGTTTTAAGTACCAGCAACCTTTGCCTCTATAATATATTCCAGTTGCTTACTCGAACTGAGACGAAGTGTCTTTCACGACTTATACTGTCAAACTAAGATTCCTAGCTGGAACCTGGCTGCTTATATACCCGCACACAGGCACCATGTAACTCGTGCATGTCATCTGCTCTGCCAACCAAGGCCAGATTAAATATACTCATTGTTCATACATCTTACTATAACTGAAGCATACCTCAACAAATTAGTCCACATTGATCTTACCAAAAATTTATTTACTGCTCATACTTTCTGCTCTACTAGGCGACACCAGCCAAATATATACTAGTTATCATACCAATCAAACATCCATTATAACCCAAGTCATACCAGACCACCCAACACCCCAATCTTCTTTAAGCAAATAAAAATTATATTCAACCACACCATCCAATACACCAAGCATAATATCCATCATAACTCGGGCAACTATACAGCTTAGTCGAGCCCAAAACCTGGCACCCATTATACTTTTTCGACCAGCCAACACTGCTTATACTTACCAAACACGTCACCCACTATATATATATAGCATACCTCGTCCATTCATCTACAGACCATACAAAGCCAACACACAACTCCATACCAGTGACTCAAACAACTTATTCTCATACTATGCACCAAGCTGACTGACACCAGTAAAATTACACTTATCACTCATACCTCTAACTATAACTCAAGCATACCATAGCATTATAGTACTCACCGACCCACAGATACTGTCCACACTATTTGACATACACCAGCAATCGCAAAATAGATATACTGGAAAAAACATATCACCCAGCATGCCATCCATGTTAATAACACAAGCGTATCAAGCAAATGTATAGTCCAGACCAACCCACAACACAAACATTCTTACCATCAGTCAAACCATCATTACTAACTGATACCAGACCAACCAACAAACCATCACCCATAACCATAGAAAAACTCAGTTCAGCCACACCTACCAACACACCAAGTCCAATATCCATCATAACTCAAGTGTTTCAAGCAAATATGCAGTTGCGACCAGCCCATTACCTAACACCCATTACATATGCCAATCTTCACCTCCACCACCAACACAGGCACGACAGTTAGCACAGCAGGCACTGCAGTTAGCGCCACATACACTACAATCAGTAACATCAACACCAATAATGACTCCAAAATAACACCAAAATTGCCCACATGCACCACGCATTATAACTCAAGCATACCTAAACAATTCCGCCAACCCAAGCCTTAATAAAATGTCCCTACTGCCCAAACCATCTGCTCTATCAACCATAATCAGAATAATAATACTCACCACTCATACTGTCCTCTAGAATTCAAGCATACCTCAGCCATTAAGCCAATACAAACCTTGCCAAAAGTTTCTTACCTCCCATACAATCTTCTCTACCAATCGTTATTAGATAAAATATACTCAATACTCAAACTTATATCTTAAGAATTCAAGCATAACTCAGCACACACCCACTAAAATATACTAAAAATCGTAAGTAACATTACTACATTACAAAAAAAAATTCAAAATTTTTAATTATTTATTAATTTTCTGCAGCCTGTTAAGGCAATATTTCATTTTCTAGAAACAGATTCCTTACCTCTAACACCATAATATTAATTTAATTTACTTAGTAGCATCCCTTTCCGCACCACCAGCCATATTTAATTCAATATCGACTAACATTATCTTAAGAGCTTAGCATCTGCACAAAATTAAAACTTCAACTATAATATAATATCTGATGTCATAGTACATCTACTGATAAAAAATGCTAAATAGTTGTTCTTACAAAAATATCCCTACCAAATATTATAAATAATTTAACTGTAATATAATGTAATGATGATTATATGAACAGATCATAACTACCTAATATCCTTACCATTATACCATATCAGCTAAAAGAGCCATACAAACAAAGCTACCATCGAGACACTCCTATGAAATATTTCAGCAAATTATTCTAACCAACTATTCTCTCGTGTAATAACAACCACATGGTCAGATCATACAGAACATCCTTACAGACGAATCAACGATACCGAAATACCATGTCAATAGGTCATACAACAGGGCCAACAAATCGCATATTCCGGCCAAATATAACATTCTAACTATCAATACTCGCAAACCATATCACACCACACTGCTCATTTAGACAGTCCATAACATCATCTAATGACAAATATACTACCGTACCATACAGCCAGAATATACCAATTACCCTAACAAATATTCCAAATTCTAACCAGTCATACTATCGCACCATACCATCAAGTTGTAAAGACACAATACCAGCAAACCAATCATACAGGCAAACCATATCAACCATTGAACTAATAATATATAAACAAATCATTCCGACCAACAATTCTAGCAAACTATTCCATCTGATAATACCCACGATCCATACTGTTAGAACATACCACTGGGGTCAAGGTCAAAAGTCAAGATCACATCTTTCCAAGATGGCTGACTCTGATGTACCAACATGGTGGCCACCCCAGCTCCGGCGCTCCGATGCTCCGACATCCCATACCCTTGTGCCCAAAGGAACATTTTCGTACTACTGAAGATGTTTCACCTCATTTACATCAAATTTAAATGCAGTTTAAAGTTTGCCATCATGTCAACGAAATAGTGATGGTGCTTCAAGCATTTCCATTGCTTTTCAGTGCTCTCTAAAAATTGTTTTGTTTTTGCATCCCGTACAGAATATGTTGTGTGGGTGAGTAATTTATCCATTGTTAGTTGTTTTAATGTGTGAGAAATAATGGTTCCAGGAAGTTGGGCTATTAGTTGTTGCAAACAGCTATACCTGGACAAACATAATCTAATTTAATGTGTTTTTATTTTTATGAGTTTGGTCGGTCATTTTTTAATCTCTGGTTGCAGTAATTCCGGGTCGTTTATTGGTTTTATTCCCTTCTCGTTATATCAACAGCATGGATTTCAAGAAGTTTTTGTTGAAATTCAAACTTCAGGAAATAAAACTGAAACACCTAACTGAGAGGATTCAACCCTTAACCATAACCCCTAAAGCCACTGCCCAAGCTATTCACAATGTGAACGCATTCTGTCTCCAGATAAATGCAGTAGAGAGGGTTGTTAATTCCCTGTGTAATGATATATTACAGTTGGATCCACTTTCTGACCATGTTTTGCATGTATCCAATGCCTTGAATAATCGGGACCCCCTGTGTCGGAGCCCATTAGGGTATTACAGGGGTACGACTTCCAGAGCTTATTTAAGAGGACGACTTGCCAGGTCGTCCTCTTGCCAGGCTTTTATTAGCACGTCACTGTAAGAACAGCCATCGTGCTATTAATTGATTGCAGTTGAATGCGACCAATAGAAGAAGTTAAGCTCCTTCCAATCGCGGTGGGTGGAAGTGCAACCACCTCACCTATCAACAGTGTTTACCGGGTTTGCCGACACGCACCACCTTGATGGGGCCGATGCCTATCCAACCTCTACTCACTCACTGAGTAAATGTGTCCTCTTCTTGGCGGACCAGACTTGCGCCCCTTCGTAGGAAAGTATCCTTACTTTCCCAAGACTTTGAGGTGGTACCCAGCTCGGTTTCGGTAAGGGATTCCTCCAGGACGTCTCCCCCAAGCATTAGGGTAATCAACCATTGCCACCCAGAGTCCAACCCTTGATCAGCACTGCCGAGGCCGGGGCTAATACTGCTGATCCTCTGGGTACCCACGATTTATTCTGCACATTGCTGTGCGCTGCATACGGAGTTTTCACCCAAGAGAGGCCCAACACCTCCGGGACGCCAGACAATCCCTTCATTAGTGCTCCGCCACCTCGAGATCCACTACGAGCCTCGGCTTGGGACATGCAGCCGGCTCGCGGGTCATCACCGCAGGCGAGAAATGCAAGCCACCTCTGGGAGCAGCATGTACTCTCGCTGTGACCGATCACCAGTGCACTTGTGGGGCCGTCACGCGCCCAGCGCTTCGTCCTCTCTCCGTCAGCCACAGCGTTGTCCACAGTGTTTCCAGCCCTTACCATCATGGAGGTGGAGATGGACTTGAGCAAGAGAGGCTAGGTAATCGCATCTTAACTCATTTCCAGGGGATAGGGCTTGACCTGCTCGAGAATACACTTGCGGCCGGACCACGCTCATGCACCCAAGAGACAGGTCTCTACCGGAGGGATGAACGAGCAGGGACAATCGCTCTGCAGGGATCGCGATTTGTCCCACCAGGCAGAGCCTTACACCCATAACAGGTTTGTTACCCAATTCACCCTTCTGGCTCGACCCGGCCCACAGGGACCCAATTTCTGACCAGTTCGATGAAAGTATTCTCACAACCAAACACAATGAATTCTTCACTGTATTGTCGGTCACTCGGAGCCATTGATTTTCTTTTCTCGCCAGAAAAGTAGAAAAAACCGAACCAACATCAGCTGACACTGGTCAGTCTGTGAATGCGTGGCTCCCCAAAATAAATCCGCTTATCTTTTCTGGCCACGGTGATTACTTCGTTTCAAACACCTGTTATGGTAGCCATGTCGTCAAGTGCAGAAGAAACCATCAGTAATGCAGGAGACAATTGAGATAATATTCTTCAGCTCATCTGCATGGCATTGGCACGAGGAACAACGTCGTCCATGTCGTGGAATGGAACGAACTCGCTACCAGTAAGCAACCCACTACCATCAGTCAACCCGCATCCATCAGTCAACTCGTACCATTCTCCGGAATACAGTATGTTCTAGCCCGGCTTTGCAAGAGTCCCATCAGCTCCGACTTCGAAGACAGCGACACTGAAGAAGTGGCCCTCGCCGAATTTTCTCCATTCAGTTCAGAAAATGCGAACAGGTATAATGAACTGAACTGAGTGTACCGATGCAAAAGTTTTCGAGATGCTAGAGGTGTTCTGCTAATTTAATTTTGCGACCGCGCAATTCATTGGCTAGGCTGCTACGATGAGATCAAAGACTATTACGTACTAAATGCATTAACATGCGAATATAAAAACTGATACTTGAAAGTGTTTTGTACGAACTCTTCCGAAAAAGTAAATATTATTATGTGTGTAAATGGAAGGGGAAATAAGATGGACATAACCTTGTCGTGAAAAGGCAAGCCCTCAGCTCGGACGTTATAACACTCAGAATTACGGACAGCAACATACCGATGAGATAAGGTATGGCTAGCACAGCCTTTTTATACCTCGCTTAAAGATCGCAGACACAAGTGTCCACAGTTCCACGTGTCCTGTATCTGCTCCGTTTTGTAGTTGCAAGACAGTTTATAATTTTTCAGGTACTCGCATAGTTCGGGTGGAGGATACAAATTCACAAAACTGTCATAGTATACAGCATGTTTGCCATGTTTTAAGTAAGCTACCCAGTGCGTGCCGGGCCCGGCTGACATGCCCAGATTAATTATGGCACATTCGTTTCTCTTGGGTTTAGGGGGCAAAGCATCTCGCGTGAACACTCCACGAAAATGAGGTATCTTCAATTTGCTCGCAAACAGTTCTAAGTCCACATTCGTCAGTGGACATCTAGGCAGAGTCACTTTGATTTCCTTCTTCGATTTTTTCCGTTTTTTTCTCCGGTATTTGACCCTTTTCCCTGATACGGGTGACGAATATAGAGTCCTTCCCCATTTTTTTTTACTCAAGACGATAGTATCCAACGTTCTGTTATGGCGGTGAGTTTTTCTCTACCTGTTTTCGATCGTTCGATGCCCGCTTCACGGCACTAATGATATTCGTGACTGCTCCGGCGATACCGGCCAAAGTACCGATTGCAGGTATCAGTGAGTGCAAGAACCTGCCTATCTTGTTCTTCCCTTTCCTTTTGGTCTTTCGAAGGTGCTGCATGGGCTTTTGTTTGTACACAATATCATGCCTAGTTTCAGCTTGGCTTTCATTATGTTGGATAAGGCAGATGAATTTCTTTTTTCTTCGACCTTGTCTGCCTAGTATCAAGATCCTCATTTAGGGAGTAAGCGATGTTGTGTTGCTCACACCTCGTCCAACGTGTTGATAACTATGGCGATGATCTAGCTTGGTTCCACAGAACCTGGAATGTAAAGTTCGAATGGACGACACCATGACTGGGTCTCACTGCCTTTATCTTATGGTGAATCCAATTAAACTGACCTACAAAAGATAAATATTCTTATTTTATACTTTATTGTTTCAGTATCAGTCTAGATTTGGATCAGAATGGATGCAATGATACATCTGCTGTGCCGCTTCTGTGGTAAAGCATTTGGCAGAATTTATTATGAAACGAAATAACGACCTGTATGATGAAAACTTCGAGAATGTCATTTCAGTGGAAACTCTGCCAGAGGCAGTTTTCTCGGAGCGAGGCTTTAAAGAAACATTCTAAATCTTGTAGCTCTGGTTCTCTGCAAATACAATTAGCACCGCACTCACCACAAGATAGTAGTGGTAACATACATATTATAAAACAAATTTTTACTCTACCCATATGCATTCATGCTGAAGATGATATTTCTCACAAATCACATCACAGTGCCCTGTTTCCTACTAGCATGAGATGGCCTGATTTGTGGCCCGTCGGGTTGCGGGAAAAGCATGAATCCTACTGAGCCTGCTGGAGGAACTGAATGGCATTTACTTCGATAACGTGTATGTTTATTCTAAATCGCTCCAGCAACCGAAATTCCAGCGACTGACACGAGTACTGCACACCATGGAGGGTATGAATTAGTTCCCCTACAGCGATAATGAAGCCATCGTGCCACCGAGCGAAGCTCTTCCAAAGTCGATATTTGTCTTCAACGAGATTGCCTGCAAAAAGCAAACTTGCTTCCAAGAATACTTTGGTATTAGAGACGGTACGCGAACATGGACTGTGTGTAACTCGGCCAGACTTATTCACGCATACCCAAACAACTAATTCGCTATAATACTAATGTGTTGGTGCTGTTTCGCATGGATGACACTAATTTACGTCGCGTTTACGACGATCACGTCAATGCGGACATGACATTTGCAGAATTCAAAGATAAGTGTGCCTTGTGCTAGAAGAAAAAGTTTGGTATATTGGTGAACGTTAAGTACTGTCTACTGCATAAGGAAAGATGCAGACATGGCGTCGATCAGTTTATCCTACGAACACAACAATGTGTCACGGTAAGCATTTATAAATTTTGCGACATCGATCGTCACGATGACCTCGAATGTGGTCAGAATCGCTTCGCCTCTGCACGTATAAAAGACTTGTCTCTAATCGGTCGAAAATTGGAAAGTGTGAAGAACAAAGTGGTTGGAGATTTGGTAGCTGTCGACCAGCATGTAGGAGGTACGGAGGTGCAGATAATAGACCTGATCAACGTTTCGATCACACAGAGATGAGAACTGAAGGAGATACAATATTTTTTACTGTCCAACCTTGCTACGAAAACCGATGTCGCGAGGCATAGCCACAATATATTGGATATGTGCGCCAGACACCTCGATAAAGAAATTTCGGAAAATCGTGAATTATAGACTGCAAACAAAGGTGACGTCTATATATGTACGAAAAGTGTTTTCTATTCAGTGAACGATGGATAATTGAGCCGAATTGCTGAGTAAGCTTCATCGAACGATCGAGAAGGTATGAATTAAATACATACTCCCGAAAACTAACATAATGGTGGTCGAGACTCGAAGGGAGGTGGCTCTTAAACAACCTATTACTCTCCGGCAAGACGATATTAGAGAAAAAACGCGAGACGATGCTCTCGTTGAAATCAAGGCGGAAGAACAAACCACCCCCCACCCCCCGGTCCAAAACAAAAAAGAAGTCCGAAACTGAACGAATCGGCACGTGATGTCACTAGTGATGGAGACGATTTGCCCCTGATCGATTTTCTGCATGCACGGAAAAAGAAACGAACCAGGGATCATGGACCCAAGGTGGGCATTCTTCAATCTAATTACATTGCTTCTTACTCTGACCGTATTGCCAACAAGAATTATGCTTTGCAGATAAGTGGTGGGAAATGGTTCCTCGTAAACAAGGAAGTTTTGTTTTTTTCCCAGGGATACTGCAGATCAGCAAGTGCAAGGTGAAATTCATGCAGGGGTTGGGCAAACTTTTGTTTCGTAGGCATGCTCGACACTACGCCGAATCGGAGTTGCGCAAGTACCGTCGCCTGCTACAGTCGAGTCATCCTCATTGTGCCAAGAATAACCCCTCAACGCGATTATTTAAGGATGTGATGCACAAAAAATTTATCTTTATAGCCGGACTGTTTCCCAAGGTATGTGAAAATGGTGGATCGGGATTGACTCTAAAATTGGAAAGTGGAGAGAAAATCTACTATAAGTATTGGAACTATCCGAATGAGTTGGTAGATAGGCTGAAACTTTTGGTCGCTTCACAGTCTGTATAAAACCACTAGCACACGAACGAAATAATTTCCATCATCGAAGAACTCTCAGAGGCAGGCTACGTTTCGAGATGAGCAAGCAAACAGAGGCCGATGAGCTACACAAATACGCTAAGATAAATTACCCACGCATATAATATATCATGAAAGGGCTGGGCGATACTTTCCAATTCGATCTTATCGAAATGCAAGACTTTGCTCGTGCGAATAAAGGCCACTGCTACAATTTGACAGTCATCTATGCCTATAGTAAATTAGCCTGGGCCAGATCACGCAAATTGAAGAATACAGGCGATATATAGAAAGTTGTGGAGAGTGTATTGCTTGAAGGTCACATATCGAAAAATCTCCACACTAACGATGGTAAAGAATACTTTAATGCTATTTTCCATACACTGATGAAGAAACATAACATCAATCACTATTCCACATTCTATGGGCTCAAGGCTAGCTTTTTTGAGCGTTTTCACAAGACTCTAAAAGCTAAACTGTGGAGACATTTCACAGCGAATGGAAACTATAAGTGGTTGACACTACTCCCGAAACCGGTACACCAGTATAATTCTACAATTCATTCTACCACTCGCATGAAGTCCAGAGACGTGAAGAACAACTCCCTAGTTAAAACATTGTATGCTATTCCGAAGAGGAGATACCCACGAATGCAGAAAGCCAAGATTTGTGACATTATGTGGATTTCGAAAAAAACGTGGTATTTTTTACAACGACTTCCATCAGAACTAGTCTGCAGAGCTGTACAAGGTTGTGCGTATACTACATGCGTACCCACACTTGTTTTACCTCGAGGACCTACATGGTGAACCCGTCATTGGTGTATTTTTTGCCGAAGATATCTGGCCTGCACAGTTTCCAGATAGATGTGTACTTAGTGCAGAAGGTGATGAAACGATGTAATGACCATGTGTATGTGCATTGGCTGGGTCACTCGAAGCTTGATGATTACTAGGTCGCCAAGAAGAATATTTTGTCGTAACAATCCTGCTTCAACTAACATATAATGTAAAACGTATAATTTTCACTGTTGTAATTTTTTTTATTTTTTGACTAAACTGTTCGTTCTTTAATTTATATCCTTCCATATGCATATGGGATGTTGTCTATGCGCTAGTGGGTACCAACAATTTACTTGTTTACAGTAAAAAAAACTATGAAACTGATATATTTTTGCACCTTGGGACGTGTGGGTATTTTTTTGCACGTATACATATGTTCTATAAATTTCACCTGGGTTATGTACGTAGCGGCTGGTCATAAAGTTTTTTGTCCCATCGATGTTACACGTGTTTTTATATATGTATTGTGCCGGTGGCAGGGATTTCTATACGTTATGTGCGCTTTTTTTGTCATTGGCATGTCCTGCCTGTATTTTACCGGGTAGGTTCCAGGTGTTGAACCTGCCCCTCCGTATGTTATGTCTCATTGTGTGTAAGGTGAAGCATATCATTTTTGTAAAACTAAGTTTGTTCCCCAGTCAATATATTAGCGCCTATTTTGTTCCACTTGTGATTTTTTTTAATAAACGAGAATAGTAGCAAGTATTTTGTCCTGCATGTATACATTTTTTCATACATGTTGTACCATGTTTTTCTTACCAGTTCTGTACATTATTTTTCCTTCAGTATTGTACTACGTATTTTTCTTACTGGTATTGCACCATGTATGACTTTTTCCCATCATTTAGTTATGTCTGTTTGTCCCATCATATACCTACTGTACATGATTTTTCTTCAGTATTGTAAAAAGGTTTTTGCTTTAGTATAATGGTGTATATAAGTTTTTCTCGTTGGTATGTTCTCTATTTGCCTCATTGGAATAATTTTTCCCATAATGTACTGAACCGTGTATAGTTTTCCATTAGTATTGTACTGCATATATTTCCCGTATGTTCCCACAGTGCAATTTTTTTTTGCTAGAGTTTCTGAGTTGCACCAGGGGTCGAACGTGGACCTTACGTAATCCCGACTGGGGCGTGGCGTATTACATGTTAATTGAACATGCGGTCACTCGCTGTTGCAGCGCTACATACATATTCTAGACATTAAGTGTGAGAAATTTTCATTCTCTGGTTCTTGGCCGGTGTGAATACAGTTCCTGCCGACGTGCAATTGGCTCTCTGCCGGCCGGCGACAAAAAGTTCGCATCCGTCCAGGCTCAATGTGCGCAAAATTGTGGACTTCGCGAAAACCTCCGGCCACCACACGTCCGCACACGACAGGTGCCTGGAGCTGCACGTGAGTGATGCCAATTGCAGTGGCCTGGAGCTACACGCTCTTCTTTCATTTTAAAAAGTTCAATTACGTTTATAAACATAGTATATATATATATGTTTGTGTGGCCTCTCTTTTCCATCATACTGTACCTACACACATTATACATTTACAATGTAACAACTTTTAAACATATATGTAAACCAACCGTGTGTTTTTTTAATAAAACTGATACAATATATTTTTAATTACCAAAAGTGTTTTTAAACGCCTATAAAATTTATAAAATGTGACAAAGCTGATATCCTTCCAAAAGTGTTTTACTAAAATTATCTGAGCAGAGCATAACACAAGATAAAAAAAATGATTTTGTTAACACATTTATTTATTTACACACACTATTACTCTGCATAGCAAACAAATATAAAGATTCTTATCCCCATCTTTATTACAAACAATGTTCTTTGCAGTCTTTGGGGTCATTACACACACGTAATATTCTTTGTATGAACCACTGATTATCATACGTCCAGAGCCATAGTTGTGAAGCCTTGAGGCGTACATCTCTACCAGCTGCCTGAACGGTGGACATTAACAATACCTGTAGAGGTCCACAATTTTCGTACCGGCAGGACACACATTGCACATCGCTGACTCTAGCCGATTAACGTACACGGGGTAGTAAGGTATTGTGGCCTCCTCCAACACTTAGCGAATGTCCCTGTACGGAATATTTCCATCGACCAACCTAATTCCATGCATGTGTAGGTGGTATGCCCGTTGCATGGTGCGGTGGAGGCGCTTCCATTCGTATGGTAGTAAAAATGTAAACACTTTGGTTTGCTCGTCGTCGTCGCTGTACGAGATGGTGTAAGAGTCCAGCGTGCGAAACCCTTCGATGGTGCTAAAACTTTCTTTCACATACACTTTAAATTTTTGCACAAAGTAACTTCACACTGCGTTCTGTGTTGACTTCCTCGTCGCCAGGTAGCGCTTGCCAGTAGAAGACATGCATGGGGTCTTCCACGGATAGGGCGGGCATTGCGAGGGCATCTTTTGCATATATGGCTTGTGCGTAGAAATCTTGCATGGGGTGGGCTCTGCCAGGGCTGCTCGGCGGGACTTGCAACAGCCCCTGCGGTGCGGCGTGTTGCAAACCGATCGTGTGCAGCCCTCGAAACACTCCTTGATTGGGAGGCAGTCTCCTATGTCTTCATACAGCTGTAAGTAGGTCGGCAAATACTTGAATATGGCTGAAATTTCGTACGGTGCGTACATCCGCAGGAATGTTTTCGGCAGGTACGGCAACTCGTCCCGTTTGCCCAGGGCACTAGGTGAATTCACCCTTCCGAATGCCAGAATTGATGAAAGGATTTTATGACCTCTTGGACAACATGTGTACATTTCTAGCAGATTTTCTCAGAGACCCTCGGAGACATGTCTTATAAAGCAAGAGTTTAAAGGGGTGGAGCGCAGGCAACTATTTAGCCAATGGGAATCATTGGACGGATTGGAACAGAGGTGACTAATGGAAGGAGGCTTGACGAATAATTAGCCAATGAGAATCATGGGTGGAGGTGGAACGGAGGTAACTAATTAGCCAATGGGAAGCATTGGCAGGATTGAGGCTTGCCAACTAAACAGTAATTAGCCAATAAGAAACATTGGGAGGGGGGTTGCCGATTGGTCGGGTAGATTGTCATGTGGGTGGAGGGGGTCGAATGGATCTGAGTAATTAGCCAATGAGAAAAATTGGCATGTTGGAACAGAGGCATTTCATTTGTCGGGTGGAACGGACATGGCGGAGACTTGCCGACTAAACACTAATTAGTAAATGACAAACTTTGGTGGAACGAAGGTTTCCGAAGACACCCGAGTAATCGGCCAATTGGAAAATAGAGGTGGAACGTATTGGGAGAGGGGTAATTGGGCACTTAAATATATTGCAATTCTGGAGTGGTGGGGTTAGTCGAACGAAGATTGTCGAAGGTGAGAGACAAACTCTAAAACAAATGACGAATGAAAAGTCAATATGGCCACCTACAGTAACATATAAACAAATGAACGAAAAAACAAATATGGCAGAATGTGTAAATGCGAGTAATTGGTGGAGCCATACCCACTCATTGGTGGTGGTGAGGGGGTGAGGCAGAGGTAAGTAATTACCCTTGGAAATGTACATTTTTTAAATAAATTTTTACATCAGCCTTTATCAACTGTTCGGAATTTTTTAAGAAATCTTTTAGGGGAAAAATGGGATATTTTAAGGGGAAATGGCCGCCAGGGGACTATAATTTTTAAATTATTGGAGTAAGAGGTCGACAGATTCAAGGTCAAAGTCAAGGGTTAAAGGTCATGATCAGGGTCATATGGGTCAAAGAGGCAGATGGGTGACGTAACAACATGGCGGCCGACTGGCTCCGGCTCCGATCCCAGACCTTATTGTTAGAGCTAGTGACTTTTCGCGAAAAAAAATATGAGTACATGGTAGACTTCAGTACTATAAGCACCCAAATGCAGTTTGTCTACTGCAATTGGTTGCTGTCTTCTTGAGAAGGCGTTTTAATATTTGAATGGGCCAATCAGACTTCGACAACATCGGCACGGTTCCTACGTGATATGTGTGAAGACAGTTAACACGTGTCAAAAAATGAATTCAGCCAATTAAGGTAGGTGAATGAACCAACAGTGTTTTGAAATATAACATGTCTTGAAATCTTTTCGCCAAATTTCACTACCCCTACCTATTGTGCGTCAACCATATATTTCCTACTACTTACAACAATCAGAACTCGCCGTGGGGAAGTTGGTTCTCGTGGAGAAGATCGTGTGGCAACCCTCGGTTGGTGCTTAGCAAGTGTTACCAAAATATATCCTGGACGGAACGGTACTGCACGAGTGGTTTATTTTGGCACCCAAAAAGGACAGTTGTGTCGAACTGTGCATAAGTTGTACAGGTTCCCAGACCAGTGGTGGTTGGGGGCTATCTGTGTAAATTTGTACATAGTGACTGTATGTTGTCTCGGTGGACGGTATGTTTTGATGTTTTGTATTTGTATGTACAAGCTGCTGTATGTATCCACGTGGGCATTGTGTGCTGGTGTGTGGGTAGATACCTACACTGCCAATAGTCCCTACCCCAGCCCAAGGATTCTCACTGGCTCTCAAGAATGCGTCGTAGTAAGTTTAGTGCTCTACCTATCTCGTTAGTCTCCCGGCAGATTTATGTGAACATTTCTATAACAATTCTATTTTGTTTTGAATGCCACTAAAGGTGCTCAGACCTGAAAGTGTTAAACGCGTGCGTGGGAAAACTTAGAAAGAACAGTTTGGAAAACACGTATTATAAAATATTTATTACCGATAACAAAGGGCACCTATTTTTCGCGAAAAATTTTCAGGACAAGTAGTGCTCCAAAACACTTTAGTTCAGAGCCACTTCGGTGATTGGATCGTTTGAATTGTTACGCATCTTATCTGTCGGTCTACGAACCATGGACGGTCAGTAACGGAGAAACTTAATTCTGATTGGCTCAGTCATGTATGTCGTATAGCTAGAGAGAGGCAAAATTCGTTTTAATGTTTCGCATCAAGATTGGTTTCACAGTCTTATATTTGCGTCGTTTTCTTCACATTTGTGAGTGAGTGAAGTGAGTGAAGATATTTAGGTGTCTTTTAACATGGTGGCCTTGAGAGCCGATGAAGGTGAAGCGAGGTGAGTATGGAGCAGCTCCGAAATGAAGGGGCGTGGGAAACGGGAGATCCCAAAGAATAGCCGCCGACCAGCGGAATCGTCCGGCACAATTCCCACATGCAAAAATTCGGGGGCGGCCCCGCCGAGAATCGAACCCGGTTCGCCTTGGTAGGAGGCGAGTAGTCTAACCACTGCACCACCCCGGCCCCCTTAACATTCGTTTAGAGTTAACCCGGGTCGTGTCTAATTGGATATTGTTCAAAGAAAAAATTTGCGCATGCGTAAACGTGGCTAGGTAACCTGCCGTCGAATAACAACGCGCGATTTGCTAGTCTACATGATGTTAGAAACTCATTGCTCAAACTGCAGACGTAATTTCTTTTGACCAATAGTAACACACAAGCCCTATACACTTATATCTGGAAATATATTTTTATATCAATAATTGTGTTCAAAGTTGCGGCGTACAATGCATGCAGAGCAAGGCGGTGTGATTATGCGTGTAGGATAAGTTGCATAGGATGTAAGTAAGTGTCTGACACTGCGTATGAAATAATTTAGTGTCGTGTACCTACGTCCCCTGCAACTATTCCTACACGCATGATCGTACAGTCTTGTTCTGTAAGTGTTGTCACAATAGTCACTGACCATGAACCATTATTATTTCTATTTTCTGAAAAGTAAATGCTTCCGCAGGTTGCTGCTGCTTGTTTGTTTAGATAGACTATTAATATTTCATCTTATCAGTACAAAATACAATTAACGAAAGGTAGAATCATCCAAAATGCCAATTGTTTGTCTCGTTTACCAAATACGCATCCTGTTATTTTTCCTGGTAATGAATTAAGTTGTATTATTATTTATATGTCCTTTCCATAAGTGTCTTAGAAGGTAGTTTCTGATCTTATTTCTAATGATTTTGTATTGAACAAAGTTTTAGAGATAATACCGAGTGGTAATTATAAAGAATTGAATGGTAAGCCAGGGTTTAAAAAAAAATATTTCAAAATATGTAAATTATTGTCTGTCCAAGCCAGTTGCCTTATGTTTGAAAACAGGATTTTCATCTCTTGTCAGTTGAGAGAAAAAGTTTTATCAATAATTAATGCAATTTATATTGGTATTACCAACTCGATATAAACTTATGGCCAAATCATATGTTTGGTGAATTTGAATGAATGGTGACATTGAGCTAAAAGTACAAACATGTAAAACTGATAAAAATGTAAAGAATAGTTATCGTAGAGTAATATCATGGTCTTTTTCTAAGTGTCCTTGGTATAGAGTTCACACGGTTCTCTAATGGATTCGCAGAAAGAGAGTTGCAGTCATTCAAGAAGTCATTTATAAAATAAGTTTTCGCTATTGGCAATGTACCATTGGAGACTAGTGTTAAATAGTGTTTGTTTTCGTTGATGTCTAAGCTTTCAAGTGTCACTGGTGTGTATCCAATGAGTCTCACGTTAAATTATGAGCCGAAAATTCGAACCACTTTGTCATATCCTGATAGTAGTCGTATTAGTTACTAATAGTCTTGATTCGAAAAGAAGGTGAGTTTAATTTGCCTCAAAATTTGCATGTAAAATTTATTCAGTAGGAGACAAGGATGATTTTATTTTGTAATATTTAATAGGTACAGTTAAGAGGATATCAGGTGTTCGTATTTAGATGATTGGTAATGTTGTTTATCTGGGTAAACTTAATTCCCATGAATTCATAAAAGTGCATGTTACACAACTAAAGAAGAGTAATTTGAAAGGCAATGATTACTTTGACACAGTGATGGTAAAAATAATATTTACTGTTTCAAAATTACATACAACAGCAACAAGGAAAGTTGTGATTCGGGAGTTCATTTTGTTATGAGCATGAAATAATAATCTGATAGTAGTATGCATAAAATACCTCTAAGAAATGTAAAACCTCCTAACCGTTTTACTCACAAATTATAGATAGCGTTATTCATTTTAATAAGGAATTTATTGTTTTCCCTTTTTAACATATTTTAAGAGGAAGGCAATGTTAAAATGGTTTAATGAAAAATAGATATTCGTTAGTAAGGAAATATTTATGTTCTTATGTTGGCATCATGTGTGATATGGCCTAGCTTGTATCGTATATATTATTCGGTAAAGACAGTTAGGTTGTTATGTCAAAGCTGAGTTCGTTGTTAGGCCTATTAATAAACATAACAATAATTCTGATAAATGTTCATAATGTTTGTACTTTTTCCCATTTATGGTTATTTCTGCAAAAGAAAAATTAATAGCCCCCAAAAATACTTGAGAAAACATACATTTAATTACTTTGTCTTCACTTCTCACAATATTGCTATCATCTGTTTGCAACATTTAACAACGAGACAATTACTGCTCTTAGAGTTGTATTTCCCTGTGTATGCTGCTACTTTGCCAATTTGTCTATACATCTGCTAAAAGAAACGTAATCCTATAGTACAGAAATCCAGTATTGTTGTGTTTATAATGGAAATAATGGATAGCTTAGTAGTCATCACATGGTGAGTGGTTTCCTCCGAGTGTTTATGAGTATGTCCCATCGCCACAATCTTCAAGAGGGTTTGCGGAACTTTGCAAAATCATGTTTGCGCATTTGGACATATGAGTGCGGACAACCATAGTTGGATCGCGGTTTATTAAGCCCTTTTGAAAATAAACTTTAAATTTTTTGTGCCTGAGAATGTATTTATTTCAAGCCACTTATTGCTACCGGCGCATGTACCGGTTGGCTGAAAACTACATCGTCAATGTTTTGTATGTTTTGGGGGGCGGCAAACCCATCACTTTTCAAGATGGGGCCCTATGACCGGAAAAGCGTGGTTTGGGCGCTGGGGGTGCCTGTTTCATGGGCCCCGCGTTCATGATATCCGGCAGCTCTCGACTATTTTCTTTGGGATACTATAAAAGTGTTTAGTGTATGAGACTCGTGTACCATCAGAGGAGGACCTTATCGTACAAATCCACGCAGCGACTCAACTACTGAGCACACGACATTTGTGACAATCTCCGCACCGCCGTTGTAGACTGTGTAAACAAGTAGGGGGTCGACAAATCGACCCCTTGAGTGGGTGGCGGTTTCGTGACACAACGTGGATCATATAACCGTTATCACTAGATACGAAGTGTTGTTAAAATCTTACTCCCCACAGTGCCCAAACAATACTTTTCCGAATATTGGTCACCTCTTAAAAATTATCAATTCGTCGTCCCGCACAACATAAGCGTTGTCGGTGTTGTTTCTAACCAGCCTGTATATGTAGCCTAAGTACAACAGCTATATGGAGTTTGTTGTAACTTTGCAACGTCCACTTTCTTGGAAAACATTGACTACGTAATTTTACGGTGCCAGGAGTTTGCCTGAATTTCACTACAGCGTAATTATAGACACAGCATTCTTTAGAGTGTAATAGTAGTAGGCGTATGGTAATTCGGTTGCAGATGGGTTTGGGATGAGGCTCGAGGCATTGTGCGCCATGTTGGATTCCGGACTTCCTGCTCATTTATTCCGGTCATGCGTCCGCATATTGGATTCCGCAATTTTTCTAACCAGCACGCCGTCATATTTTTAGCCAGTGCACCACCATCTTGAACCGCCATATTTGTAGCCAGTACACCCCATCTTGTTACTCATATTCGTTCGACTGCCATATTGGTAACCAGTAAGACATTTTTCATGCTATTCCAAGGGTTTTCTAGGAGTGCTTCCACTTTTTCTTCTTCTTTCCTTTCTTTCACTCTCTCTCTTATTTTTCCTTTCTCTCTCATTCTCTCTTTCTCTCTTATACTTTGTTTACATCGGCTGTTACTGGCATATATTTTAACGGGTGCACTGAGTGACATGCACCCAGTAAAGTTGGCAACAAAGAATGGAAAGTAGTTCCATTTCTTAGAGTCCAATAAAAAGTTTTTAGTGACAATTTGTAATAACTTAGACTATTTATTTCACTTTCTGTTTTTTTATGCATCGAAGTGTAAAAATTAGCAGATTTGTAAAATTATAATTTTCTAATAGTTTCACTGTTTCATTTGACCGACCCATGAATAAAGTGATGAGGCCTGCGGCAATGTTAATTTTAAATAAGGCGGAATGAGACAAAACGGGCATACAAGTAGATCTTAAGCAGGGCTTTCAAAATTGCTCATCTTACCGTGAACCGCCTATACAAGAATATCTCAAGCAGGGCTTTCAAAAAGTGCTTAGTTTACCATAAACAACCTATACTTGACTTTCACGCAAAGATTTCCACACAGATTATATTTCATTACCATACGTACTCGCCTGCAGATTTACTTCGGTTATTGGTCGCGTGTTTTGTGAGAAGATATTTTGGTGTTTGAAAAGCCCAATGAGAAGCAAGTTACTCCGGCATTAAAAGTCAGTGATACGTGGGCAGGTACCTTAGACACGCATCAGTTGAAACCAACGAATCGCAAAATTTTATCCGAGCCAGACCTAGAGGCTCGTCTAGGATCGGGCTACTTGAGTGCTAGGATACTGTGCTTTACGTTTAAACCACATGCAGAAAGGCCGTTCACGGTAAAGACAGCATATTTTATATTAATCACTGAAAAAATCCCTGCCCATATCTAGACATGTACTACAGTGCACAGTTAAGTTAGCAGCAAATTGATTTAAAAAATAGTTATAAGGCCCTACTTTGTACTGAGAGTGTAGATAGTACGTAAGTTTATGACTATTGAAGTTTAAGGTTTATTTTATATTCATATAGGCTGTCAAAAGTAAACTGAACACTTTTCAAAGTCCTACTTAAAATCTACTTGTATGTAAATTGCATGTAGCTCCACCATTTGGAAAATTAGTTTTTCCAAGGGCCTGATCACAGTAGTCATGGGTCGGTTAAGAGAAAATGTGAAATTATCAGAAAAATAAACGGTTTAAAATTTTGCTCTTCTTTTCACTTATATGTAGGGACCTCGGGAATAGGAGGACTTATTTTAGGACAAGCTAGAATTCAAAACACGTGCGTTTATATAACTTTAGCCATTGGTAAACACGACGTTTGACACCTCCTGGCGAACTGTGTCCATTTGTCGCCTTCCACTGTGACAGCAGACAACCAATATGCAGTTAATGTCGTCGTGCTTGTACGTAAGACAGTGGCGTCTAGCCTGCAGGTCATTGAACTCGCGAATTTTTCAGGTCTCTACTGATATGCACTAAAAAGGCACAAAGAAAAATTAATTATTTCAGTATTCATAAATGTTTACCTAAAACTTTTGATTTAACGTTAAGGGCGCCGTGTACGTGGAGATTTTTAGCCAGGACCACGGTGACACGCGCACCAAGTGCCTCATCGCTCCTACGCCCAAGGCGCTGAACTAGTGTGCAGTGTTTCCGTCGTGCTGCGTGTACCTATGGGACTATAAGAGGCAACCCTATAATTTCATTGGTGGAATGTCTGAAGAAAAGTTCAGTGCAGGTCCCTATAATAGTTTTCCTAGTTGCCGACCATTAATATTGTGAGACACAGCAGTGTGGAAAAGACGTTTTTAGCTACGTTGAAGTGCTCGGGAATATAATTAATAATGTGCAAGATGTATCGAGATTATTAAACGGGCCTCGTCAAAAGTGTGTTTTTTGTTTCGTAAATCTGTGTGATGGGAACACGTTTAGTGGTTTAGAAAAAAAAAATCCGCAAATTTCAAAAACTCTTCAACGCTATTCGAGCTACAGGCAGGGGCAGAGACATTTTTCAAAGGTTGATTTCCAAAGTGCTGATATAATCGTGAACAGCCTATACATATAAGAGCGCGAATTTAGATATTATTGAGTGGTGTACTTTCCTAAAGATTCCTCGGTTCCCACTTGGACGTCGCAAGAATAACGCGGGACAGTCCATGGCCATGATGGTTTTACATATCGCGGATCCATACAAAGTGAGAGGGGAAGTAGATCCTACGGTGGACTTTCAAAAGTGCAGTTAATCGTGGTCAGCCAGTACCACAATGCATCCACTTTCAAACTATGAAAACGCTTTCTCTGCGCAACACATGATTTGTTGCCGCAAAGGAAAATTTGTTTAAATACGAGCCAATGCAAAGGAAGCTTGCACAAATATAATTTTAGTTTGATACATATGGTAATTTGGGCCGCGGTGGTGTGTCTGTTAGAATACTTACTTCATACCTAGACGGGGTCACTCCGAATTTTTGCATGCTGTAACACTGCCGGACCATGCCACTGGTGGGCGGGTTTTCTTGGGGATCTCTGGTTTCCCCGCCCATTCATTCCGGCGCAACTCCATAATCACCTCGCTTCACCCTCATCAGCTCTAAAGACCTCGATGTTAAGAGCTGCCCATATCTCTTTCTGTCTTTATATATAGTACCTAATGGCTGTGATAACCTTGCATTGTCGTTACAATAGTCTCAATCCAAAGAAAACTTGTGTTCTGAAAAACAATCGCGGTTAGCAAATAAGAGAGGCGTAACAAATCTTCCAAAATTATATTTACTACACTACAAACTACTACGACTGATACGAGATTCGAACACGCGCGACCCCTCGTACTTTTAGCCTAACGCCCTTCACTATGCGATCACTATGCCTGATGTCAAATATATATATATATATATATATATATATATATATATATAAGAATTGAGGTTAGTTGTTTGGAGAATCACTTCACGTCAGAATGACATTCAAACAGTGCAGGAGGACTGTGGATTTGCTCAGTGCTCAGTTTTAGTTTTGTAACTGCATTATACATTGGTTTGCATTGGGACAACATTTGCATACTGAAAACTATATTGAACGGCAGAAAACGTTTCATCTTGCTAAACAGTTACCTTTGTTATTGATTGTTCACAGTAAAATGAGCACTTCTGAAAGCCCTGCTTAAGATCTACTTGTATGCACGTTCTGAATTCTTCCGCCTTTTGTAAAATTAACATTGCCATTAGCCTCATCACTTTATTCGTGCGTCGGTTAGGTGAAATTGTGGAATTATTACAAAAATAAATATTTTACAAATATGGTCATTTTTACACTTCGATGAATTAAAAAAACAGAAAGCTATAAAAAGAATTAAATTTACCACAAATTGTCACTTAACACTTTTTATTCAACGGTTAGATAAGGAACTACATTCTATCCATCGTTATCAACCTTATTAGGCGCATGTCACTCAGGGAGCCAGTTAAAATGCATGCAGGTTGGAGCAGTGTCTTTTTTTCAAAGTTTGATTTCAAAAGTGCTCACTGTATCGTGAACAGCCTTTCAGTTTCTTTGCTGTGAACAAAAGAAACTAAAAGAATGTTTACTTCATTGCTATGAATGAAGGTAAGATTGCCATAGAACAAAAACTTATAAATTCATTTATTTACAGCAAACTTTCTTTTCTGTAATATTCTGTTCAAATTAAAGCAATATTGTGTTACTGGAAACGAAACCACCTCAAACAAATGGGCCTCTTAGCAGCGCATAAAAATTTGAATGGGATTTTTTTAGAGTGGAATGATACATATAAATATCAGTAATAGTGGACAGGCTTTCTAAATATTTCTGAAAGTTTCCTGTCACTATATTTAGTGCATGCATTAATACGGCATTGTTTGGTTTTAAGGATAGCATCCTAGCATCTTTGTTTTATCCACCCCTGAGATCTAAAGTGTTTTTAAATAGTATGCATTTGATTGTCTTCGTTCGATAAGACAGCTTGAGAGTTCGTTTTGTACTTTTTGTGGCAGTTAGGAAATTAACAGTGTTTCTTAGTGCTTAATAATGACGTAAAAAGCCTAATAAAACAATTTAAAGAGTAAGCAAAAAAGTAAAGTTGTAAAACTTGAACTATTAATTTACGCATGTTTTCCAGTATTTTGAATGTATACATGTATATTTAAATATATTCTTATTGCACTGCTAGTTAGTTTAGTTGTGGCTGCTAGTGCTTAGCACCCAGGTGTACAGAGTCGGAGTAACCTAACTCTGATTGGCCAGTCAAGCGAGAAAATGTCCTCTGATAATGACACGTGGCCAACAAGCAACAGAAACATGCTGATATACCCGTGCGTTATTGAAACCTATCGGGAGTAGAAATCTTTTGCGAAAATGGGATGGCCCTAAGTTAGGAATGTTCATATCGGGGGAAAAAATCGATACCATTTATATTGGTTATTTATTAAATTATCGTTTTACAAAACGATTTAGCGAAAGAAAAATTTAGATTTTCGGTACATCAGAATTCGATATTTTATGTATTAAAGGACTTGGAAAATGTAATATTGCTTGTAATATTACATATTGAGGACACGAGGCACTGCAGAAAGAAGTGGCGCCTGATTTTTAGTATGTTGCCAAAGTAAACCGTCATTTTTTAGTTCGACTTTTTTATTCAAAATAGAAATTATTAAAAGATAATTTTTTAAAAATATTTATTTCCGATACCTGGGAAAAGATACTGATCTCGATAAAATATCGTTGGAATATATTGATGATTTATATCGATAAATCGTACATGTATCGCCATTTCGATATATCAATATTTTTTCAACGACCCTACCCCAAGCATAACCTGTCTTCAAATACCATCGTGAAATCCGCAGGTGTGTAGTGAAGTGGGGAGAAGTCTCTGCCGGCTGGTTGTGGCCTTGTTGCACACGGCGGGCGTAAGGGCCATTGTTGCATGCAGCAAGGAGAGGCGAAGGGTAGATTTAGCATCCAGTTACTACGCTCGGCTCGGTGTCAGGCGGCGAGGTTGGGGCGAGTGGCGGCTGTGTGCCAAGCAAGAGAGAAACAGAGGCACAGACACTGTGCTCGTCCCGTCGGGAATAAGTAAGCCAACAATTACACACTCTTCGATTAATTTATTTCCTCTCCCATGGCACCTTCAGCCTTAAACCCCCTCTTCCTCCTCCAACACTCTCCTCTGCGTCGCGATTGGATTTTTCCTCTCGCAGTCAGCGGATGGTGGGTTACAATGAGCTATCCAGTAGCTATCAAACAGGCTACATGACTCAGTAATCTTCTTTCGTGCGTACTTTGAGAGCGGAAAGATTAGGCTTCCTTCCCGTAAAGAAGGTGGTGTAAAATTAATCACGTCGCTGGAATCTTAAGTGTCAGTATTCCCTGACGAGTATATACGTATTCCGCAATCACGTTGTGTTCTCGTAAATAAAATGGCAAGACGTAAATTAACGCTTAAAACATGTTAGTTGAAGTCTACAAACTATTTTTATTTCAAAGAAAGCCAGCACGGAAGAACCAAGGAAAGTTAATCCAAAATAAAAGTTTTTGCCAACTTCTTTAACAGGTTTTTGCCACAGAGATGCATTTCTGAAGAACTGGCAGCTCTCAGTTATTTGGTAAGTTTTGCAAACGATTTTTTTGGAAAACAGTTTTTATGAATATTTTTTTACGCTGTAAGTAAATTACAGAAAATTTTAAAACTCTTCGCTTTAGAACGTGTAAAATTAATAATGGGTTTAAACAAGATGATTATGTAAAATTCAATTTTATCATTAACGTGGAGAAAAAAGAAACATTTGTATGCTTCGTACAACAGTATGTTGTAAAGATGAAATATTTAATTTGTAATGTTACAAAAAATTTTTGACCACAAATACTTTAATAACTGCCTGTAGGCTAAAACGTGTAAAACAATTTTACTGTGTTTTTGGCACCCTATTTTTTGTAATTTTAAAGCTATGGGCTATTTCCTGTTCACATAATTATAAAATAGTCGTAAAAATGGCATTACCTAAATTAAATACCTGTTTAAGGCCGTTCACGATAAAGTGAGCACTTTTGAAATCAACCTTAGGAAAAAGTCACTGCTCCTACCTGCAAATATTATAACGGACGTGCTGAGTGGCATGAGCCCAGTAAAGTTGGTAACGACGATAAGAAGGTAGTTCCACGTCTTAGTGTTGAATTGAAAGTATTAGGCTAACAGCTGTAATAACTTCAATTATTTCTTTCGTTTTCTGTTTCATTATACATCTAAGTGTAAGAATTAGCATATTTGTAAAATATTTACTTTTCTAGTAATATCAAAGTTCCATTTGACCGACACATGAATAAAGGGACGCGGCATATGACAATGTTAATTTCACATAAGGTGGATAAATACACGACGTGCATACAAATAGATCTTATGCATGACTTTCAAAAGTGCTCAGTTTACCGTCAACAGCCTTTTACAAGAATATCCTTAAAATATGTATACGCTGTTCACGGTTAATAGAGAACTTTAAATCAACCACTGAAAAATGTCACTGCCCCTCCTGCAGGTATATTTTAAAGTGCACACTGACTGCCATGCGTCCAGTAAGTTTGCTAAAGTTGGTATCTGCGGAGGGGAAGTAGAGCCGCGTCTTAAAGTTGAATTAGAAGTGTTTGATAAAATTGGAAAATATTGAAATTATTTTTTTCTTTAGGTTTTGAGTGCACAGTAAATATAAGAATTAGAAAATTTGTTAAATATTTACTTTTCTAACCATTTAACGTTTTAACTTGACCCACGCGTAAATAAAATTAATTAGGCCCGTAGCAATGTTAATTTCACATATCGCGAATGAATAAACGGTGTGTATACAATTATATCTTAAGCAGGGCTTTCAAAATAGCTTAGTTTATTGTGAACAAACTATAAATATATTTACATGTGCAATAGAAGTTTGGTTATTTTTAAAAAGAAAATGGAAACAAACGACATCATCATTGTTGAGCACGTGATTTCGGACATGTGAACAGGAGGAAAATCTGTCACCTCATCCTTAGTCTCTGAATGCCAAAGGTTTAGCAGTTATTTATAACGACTACAGCTAGTAAGGCTGCTTCATGTTATTGTATACCACTAACTCGCCCATCAATGGACTCAGCCGAATTCGTAGTGATATTAATTTAGGTGATTAAAACAACTGGTCCCACCTCAGACTGCAGTAAACAGTTTCAAATAAAACGTTTCATTACTAAATTAAGTTTCTTCCTATTCTACTATTTCTGAGTACAAAATATAGTACAGCAAATAAGACATAAAAAGAAAGTATGTATTTGCAAGTTTTGCATAAATTTTTAGATTGTTTTATATGCCTGCCAACAGCGTTGGGTCATTTACACACCTGCACATATCTGGTATAAGTAGCAGAGAACGTATATTGCTGTAACTTTAACTACAACAAACGGATAAAAAATAATTTCCCTAATACTGAATTTACTGAGACGTATCAAACATATTTCAATTACATGATTGATATTAAATTATATAGACAACTTCAAAGTTCACGGGGAAACTAACTCTCAGCTACTCTCCGGTTAAGTTTATGAGTGATGTAATATGTACGATACTATACAAACGTAAATAGTCTCGTCTGTCGTCAGGCTTACTTGGAAACCATGGTGTGGATAAAAAACTGTTTACATGCTCTATATAGCTACATTAAAAAAAACCGGAACACGACTGGGCAGGAGCACCGCCGTAGGTTTTACGTGAACACGTCTGCGTCAGAGGGTAACATTTTATTTTGGATATGAAAATGAAATAGAAACTTGGCTTATACGGCTTAAATCTACAGATCTAGTCGAGAACTTTCGTTGCTCGCCAAAATCATAGCACTAGCGCGTCAGAGATGCGAGCTATTGTACCGCCCGGAAACTTTCCCCCGCGCCTAAAAATTGCGCTCCCGTCTGCACATCGCAATAAACAAGATGGTTTAAGCCTTTTTTATTTTAAATTTTCAACTAGTCCGTCCTTTTACGCGAATGAAACACTTTGACAGAATTTAATATTTGCTTTAAAACTAAGTAAGTAAAATTGTACAAACATGTCAAGGGACTTACCTACTGACATAAATAGTTTTCTAACCTCAAATGCTATGCTTGTTGATTGCGCTGTCCAATGTCGGGACACGGAGAACGCTTAATGCGAATCCTGAATGCGAACTCTATACGACGTTTTCCCTCTACGGTGTGTATCGCCGCTGACATTTGTTACAGTCCAACCACGTGTGCGTGAAACAGGCTATCTAGTAGGATAACTAGAGATACAGTCTGTTAGTAGTATCTTCACGTTTTTTTAAATTAAAATTTTGAAAAATCACCCCAAGCGTGACGTGTTTGACTGTTTTTTAGATATGAAATGTATCACAAGTGATTTACACTTTTGTTAACAAAAAATATAATTTTAGCTAAATTAAACTTATACTTATATTTTCTATAAATTATAATATTGCTTTTATAACTAATATGAAAAAATCGGAGAGAAAATATGTGTGTTGGTAATGCCTAGTAAGAAATAGTTCCCATGTAAAATATTATTAAACTGAGTGCGCACGAATACGGTGCGCTGTCCCTTTCGTGTAATTTTCCACACTTGGTTAATCATTGTTTTCACGAGGCGGAGGAATATCCTGAAAGTATAACTTAAGCAAGGTTTCCAAAATGTTGGAAATAAAGATGAGTAGACTATACGTGAATTTCACAAATTCAGTTGACAGCTGCCTAGACTTCTCAGTTCCTTACATGCTCGGGCAACAGGAGTTTATTAATTTGCTGGTGAGAGTCTTCTTTAGTTATCCAGTTTAGTTGTCCATGTGATCCGGTCACGACATTTCTTTCTTTTTATTACTGGCTAAAGAGTTGTCCAGGGCGTGTCCAGAAAAACCGCTGCCCAATATTTAAATGAACACAGGAGTTTAAGTTGTTGAATTCTATCATGCCGCCAGAAAGTGGAGAGAATTGGGCCGCTCTTAACACAGATGTCTTGAGAACCAATGAGGATGAAGCGAGGTGTGTAAGAAGCAGTGCTGAAATTAAAGAGCGCGGGGAACGGGAGGTCCCCGAGAAAACCCATCGGCCAACGGCATCGTCCACCAGGGATCGAACCCAGTTCGCGTTGGTGGGTGGTGTGTAGTCTAACCATTACACCCTTTCCAGAAAGCATTTCCTAAATTCACGGATAGCTGGCTTTGATTAGAGACCGGAAAATTTCTCGTTTTAATTTACGTGCAGGCTAGACTCCCCTATCCTACGCATTCTCGAACTTCAGCTTTGTGTTAATTGGCTGCTGCATCAGTGTGTATCAATGTTTACCGCAGAGCAGTTGACACAGGATTCGGTGATTGTTTCCTAGCAGTGTTACAGTTCACAAATAGCCAGAAGACTCTGAACAAGGGCTGAGCACTTTTCACTATAAATAAATACATTTTTCTGAATGATTAGCAACCATTAAAAAGACAAGAAAACATTCACAGTCGTTGATGGGTATGTATAGGGATAAGAAAAATTTGCGAGTTCAATGATCTGTTGGATAGACTCCATAGTCATATATATACTCGAGCCTCAGATTTTTGTTCGTTGGCTGCTGCCCCATAAAGTAGCCAGTGTTAACTCACACCTGGCGGTATGCACTCGCTACTTGTTTCATTTAAAGTCTGCTATTGGCTCAGAGTCGTCCAAGGCGTGTCTCATAAACTGTGATCCAATTGCAAAGTCAACTTCAGCGTACACAAGTTTGACATCTATCTTGTCCTGAAATGAACTCGAGAAATGTTCCTATACCTAAGTATTAATCACAGTAAATAAAAATTTAATTAACAGAGTACGAATCGAATAAAACACGCATCTAGCTCGGAGCACCAAAGGAAAAACACTGTATACAAAATTTACTTTGGCTCCATTTCAACATGAAGCAAAATTACAATCATCCGAAACTTTACTTTACCAAAACAGCTTTAAAAAGGTACATTTTCCTCGAATCTAGAGTATTGTTTAGCACCCCTTCGATTATATATAAAAAGAACCACAGAAAAGAGGGCAGCAATGGTTTGCCTAGCAAAGCCTCCGTTTCTATAAAACACAATTTGAAACTATTGAAAACAATTACGGTAGCAGAACGTCTTGTTGGACCCGTCAAAGCTCCAATCGATAGAAATTATCACAATAAACAAGACGGCACACAATTGAAAATAATTACGCTCTAAAACGATGCAGTTGTGGAAACAGTGAGAACAACGAACACTCAAATGAACTTGGGCGGCGAAGAAAGGACGATCACAACACATAGTTAAGAGGGAACAGAATTATAAGGGCGGCCAAAACTAAAATTTAGAAATGGACCGGCAGTACTGCACATCCAAGGTAATACACAACCACGCGACACATATTACGTAACATTTTAAAACCTCACCGCAAACTTTAACGTTTTCCACGACTCACCGATTTATGTGCCTCTTCGCTCTCAGCAGGACTAGTAGAATTGTCAGCTGTATAACATCGTCGCGCTGTTGACCTCAGCTGGACGCTGAAACAGTGAAAGTCTACAAAGTGGAGTGGAATGGACAGATTTGGGCTGTTCTTAAGCTCGAGGTCTTGAGAGCCGATGAGGGTGAAACGAGGTGAGTATGAGGTAGGGCCGAAATGCAAGTGCGGGGGAAACAGGATATCCGCGAGAAAACCCGCTGACCAGGGCCATCGTCTGGCACGATTCCCTCGTGCGAAAATCCGGGGGCTACCTAGCCGGGAATCGAACCCGGTTTGCCGAAGTTGGGAGCGAGTAGTCTGACCACTACATTACTGCGGCCCCAGTAAATGTCTGAATTTACGAACATGGGTTACTTATTTTCGTCTCTTTTATCAGCAGGGGCGCGCGATTTTCTTTGGAACAGTTCCTGTCGAGGTACATTTCAAATGTCTGAAGTTCAGAGCCACTTTCACCACTGTATTGTAGGTACTTCTTGGAGAATAACAAGCTTTAATTTTTGGAGTATCTTAACTCTGATCGGCCCAGTCTAATACCAGGATGTCTTCACGAGAAAAAACGGCGATGATAGCCAAAAGAAAATTGCAGATGCGCGTGTAGATTATTGAAATATAGCCCGCGTATAGCTCTTTTCGCGAAAATCAGGTCTCACTATCTGTGAGTATCGTAAGTTAATTTATATGAATATTTATATATACGTACAACATAGCTTAATGCTCCCGTCTACCTGGCTTACGAACTTAGTTGCAAATTGTTTGTTATAGACGTTCTAAACGAATTCTTTTACCTGTATATAAACTTTTTTTCCAATTCGAAAAGATACAGAACTTTACATTAGGTAGGAATAAAACTTTCAACATATCACTTCTAATGCAAACCCAATGTTAAAACACTTTAATATGGCCTCTGAAGACATTTTTCACACTGTCATAACATAAAGTATTCTAGATAAATAACAGCGAAACTAGTATAAAGCCCGGAACCAAATTTGCTACAATCTTTCAGAACCATGAAACTTTTAAGCCAAAACTCAAAGTCCCTTAGTAAATTTTGTAGGACGAAAAAGTAAACGCTCCAGTTGGGGTACTTGCGCGTAGAGGCGACGGAGCACTTGATAGTTATGCCAGTGTCGCCCTTATCGCTTAGTATTTTTTTTGTTTATACAAAACATTATGTTTCTCTTCTAAATCGTAGGATTAATGATATGGCTGATCCCATAGATGGAAAAGATGCAGTCAATAAAAGATTTTTTGATAAAGAAATAGCTGTTAAACTACAAAATTTAAACCAATCAGTTTAGAATTATTATGAAAAGATTGTTAATTCAAATGTTGGTAAATGAAAGGAAGAAAAATCTCGTATATTTTATTTACCTGCAATATGGCATTAAAAAATAATATATTTTTCTTGGATAATAATTAAATTTTCTTTACATTTTTGATGGACTGTACTGTTTATAAAATAATTTTTACTGATATCAATTTACCTGTTGATGCTGTAACTGTTATTATGTGTTCTAAAAATGGATTACAGTAAGCCTTTTGATGTTAACATAGGTGTTATTTTATCTTTTAAAATCATAAGAAATTAAATAGTTAATTATGATGATGGACTGATGACCAAAAGAGGAAAATTCTTAAAATATAAAGATTAATTATTTTTTTATTATTAAATGTAGAATACTTGGTGCCTGAAGTGTAAGAAAGTTACTAAAAATAATAATATAAAAAATGAAAATACGAAAAATGGCGATTAGTTCAGAAAAGTATATGTTCTACGTGTAATTCTAATAAATCAACATTCTTAAAAAAAAAAAAAAAAAAAAAAAAGTGTAAAATGTGAGAGAAGGAATAATCAATGAATTATCCAAACCTAGACGAAAAATCTTTCTAATAATAAAAGTAATTTCGTATGGTATTGATGATTTATGGCAAATCGATCTTGTTGAGGTGGATACTGGTAATTTGAAAGGAATATCACATATATGATGACAAATATTGAGGTTTTTTTATATGCATTTGCTATACCTTTAAAAGATATAACTGCTAAAAATGTAGCAAATGCTTTACAATCTACACTGATTAAAAGAAAACCACATAATTTACAAAGTGACAATGGGTCCGAATTTTATAACATAACATTTAAAGAACTTATGCAAAAATATAACATTAATCATTATTCTACATCCAGTGAAATTAAAGTCACTGTTGAAGACTGATATAATCGTACAATGAATAACAAAATATGGGGAAAAAAATTCTTTTAAATGGTAATTACAAATGGGTAAATATAAGAGGATTAAGTTGAAGAATACAACAATACCAAAAATAGAACCATTATTATGAAACCAATTGAAGTCAATTAAAAAAAAATTTATATCAAACATATATGATTACTGAACCAATATACAAAGTTGGCGATATTGTCTGCATTAGCAAAAGTAAACGGACTTTTGAAAATGATTATACAGCTAATTGGACAACAGAATTATTTACCATTTTCGAGGTTTCAAATTATGATGTACCAACTTACAAACTGGAAGATATCATTGGAGAAAAAATAAAACATAGCTTTATGAATACGAAATTATTGGAAACTAACTATCCTGATGAATATTTGGTTGAAAAAGTCTTAAATCCAAAGTTGATAAAATTTGTATAAAATGGTTAGGATTCGATAATTCACACAACTCTTTAATTAATGAAATAGATGTTTAGTGAATTTTACATAATATATCAAACAAACTCAAAATTTAATATATGATATAGTATTTGTATTTTTATAAATAACTGGTTTATTACTGTCTTTCCAATCCAATAATGGATTGTGTCCTTCCAAGATTTTGAACTAGTTGTATTGCCTAATTATAATATTCCTAATAAATCTTTATGTGATATTTTAAATTTGTTTTCAGTAATGAAGTCATCCAATACTTTAAATAGTTTTGTTTGCATATTAGATAATGATTCATCATCATTATCATTGCTTAAAGACATTGGTTCTGGAATAACTGGTTCTAAAGAATGTATTTCTGTTGGATTATTTTTAGTTAAATTATTGGTACAGTCAAAAGGTTCATTTATGTTTTTAATTGTAATTTCTATAAGTTCAAGTAAATAAGTATTATATTAAACATTTATTACCTTGTTCTTTTTATCACGAAAATCATCCAATAGCTCATTAATGAACTTTTCTGTTTAGTTTTTACCATAAACATTCTTATCTTGTTCATTATGAGAAGAATTGAAATTTGCATTTCTAGCAACTAATTTATCAGTTTTACCAACTTTCAAATTATTTATTAAAGCATGAGGATTAGATGTTCCAATATATACTTAAACTTTTTTTTTGCTGGATTTTGTCTATAAAATTTTTCATATTCATGTTAAAATGCTCTCATTTTTTATTTTGTAAAGCAAGTTGACCATTTTTAGTTTTTCTTCTTAAGCTTAAACAGCAAGTTGCTCATATTTATCTTCTATCATTTTTATCTGCTGGTATTTTATCTCAATGTTTTTTTTTTTTTTGTAATTTATAAGAGCCATGTTTTGTAATTGAAGCAAGAAGTTCTTCAGTAACTCATTTTTAAAATGATTTAGCTTATTCTTTTTAGAGGCAAAAATTAAAGAATCTAAATCAGATTAATTTATAAATAGGGAAGATTTTTCATTTCTTACCAATGGTCACAAATCAGGGTGGTTCAAACTTGCTAAGGTAATTTTGTCTTCATCATCAATGCATTCAAAAGCTTTATCTGTTCTTAAATAGTATAATATAATACACACATATTTTCCTATAAACCAGGGTTCATTATTCTCATCTAGCACAAAAGTTTTCTTTTTATCATAAAAAATTAAATTATTTAGATCAAATAAGGATGTCAATTTATTTTTATCCTCTAGTTTTAAGTTCTCTAGTTGTTTACAGATTCGGCATTCTTCTAAGTAGGAAAAACATGTATTTATATATATATTCTTTTGTTATAAGAAAATGAAAAATTAGAGAATAATTCAATTAAATAATATAGACCAGATTCATTAACAAATTTAGTAATATTTTTTATATTTCCAACTAGCACCATTTTGGCACTAATCAAATATTCATAACATTATCTATATTTTTCTGTAATTATATAGCTCTTAAGGGGTTACATTTTCTAAATAATTTACAATATCTTTCATTTTATTTATAATTTCATTATTTGATTCACACTTTATACCAAACATGGACATGCTATTTTTACCAACTCTAGTCAATTTGTTTGTAAATTCTTTATATTCCATGCAAATTTCATTGCTAAAGAAATACAGTAAAAAAAATTTTAATTTAGTCTGACAAACTCCTGGTAATCTCAGATATCTATGTAGACTTTGTTTCTATGATATTAGTACAACTGCAGAATTTCTATCATAAACATATTTAAAATTTGTATTATTTTGCCAAATACTAAAAGCCTTTTCAGCTAACTTTGTAATTGTATAATTTGGATAAGAAAAATTCCATTTTAATATTTCTATTCCATTTCTTGGTAGATGTATAACTACCAAATATATCGTCCTTAACACCAAATCTTGGCTTATTAATTAAATTAATTATTTCCTCATTGAGTTTACCATCAATTAAAGAAATGCTGTAATATTCTTGAAATATTTCTTAATATTTTTCAAATTTTTCTTTATTAATATTTGAAAGTGAATTTGGGCCACCTTCTAAATAACCATATTAATTTAAAATATATATAACTCATTCAATCTGATTCTCTCTTTGGACAGCATATAATTTATTTTTATGATAGTGAGAATGATTATGTAAACCTTCATTTATATACAAAAATATTTAACAGGCTGTAAGAAGGCTAATCATTTCGAACATAACATAGATACATAAAATGTATTCAATGTTCGTTCATCCTTTGTTCAATGCACATTTCCCCTATGGTGAGCTTTATTTTAAAATATTGTACAAGTTTTATGCGCTGTTACATTATGCTAGGGACGTCTCAAGTTTACGGGCTTTTACACCTCACCAGTGATCTGTTATATATTTTTCTGACCTTGATATTGCCACCAGCAAAACTCCATTGGAGAAACTTACCACTTCACCACCGGTTGGGCTTTTGTATTTTTTTTAATGGCAGAGTGGGAAGTTTATAATATTTTCTGGAACCCCCTCTCATATGGTGTTGGCGCCTTACACCATACGAGACACCCAGCTATACATATGTTATATTACATTTGTATTACAGCGAGTATTTTTCACTGGAGCTTCAGTGATAGAAATTATTTGCATCTACTGCTTGTATTTTTTATATAAGCATGAGCAATGTTCTTAACCTCAAATTTGAAAATACTTGGGTGATAATGAAAAAGTGTGGGCACCTTCACACCATTAAATTATCCTCATGAGTCAGGATTCGAACCCACAGCCCATGAGTTTCGAGTGGGATTTCTTGTCACTGAGCTATGGAGACAAGATGCATGCAGCACTGGATTGAAGGCATTTTTATCGCAAGTGACTTGGAAAGGTTGTTGCGACTGTTGTGGCATGCTCTTAAGATCAGCGAGTGAAGTTATCCATTGCTCAAGAGTATTTTGCTACATCACCAAGGTCGACGAGTGACACCATATCTTTTCTCTTCTCTCTGCAAGCTGCCGACTTTTCCTGTCAGGTGTAGATGCCAGCATGGTAGAAAAGCATTCTTCTCTCACAACCAGATGCCAGTGCAGTAGGAAAGCTTTCTTTATGGCGAATAGATCACAGCCTGATTGCCAAAGCAGATAACAGAATTCTTGCACAAGAATTGCAACCTTCAGTTGCACTTCTCATTGAGACGAAGTTATATTGTAAGTCTTTGATTTTATTATGATACTTCCCTTCTTTAATTTTTCTGTTCAAATCTAATGTAATAAATCCATAATTGTCATCACAACTTTTTGTACTAATTTCATAAAATTTTTCATAAGGAATGTCTCCACTAACAAAATTTTTATAAATGTGATTTAAATTCATATTATTTTGTCTAAGTTTACACAGCAAATTCGTATTGTTTCTCACAAGTTGTTTGAGCACTCTTGAATTTGTTTGTGCCAAATAAAATAAATCAAAATTTGTATGCCTTCCCAAAGTAAAGTACTCGCGAACAGCATCTTGATTTTTTTAAATGACAGCATCAAAATAAATTAAGAATCTTTTCACACTGCATTAGTGGAATCATTTCATCATTACAATTTAAAAAACAAGCCATTTTTTCATTGAACTTGTTGGATATTACATGAAAGTCATTTTGTGACTGAATTTATTTAGGTTGATTTAAACTTTTTGATCAAACATACAATTTATTGAAATTTGACCTTCCATTATTATAAATAAAGTTTATAATCAAATTAGTTTTCTCACTTTACTAGGCTCAACAATAATGGCTCTCATCTTGTCATGCAAAAGTTCTCCATTCTTTTAATTTTTAGCATTTTGTTCGGAAATCAAGACACCAACACCCCAATGGCATTTTTCATTTATAACAATATTTTTTTACTATATGCATAATAGTGATTTATTTAAAAAACAACAGTTCTATTTGAAGAGAAACCTCATTATGATACTACTCATATAGATAAATTAATTCCATTAATAAGTTTTCATCCGAAATTTTTAACACCAAATATAAACAATAATATAATAAGCACAATTGAAAAATTGATTGCTGTTGATAAAAATGAAATTATAATATATATAGAATCATCAAAAGAAACTATAAATTGGATTGAACTATGTTCAGCAAACAACATTGAATTTACAGCAGATAATGTGAAAAATTGAATATCTATTAAATCTGAGTTTGATATTATGTTTGATGATCGCCAATCTGGTATTCTTGGTTTTGAAAGAAATATGACTATTGAAAAAGACAAAATTGTTGTAGATACTAAATTACCAAATTTTATTCAATTTGAAACAATAAATGCTCATTGCAATTTGGCATATGGAATGTTTATAAAATACAATGAACCAAATAACTTAGAAACAGATATAATTGCTAGTTTTCCACAGAAAACAATTTAATTTTTCTAGATTATATTGATTATGAGCCCACTTGTCCAATTTTTTATAAAATTTATAATCAGCAGTTTAATCATATTGTTTTGGAAATTAGGTATGAAAATGGTAAACTGAATAGTTTTTATATTGAAATTGTTTTGGAAACTAAAGATACTATAAATATTACAGATTTTGTGAATCTGTAAAATATATATAGAAGATACTAATATAGAGATATAATAATATAGAATATATTAATATATAAGAAAATTGATTAAATATTATACATTTTGGTATCCATATGGTAATGTATCTATTTCATTTTCTTGTATAATCCGTTTGTCATCCAAATGACTTTATGCTATTTTATTAACTTCGACTGCATATATTTCATGTTTCTCACTCCTTATTAAATTCATTGTTCTGTATTCTATTTTTTCTTTTAACAAACAATTCTTATAATCATCTAATGTGATACTTGTATCAACTACACATTTCTTTACACCTTTCGATCTTTTATTTTCTTTATCGCCAACTCTATATGCATACATCATTTTAACTCTTAAACCAACAAATTCTTTCATTATTTTCCCATTACATTCATATTTTATCTTACCTAAAACTTTCGTATTTATTTGAGGTTTATATATTATATAATGTGTAGTAACATGTTTCAAATTTTTCTATCATCAGCTTCATATCTTCATAAAAATCTTCCGTTTTTATGTTATAAATGTAGGAATCAGTATCTTGATAGCATAATTAAAAATGTTATCGTCATAATTTGGCTGCATCACTTTATAATGAATGTAGTACATCAACTCATTTGAAAAGTCTAAAATTGACATACCCACATAAATGGGCTTATTAAATTTTACATTAGTTTTGTTCATATGGACAGCTGCAATATTCTCATTATATATGGCACTTCTTTTTAAAATTGCTTTTGCTACTAATTTATTACAGGCTTCTTTATTTGAGATCGGTCTTATATTTTCTTATATTTTCCATAGTTTTACCAAAAACAGAATTATTATTCAGCTTTAAAAAAATTTTCAAAATTGTTTTCTTGCATTAGCTCTCATAGATGTATTTCAATCTGTTTTCTTTCTTTACCAATCATACTGATTAATCTTTAATATTCTATGTATTTTTGTAACCTTTAGCCCATTATTTTGACACTGTTTCAAATTGCGGTAGTGCATTACAAACTTGTGTTTATCAAGTAAAGTTGTTAATAAATGAGACTGATTTGTTCCTGTAACTGTCTTATTTTCTGGACAAAATGGAAGATCTTTATGTAATTTATGTAGTTCTTCTGAATACTCTAAATCTACTTCTAAAATGTAACCATGATCAGAATCATCCTTAAAATTAAATATATAATGTTGCCAAAAAATTAATTTAAATTCTGGATAATCAACTCATTCGGAACCACCATAAGGTCAATATTGAGACATTGCCCAACCATATCAATTATTCGCATCGAGATAAGCAAAATAGTTTAGACTCTTGATTATGATTAAAATTATTTAAATATTTATTATTCGCTTTTACGTATCTCTTACAGCATTTTGAAACTCTGCATCTAATTCCCTTTTCTACCATTAAATTTATATCATAATTATGTAATAAATCTAATGGTTGTTTAGTTATTTTAACATTTCATCCCATGATAATCCTGGTGCTGCAAAATACCACGCTGGATCTAAATCATATGCATTTATACATGTTTCTCTAAAGTTTTCAAATACATCCGCTTAGTAATACATCACTTTTTAAGTATAAATCATGATATCCCCCAAGGTTCTTCATATTAAATTGATCCCATACACATTTTGCATGGTCAAAATCATAATCAGTTATATCAGATTCATTTCATTTATTGTAAAATTCACTTTTTGGTGAAAGCTAATTTTCATTAAAATTTCTTCCAACTATCCATAAATCATATGGAAAAACACATTTCCTAAAAATTAAATCTACTTTATCTTTTGGAAAAAATGTTTGTGTATGTTTCATTTGATCTTTAGTTAAAATTGATTATAATTCATCTAAACTACATGCCATAAATTTAAAAGTATCTATATATCTCACTTTCAAATTTTCTGTTGGTTTCCCAAAATTAATAACATTTTTTTCATTTTTGTGCAATTAAATATATTCCTTTTTCATTATATCCTAGCTCTTTAATAAATAAATGAGCATTAGATACAGCTATATTATGAAAATAAAATGGAACAAAACTGGGTAATTCTATTTTAGATTAGAATTATTACATAGTGGGTTAATTAATTTTCCAGTTATATGATCATGATGACATACTTTTTTATTTCACTTAGAATATTCACATTCACATACAACAATTTTTTTGGATTTATTATAAATTGCTATTCCTTCTTTTGTTAGTGAATGCATTGGTTGTATTTGCGTATATATTTCACAAATCTCTTCTATTTCTTTTTTCAATGATTAATAAGCATTTTATGTGTATTTGAACCTCGATATACAACTGGTGGTTTATAATCACCATAACTAGATACAATATAATAGCAAAATAAGACGCCTCATGTAAGTGATATTATATTGTATATGATTCGTCAATCAACTTTAAATCATTGGTATTTATTTTTTCATCAGTAACTTAATATCTTTCTTTAAGTGACTCCTTATAAAGGCCATTATCAATATCGTTCTCTGTTAAAACTGGATATTTTTTATTAAGTTAGTTATATTTATTTCCTTTGGATTTGGTTTGGTTGTTAATATTTTCTTTGGGATTGATTCAAAATATGCATATATTGTAAAAGGAGCCTTCATTGAAGTTACATAATTTTGAAAAATATTTCCTCGCCTTTCGAAGGTATATTGATTCTTACTGATTCATTTTTGGAGCAGTCTTCTGTATATTTATTTTATTTTTCTTGAGATGTGAAAAATTTAAGACACATATCACATATATAAGTTTTACCATTATGTTCAGTTTTTTTTGTGCAGAAAGTAGCTTCGATAAATTTTTTATCCAACAATAATGTGAATTTTTATCATCTTTGAAATTAGGTAAATTTATTATATGTATTACCTTTTTATTTTTTTTGGAAGTTTTAGTGGATATATTGTGGATTTACCTTCAATTGAGTAAACATTTATAGATGTATCAATTTCATTTTATAAATTTTTGTATATCATAAATTTTATTGGATATTCATATTTGACTATTACTTTATCAATATTAAGACCTAGATTTTTATATTTAGTTACTCTTTGTGGATATTTTTCTGCTGGAAACAATGCAGATTTTATTGCCCAAGAAAACATTTTTTATCATCTTCTGTCACATTAATGCATGGCTTTTTATTCTTAATATATTCTTGTAGATCAATGTATGATGCTCCATTTAATGGATTATACCTATTTATAGCTAATTGTATTTCAATTACACTATCTAAAGTCCATTCCGAATCTTTATTTCAAATTCAGATAATTGTGTAATTATTTTTGTTTTATGAATTTGTAAAACCCTTCAACTTCTCCTTAGTTCAATAGTGTATAGTTGGGTGATTGAAAGGTAAATAGTTTTACTTGGTTATTCTCTTACTTGAGACAATATGTGTATAATTTAATATTAGTTTTCAGCCCTATAAAATTCCTAAGATGATCACATATTATCTCAAATACCTTATTTTTTACTGAAGTTAAAGACTGATAAGGTTGTACTAATTTAAATGTATTTTCGATGTTATATGTTGATATCCTGCATTTAAAAGCTTTATTGTCTATGTAATTTTTATTGGTTCTTATATTCCTTTTTTTACATAAACATTGATAGAATAGGGGAATATTTATTTCAATTTGTTTTCAACTTGTTTATATAATTCATTAATATTGACTTCTGATAAAGGCAAATTTGTAAAATCATTCTTTGTCAACCATTCTTTTGTCTGCTAACTTTTATTTCGTGGACTTACAACTATATTATTGGAAAATGAAAATTTTTCTTTTAAATAATTTCTGTCTTTTGAATATAGTTCTCTATCTTTGAGATTTAAAAATGGTAAGTTTGAAAAGTTCCTTTTTCTTTCTTCATTTCTAATAAATGGTATAAGAGTTCTAATTAAATCAGCTTTCCTGAGATTGTACCATTTTTGCACATATATCCCTTTGCTAAAAATCATAACTTCTGCACTCTCCGTTCTCTCAACTCAACAATATTACTCATTGACTTTTTTTTTTTTTTTTTTTTTTCTAAGAAAAACATTAATAAAGGCTGCAAAAATTATAAAGCCGCTGAATAAATATAATGGAATGAAAATTAAAAACAGTGCTTATATTTTTGTTAATATTTTTTTACTATTTAACTTTCTCATTATAACATTTTTTTTCATATTGTTGTATGTTTGTCCTTAGTATTTTTATGGGCGGAAAACAATTTTATATATTTATTCACATTACATACTGTGCATGTCTTTGCTGGATAAATATCTTGTTTAATTTCATTTAGAATATATACTAATGCATTCTGCGATTTAGTATTTTTATGCTCTTTGAGATATGTAATACAAACATATTTTCCACATTCACGCAATATTTTCTCATTAAAGCATTTTTTACACTTTGATGTGTGTTTATCTATAGTCGCTTTATGAGGATAAAATGAATCGATAGGTTTATTCTCTTTACATAATATACACATCTTAGTTGAATAATCACAATGTCGAATATAATTGGTTTTGTGTAATTTTGTATTTTTATGCTTTTTGATATGAAGATTACCAACATATTTTCCACATTCGCATAGTAATTTCTCTTTTATTTAAATCATAATGATTTCTGTCATATTCGACGTAACATTTTTTACAGATATTAATATGTTTATCTTTTGTGTGTTTATGTGATGCAAAACTTTCTATGTTTAATATTTCACCACACTTTTTACATTGCTTACATATGGAATTATATTCCATTTCGAGCATTGATTCAATTATATTTATAAGGAAAAAATTATCAAAAATAATAATTTTCTATAAATTTATTTTCTTTTAAATAAAACAAAATGGAATCACTTATCAAGAAGTTAAAAAATTCATATAAATTGACTTAACTACAAGATGCCGATATTAATAAATGGTATACTGCTACAGAATTTAAAATTTATGAATCTAAGTTTGGTAGAAGAATTAATTGTATTCTAGATGGTAAGTATAATATTACATAACCAGATAGCTATGTAAATATGTTTGATAGAAATGTTTTAAAATTAATAAATGAGAAACAAGTTTTTATAGCATATAAAGGTTTAAAAGAAATGAAAACTGAAAAAACTATGTACGATATAGAATTATCTTTAAATATATCAATTCTATTAATTTGAATCTATCAATTATCTTTTTTCATATTTCATTTTAATTTTTGACTTAAATTCCCTTTACTTAAAATAGCTTGATTTTAGCTTAAATTAGCAAGGTTACCCGGGGAAAAAAAATCCTGCACGTGCATTTATGTAAAAATTGGAAATTTGCTTGTTTTCGGCTTAAATTTACATGATTTTTGCTTAAATTTGCTTGTTTTGAGAATGGAAAAATGACGTTGCTAGAGGTCGAGAAAATTGCTTGATTTTGGTCTAAATTGCTTGATTTTTTAATTAAATTGCATGGTTTATTTAATAAAAAAGTGCACTGCGCCAGCTCTCTCATTATATATCTACTTACATTTGCTTCTCTCAAGTGCATCTGAAACAACTATTAATTTCAGCCCAGTTTATAAAGCATTTTTAATCGCTGAGGTATAATAACTTCTGGTAGTTGGTCTAAATTGTTCGATTTGATATGATACGGTATCGGCAAAAATACATACTCCAATTACTTCAATGCGGCTTTCAAGAGCAGTGGTATGGAAGTTTGTGCATCATGTTGGTTGAACGCTGCGAAGGAATAAATTATTGCATTGGTTCGTGGTGCTTGATTGAAAATTTGGAAAAAAACCTTTAAAAAAATAGGTGCTTGTAACTGCATACATAAGAAAGTAAATACTGTAATGCTACTTTAATTATTTCATCGGACTGTGAATAGTATTCCTTTACTTGACTTCTCTTTTGAGTTGGTGTCAACAAAATTTTGTTTCCTTCTGTTTTATGCAAATTTGTTCATCAATTTAGCATAAAAGTAAAACATTATATTTCTTACGAATACTAGTCTTTAAACTTATAAAAATATTAAATTTCCCTTCGGTGGCATTATATACAAGATGACGATATCACATTTAAGCAGGACTTTTAAAAGTACTTAACTTATAGCCAACCTTGTACTGGAAAATTTTTCTGTTCATTGAGCACTTGTTTTCCCATCAGCAGCACTTTTGTTTAAAAATAAAAATGCAAATATTAATTTAGTTAATGCTATTTTAATTACAGTTAGAAAATAAGAGCTACTCATGTGTCTATATATACTAAATATAACTTTGTTACATCAATTGTGCTCGTGTTTTACTTAACTCGTTTACAATAAACATATTAATTGTAACATTTATGCAGAAGTTAATAATTCTAAAGCATAAAAAAAGGAATTTTATTTTACGTTATATAACTGGAATCGATGTGGTTCATGTGGATAATTTAAGTATATCAAAATGGTACTGTAGAGGCATCTACTAGCTTGGTGATTTGCATAGTTACATATAAAAATTCGTTTCATACAGTTGGTATTTCAATTGTATTCACTAACAAAACACAGGGTCCACAACATGATACACTCCAGGTGTAAGTTTGGTCCTTGAATAAACTACATTATTTTACTTAAAAATGTATAGAAGACAGTTTGTTGAACGTGACAAGTCATTACTCCAAAAAAAACAGTAATAGATTGATAGTTTCTGTACATTTATATAAGCATAATTGTTACGAAATTTTTACTTATAAATAATTAATGTTTCCAAATGTTAATGTAAGCTTTGTAACTATTCATAAAAATAAAATATGTAACACACGCATTTAATTCAATATGTTTATAAACAGTTTATTGTATAAAATCCTTTAGCGCTCATTTAATTTATATACGAGATGAGCGAGCATTAGATCTCTGTAACACAATCAACTAATTCTACACATAATTTCGCACCATAAACAAAAGGGTTAAGTGAAACATAAATTTAAAACAACCCCCCGGAATAACACTCATCTAAAAGAAACTCAATTTGCGTGCTGTATGCCAACACGCCTTTAGTTAGCTTTACATACATGTTTTTTGCACTCCAATGCTGAGGAATCTTCAAGACTTATATACATTAAAGTAGGGTTTGTGCTTTTATAGGTCCATTTTCCCGAGAGGAGATGTACTTTTCTACCTTTCAGTCTAAAATAAATATGTTATTTTAGGCATTGTAACAAATAAAATTTTTGTTCGGAAGTGTACTGGTATCCAGACGACGCTTTGTCTTACATCTGGGCCAATAGAAACCCATCTGTGCTTCGTGTTACTGGCAGCAGTGGTTTATGACATGAAGCTACGGAACATAGTCTCATCAGCGAATGATGTCTCCCACACTTACAGAACCTCTCTCATTGGACGGTATGTTCTGCTGTGTACAGTGTTGACTATTCAAGCCACTTCATATGCAACGTCCCAAATAGTGCACACTGCGACTGAAAGGGTTAATGCTGCCTGGTAAAACTGCATAAAAGGTACTGAAATCCTCGATGAGGTTTTTAGGAAACCAATGCGCCAGTTTGGAGACTACCTCAGATAGAACGAGTCCCAGATTGCTATTTGACACAATGCTTACACATCGACTGCTTGATTACAATTTCACAAGTCTATTATTGTGCACATAACGCCATTGCAGAGTTGTGCTGCCGCAGAAATCCCAGACGATGACATGAACACGTACAATGAAAACAAGCCAACAAATTAATATAATATCCCACAAGGAATTAGTCAAAATTTAATATACTTAATAAAACTAAATAAAACAATTAGTCAATCAAACAAAAAACGAATCATAAGAAAACTGACTTCGTTGTTAGTTTTCTTTGTTAATCATTATGTTGTTTTTGTTTTGTTTCGTTTGTTAAATTTAAACAGAATTCCTTGTCCGATTCTTTGAATTTTCGTACAGTCGCATAACTAAACCAAATACTTGGTTTGTTTTCAGTGTATGTTTCTATGCAATCGTCTGGGTTTTCTATGACCACATAGCTCTGAAATTATGTAAGTTGGCAGTAACAATTATTCATTTCATTTCTACCCTTCCCCCCCCCCCCCCCCCCCCGCAGCCCTCCCCAACTTCACCCTGAACTAATAATTCAAAGAACATATGTAGGGTCTGGTATTTAATTTTGTTTAATCGAATTTATTTCCAGCAAATATTTTATATATTTTATTAGAATGTTTAACTTGTTAACTCCCCTTGCTACCTTGCTATAGCTGAAATGTTTAATTATATATTATGCAAATAGTGATAACAATATGATCGTGAGATTGACTTAACATAGGAGAAGTCTCGTCAAATTATTCATATATTTAAATGAAGCAAGGAGATTTTTAATTTAATGAAATAATGGTTTCTACTATTTCTTCTGTTTAATAATTCTACGAAAAAATGAGTACATTACAAATTAAAACATTCTATGGTTTGTATAAAAATTTCAGTTGTGATGGTGAATTATGTTTCACTAGGGCTAAAAGGAAGAACTATGATTTTAAAAAACTACGCGTAATTACACTTAATTGTAATATTCCGATGTGTGGCCAGTATGGACAGCAGGCGACAAGATGCTTTGTGAAACTAGGGTATTGAAGTTTTTCATATAATATTCGTTTGTCACCCACGCATTTATGTATATTTGTTTAAAAGTCACACAAAAATCTATTGTTCAGATAGGCTGCCAGAATGCGACGACAACGGTAAAGGAATCTAAGTGTATTAATTTTGTAAATCTTGACATTTGGTTTTTATGACGCTGATGGTAGGTGCAACTTAATACTTCTGTGATATTAGTAAAGTCAACTGAAAGAGTGGTAACCACCAACAACCAATTTTTGGAAGTTATGATATGCATAAACTACAAAAAATTGGTGTCTTATTCTATTTTGAGATTTTAACCTTACGCTGGGAATAAAATCAATTGTTCTTCTGGTAGGTCGGTTCTACACAGTAGTGATGTTCGTCTGATTTTCATATGGATGTCGTTTGCATGAATCCATTTTTTTTTTAATTTTTAATTTTCTATAATCTTTAACAAATTAAATATAACTGTAAAGTTGTCAATATATTCAAAATAATGGTTGTAAATATAAAATGCAGGTGTGAAGTCAAAATTGTGTTTGGTGGAAATCGTAAATGATTTTGGTTGCGCTGTCACGTGTAATTGATTCTAAATTGCTCGGTAGGCCTCGCTTGTTGTGCTCTGCTCAACTAACGAGCTGGTGTTGCAGTTTCTTTTTTTTTTTTTACCCAACGCGACGGCTGGTTAAGTTTCTGGCAAGCGTTGTGTTTGTGCGGAATGAAAGATTGATCGTATGTTTGTAGCTGTCATTATTTTACTGTTTCTCTACACCAGTATACCCTACGAACCATACTTTATCCGTCAAGCGTCTGCGAACGGGGATATTTGTGGATGTACACAATTATTTTTATTGCAGTTTTGTATATAAATTTTTGTTAGAACTTCATGGATTTTCTACGCGTTATTAAACTGTAAATTTAACATTATTCAAAGACTAAAAAATAAATGACTACTAGATCATCATGTATAAAAGGTTAAGGCTTTGTTATGAATGTGTTGTCAGTTTGTTTCGGGTGAAAATAGCTTCGCCCTCCTGAACTAACTTGGGAGTTACAATTACTTTTAAAATTGCATTACATCTAAAATAATTGTAGAGCATTATAAATCAACTTAAAATATTTAATTTCTTCAGTTTTTTAAATATTTTACATTTTTTTTAAATGTTAGTTAGTTACAGTACAGCAGTCATCAAAAAGAAAGTACAGTGGACGAGTACTTTTTTTTTTCAATACTACAGCTTAGTTTAGGATTGTTGTTGTTCTGGCTTCATGTACAACAATGTGATCAAATTTATTTTCAGTTATATAACATATTACATTTTTATGCAATGGAGTTATTATTAATCATACGACTAGTGGGATGCGTCAGAACTTACGTTCCTTAAATAATTATGTGGGCATAGATGCAAGCAGTCGGGTGGCTATTTGATCCCCGGTTTCGGTCATACGATAATAAATGTATTAAATGAACAACCATTTATTTATAAGCTATTATAAATAGACTTGCATAATTAAATATCCGTGCGTTTGATTACTAACCATTTTACAGAGGAATTCTATGGACATAATAAAATGCCGTTAACAACATAATTATAATGGTATAATAATTGTGGCTATCATTAATTAAATATTGTTTGTTCACTTGATTTCTTATATAAGTAATTTTTATGCGTAACATTAGTTAAATATTTAGTAACATTTCTAGCTGAGCCTCTTTGCAGTGCATTTAAGTCTAAGTTAATGCATTTAATTTAAAAATTTCTTGACACCATTTTGAGACACATTTTAATTTTGTGTGTTTGAAATTCTGCCCAAGCTTAAGAGAAGGTCAAATTGCACTCACATCACCATGAAATTAGATAATACTTACTGTAATATTTCAATTTCCTTGTTATTATATTATACAAAATTCTTCTCAAGGATGCATTGAAAATCGTTTCATGAGTCATCAGTAAATATAAATAATCGACGTTTTATTAAAAAAAATTATGTATAAAGTTATTTAACTAAGTCACATAATTTGTAAAATTGTAAAAAAAAAAAAATCTTAGAAAATATTCGGAATGTTTCAAATCAAATTTTTAAACATGTATAAATAAATAAAAAATCAATTACGCAAACAAGTTAACTTACGGAATCGCACGACTTGCCCTATTCTAATATTTAAATAAATAGCGTACAATCGCACTTCTTAACACAAACGGAGTTGAAAGCCTACCAACTCTCGCGAGGCGTAGTGAACATTTTATCCAAATGTAGATGAGTTTCAGAAACGGAATTCACACGCACGTTTCCCAAAAAAAATCGCATATAATTTGTGATAAATGTACAAATACTAGCCGAACGACTTGAATGAAACATCGTAAGCAGTATTTAATTTTTAAAAGCAATATTACATTTAAAAAATATTAGACGCATGTATACGTTAAATGTCCTTAGGTTTTCGGAGTTTGTACAAAGTATGTCTCTTAGATCAAATATAGCAGTATACATCTTTGTGTTAACTCACAGCTGTAGTAAATTTTCTATGTTATAAGGTCTTAATGTTGAAAACAGTAGATTTGGTCGAGCGATTGAAAATTACTTGTTTTCTTTCCTTGGAAACTGTTTCACAATATTTTAGTTTGTTACAAGACAAAGTTGTTGCACGCCGTCACTTAGTGATGCAGGGCGAAAGACGTTCTGGAGCAGCAGTAGTATTTAGTCCCGTTGTCTGGGGAAGAGGTTGTTAGATTTATACCTGGGTCTCCCTAGCTGTAACTTTATTTCTTTCCCGAAGCAATTTCGCCTTCTGCCAAGCTCACACATTTTTCCATTCATGGATTATTTACTATTAAAAATATAACTGTATCGTTATATTAACTATCTAAAATTTTCAAGTGTAGTTCGCCTCTGACCAAAGTGATGCAGGTTCAATCTGCGGGTGGGTTTTCTCGGGATTTCTCCAGTTTCCATAGTCTTTTGATCTCAGTGTTCTTCCATACTCCTAGGTTTTCAAATAGTTCCAATCATGCTAGTGTCGCGTAAAAAAATAAATAACCAGACCCTTCATTGTTCACAAATACACCATCTCCACATTCATATAAAGTTAAATAGTGTAAAAATTATATATAAAACCGACATAAGGAATTAAACAACCAACACGACACATTATTCCTTTAAGCATCGAAATATTTTTTATTAAAAAAATTACTAAAACATACTTAAAACCATTACTCACAAAAAGATATTTACAAACATTTCTGAAACAATTTGTCATATTTTCAAAACAGACAGATCATTAAAAGAAAAGAACAAATATTTGGAAACACTCCATACAAACATTTCTACACATTTTGTAAATAAAAAAAATAAAAAATTCTGTACATAATATACATACAATAAAAATCTTCCACTTCAGTAAATCATACATACAACAAAAACAATCTTCTTACGAATCATTAAAACTAAAACATATATTATTTACACAAACTCTTAGCATTGTGGTGGACGTCTCTATTTTAAAATTAACGATATACAATTAACGTCACATCCGGGTATGATATCATTTTTTTTTTGCCAAGCACACACACATCAACGATGCCCCACACATAGCTTCAAGATAAGTTAGAGATTTGTATCACTGTATTTTCGTTTGTTAAAATTTGCACATGATGTTTTGCGATCCCACGCTGTGAAGAGAACCACAGGCGGTAATGTAGATAATTTCTTGGTTGAATGGTGATTGCGAGCTGCCAACCTAGCTTCTTCAGCTGGGGTTTATGGATTCATCTGAACAATCAAGCTTTAGATTCCTGCAACCCACGTTGTCAGTTCAATTAATTTATCTACTAATTGGTACATACAGTCCTCACCCAAAAACTCAAATTAGTTAGATAAAGCTGGATTGTACGAACAGCCAACAAAATGCTACAAACATATGGAACGTGTTGGTTTATGGTAGTTAAGTTACTCGTTTCATTATTGGGAGAGCAAGTGGACAAGGGTTTTAAGAAACTTTCAATGTCGCAATAGGCGACGAAACTCAATCTTTGCTGTTTGCTGTAATCATTAATTCCAAGTACTTGTCACTCCCAGTGTGTAAAGTACTGCGAACAGCCTTTTGTTTCTGCAAAGAATAGTATGACTTGTGAGTTTTTCCTCATTTCTGAAATACTGGAGACAACGACCATAAACATGTTTTTGTAACAGTTCTTACTCAGCTGACTACCAACCAGCTGTGACAAATTTCTAATGGAAACAAAGTGCAAAAGTACAGCATTACCACAAGTGCGAATGGCCAAAACATTTATGTGGCGAGCATAGCATACAGAAGAAATATGTATCGGTACGATAACCCCACCCTTATCGTAAGTTTCATCAATTATATTGCTATCTTTGTCCACAAAACAGTAGACATTGATAGAAATACAATGCTTCTCCTCGAACTTACGAATATCCTGTATCACAATAGGTATCGACAGACCTTCAGTATTCAATACCTCATGAGGTTTTGGATATGAAGTAGTTCTGTCGGGATTCTGTGTGGCAGGAAACAAAGCTGATATGACGGCATAGTGGAAACACATTCCCTCCAGGCAGTTTACTTCGATACAAGCCCTCCTATTAGCAATAAACTCGGGTAACTTAGTGTGCACGGCCCAACATTAAATGCCCTATATTGCCAAATATGGACATCCATATGTAGTATTAGTAGAAAATCCCACCTGCTCCCAAACACACTAAACTCCTCATGTATGTAATCAGATAAGGCTTAATTTTGTTATCATAAATTATGCCAAAATCGGACGAATGCAGAATGGGAAGAGATTTACTTTGAAAATAAAATGTCTATGTAGTGCCTTCCTCCACCATGATAGATTTCAAGTATTTGCATGCTATGTTGATGCTAAATCTATCAGAGGTACCCTGCACCTCATAATAAATTATTCATAATCTGCATCACCATTAATCCTGTCATTAACTATCCTCACATTGGTTAGCCTAGCAATGAGCGGGCTAGCCAGTAGATTATATCTGGGGTTTGGCAAGGACTCCACTGAAACTGAGGAATCAGACAACAAATTATTTTCTGTTTCCCTAGACGATTTCTCTCCATCTGGCACAGAACTCATTTGTGACTCGGATAAAGTACTAACCGAATCACACAATCTTTCCATGTCAGACAAATACAGATCACCTAACAGGATATCAACTTTATCTTGCTAAGGGAAGCTGTCGTGTCCTGATCTGCTACAACCTATAGCATTTCCGTGAGTGATTCAGTGTCCTCATCACTAAGGAATATATTGTCCAATAACAAATCGAAATGCCGACGCTTAGGCGAAGCGACAACATGCTGACATCTTGCATTAGTGTATCTTTTTGTTTGCAATTCAGACTCACTTTCTGTATCGCTGACGAAAAGATCTTCCAACAAACTGTCAATGCTTCATCGCTTTTGCTCGTGCACTGTTACTCCTAATTAGATTTTCGTTTTTGTTTCCTGTTACACTGGACTCAAAACTACAAAAGAAATAAATATTTCTGTCTTTCTGGAAAAAGAAAGAAAATAACCATTATAGTCACTTACAGTGATGTATAGATACATCTGAAGACAAATGTTTATTAGTAACTACATAAACTCAGGGTATATGAAGAAAAATATTTACATTAAAAATTGATATTAATTTTTGAGCTGTTTTTGAAAATCACCATGCACAAGAACTTTCTCCTGAGGCGTGCGAGCCTGGGATGTGTTTACAGAAACAATCTTTGTAAGCAGCAGCTACCGGGATGGTGAGTGCTGCAGGATGTCTCACAGCATGCACAGGAGCACTGCAGAGTGGGACATGGTTGGGGAAGCGACTGCAATGTTCGCCACTTTCCTGCCACTCCCCTTCCTCTCTGTGTTGCCCTCAATGCTCAGCCGCCACCTTCACCACATAGCCTGTGCCGTCGAGCATGCGCTAACAGCAATGGCCACCAATTCCCCTCCCCCTTCTGCTTTCACGACTCCTCGCAATGCAATGGGCCGCATCCCAACACTGCTAGAAGTCTCCAATACATTGCATTCCGAACTGCGCAACCTGTCTTTGGTTTAGGAGCTGGGTTCGTAGCGTGCGTTCTCCACACCTCGCAAAAGGCGAGCTGTGTTTAGATCATATTTAATAATTATAGCTTGCACGATTGTATTGCATTTTAGGCAAGTTGTTAAACTCTGCAATAACACAATTTGTTTAAGACAAAACTTTAAATATCACCGTAAATTTAATTTTTTAATTTTAAAAAAGAAAGCATTTCTAAAGTGATGTAAATTGACATTGTTAAAAGTCGAATAAAGTTATAAACTTTGAACCTTCAAAAACAAGTTTGATAACAAATTTGTCTAGAAAGTTTCAGCAAGTTTGGCGAGGGAATGCTATGTTACACTTTAGAATAAAATTTAATACTAGCAATTAATACAGTCACATACTAACTAAATAATAATAATTTAAATAACTAACTAAATTATAAAATTTAATTGAAAGAAATCCTTTTTTTTCTTTTGTTAATATCTTGAACACTAATTACAAACTAAACACAACTAAAATCTCACCCCCCACAAACATTCCAAATTCTTCCCATTAACTCGATTCCAATCACCTTGTGACACATCAGTCATCAAATACACATTCTGAGCATAGATGGGGGCCAGTGATATTGTCATTCCCTCACTCCATCCTAGGGATGTTGGCAATCCACCCTTTTTCTGCTCCATCATTTTAACACAGTCATACACACTCCCCCTCCCTGCACAATTCTTAACACACAATATATTACAAACTACTTATATATATATACTCGATGCCAATTACCTTGAGACACATCCCTCATCAAACACACATGATTCTGAGAAGAGAGCAGTGGCCAGTGATATTTTCACTCCCTCACACCATCCTAGGGATGGCAGTAATACATTTTTTTCTCTGCTCCATCATTTTCACAAACAATCATGCACCCTCCCCCTCCCAGACACAATTATTTACACCCAGTATCTTACGAACTACTTACAAACTAAACACAACTAAAATCCCACCCCTCACAAACATTCCACATTATTTACATATACTCGATGCCAATCACCTTGAGACACATCCCTCTTCAAACACACATCATTCTGAGAAGAGATTGGTGGCCAGTGATATTGTCACTCCCTTACTCCATCCTAGAGACAGTGGTAATCCACTGTGTTTTTCTCTGCTCCATCACTTTCACAAACAACCATACACCCTCTCCCCCCTGCACAATACTTAACACACAATATCTTACAAACTAAACACAACTAAAATCCCACCCCATTCTCAATTATTTCGCATTCTTCACAAAATACTCGATTCCATTCACCTTGAGACAGTCATTCATCATCATTCAAAAGCATTCAGAGCAAAATACCAGACGAGTGTAGTGCACTCCCCAATAATGCTAGGGATTATGAGCATAGTTCCCTTTTATTTTTTTTATTCTACTCCATCAATCGCACATAAGCAATCATACAAACACACCCCTAAGCCCAAAGTCTTGCATAACAACCCATTGCCATAACTGAAAGTAAATTTACAATACAGAAACATTATTCAATAAAAATGTTTTATGTTCACACAAAGATTTTTAAATAATCATGTTCCGTTAAACAAACTCTCGAATATCTTACCATTAAAAAAAATTAAATACTCGCTACAATAAATTGCAATAATTAAAAAAAGCCCTAAATGTTAACCCTATTTACTTAAATAAAGTTTACTACCAGAAGTGGTAGTTGAAGGAAGCATTGAACAAGGCCTGCGCCTTGCGGGTAGCTGTCCCAGCTAGGTGAAGTACGGGGTATGAGTATGGAACCGCTGACTCCGGTGGGGGCTGGGCAGCGAACTCTCCAGCAGTGGGTGGCGAACCCCTAGCAGTGTAGTGAGCGGCCGACAGGTCACCGACTGTGGGCAGTGGAGTGTTACACCCTAATGACGACACGAGGGTCCGGCAGCAACCCATGTGGGCAGTGGGCGGTTGGTGGCGAACTCCTAGCAGTGGAGTGAGTGGCCGACAGGTCACCGACCGCGGGTAGTGGGGTGCTACCCCCTAATGGTGTTGCAAGGGTCTGGAAGCAACCTGTGTGGGTGGTGGACGGGTGGCTGTGCTAGTGGGCTGCCGACCACCCCGGACACCAGATCACACAAAGCAGACGGTACACACACGAGCACAGTAGCAGAGGTACTCACACCATGGTGGATGATTGGCAACTGGCGAGGTCAGGACAGCAACCCCTATATTATATAGGCCTAGCACCCTCCCTTGCCGTATAATTTATATAGCGGACAGTGGTTAAAATGTTATGAAAAAGTATTTCTATCGAATAAATAACGCATCTTAAATATTTTCAATTAGAATTTAACAAAATTTAACACAAAATTACAGAATTAAAAGATTTATTTCTCTATCGGATACATTTTCTGAACTTTACCATACACACTTCGTTGAATTGGAAATGTTTTGTTAAATATGGACTTTTCTTTGGTATGATCTATTAGAATTAATTTTATTACATGTTTATTGAGTGAATTAGTAACAAACAAACAAATTTCTTTTGCAATATGAGGTTTTTAAACCATATTGTATTGCATTGCATGTTTTTAAAATACTGCAATTTGAAACATTTATTAAACACTTTGTAACCTTTTACGAACACTCACGAATTTCTGTTTTAAATTGGTGAATATCAATTGAAATAATAACTTATCAAACATTCAAACATTACATGCCTATGTGATAGTCTAACGTGTATTATGTTTGACAGTTTATAAGGTTACTGACTTACAAACTAGCTTATAATCATCCTTGCCTTACCCAGGATTCAAACTCAGAACCTCCAAACTATAAAGCAACTCACAAACTAACCACGCTACGGAGGTCGGTGACATGAATGAACTATTTTTGTGTAATTGAGAGATTTTTGAAATTATGATTTTAAAATAACACATGTTTGTGTAAATATGTTTTTCTGGATACAGTCTCGTATAGTTTTGGTGGTTTTAACCAATTAATTTCTCATAAAATGTAAGGAATACGGCGATATCTGCCAATGTCTTCAATTAATTCTGTCCAAGCATTTCGATTGACACCTGCCATTTATTCTTCTTTCAATCTAGAAAGAGAAAATACAAAATATGCATCAATGTTACATGATATTAATGTTTCTGACACATAATTTTTAGAAGCACTATTGTCTGTACCAATATTGCCAGGGTCAAAATAAATACTGGAATACGGAACTATTCCAGTACAACCACACACAGTCAATATTCCTGCCCAATTTTATTTGTAATTATGTCACCAATTACCTTGTCAGAATATAACTGCGACTTTGAATAAAAAACAAAACTGCATCTTTTACCACGTCTTAACTGACGTCTCTGAACTTGCAAATCTTCAATTTAATGTCTTCTATATCACTGTCGTCTATTTTGCTATATAGGTTGGTACTGCTGGTGACATGCATATTTGTGATCATGTGGAATTGTTTTTCAATGCATGATTATGTGTTACGTATTTTTTATTTTGAAAATAAATGTTTTGTAGGTACAAAATCTAATGTGGTGTTTTTCATCTTTTTTAAAAATATAATCCTTTCCTTCATATTAAAAAGAGGGATGTAGTGAAGGAGGAATATTTTGAAATTTAATTTACGTTATTAAATATATGGAGTGATATAAATACACATCAAGGACATTACATTACATACTCAAAAAAAAGCACCCTCAGAAATCCTATTATTAAAATTAATAGCGAAATTTATGGAGCATCCTTAGAGAAACCTCTAACATGGTATAAAGAAATTATCGTAATGGTTTTCAAAGCCTTGCACATAACAAATAATGGTTAGACTATTTCATTCAAGACTATGCCAGAGTTGAAAGTAATAAAGACATAAATTTGTTTTGCACTATGATACCACAATTTCCTTATAGGATGTCCATTGTTGCTTCAGAATCTACTTCATCAATCACAGAAACGTCCATTGGTAATTTGGGACAATCATTACTAGCAAGTTACATTATCTGTTGCCACCTTCGCATAACATAATCCCTTATCAAATGAGTTATGCTCATATCGTTAAAAAATGCCAGTGTAGCATATGGACAGTTTTCAGCACAGGTTAATATAACTAATGGTATAGTCTTCCTCCTGTAACTCTTCTTTGAGAAATGGGTACACATGTTGAATCTCATGTGATGCTAATGTAATTATAAATACTTTAGGAAGCAGCTATAATTTCGAATTACTGTCCAGGGTTACCAACATTTTGCTTCGCCCATAAGATAATATTGTGTTGAAAACATTCATGCAGTCTTAATCGCAATCCTCACAGCAGTGTCCATCGTGCATATTACCTGGCAGTGCAGATGTACGCCTCGATGTTCTTGAAGCCTGTTGTATGTCTCTATGTTCTAGAAACCTGTTGTACAGCCCGATGTCCCTGAAGCATTTTGTGCCTTTTGGTAAGATAATCCAAAACATCGCGGTGGTGCACTCCCGACAATCTAACCTTCACGACTGGTGACTTGAAACTAAGAAAAAATTAATTTATTCCTACTTATATAATATTCAAATCCAAAATAGTAGCCATTTTATTAGGTTTTTCTTAAAATAAGGTCTTTTCGAAATTTTTGTTGAATTATAGTTAAATTTTCTGTATTTCAACTCCAATAGAGTTCATTTCATGCTGGAACAATAATCTGCTTTCTTTCTTTAATAATATTTCGCAGAAATGTAGTATTTCAAAATAAAATATGTGTATATTTGTCCAGGTATACACATTTCTGATATATATATATATATATTATATATATATATATATATATATATATATATATATATATAACAGCATATCCAAAAAATCTTGGGTGAAAACATTTAAAACTTTATAAAATCATACCTTATTTTCACGCACATAAAACTTTGTATTCTAAAATGTATTCTTATAAAGAAATCTACACGAAAAATGCATTCAAAAATGTGTTTTATTATCTCGGCTATAATCTAATATTAATATTTGAACATAATTTTATGTGTGTTTTGCTGAATGTACAAGTTACCCCATATTAGTTCGATGTTAAACCTTTGGATTATGTATTGTGAACACATATTTTAATAAATCCAATTATATGTTAAGTTATAAAGGTCGCCAAAAGTGCATATTCGTTATACATATCTATGATCACTTCCTGTTCCTGTTGATAGGTAAACAAAGGAGATGATGGAAAGATTTTGTGTGTTTTTATTGCAGATAAAAGTATGTCAATATTGCTGTTTAAGTTTAGTATATTCTATGTAAATAAAAGGAAGATCAAGAAAATAAAGAATACATTAAACCGTAACTTAGGAATGAGTATTTATTGCTTTCACTGTGTTCAAAAGCAACAGGTTATTGGCCCAGAGCACGATGCACAAACACATGACGAAAGTTTTGAAGAAAAGCTGTACGAGTGAAATATCAATGCACGGAATGGCCAAGGTATGTGTGAATATATTTGATGCAAGATGTAAGAGTTAATAATTTTTATGCTTAGTGGCTATTCAGAGATTAAAGAAAATGGCCATGCAACATAAAGTTGGTTATATGGTAGATATACTAAATGGTTCGAATTACTACAACTGGACGTTCAGAATGCTTATGTTACTTGCGGAAAATGATGTTACTGAGTATGTTAACAAGGAATATGTTGAAATTGAAGATGGAAAAACGACATGTGATTCAGATCAGAAAAAAATCGGGCTAGAAACTTAATTGTTCAATGTGTTGATGATTCTCAAATAGAAAATTTGCAGGATATGATAAGTGCATACAAAATGTGGAAATGCCTAGAAAATCTGTACGAGAAGAAGGGATTGCCTGGACAATTGTATTTAAAGAAGCAGTTACAGTCAATGATGCTAAATGAAGGTGGAAGTGTAGATAGTTTCCTGAGGCAGTTTGATGAAGTGGTAAGGCAGTAAAAATCCACTGGTGCAGAATTAAAGGATAATTATGCTATATGCCATTTATTGTTGAGTTTACCCAAGTCATTTGATTTAGTGGTTACAGTCATTGAAAATATGCCACCAGAAATATCAACACTTGAATTTTAGAAGAGTAAACTGCAGGCAGAAGAAGAAAAACATGAGCGCATATCTACTAAGACTGAAGTTCAAAATGCAGTGGTTCCATCAGCATTCTCATCAGCAACTCAAAGTGTATGTTATGAGTGCAGAAAGATGGGACATATTCGTCGAAACTGTAAGCAGATACCCAGGAACAGCTTAAGAGATGCAACTCAGTAGGGTTACCAAGAGTGATTTCATGGACATCATCGACATGGAAGGTATTATGAAAATGTTCACCAGAATGGACATTTCCAAGCAGTTGGTTGTCAGGAAAATCAATCTCAACATTACTCAACAATGGGTGAGCCAAAAAGGAATTATTTTGACATGGATACTCGAGGTAAATGTCAAACTAGTCACCCTAATTGTAGCAAAATTTGTTTCATAAGGTAAAAAGAAGCAGACAATGATAGTATTAGCAAAAATGCTGTTGTGAGTTTGTGTGTACATTCAGGGTGTACAAATCATATGGTAGGGTTGAATTACAGAAGTGTATATTCTGAGTTAGTAGAATTGAAAGAGACTGTAAAGATATCAGAGGCTAAACACAATAGTGTGATTGAGGCAACATGTGTAGGAAAACATTCATGGGTTTTTGGAAGTAGAGGATAAAAGAACTGAATATAGTGTAAAAAATGTATTTTAAGTACCAAACCTAAGAAAAAAACTTGTTATCAGTGAAATGTTTAGAAAATGCTTATATTAAGGTATTTTCAGAATGGTAAGGTACAGTTCAACCTTCATGGACACAAAATTGGAGAGGGTATAAGAAATCATTTATATGAGTTAAAAATTCATGTAAATTCAGCTGAAAGTTGTGTGACTGAAGTAGAGTATGAAGAAAATAAGCTATGACATAGAAGGGTAGGTCACCTAAGCTATTCTGAAATGAAATAAATTGTCAGTAAAACATGGTGGAAGGGATAAACAAGGAGTTAAATATGAACAAAGTAGAATTTTGTGAGGAATGTGTAAATGTAAAGCTAACAAGGTTACCATTTGGTAACAGAACAAAGTGTAAGAGTATGTTAGGCATAGTTCATTCAATTTCACCTATTACAAATGAGAGTCATAAATATTTTGTTACACTCATTGATGGTTTTTCAAATTTTACAATGGTGTATCTGATCAAGTCAAAAGGTGAAGTTACAGAATATTTTCAAGATTTTTATAGTATTACAGGCAATATGATTGTACAGTTTGTATCAAAACTAAGATGTGACAATGGAGGAGTGTATGTTGCACAAGAATTGATTGATTTTTGTAGAAAGAAAGGCATAATTCTTGATTGTATAGTGCCATACATGCCTGAACAAAATGGCAAGGCAAATGATGAATAGTCGAACAGGTATGTAGTATGATTAGTGAATCTGGGGTACCTAAACAACTTTGGTGAGAAGCAGTCAGAACACCAGCTTATATTGTAAATCGTAGTCCAACTGTAAGCATGGAAGGAGTCACACCGGCTGAAATCTGGTATGGATATAAGCCAAACGTAAGAAATTTCAGGGTTTTTTAATGTGCAGCATACAGCCATGTACCAAAGGAGTTGCGTACAAAGTTAGACAATAAGGCAGAAAAATGTTTATTAGTGGGGTATTCTCAAAATTTTTATAGACTATTGAATCTTGAAAAGGATAAAATCGTAGTCTAACGTGATGTTAAGTTTGATAAAGGTAATTTTAAATTTAAAGAAATAAATTAAAGAATACTTGCATAATGTAAACAGGATGCTGGATACTGTAGTGAACCTGAAAATGTTAGTGTCAGTCCAGTAGATGTAAGTGATGTAAGTGAATAAGGAAAAGAAGGTGTATTTAGGGATCACAGATGTAGCCAAAGAGATTTGATGACTATGAAATGTACATGGCATATAAAGTGATGAGTTTTGTAGAGAATGTTCCAAAGAACCATAATGTAGTAGAAAAAAAGGTCGACAATGGAAATGTGTTATCCTGGGTGACAAGGAAACAGAATTGTGTAGCCTTGTCAACAACAGAGGCAGAACTCATAGCGTTAGGTACTGCAGTTTGTGAGTGTTTATGGTTGAAAAAGTTATTGTCAGACTTAAATGTCAAATTAGATAAGATTACAATGTATGAAGATAATCAAGGTTGTATTCCTGTAAGTAAGAATACAGAAAACATTCGATAGGTAAAACACATTGACTTGAAGTAGCGTTTTGTATGTGATAAAGTTAAGAAAGGTGAGATCGCTGTACAATTTGTTGAAAGTGTAATTCAACATGCTGACATTTTGACAAAAGGTTTAACCAGATATGTATTTCTGAAGAATTGTAAAGAAATGGGACTAGAGACTTTTGGCGAGGGAGGGTGTTAAGTTATGAAGGTCGCCAAAAGTGTAATGTTTGTTATACATATCTATGATCCCTTCCTGTTCCTTTTGATAGGTAAATTAATGATATGGTGGAAAGGTTTTGTGTGTTGTTATTCCAGATAAAAGGTTGTCAATATTGCTGTTTAAGTCTAGTATGTTCTATGTAAATAAAAGGAAGATGAAGAAAATAAAGAATACATTAAATCATAACTTAGGAGTGAGTATTTATTGCTTTTGCTGTGTTCAAAAGCAACATTATATGTGTTTGAAAATGGTGTCCTTTGAATATATTCATTTAAAAATAGTTAGAAAATCAGTTTTTACAACACAAATTATGTAAAAAGTCTTGGAATCGCGTATAATTTATTTAGTGAAAATACATATTGTTTTTGGTGTTGTGCGAAATTATTCGTAAATAATTGAAATATTTCCTGGAAATGTGATTGTTGAAAAGTTATTCTTAGTGTTGAGGAAATGATGTTTTTAAGTGGCAATTGTTAAAATATACTCGCTCAGAAGAAGCATTGCCAGGCGAGGCTGCGAAGTTTTTAAAACACCCTTCGAACACAAAGACGTGGAGGATGTTGACCCAGGTACAAGCGTCCTGATTTGCACAGACAAAGACATGGGTAAGAGTGGGGGTGGGTAACAGGATCTCACACATGCACACAGACAGGGTAGCGCATCTCGTTCCTAGCGAGTATCATCCAGTGCTGCGACAAAGCTTGGTTTGAACGGACGGAGAACAGGGTTCTGGAGATGGAGAACGAACATTGTTATCCTTTCATTAACTTCCCTTCATAAGATACACTGCAATAGTTTATTAAATTTGTTTACATTCTGTTTTTATAAAACACTGATTATTCGAAATTTTGGATTATCGGGAAACGTGGGTGTGAATTCTGTTTATGAAACTCATCTACATTTGGATAAAGTGTTAATTGTGCTTTGCTAGAGTTGGAAGCTTTCAACTCCATTTGTTTTAAGAAGTGCGATTGTACGAAATTTATTTAAAGCTTGGAATAGGGCAAGTCGTGAAATTCCATAAATTAACTTGTTTGCGTAATTTCTTTATACATGTTTAAAATTTTGATTTGAAATGTTCCGGATATTTTCTGTGCTTTTTTGCAAATTATGTGATTCAGATGAATAACTTTGTACATTTTTTGTATATAAAACATGGATTATCGGAATGTTTGTGTGTATGAACTACATTTTTGAAGCTCCTGGATCAAGTATATACTACGCCTTGTGAGAGTTTATAGGCTTTCAACACCACCTGTGTTAAGAAATGCGATTGTATGCTATTAATTTAAATCTTGGAATGGGGTATATTCTTAGTTTTGTGTATGATTCTGTGCTTAATCTGTGACTGTGTTTAAAAGATTTTTAATGTTCCGAATATTTTATGAAATTCTATATGATAGTTAAATAACTTAGTGCGTAGTTAAAGTATAACGTTGTAGAGCTGAGAGCCGATGAGGGAAGTATGTGTAAATTGTTCGTCGTTCCTTTATAACACCTAGATTGGTAGGGTATTAATATAACATTGTGCATTTTTAATATGTCACCTTTGTTAATTACTTTGTTGTAGATATAATTCAGGATGCATATGACTAGTGTACAGATTGTTTTTTTGCATGTTGTAGGTATAATTTAGGAAAGTCGTTCTTGTGTTTATAGCTGGTGTGTTTGATTCATTTAATATGCATGTGGTTTTGTGGATTTGGGATAATTAATTCATCTAGTATGTCGTTATGTACGTCTTAAACATGCAAAATAATTTTTTTATTGATTTGTGAAGTGTTTCAATGCACATGCTTTTAACTCATTCATTTTGTGCTAGTCGAGGAGTAATTATGCTTAGTATTTGATTTGTTGCATCCATTTTAATGGGATTAGTAAACTACGATTGTGTATTAGAGCATAAATCGTATTCATGTCGCTTTGGGTCTAATTGATTTTCAATACCTGTTTACAAATAATTTCATTTCGCCGAAATACTGTACTTCGTTATTTTAAAACATTCATTTAGTAATACGCCTATCCGATCTCCGCCATAACCTCAGTCTACTATCGGATGCCGGCCGAAGTGGACGTATAAAAAATTAAGGACCCTTATCTCACATACCAATTATATACAATTATACAAACATATTTTTAATAATTTTAAACAAATTTAAAACATTTTAATTTTTTAGAAATTAATTAATCAATCAAATTTCATCCGAATAATTTTATCGGATTAAAATTAGCGGATTATCAATTATCCCATTTTTGATGGGATAATTACGTATTAATTACCGGATTAATTTGGTGCATCGCTTTAAAATCAAATCGACGATCCGATTAATAAAAAGTGAATTAGAACATACATTACCCTACTACTCATTGCTGTCTACGACAACCTAAATACAGCAGGCGAAGCCATCCAGGCTGTAGTCACCCAGAGTAGAGTGGTATGCGACGCACAAGCATACCCTACGAAATGAGCGTGACGAGTCAGGAGCAATGCTGTTGACCCGGAGGTCTGAGACTGAAGTATGTAGGAAGGGGTAGATACTGGCCTAACCAGCTGGAAAATAGGAAGGGGAGGGAGTGCGAGGCGTGAAAGGAAATATGGGAAGAAACGAGTTGGCCGAGAAGCGCATACATAGCCAGGAAATTTTAGTTCGCAAAATGTTCGGTGACAAGCTGGGTGTCGCAACCTTCGACTGCCTCAGACACTCTTGGTGGCGGGTGACATTTTCTACAGCTGATTTCTAATTAGCTTCTTAAAGTCGTTACGGTGCCTGAGGCTCGGAGAGGAATTAACGGCTTCCCCTCCTTTAATTAGTCCGGAGTGGCAACGTATTCGTCCCATACCCCCCTTTACCAGCATCACCATATTGAGCTCTTTGCCTGCAGCCACTGTTGCAAGAAGTTGTACCTGAAAGTCAATGTGTTATTCTGTTGACCTACAAAGTTGTGACTTGCGTATATTAACTGCATGGCTTAGCTGCAGTAGATATAACAGCTTCAGAGAGAATTAAATTTTCTGTCTTCATCTCGCGTTGTTGCACACAGAAATGCTAAAGACGACTCTACTTCAAAGATTAAATTGCCTTCCGAACCATGTAATCACACCCGACTCGGTGTTCGAAAACTGTCTTTTGCTGGAGGTTGGGTAAGAACTCTCATCTGGTCGACCACTTCGCTATAAGAGCGCAAGAAACATGATGACGCAAATGTCAGTACAAGATTTTCCAAACATGTTGTACGTACGAGTCTTGCCCTATGCAAGTATTTATGACGTGCGAAAAGAATTATTTACCACGCACAGTTCTACAGTATCTAATTACGAACTTCTTTAGAGTTTTGTGGAAGACACATTTGTCACTTGCAAACCTACCAGTGTCATGCGGTTTCCTATTATTGTGGTGATTCTGCATAACGGCTGATTAGAGATCAAAATCGGTAGAGAACGGTTTCCCAGTAAATTGTGAAAATCACGACCGATTTATAAATTGTTGAAATTTAAGACCATCAGAATTGTAGTGGAAGTGTTTTTTTTAAGGAACAAAGAGAAATTTTGTTCGAAAAAAAAAGTAGACTAAAATCTAAATTTTATTGGAAGAGGCAGTGGATACTGGTTTACTATTTCTAAGAACTATAACCTGTATTCCGCGAAAAGATTTACGCGGGGGCCAGACGTCAATATCCTATGTGCATACTTGCAATCTTCATTTGACTATTGGTCACTTGTCCTCGTACTAAGACTGTCTGTTACATGAGTTGGTCGATCAGAATTAAGTTTCTCCGATACTGACCGTCCGTGATTCAAGGACAGGCAGATAAAATGCGTAACAATTTAAATGATCCGTTGACGAAAATAGTTCTTAATTAAAGTGCGTTGGAACACAACTTGTCCTGAATTCTTTTGGCGATAAACAGGCGCACCTAAGGGGTGTGCGCAGGCCCATGTTACGGAGGGGGCGATCCAAGGTTAAAGGATCATTTTACTGGTTTGGAGGGTATGGCTATGAAAATAAGAGAAGTGGTAATGGCCACCTATTAAGTCGGGAAATTTTTGACTTTCAATGTTAAAAGTTTGGTAGTAATTCTACTTATTTCGTTAAAAATGACGTAAATTCTTATAGCATAACTTTATTTCTGAGTCAAAATTTGTAAATTGGTCTATAGGTACATTCTGCAAGCTTCGACATTTTATTTATCTGGCAAAATATTTAAATGATCAAAACTAAAGTTACGTAGTTACATATTTATCCTCGTGCAAAACTTGTAAAGCACGCGAGTTACTTTTCAATTTGACAGTATCATACTACGGTAACTATAAAAAATTCGGGTTCTTGGGGGGGGGGGTGACCCTCCCCCTTTTTTTTTGTTTTCTCGCTCACGTACACTTCTGTAGGAAAAAATTTGTAGGTTGCATAAATAATTATGGTAATTACTATCTGCCCCTATGTAAGAAATACTGCGAACTGACTGATTTACTGAGAGATATATACATACATAGTAACTCAGATTAAATTTTCACCTTCCGATCAAAACTTATTCCCATAAAAAATATGCAAGGAACGCAATTTTGCATGAAATAACGGAATGACGGTTCAGAAAAAATTTTTATCTTAAAAGTTAAAACTTTATTTTCTGCTTGAGCGATTTAATTAATTACAGTCGTAAACAGGCGGTATATAAGAAACACGAGATACGTTTTGTTGTATTTGCGGGCGACACTGCATACTGCTACGAACCCCTGGGAAATTTCAAATACGTGGTAAGAGTCCAGAGGATCACTGACTGTGGTTTTTGAAGTATTTGATTGTTTTGTTGTGTAGAAAGAAGTTGTAGTTTTCATTTAAATGGTTTAAATAACTGTTTGAATTAAAATTACATGTTTCTTTTGGTTAAAAAATATATCGCCATCTAATAAAAAAACACATACATGAGAAATAAGCACAGTGGTGGCAAAAGTATGACGAAAACCTTTACTCGTGGTTAAAATTGAAGTATATTTAGGTGATTAAATTTTGAACTTACTATAAATATGACTACCTAGACAACCTTGTTTAGTATAGGATTCAAATATGTGTAAATGAAAAAGTAAAAAGAAATGCACGCAATATTAGTGAAATATAAGTAAATAAAATATCTAATGTAAGTAAAAATGTAGATTTTTCAGGGTGAGTCAGGACAGATTGGGGCTAAAAATATATTTTGACTATTTCTATTAACTTCATTCCAAATTGCGGTGGTTTCATTCCCTTGAAAATTTAATGTAATATCATCCCTCACTCAGAATAAAAATGAAGTGGAACGGGGGTCGACGCCCTCTTTCGGCCTTAAATTTTGGGTCCACAGATTTTAGACATACTAACTGTAAGTTAATTGACTTATCAGTTGAACACTATATATGTAGAAAAAACGATTTTAAGGCAGTCATTGCACACCTACAACACAACACCTTGCCTAATAGTAAGGATCAACAAATGAAACAGGGGGATGGTAAGTCCTCACTCTTGGAGGTCTGGTGTTGTACTGAGGTGTAATGTGTTGGGGAAGGGGTGTATAAAGGTATTGTGAAATATTTTATGTTATTAAGTTCCTTCCCATCTGGCAGGCGACTGAGGGATAAGATACATGCAGCGATATCTGATTATAGACTGAAGTCATGGCGTATTTCTACGAAATGAAATTATTATGAAATGCGTAATGAAAGACAATATCTTTATGAATTAAACGAAAAGTGACGTGAATACGATTTATGTCAGTTTCCTAACACGTCTTGTTTGATAGTAATGCCAAACAAGAGAGACTCTTGGACAAACAGAAGATATTATGTGTCGGAAAGGACTGATGGCCAAATACACAGCGACTGTTTAAAAATCTAATTAAAACGAATGCAACTACGTGAATATCCTGGTGTGATAAAGAACTCAAGCAACGAACAATTCCCCTAGAAAATAAATTACATGAAATCGCAAACGAATTACAGAAGTTAATTCCTGGTGTCATAAAGAAATCAAGTAACGAGTAATACCTTGAACAAACAATTTGCTTATAGAGCCCAGCTAACCTTGTGTTTTAAAGAATGCAACGAGTTTAAAACACGTACCTTACGACATTAAACGTTTTTAATATACATCCACTCGGTTGCTATAGGAATGAGTCTAGTGTATGACTTGCGACGAATTATAAGATAGACGAAGTTTTTAACACAGTGTGGTTGGGCAGAAACTGCTTGAAATTAAAATAAGTAAACATTACACCAATAAAAATTATTTATCCCTGGTCATATGTCCACTTTACGCTATTCATGATACCAGACACATATCGCTTATAATTTAACATGGAAAATAAAGATTTCCAAACTGAAGAGAAAGTCGCATTCTGAATTATACCTACAACGAAGTCAAAAACATAGCATGCTACATATACACATACATCAAGGTTAAATGTTTCAAATAAAATTTTAAAAACTTACCCCAATGCCACGTTTTAAATTTTTAATACACAATTTCACTTCCCTGGGAAAATAAAGAACTCACTTGGATTATTTAACATAGTTTACTGCTGTGAATAAATTTCCCTATCATGAGTCTCAGTATAATTATGACATAAATTAAAAATGGGAATATCACATAATCACAATGTAACCAAACGATTTGAATTAGACACTCCAGACACTTCCTCGAAGAAAAATGATAAAATTATTTATAATTAATATTAGAAAAACGTAAATGCAGTACATCAGTCTGAACAATTTCCATTTAAGTTTCGTGAGATCAGTTTCGGAAATTCACCGCACTTCTTAACACAAAGCAGTTGAAATCCTACGAAGTTTTTTAGACCAGCTTCGGAAACGTACTTGACACAAAAATTTTGTCAGATGGTTGTTAAAACTGAATTGATTTTATTAACATGCGAAAAAAGTAATGAAAATATTTTGCACTTTATTTTATGAAGACTGTGAGCAAGGTCTGAAGCTCGGCCAGATAGTTGAAGAAAGTGTTTAACGAGAATCGCTGTTAGCAGTCACGCATACCATGGGTCCGAGGTCTGCTAGCCAGGTACCCCTCCAACTTCGTGTGAGATACTGCCAGGTTACCGACCAAGGACGGTGAGATGCTATCCCTTACTGTGGAGCTCTGCGATCCGTTCAATTCAAGGGTTGTGGATAAACTAAATATGGCACTGGTTTAGAAGAGCTCTGCCCTATCTGGCTATGGGGGGGGGGGAGCAGTTGGAAGATACCGTTAGAAAGCTCCATCTCTCCCAACCTCCAGCCCAAAGCATGTCTTTGTCCAGCACGAGCCCTACCTATCTCCCCTCCGGCCGGGAACTTGAACCCTACCGGAGCATTGACCCCGTCCTGACGACTGTCTGCCGAAGCCTCCAACTCCAGACATTCACCTGTTTTGAACATTTAATGACAGCAAATAAAATTTTAACAAGTCCCACTGGAAAATGATTTCCTCAACACTAATATTTAAGACTGAATTTTAATTTATCCACAAAATTACAAGAAATGAATTTTAATACAGAAACTTACAATAAATGTTAAGTATTTCCCATTTTTCCAGTAAACTTATTTAGTTTTTCCAGTAAACTCATTAATTTTAAAATTCCACAGAAATCCAGGAAATTAAAACAAAGAATACTTTTGTACAAGGCAAATAAAAGAGATTTTTCCACTAAATAAATCTTATGCAAGTGAAAAGACTTTTTATGTATAATTTATGTTTTAAAAGAAGGCCATTTTCAAACATGTATAATTCGATTTAGGCGATACATAAGTTATATGTTTTAATTATCATGATGGAAAACATACATATTCAAATATTTGTGTATAGCAGAGAAAATACGTATTTTGCATGTAGATTTATCTCAAATTTAAGTTATAACCAAATCTTCCATGCGAGATTTTTTCGAATACACCATCATATAGGAAAATATAATACAATCTCATTGAATATAATCCTTCTATGTTGAGTAATAATATGTTCCAAATTTATTGTAAACAAACAGTAGCTCATATTGAAATTTTACTTTCCTGTTATGCATTAAATATAATCATAAGTGAATGGTGTCAGAGTTGAATGTATAAATATGTTTCTCTCTCACGAACAAGGAAGCAGGCTGAATGCTGCCTCCAAGCAAGAAACTTGTATTCCTCACGCAAGGCAGTTGACACCCTGTTAACTGCTACCTGAGGATAATGCTTTTGAAGGACAAAGCTTGAGTTATTTACCATCACTGCTATCGAGAAAACTTTCACACATACCAACATTTTTTCGAAGTTCTCTGCAGGAATATGAAATGTTTTTTAAAGAACTTCATAAAAAAACAAGTTTTGAAATGATATAAAAGAATTTCTTTGTAGTATTGAAACTATCACTACATCATTCACTATTACTCTAGCATTCCAAGTTCTTCATCATTCACAGTCATACAAAGTTAAATTGTTTTAAACATATAACAAGATATATAACTTATCTGAACATTCAAACAGATTATTTCCAAAAAAAAAATTAATATTTCAAAGCATACATGAGCATAAAAAATTTACAAACAGATTGTTCGCAATTTAAAAAAATACACATAAAATATTTATTCAAACATTGTTTTCATTCTTAATAACCAATTGTTTTAAAGACATTTTGTAAAAAAAATAATGTTTTATCCAAATATTAATAAAATCACATACAAACAATGGCTGTATGTAAACAGCACATCATCCCAACATATTATGTCTGAATAACATTACAAACTTTATGCCTGAAATTCATTTAAAAACTTTAAACTATGTTACTTTTAAAATCATTAAAAACCTCACACCATTTTACATCTGAAATTCGCTAAAAAATCTCACAACATTTATGTCTGAAATCATCAAAATGTTCAACCTGACACAATTTTACATCTGAAAAACTATTACAAACTTACACTTGAAATTCATTAAAAACATCACAACATGTTACGTCTGAAAACACATTTAAAACTTTACCCCTGAAATTAATTAAAAAAATCTTTAAACCTTGTTACGTTTAAAATCATTAAGAAAAACTCACACCATTTTACATCTGAAATTCGTTAAGAACATCACAACATTTATGCCTGAAATATCATTACAAACCTCACACCAGTTATGCCTGAAAATAATAAAAACATCATAACATGTACGCCTGCAAATCACTAAGAAACTTTAAAACATGTTATATCTGAAATTACTTATCCTGAAAACATCAAATCACTTTATGCCTGAACATATTAAAAACATCACAACATTTACATCTGCAAATAATGTTTAAAAATTTAAAATGAGTTACATCTGAAATTATTTATCCCAAAAAGAATTAAAAATGTAAAATTTGCAATGTAAAACATCCTCGTTACAAGTTCCTCCTAGAGACAAGACTTAAACTTAATTTACATCTCTTTAGAGGAGTAACTGGTTGTGGTGGAGGTGATGCAGGTGATATCGGTGACAAGATGGGGATATATCTTATTTGTCGAGGTGATGTTATAAAAGAAGAATGAGATGGGGAAATTAAATATCATTGTGGCAATTCAGGAGATATCTGATCGGGGGAAGGTAGGTTTGGACCAAGTGAGGGACAATAATTGAAATTAAAAAATTGTTCTAACTCATTAAATAAAACATTGTCATAAATGTCTAGCCTCACATCATTTAAGATGGCAACAGTTAAGTCTAAGGGTACACAACTGCACATTCCCTGCTTCTGTAGAAAATGCTAACCTGCTTTTGGTAGTGATAGATCTATAGCTTGTTGTGAGAAGGATGATGTTGAGCTTACTGAGGATGGTGTTGAAAATGGCATTGAAAATGATGTTGAAGACTGTGTTGATGGTGTCGAGCTTGGAGGCGATGTCGAGGCTGGAGGCAGCATAGCAGGCTAGAGGTGGCATCGAGGCTGGAGTTGGCATCGAGGCTGAAGGCAGCGTGGAGTCTGGAGACAGCAAAGCTTATCTTGTTGGAGGTGGCGAATCTGATGTTGGTGGGAACAAAGCTGATGCTGTTGGAGGCAGCGAAGCTGATCATGTTGGAGGCAGCAAGCCTGATGTCATTGGAGGTGGCGAAGCTGATGTCCTTGGAGGCAGCAAGCCTGATGTCGTCGGAGGTGGCATAAGCCCTAAGGAGGGCATTTACAGCACCATTGATGTGGGTTCTAATGTGTAATTCCTCTCCTGCTCCTGCTCCAAAAAACCCAACAAATTTACTATTAATGGATCTGGAGACTCCATGTTGTTATTAAAATTATCCCAATTGAAATTTTGGATTTCCTGTTCAAGGGCTTCAATAGACAATCCAGGAGGATAATCTTTGTAGAAATGCGCCATCGCAATGTAAATTGCACAGACAAACTAGTCGAAACAGTGGAAAGGACATCGAGACTAAACCACTATTTATAAATATTTCAAATTCCCGGGTGAACGGGCAAGAAGCAACACTCATCACCTCCCACCAGTCAGAAAGCCAGAAAGTCAAACACCCCTTCCCTCCTCGCAACCATGACTTTCAAACAACTTCAACCCCTCACCCGAACTTCTGAGACCAACCTCTCTACTAAGTTTTCTCCTTGAAGAAATGAAAACCAATTGATTTCAATTATAATAAATAAATTTGGTTTATTATAAATAAATTAAATTAAAAGTCCTATAAATGTGTTAGGGATCAATGTAGTTAATAAAGAGACATATAATTTATATGGCGTGGATTTACAGATAAAGAAAGTAATATAATTTGCATTTTAAAAATCTTTCGCCATTTGCGATATTCCACCATAGGGATTTCTGAGAATATTTCTATTTTTTTAAAATGGAATGTTATTTATTTTTTAAAAGGTTTCAATTATTTAATTACTCTTTAATGACATGAACTTTTACGTTTTGTAATACTTAGACATCGCCCAATATATCTGTAAACCTTAAAATTAACATAAAATATCTTTACTTTCCTTATCGACTTAAGAAACATTTTACAAAGTAATTTAAGTTAATATATTCCCATTATATTTTTATGTATTTGGTTATTCATATTTTTGCTAAACATGTACAGATATCTTACTTTAAAGTATACAATCATGTTTTTGCTATTTTTTAAGTAGTAATCATCTTTGAATTAACAAAAACTCATCCAGCGATTTTTCGGTAAAGAATATTAGGTTGTTAATAGTAAAATGATAGGATAAGTTTACAATTTTTTTTGTAAAGCTCGTTGTGTCGAATAACCCCTCTTTAATAAACAATACTATATTTTTTAATAAGTTTGGGTAGGTTTCGACCTACTGTGAGTGTAAAATTTCGTTGATTTAATTTTCTAGCATCATGGAGGTTGGAAAGTGTTTATGTGTGTAATTTTTCTGTGTATTTTCTATCATAATGGAGGGTGGAAAGTGATTATGTATTTATTAATTCGAAACTAAATACATTGCTAGAGAAAGTTTGTGAGCAGGTAGGAAGGCATTTTCGCCTTATTATGGTCAATGGTTAAGTCGATGATCTGGCCACTAGCAGGTTGGTCTGGGGCTCCTGGCTGCCTGCTTCATGAAAACTATGCAAGAGATGTTTCTAGGGTATTGTGAAGCTTATTTGTTTCCATAGAGGATTGTTGGACTCATGTTTACACTCTCTGAGATCTCGGTATTGTGGTTTGTATCACTAGAAAAATTCATTAAACCTGTTCATATTGTGACACTGGTCAAGGATAGGTAATACTGCTAGGATCATAGACCTCTAAACGTAATGGTTTTTTAAACATATCTTGAGATATTTGCAAAGGCTATAAGTTTAACATTTCGAAGTGAGTATAGATTAGTCAGCTAACAACATTTAATGGTAAATATTCCTCACTATTTATTTAAGTTAAAGCTTCTATAAAATTGGGCATCTCTAGCTTTTTCATTGCAACACTCATTCGAGTTTTTTTTATAGAAACCGAACATCTTTTAACTCATTTCAACATACTTTTTTTTTTTTAGATAATTTAAGAATCTCTCTGTTGAGACATTTTATTAACCAAGGATAATTATATTTATTGCTAAGTTAAACAAATTTTCATTTCACAGTTTTAAAGAGGTGAGTTTAAATAGACATTTGAAAGGTATTCATTTTAAAACTTAATTTTATTGACAAAATTAGGAAACTACAGTATGGTTTAAAATATATACCCAATTTAAGAAGTAAACACAAGTATCACAAGCTATTTCAAAAGTATATACAAGTACAGGATGTTTCAAAATGCACACAAGTAAGTACAGGATGTTTCAAAATATATTACAAATAATTTATTTCCGAAACAAGATCTAAATGGTTTACCCAGTATTAATAACTTGCTGATATTCAATTTACATTTTTATTTCTGTATGCACGAACAGGTCTTCTTGATTCATCTTTACAAAATATGAAATATTGGTTTACATAAAATAAAATACTTTTTATGTTATATTTCACTTGTTAGTCCACAATGTTCTCTCATCCCAAATAGTGCCATATTACTCGTATTATATCTAATGGGAACTCAGGAGTAGAATAATCATCGTCTACTTCACCCCAATCAGTCATCAATGACCAAGTTAGCATTAATTTAGAGTTTTCCTCTGGAGAGAAAAATGATGATTTACATCCATATGTTTTATGTAATTATTTGAACGATAGACAATTGTATTCCTTTTGAATATCTGTTACTTTCCCATTCCACACACTTTCTAAAATGGGTTTTTGCTCGACGTGACATATGTATGTTTCACAATTATTTAAGTATTTCTTGCAAATATCTGCTATATTCTCATACTCTGCACATCCACTCTACCATTTTAAACCATGGTGGGGTTTGGTAACCCATCTATGTGTTCTCTTGCATTAGGAGTTAGATATTTCCAGTCGAACGGTTTTTTGAAGCTGAATACCATTGTATGATCTTCCATATCAGTAATAGCTAATTCTTTAATGATAAATTTATCTGGAGATAGAAACCCCTGCACATTGCAAAACATCTCGACTGAATTGTGGTTCATCATCTACTGACTCAAGTCATTATCTTCACCAGCTTATCTATTACATTATAGGTAGACATTATATTGTGAATCGTAACAGTGAAAACTTGTGTATATTCTGGAATGGGTGTATTTGCAATTATTTTAATTTGTGAATCAATGACATTATTGGTAATTGTATTGTTTTGTTGGCTTACATCAGATACAAATAATGCTTCTCTAGTTTTAAATGCTTTCGGTTCACTATTGGTGAACTTATTTTGTTATATGTTTCCTGAAACTTTGAGTACATATTGTAGCAAATATGGAATTACCCATTACCAAAGTTTGTATTAAAATCAACATAGTGATAAGCTTTACTGTTTAGATATAGTTTAATATTCTTTGTATCACAAATATCGAATAATGATAGATCTACTTTTAAATTGTTTTGTTAATTTGTTTGAAAACAAATGAAAACAAATTGTGGTTTTTGGATGAAAAACTTGATTTCACACTCCACACTATTTTTGTAAAGTTGGTAGGGATGGAAAATACTCCAGACCGCGTGATCTGCAAACAATGTCTATATTCTTCCCTTTTCTGATATATTTTAAAACTTTATATGTTCACGAGTGTTAACTTCAATATGTGGAGTTAGCTTTTCGACACTGTTTAGTTCAAATGATACACCTTCTTTGTTATTAGCTGTGTTGTATATAGCATTTAAATGCATATTACCAAATAGAATAACTAATTATTATTTAGCATTTAATATGACGTTTTTATAGTCTTTGGAGAAGCCAATTATCATACTTAATGGTATAACAACTTTGTATTTTCTGCCTGGGTTTATTTGTAGTATATAATCACTACCATTGCTCCACCCAGCTATAAGCACTGTATAAAGGTCATTTACAGTTTATGATAGATACTTCTTTATCATGGAAGTAATTCCAACATCTCTTCTTTCATCTATTTCAACACCATTGAGCAGATATGCAAATCTATCGATTAAATGAAGTATTTTGTTTCTTAATATTTTTGTAGTTACAGGATTACTTGTATAGGCTGTATTTTTAATTGTTCCTCTAAAGCTTCAACTATATTTCGATGGTAACATGTAAATAATGTGATTTTTGTATAGTAATTCTTATTTCCAAATGAAATATGTGTGGGGACCTGTTCGGAACTGTTTATATACGTGAATTTCTGTATTCATGATTTCATCTTCATAGCTTATTGGTTATTCAACATTAAGTATGTCTTCCATTTATATTAACTATATATCCTAATTCGTTTAAAAAAATTCATTACCTCATGTTAACTTCACAGATAACTTGTTTGAAGCAAGTGATTTATGCTTGTGTTTATGGCTTTTTACACTTACTTTCTTCGAAATACATTGCTTCGTGATATAGTTCTTAAAAGAACCACTTACTATATGTCCGTATTGACTATTACACACAATACCCATGATGATTGCAATGCACACGGAATGCAACTGTTTATATAGATTTTTTAAAATATAAACTAACTGTGATTTCTTTGCTTCAAAAATTAATAAGTTTACAATCTTGATCGACTATTATAACTATTTCATCAACAAGATTAACTATTACTGGAAGATATATGCCACCGCACACATGAATTCACATAACATATTTGTTGGTTTTCCATTCAGATATGAACCACCTACAATAATAACATTTATATGGCGTACATCTACCAACAATATATTAACCTGCTTTAATGATTCATGCAATTCATTAGCGGGATACACTCTCCATTCATAACCCAACATATTTGCAATGGAATTGTCTTCCATGAAATCGATATCACCATTACAGTACATCGCACTAGTTAACATGTTTGGATTTCCATATAATTGGAAATGTACAATTTTAGGTAATGGCACTTTAATGAATGTTTCTAAATAATCCTAATCATAAGATCCTACTAGTATCACAATCATGTAGGGTTTTTGTTACCAATGTTGGTCGTAAATGATTGGTTGTGCATTTCAATGTTTGGTTTGCTGTTGTAAGTAATGAATTCGATTAGACTCATTTGCCATTTTCCATCTAACTCCAAGGCTGGAAAATATACCGCATGTAATTGCGACGAACGTCCACTTAATATCAACATAATTTACATATTACTAATATGTTTTACTATTACTTATATATCCTATTTATAGTCAAATAATGTAAACATTTGTGTCCACAATTGATTGCATTTGGTAATTGTTCAGTTATGTAATTGTATCTTAATTGTGTGTTTTTAAAATAATTATGTATTTCAATTGGAGGGTGTAAATCACCAAAACTGTCGTAATAATATGATTGATTTTCGTTTTTAACTAATGCTACTTAATGTGTTCCTTTATTTTGTTTCGAATCTAAATTATCTATCATACATTCACAAAGGTTTGGTTTATTTGATAGATTGTCTCTTATATACACTTCTTGGAGATAGGAAACATCCATTTTCTTTACAAATACAAGAATATCTTTGTTTGTAAGTGCACATTTTAGAAGACTATTTAGGACATTCTGTGTTTTTTTTTTCATTCTTGGAATTTTTTCATCACTGTCAAACTTTATAAGGTTTCAAATACATTCCTTTGACATTTTATTTAACTGCTGTAACTGCCAAAACTCCTCTGAGGAGCGACATAGAGCTGTTAATGCTGGAAAAAGAAAAGGAATTATCCTTCCTTTCTTGGTTTTTTGTTTTATATTGCGTTTGATGCCCATACCTCTTTTCACTTTTGCTTGCATCACTTTTTCCACAGCGCAAGCATCGAGCATATCCCCTGTTGATGTGAATGGATTCTTCCTTATATTTGCTGCTTTATTGACAAAAATTGTATCTGCTATAAGTCTTTGTTTCAAATTGTTTGTTCGATCGTAAACTAGTTGTGTTCTTTACAAGTGCCATCCAAAGAGTTTATTCATTGATAGTTCCGTACCATATGTTTTGCAAGCTTAGTTCCAGGTCTGCAATAATTGTATTTCGGTAAATGCAATTCAAATGGTAATGTATTATTCAATGTATTCAATATAATGCATCCTTTTTTAATATGTATAGTATGAGCCATTATTTTCAACTGATTGCAGAACTATATATAGACCTGCATTTACAGTTTTTACACTAGTGCATTACGAAATATTATGTAATTGTGCAGAAATGAAGGTTATGAAACAAAATGTACAGTTTCTGGTAATTATAAATACAAAAGAAAGCATAATCGAACAGAAACATGGTATTATTTTACCTCCAAATATATGTTGTATAATAAGTGGTCCTTCTTCATGTGGGAAAACTTGTGTTATTAAATCACTGTTGGAACATCCAAATTGTCTTAAGTTTGATAATGTCTATGTGTTTTCTAAAACAATACAAGAAGTGAAATATCAGCGATTAGCAACCATTTTGTGGTTAATTGAAGGAATGCGATATTTACATTTTACTAATAAGGAAGATATTGTGTCTCCAAAAGAAGCATTACCCAATTCCATATTTATATTTGATGACATTTGGTGCGAACTGAAGGGTGAAATACAGCAATATTTTAGTTTTGGTAGACGTTAAAAAATGTATTGTTTTTATCTATCGAAAAGTTATGCACATATTCCAAAACACAATTTGCCCAATAATGCAAATATGATAATTATGATTCAAGTTAATTATATGAACCTACAACATATATTCAATGATCATGTTTCCGTTGATATATGACATTTACAAAGTTTAAAGATATGTGTCTATACTATCGGAAAAACAAATACGGTTTTCTGGTGATTATACCAATGCTTCCCCTATATAAAGGCAGATATAGAACTGGATTTGACACTTTTTTTCTTCCTGACCAAGAATTATGAGCATTTCAAAGTTGGACACAGTGGTATAAAACATAAGCATTAAAATAGCTGTTTCACTAAAAATTGCGATGGGAATTGTGATTTGAACGGACATATATTAGGTCATGTGGGAATGACTGTGAAGGATACTGATGTAGTAAATAAACGTTAAATGGGAGACTTAAACTTACTTAAACATATTTAAATCACAATTGACAGATATGCAAGAGAAGTTAAGAAATTTAGTTGACGGGTATGATAATGTTTATAAAAACATGTATGTAGTTGTAAGCATTTTAACCAATATTCGGAATGAGTTGCAGAGTAATGCATTTAGGTTAGAAGAACGTTTAAATGGATTTATTAAGACTTCGATGCTATAATAAACATTATTTTTACAACACAATTTGCAGACATGCAAGATAATCTAAGAATTTTAATTAATGATGTGGTAACTTCTACTATTACAAAACAACTTGAAACAGGTATGGAAGAAATAACTCAATATGTAAGTGATGAATTGATTAATAGAAATTTTTGTTTAGTTACACTAACAGATCTGAGAAAACAAAACACTGATTTGGAAACATGAATAAATTATGTTATTTATATTATAAAAGAGAGCAAAAATTGTAAGTAAATTAGACAACGATTTGAGTAAATTCAGTAAGATTGAAAAAGCACAAACTATTCGATCTAGTCAACCTAATGCATCAGTTAGAAAACCAATGACTTTATTTATATATTAATTGTTAGAAGTTAATGTAAAGTAATCAAAAACATGTTGGGCTCTGTTTCGGGATTACATAACAATATATCTGCTGTAAAAGAGAAATATCTGCAAACCAAATGAGCCAGTATGGAACAGGATGTTTTTTAATGAAGGAAAATTTAAACCTGTTATGAGTAGAATGGATACATTACATTCTGTGTTGAATATACTTAATGAAACACCATTGGAAATTAAATAGGAAGAATCCTTAAAAAAGAAAAAGCAAAACCTGTCCCATTTAACACAATGTTATTTAGCTTTAAAACATTCTTCACTTATGCACTATACAAGATTTGGTGTCTATCGGCATTGAAACATATAGTTCCTGGGATATTCAGTAATTATGTTTTTACCTGAGAATAGAAATAAATAGGTGATTACATAACTGATGCGAGTGAAGGATTGTTTGAATTGTTATTTAAAAACTTTCCAAATGGATATTCTGGCAGCGATTTGGAGAAATATAAAGAAGCTGGTCTTCGTACGAATGTGAATAATCATTTAGGAGATGAAAGCCATCTGAAACTACATTAATTAGCGATATTGCTGGAAGTAGAATATATAAAGATGAAGTTGGCAGTCTGTTTTCTCTTGTATATTCGAACAATCCTAATGAATTGGTCGATAGATTAAAACTTCTCATTGTTTCGATAGAGTATGGGAATAACTCACATATGAACGAAATTGTTTCTATTATTGAAGAGCTGAAGGAAACCAGTTATATTACTAATGAAGTTCAGTAAGATTGCTCAAGAACTTCATACCCCTGGATGGATAAGGTTTCCAAGAAGAAGAGTTATAACTCATGGTTTAAATTATCTTTTTCAGTCTGATTTGTGTGAAATGACATTGCTTTCGAAATACAATAAGGGATACAAATATATTTTAACCATAATAGACGTTTATTCAAAATATGGATGGGAATACCTCATAAGAACAAGACTGGAAAACAGGTCAGCAATGCAATGAAGATCGTTTTGCAAGAAATAACACCAAATTTGCTCCAAACCGATAAAGGATCCAAGTTTTTCATGAACTGTTCCAGAAACTAATGGCTGATTATGGTATCAATCATTACATAATGTATTCAAACCTTAAAGCCAGTATTGCAGAATAATTCAACAAATCGATCAAACAAATAATATACAAACATTTCACGTCGAAGGGGACTTACAATTCTGTGAATGTTTTGCCTAAAATAATTAAATTTTATAATTCGAGATATCATCGAACTATCAAGATTGTGCCTCAAAAGGTTACAGACACTAGATTGAATAAAACTGTATATAATAATGTAAAAGTATTGGATGAGAGAAAACATAAGATTTTATTTTGTCAGTAGCCTATATACAGAGCTTAAAGCAAAAAGATCTTTGAGAAAAAATATATGCATTTAATTGGCCTTGTGAAATATTTAAAATTATTGCACTTAGACATTCGTATCCCAGAGTGTATTACCTCGAAACTTACAATGGACAGCAAAAAAAAGGCGTATTTTACGAACACGAATTGCAAAAAGTTAGTTCTCCAAATGAATGTTTGATTGATAAAATCATTAAAAGGATAAAAGGTAGGTCTTTGGTTCAATGGAGAGGTTTCTCAAAAGCACACATCTCGTGGGTGAAGAATAAAGATCTTAAAAAATTAATACAATATTTGTAAAATTATGATACTTAATAAAAAATTTAAACATATATGATGGGTTATTTCATTTAATAAACCTAGGAATATTGATTGTGGAATCATTCTGCTTGTTTGATTGGATTATCGTTTCATTGTATTAGCATTTCAGTGGTAATTGCATGTTTATTTCCTTTTAATTGTATATTTCTTGAAAATTCTTTAAGTTTGAAAACATTTAGAATGTAATTATTCATGTTTAGGGGGAAAATGTATGTTTTTTCGAGGTGAATTATTTTTTAAATTAAAATTTTTTGCTAGGAAGAAGGGTTAGCGGGCGACACTGCGAGGATTTTCCAAACAGTCTGTATGACAAAGGGCAGGGTCAACACTTCTTCAGTAGTGTCCTTCTTTAGGGTTGATGGGAGAATGGAGGACAACAAGTGAGATAAGATGAAAGCTGGCTCGGTGGCCAGTGCATTTCCTAATAGCATTTTTAGTCAGTTGCTCGTGACCACCCAGGGGGATTGGGTGTTCTACACAGAGGACAGGGTTCCACATATTGAATGCATTTTTTCTTTAATATCCTATCCAATAAAATAAAGTGATAAATATCTTCATTACTTTTTTCGTGTGTTAAAGATATATTTCGGTTTTAATAAACATCTCGGAAATTTTCGTGTCAAGTGCATTTCAGAAGCTAATCTACAAGACTTCGTAGGACTTCAACTGCTTTATGTTAAGAAGTGTGGTGAATTTCAGAAGCTGATCTCACAAGACTTAAATAGAAATTGTTTGGACAGATGTACTGCATTTACATTTTTATAATATTATTATAAATAAACACTCCAAACACTTCCTTGAAGTGTTTGAAGTGTCTAATTCAAATCGTTCGGTTGCATCGTGATTATGTGATATTCCCATTTTTAAGGTACGCCATAATTATACTGAGACTCGTGATAGGGAAATTTATTCGCAGCGGTAAACTATGTAAGATAATCCAAGTGAGTTCTTTATTTTTTCCAAGGAAGTGAAATTGTGTATTAATAATTTAAAGCATGGCATTGAGGTAGGGTTTTAAAATTTAATTTGAAACATTTAATGTTGATGTACTAGAATGTGTAGCACGCTATGATTTTGACTTCATTGTAGGTAAATTTCAGAATGTGATTTTCTCTTCAGTTTAAAAATCTTTAATTTTCCGTGTTAAATGATAAGCGATATGTGTCTAGTATTGTGAATATCTTACAGTGGAAATATAAACTGGGATAAATATTTTTTTTACATAATGTTTATTTATTATAATTTCATCCAGTTTCTGCCCAACCACACTGTGTTAAAAACTTCGTCTATCTTATAATTCGTCGCAAGTCATACACTAGACTCATTCCTTCAGCAACCGAACTAACATATTTTAAAAACATTTAATGTTATAAAGTACGTATTTTGAACTCATTGCATTCTTTAAAACACCAGGTTAGCTGAGCTTTGTAGGGAAATTGTTCGTTCAAGGTTTTACTCATTACTTGATTTCTTTATGACACCAGGAATTAACTTCTGTAATTCGTTTGCGATTCATGTTATTTATTTTCTAGGGGAATTGTTCATTGCTTGATTTATTTATCATGCCAGGATAGTCATGTAGTGTTTGTTTTAATTGGATTTTTAAACAGTCATTGTGTGTTTGGCTGTCAATCCTTTCCGACACTTAATATCTTCTGTTTGTCCACGAGTTTCTCTTGTTTGGCATTACTCGCATACAGGACGGGTTAGGAAACTGATGTAAAACATATTCATCACTTTTCGTTTAATTCATTAATGTATCTTCTTTCATTACATATTTCCTAATAATTTTATTTTGCAGAAATATGCCATGACCTCAGCCAATAATCAGATATCGCTGCACTTGTCATATCCCTTAGTTTCCTACCAGACAGGAAGGAACTCAATAACATTAAATATTACACAATGCCTATATACACCCATTCCCCAAAACATCACACCTCATACAACAGCAGACCTCCGAGGGTGAGGACCTGCCATCTCGCTCCCACTCAAAAAAGAAAAAATGAAGACCCTTAGCACACTCTTGCACCAACCTCAACATATACACCCATTCCCCAACACATCACACCTCAGTACAACGTCAGACCTCAGAGAGTTAGGACCCCTCCCCCACAAAAATAAGAAATCAAAGAAAAACCCTTAGCACATTCTCGCACCAAACTATACACTTATCAACTCACGCAAAATCTAAAAAATGACTGATTAATTCAATTAAATTAATGAATCAACCTATCTAATTTCATTCCCATTATTTTATCAGATTAAAAATGCATGAGATTAAGATCGAATTAAGGATTAATCCAATCAATCAATTTTATATCAAATTGATAATCCGATTAATCAAATGTGCAGTAGAACCATCACGCCCCTTCTACTTTTGAGGTTAGTTTAAGCTAAGGAATTAATCTAACATTACTTCCTGGATGTTCCCCGTATTACTGTTCCATTTCTATTCGAGTGTTGTTTGTATTGTCTGCATTCTAAACCGCGTATTTGGGGTAAATGACACAAGACGAAATGTTCGTCAATTTTGGCATCTTAACTTACAATCCGTCGTTTGCCGTAAAATAGGAATGAAAAATACATTCAACTTAATACAAAATTATTGTTGTGATACTAGTAATGTCCTTAAAGTAATTTTGTAACAACGACAGGTTTCAAAGGGGCTGAAGAACATCTTCCAAGCACACATAATTCGGACACTCACTATCCCACCTAAAATACTTTCCATTATATTAAACTAATGGTCCAAATACAAACAAAGAGAATCATCCACCAAATTTCACCATCGAGAAAACACTCATCAGGTAAATTCTACTCACCAGGCTAACACATGTCCATCCAAGTTCCGAGTCACTTTCGTAGACCTTCCTTCACGGCTCCAAATTCCCATGATGGTGTTGTCTGCACCATTCCAGACGATGTCGAGCATTGGTGCATGTGACCATAAACCATCAAGATGCAGCTTCATCTTGGAGTACCACTCGTCGTTTCCTGTCGTAACATTTAAGCCTACAGCAATGGTACATACAGGTTAGTCATATACTGTATTTGAGTGGCTCATTATTTGTACTTCCCTCGCCAATAGCTTACATTTGATTGTAGTCTTAGATTAATTTAATACTAGTCTCTTGTATATAAAGTCAACATTCACTTACCGAAAAACCTTCTCTGGTCTAAAATATGGAAAAATACACTGTTAAAATTGCCCATGTATACACGGAAAGTTTTACGGAAATGTACAGTAAATATACGGAAACGTGATCCGTAATGACGTAAGACGGGGTTGAGCTCTCTACACACAAAATACGGAATTCATCCGTATTCCCGACATCTTCGGATTACGGGAAAGGAAAATCCCGATATTGCACGAAGATTTTTCGCCACTGTAACCTGAGAAATGATTGTTTCAGCAGCAGTTAGGACATCTACGCCTTTTAGACATATTATCTTAAACATTAAAAATGTTGCACGAGCAAATTGCAATAGCTAGCAGCACTTCAAATACTCAAACATGACTAGAAACTGAAAAACTTTCACGCTTATCTATATATGAATACCGTGTTAACACCATATGTCATTACAAGAGCATAGTACTAGAGTACAAGTAGAGTAATTAGAGTCGCCGAGTCCAAACACTTTGCCTCGAATTGAAAATCTACTTGAAAACCAAATATTTATTGAAATGTTTATTTTATTTCTTACGTGCTAGTAAACACCACATAACGAATATTAAACCTTTTTCTTCCCAAAGACTTCCTTTATAAGACGGAAATAATGAAAAACATACAAGCAAATTTACAAACAGGTTCCATCTATTTACGGAAATTTTTGTGAATTTTACATTATTAAGTCCGTTATTAAAAAAAACCAAAGGTTGTGTAAATGTACGGAGAGTTCTGGACCATCTTTAATCAGAAAGTTTACGTAATTTCATGGAATTATTTTAAACAGTGTAACCTTACTACTTTCCAAGTATAAAATATAAAAGGATAACAAATGGAGGAGGCGTTGGGTACCAGCAGCTGTGACGTCTTCCTCTCTCCCTGATCGGCGAGTGGTCACGAGTTCGAGGTTGGGTAAGTCCTTTCCCATATTATCCATCATGAGCTAGACCTACACTCGGTCTTTTATTATCTTTAAACAGTGACCCCTAACGACACAATAAATATAGCATTATAACAAATTCCTTTTTTTTTTTTTTTTTTTTTTTTTCCAGTAGTAAATACAGCAATTTTACTTCTCCTTTCTTGCCAGTAATTGCTGGGGCAATTACAATACTACTTGCTAATGGTGACATAAATGCATAATTTTTGACCCATCAGGAGGGGGAGACCCTTTTATATCAGTCTTAAAGTTATGAAGAAATGAAGACAAAAAAGATAAATCTACAAGTTTGAAAAATTTTTGATCAAGTCGATCTTTCTCGTATCCATAAAGCTCTTTCTGAACCTCAAGCTAGAACGTTCAAACGAAATGTACACTGAAATTTAAAAAAATTATAATAATTTTAAAAGTTTTATAAACTTTTGATCAATTCAATTTCAATGGCTACTGCAAAATAATAATTCAGATATGTCCCGATTTACTGATGAGGAAATTTTACTGGCTTAGTATAAAATAGTACCTTTAGCTTCCAATTTAAAAATCTGATAAATTCAGAACAAGGAATTATATCTACTATAATTATATCCACAACAGCCCTAATTATTTCAAAAAATTTATATAATTATCTCTAAATTATTTCTTTCTCGCTGTTTCTATTTTATCCCTTAAAGATCCCATGTTCCTCTATCCTATTGTTCTTCAAAATGAGGATTATGAAAACGTGCGAACGAGCAACAATGAACCGATCAATGTCATGTGCGTAAATGGTAACACGAGCGCGGACAAGCACCCTTCGTCCGTGTTCGTCCATGTTCGGTTCGCATTCGCCAATGATCCGTTCGTTGTCGGTCTTTCATTGTAAGGCTAATGAATGTGCGTGCCTCGCTCTCGTTCGGTGTTTCGCGGCTAGCCCATGTCGAAACTCACACCTCCGAATCGAACAGGAACTGACTGCAGCGAACATGCGAGAATGATTCCCTGATGCTCATTTGTGTGTGTGTTTGCTCCCGGGAAAATTCACTGCGAGTAAATGGATGTCTGTAGTTTCGGCCACATATTATATAGGTCATTCATGGTTACTTCAAACTTTTCTGAAGTCCTGGTAAAGTTCTATTTCCAGGATATTCCTCTGCTTCATGTAAATAAAACTTAACCAAGTATAAAAAAAAATACGCCAAAGGGACAGCGCTCTGCATTCGTGCACATTCAGTGAAATAAAATTTTGCGTAAGAACTATTTCCTACTTGGCATTATCAACACACCTATTTTCATCCTGTTTTTATTCATTTTAATTACATAAAATATAAGTAAAAGTTTAATTTAACCAAAAGTAAGGTACTTTTACATTAACATAAGAATAAAAGTCTGAGGTACACGACGTATATAGGAAACAACCGAACACATTATGTATGGGGTGATTTTTCAAAGGTTTGATTCAAAAAGTGCGAAGAAATTGCGAAAAGACTATACTATCCTATCCTTATAACTAAGGAAAGGGAAATTTCAAGAGTTTAATGGCCTCTATGCTAGAGTCCACAATCCTTTGTATAGTCGAACCTCAGATGTTTGTTCATTGGCTGTTGCCCCAGTGTTACCCCACATTTCACAGTACGTGATTCGCATCTTGTTCCTCTGCAAGTCGGCTATTGACCCGGAGTCGTCCAGGACGTGTCTAATAAGCTCTTATCTAATCGCAAAGGTGACTTCAATGTACACACATTTGAAATCTATCTTGTCCTGAAATGAAGTCGCCAATTTTTCCTATCCCTACTTATTACAACAGTAAGAGAACTCGATAGAAGACGAGAGGTCAGTAAAGAAAAACCACTGCTTCATAATTTCCAAAGATTTTTTATGCTCTTGACACCACCTTCCTTTGCATCTGAAAGTATGTCTTGTTTATGCATGTTTGTGTGTCCACCAAGAAAATTCTAACCTGTCCACCGAATTTAACCAAATCCTATACACTTCAATAATTTTGTGAGGACACGCTACTTTAACAGTTTAAGAGAATGATAGGTTCTTGTTTTCAAAATTCCTGCCATTTCAAAAATGTGGGTACTATACTACACATCAAAAACCATTCAACCCATCTGGACAAAAATTTCCGTAAAAAATTCGCAACATTAGCACTGTATTTGGAAAGAGATATAATTATTCCGCCATTTCGGAAGATGTTATCTGAAATAAAAACTATTAAATCATACCTTGGGCAACTACTTAACCCCTTAACCCCTCAATTTGAGATACAGGTATTTATGGAAGACACCCTAAATATATACAATGTAAGGAGATCTGGTGCATATTTTATAAATGCTGTCCTTGTAAATATTTTATGTTATAATTAGAGACCCGAGGAATTCGCGAGTTCAGTGAACTGTAGGCCAGACTTCACAGTCTTATATTCTCTCAAACAGATATCAACAGTTTCTTGGTTGATTTTTGCTGTAGTAAAAGGTGGTGGTTGGGCGCACAATTTCTTGCATGTTTGTTATTGGTAGGGATAAGAAAATTTCACGAATTAATTTCAGGACAAGGCAGATTTCAAACGCGTGTACACTGAAGTCACCTTTGCTATCGGATCAGAGTTTATTATGCACGCCCTAGACTACTCTTAAGCGAATAGTAGACTTGCAAAGGAACAGGAAGCGAATCCTATACTGCCATGTGTGAGGTGACACTGGTGCAGCAGTCAATTACTGTGGTCACCATTAGCCAGGGCTGGCAGGTGACGCTCGAGCACCAAGGATGGCACGACCACGACAAGCCAGCCTGGCTGTTATCAAAACACTCCCCCGTCGAGGAAGGTCGTGAGGGTAGGCGGAGTACTATATAAGGCTGCAGTGATGACGGCTCGTGGCCAACTTGCTTCCGAGGGACGACGAGACGTCTGCTAGGAGGACCACTAGGCCGTGGTCCCCACTTCGACACCTGATGCTGCCACTGTCGAGGAGATCTCGCTCGACGACGACGACGACGCGACATCTACAGGATAAATATACTCCCAATAGGGCCCCCAAGTCGTGCAGCATTAGGGTCCTCGTGATAACTTGAAGACTCTCTCTGAGTCATGAGTACTTTGATACTGACCGTTGCTATAAGTCTTCTAGACTTCTTAACTAGAACTGTTACTTGCTGATAAGAGATATTCAAGTAAAGTAAAGCTAAGGGCTATTTGTATGTATTATTGTGATTTGGCTGTGAGCTAATAAAATATAATGATTTGTATATGAGTGCTCTATTATCTAGTTGCTGATCCTTGTTTGGCTTGATTCATCCTCAGGGCAGGTCACAGCAAATGGTGGAGGTAGCCGATGCTTCCAACATCCCCTTTAGTGCATTCACAGCATAGAGTAAAGTAATGCAATATAGAAATTGGTGGAAGATAGCACTCACAATCTAGTCACTAAATTAGAGCTTAATAACAATTTGAAACGCGGACTAACTTCCACCAGCCCACAAGGTTGTATTCCCTTACAAAAATCGTGCAGGGTACAAAGAATACAGTCAGGAATCAGCAAGCGTTGAGGCAACAGGATTATTAAATTCATTTCAAACCACTGCTTTGATATTTCCTCTTAAAATAACATGCTGAAAAGCCTAATAATCCCCGCCGCCCAGGTTTATACCACCTGTCGGAAAGCATTTAAAGCCAACGTCCTACAGTAACCTAGAGAGATGTCTGTAGTAAACAGTTGTAGTAGGATGAACTTGTAACTGACATTCAAAGCCATGAGGTGTTGCGCGCTATTCAGCGAAACCTGAGCCACCAGCCGTTAATAGAAGCATTGAATAAGTACAAAATGCTAGTCACCAAGGACGAGTGTCGCGCGGGTTATTTCAAAATATCAACACTGCGTGTCCTCGTGCGACATGCGGGCAAAACCTACAATGCGTTGCTGGATACAGGCAGTTTTCGTCCTTGCATGGCGACAACATTAGTAAGTAAAGATAAACGTCAGCCAGTTAAATGTATATTTTTTATGGTATTAGGAACAGAAGTTATTGATATCCCACAATTCAAAACAAAAGTCAACATCAATATACATGGGCACAATTTTTCGCAAGAATTTTTGCTAATTGACAATTTAAAATTTGATATGATATTAGGGGCTGACTTTATCAAAATATACGATATTATAACTATCTTAAAAAGAGATATAATGTTTGTTTATAAATCAAATTATGACAAAATTGTTGAGATGCCTATTATTTGAATTATTTGAATACGATCACAGTAATTGCATTGAATTTCATATAAATAAAATCACGACTATAGAAGTTAATGCCGACCACACATTGTTGGGAAATAGTAATCCTAAGTTACCGGGTCATCAGAAAACACAATTACAGCAATTATTAGACGTATATAGCTATCATTTTGCTGGTAGCATTGGCTTATGTAGACGATATATTTATTATTGGAAACACGTTCGCGGAACACTTAAACAACATCCGTAAGATTACGGACAGATTAAGGAAGGTAAACGTAAAAATATATACAATAAGAAATGTAATTTCGCTCACCCCGAAATAAAAATCCTTGGACATTATATAACGCCTCAAGGTATACAAACGGATCAGGAAAAGATACAGACAATACAACAAATGGCTCTGCCCAAAAATGTCAAACAAATCAGAACATTCCTTGGCCTCGCCTCTTATTTAAGGCGATATATACTCAATTACGCCCAGATCACGAAACCGGTAATAGAACTAATCAAGGAAACGACCCGTTTAGATGGGACGATAAAGAACAAAGGGCTTTCCAAAGGTTGAAAACAGTACTAAGCAACCCACCCATTCTAGCTAAATTCCAAGAGAACAGGGCAGCCATACTCGCGTGTGATGCGTCACAAACTGCTATCGGTGCCATGTTATTACAAGAAAATCCCACGACCAAAGAACGTAACATAATTGCTTAGCTTCAAAGAAGCTCTCCCTGAATGAACGGAAATGGTTGGCTACGGAAAGAGAATTACTGGCTATCAATTATTTCATTATTTATTTTATGCAGTTTCTTTATGGCCAAAAATTGGTTATAGAGACAGATCACGCTAGCTTAAGGTACTTGAGGTCCATGGCCGAACATAAGATACGAATACAGAAAATGGCCATTGCCTTAACTGAATATGACTTCGAGGCCAAAATTGTAAAAGGCATATTAAATACCCTTGTAGATGCCCTCAGTCGTGTACCCATGGTAGGGACAGCTAACACGGTACCAGTTATTGTAAACTCGGTAACACACCAAGTAAAACGCCAGTTCACTAACTTGCTCATCATTTTACACATGATTAGCTGAAACACTATTCCAGGACCCTACAAAAGACACAGAAACTAAAATTGCCATAGCAAAGCACATTATTAACCACTGGGCAGACATTAAACAATTAATTAAACCAGAATTTCACACTATGGACAAAGCACGCATTGCTGAATCTATTATTAATGAGGAATATTTGCCTATGCATACGATCGCCAAAACAGTAACAAATATATCCAAAGTCAATATGGAGATCATTCAGGATAATGATTCAAAAAAGGTAATGACTAAGTTTTTAGACCCGCGATTGGATTGTTGTATCCTTATAAAGGCTGATAAAAACTAAAAAGTATTTTATTTACCTGAATAATTCACGAGTAGGAATACATCAAAGGTTACGATGATACTCATCCTTTATTATTACCGCTCCTTGGCCAGCCGGCATTACCATTTTTAGCCGAACATGCAAACGACCCGCACATCCAGCAATTAAAATTAGCTTTAACGGAACTGGCCAATGCTACTCCAAAATATCGCCACATCGCCAGATGCTATGCCATTTCCGGAAACCGCGAGCTTCACATGAAGCAGCATACCCTAGCTGGAGAGCATAAATTGACACTTGTTCCGAAATATTATGTCCCAGAAATAATTACTGCCCACCACGATGCTCTGTTAGGCGAAGGGCACTTTCGACAGTTTAAGACGTTAGAAAAAATCAAAACAGCCTATTATTGGGATACGATAAACAAAGACGTTAAAGAATATGTAAAGAACTCCCCCATATGTCAGCGAATTATAGCACCCAATCAATGAAAAACCTATAGGCCAGATGACTCCAATACTGCCCCCCCCCCCCCCCCAAAAAATATAGAGTCCAGGGATCTTGATGCGAAAGGGCCGCTCCAGACGTCAGCACGCAGTAATAAGTATGTGTTAGTTATGACAGAATTTGCCACTCGATACGCCGTTGCACGCCCTGTAAAAGCGATTGATGCCATCACTTGCGCTAATTTTATAACAGACGTAATGTTAGCATTTGGTTGCCCGAAATCCATCCTCACGGACAGAAGAACCTCGTTTAGTAATGAGCTTATAGCGGAACAGTTGTATAAATTGCAAATAAATAAATTACTAACCACTGTGTACAATCCTGCCTGCAATGGTTTAACGGAGCAAGTTAACAAGATTATATCACAACACGTAACATCTTGCGCCAGCGACGACCCAAAACACTGGGACGAGTACGTCTTGTATATAATTTTTAATTACAACACAACTGCGAACCGTAAGTTCCAAGTTCACTCCCTTTTCCTTATGCACAGGGTCGAAGCCATACAGCCATCGCACGTTATTAGTCATACGTATTCCACCCCGTGCCAATGTCTGGTGTGAAAGGCTTGAACAGATATGGGAGCAAGTTCGCGTTAATCTGATTGCTTCCCAGCAACAACAAAAACGTATTTTTGACAACACACATCGACCTAACAATCTCAAAGTAGGACAGTTCGTCTGGGTCAAAACGCACGCCCGGCAGAAAGAGTTTTCATTCAAATATCAAGGCCCCTACGAAATCGTAAAAAAAAAACTAGGCCCTTCCACGATAGCTGAATCAATACGTAGAAGAGGGAGTAATAAAATAGAAAGTCAGTACTCTTAATGTAAAATTAGCTAATGTCCATCAGTATCACCGGTCATTATGTTACATAGGAAGGCATAGAGGACTTGTGAACCCAGGACATTGAAACTCCAGGCGGCCTACACCAGGCGGCCTACTGCGTCCTGCTACAAGTGCTGAGCCTTGCAGTAACGATGTCTGCAGTGTCGATGTATATGACACACAACGGTGTTCCCTTTTCTCAGAGCTGACGTCGCAAATCAGTATGAAGCAACGGCACTGTTACGATTTCCGCCACTACTGCGAGAACACAGAATAGCGGCCAGTACAGAAGGAAGCGCACAGCGATATTCACTAATGATAAATTGTGTAATTATTAAAGAAATGTGATTGATGTGTCTTTTAAGTGAAATGAGTGTCCCCCCCCCCCCCTTCTTTTGTTGTATCGCAAGTGCCCGGGCACGTGGAATTCAACCAAGGCCAGGGGTGGCCACGGTAATTATGATACTACCAGGGGTGCTAAAAAGAAAAGTTGTTCTCAATGATACTTTTTATTTTACAATTTACCAATTTAGTGGCTTAAGAGTAGTAATTTTGAAGCGACGTGGTGCTGTGATATTCTGACCACACGCCACTGTAAATTGTTGTTGTATAACGAAGAAATTTTAGCTGTTCAGTTAAACGAAATTGAAACTAATGTCAAAGCGTCTATTAAGGATCTTAATCTGATAGTGAACACAGTAGCAGAAATCAAAGAACAAGTTCAGTTAAAAATTAATTCAATCTCAACAGAGATTCAATCCTTGTCACATGAGTTTAAGTCTCAAGAAAATATGATTCAGAGTTCAGAAGAGCTAAGTCAGATGATGGTAGGAATCGTATTTGAACTTATTAATAATATCATGATAGATATAAGTTTAAATACGTAAATTCTGGTTTGTCAAACTAATCTATTACCACTATAATCGGAAGTCTCTTTTAACACGAGAATTGATAAAATTAGAGTCAAATGTTGGTCAAATAAATTTGAAGTTGAGCATTCCTGTTGAGAATAGACTCATGAATACCAATCAAACCAATCTATTTTAGCATATTTTACTGACCATAATACAAACATAACTTCGGATTAACTAAACATTTCAGATCAATACAAAAAAGGCGGCCAATGCAGTAAACAACCACAACTACCAATACATTAAAAACAATACCAACTTAACATTGTGTCCAACACTCTCCCTCAATGTTAAGACTTTAAATACTACAAACTATAGCTATACTTTCACCTTTACTTCAAACCTAACATGCCCCTGAACTTGGCAAACTTTACTCTGCCTAAAGGCTTAGTCAGAACATCACTAACTTTCTCCTCTATGGGGACATACTCAATAGATACAATGCTGTTAAAAACTTTTTCTCTTACAAAAAAGACTTTGATGTCCACATGTTTCATTTTGTGGTGAAACTAAGGGTTTTTGCACACATTTATAACAGACTGATTGTCTTCAAACAATCTTACAACCATGCTTGATCCTACCAAGCTTTCATACAGATTTTTGAGCCAACAGGCTTTACTTGCGGCCATGCTTAATGCTACAAATTCGGACTGGGTGGATGACAAAGCAATGATGGACTGTTTCCGAGAAACCCAGGACACAATACAACCAAAAACTTAAAAAAAAAAACCAATCCACCAGTTGACTTTCTATCTGACTTGTCACATGCCCAGTCAGAGTCTACAAACCCTACTTTCTTGTATTTGCAATTTTCATTTTTGGTAAATACCATAATTAGATTTATGGTACCTTTTTCGTAGCGCAGGACACACTTTGAAGCTATCCACAAATCCTCACTAGCACATGATTGATATCTGCTTAAAATGCTGATAGCTAAGCAGATATCTGGTCTGGAACACACCGTAGCATACATCAGTGAACCAATAACTTGTCTGCACCTAGTTTCAATTTCATGACTCTCTGATTTGGTTCTCTTTAACATGCTATGGTCAAAATTCTCTTCCATAGGAGTAGAAACACTGTTACACTGAGACATATTACATTTCTCCAGTAAATTTTCAAGTTAAGTAGTCTGATTTATAACAAGAGTGTTACCCCTCACATTTGGTGAAATGTGCATTCCCAAATAATGACAAATTTGCCCTAGATCTTTCATTTTGAAATGTTTGCTCAACAATTCCTTTAGATACCACAGAACCTGGCCAAATATCTATCCTTTCCACAACTGTAGCATTTTCTTGAACTGCTGTTGCTTACACTGGCCAACGCTATCACTTCTTTATCTCTCGAACCTATTATTTCTTCTTCAATCAGAAGCCTTGATGTCAGTTCTTGCACAGATTGCATTTCAAGTGGAACAGACTCCATGCTGAATGAAAGTGTTTGAACTGCTCGGGTAGTGACATAAGGACTTCCATAATCAACTTTTTTTCTGAAATTGGTTCTCTCACTTGCTTCAACGTTACCCTAATTTCTTCCTACTTAGACATGACAGTTGCTATTGAATCCTCTTTAAACTTTATTAGGAAGAACTTTTGTTGAAACAAATGAACACTTACAGAAAACTCCTTGTCATAGACTGACTTAAACTTCGACCATATTTCACTAGAATTAGTACAATATAAAAGATGTGTGAGTGGTCCTGATTCCATTCTTGTAACAATAAGTTCTTGAGCAGTTGCATCATCCTGGACCCACGCCTTTTTTATTCTCTCCCTCCACAGGTTCAACGTCTGCACCACTAACAATTCCGAAAAGTCTTCTTCCTTTCAGAATAACCTCCATCTGGAACTTCCACACTGCCCAGTTGTCTCCTCCAGACAACTTTTATTTCGAAGTTAACTCCACGATCATAAACTCTCGAATCCTCGTTATGCCGCAGCTACAAAAGGCGACACGAAATGACACCTACGCCAGTCCGTTTAGAAAATCTCAAAGTGCTGTGTCCAAAAAAAAAAATGCCAGTCACTAAAAACAGGCTTAATACCTGGGCCCATAACCTGTTGAGAATATAATCATAAATGCCAATCAAACCAAGCTGTTTTAACAGATTTTCCTGGCCATAATACAAACATAACTTCGGATTAACTAAACATTTCAGATCAACACAAAAAAGATGGTCAATGCAGTAAACAACTACAACTACCAATACACTAAATACAATACCAATGTAACATTGTGTCCAACAATTCCTATTAGCAATATAATTAATTACTATACTGTTCCCATTACAGAATGCACTTTTTCTAAGATTACGATCAAAATTCAAATACATTTGCAGATTTCACAATACAAATGGCAATTTTTCAAAGCAGTACAAACTGCATATTTATATAGAAATTAAACTTGTAACATTCCACTGCCAAATGGTATTATAGTGATTGACATGGTCACGCATACCACTAGGGCTGTGGCTGACGAAAGAAACCAGCTTCAGGGTATGTACCTGCTATCCAAACATGCCACAGAGTCGACAGAGGTAAGTTGTTTTAAAGCAACTATCAAGTTGCAAGACCTTGGAAAAATTCTACAATTTTTGCAAATTTTCATGTGGACCTAGTCAAAAAGTGCGCGTTACAGCTATTCAGCCTCATCATTTCTAATTACAAATCCATCAGGTAACTTGACTGTCAGGTGTGTCAATAAGTCACTTAGCCAGACTATTGTGAAAACTGATATCGGATCAATTGAGCTGCAAGTTCCTTGTGGCTGTAGGGCAACCGAATAAAAAGTAACGATCATCGAAGCCACGCATGTGTGTGACATAAAAAGTCCAGTCATTACTATAACACACACGGTTTTGCCAATCCAATGGCTTAAAACAACTAATTTTGAAGCTACACAGCTGTCATTAAATGAAGGAATAGCATTATATTCTGTAAACGATACTGTTAACAATTAATGGAAGATCTTACACACAATCTTGCCAAATGTCAATTATGTTTCAAACACAACTAATCTACGGCACGATTACGTGTACTCTATAATGTCCCAAGAACATTTTAATTGTGCAAGTACATCAGTCATTATTGTGTTACAAACAGAAATAGGGTTGTTATACTATAAACTGATAAGGGTATCAATTTTATTAGAAAAAAAAGCAGTTTCACTCAATGACAATAATAACTAGAATGTCAGTTCAATTCCAACAAAGTACTTCCAGGTGAGACAGTTAAAAGAATATTTTCAAGTGATAATGACTAATTACTAAAACCTTAAAAGTACATATCAAGTAATACTAGACTCCCATAGCAAGGCAGGCTGTGAGAAATTTCCCGGGCTAAGCAATATTCGCCCGCTTACATGTGTACCACTGGGTAGACAGCGCTTTCTGTTAGCTGACCTACTAAAGAGTCAGCTCATGTATGAGTTAATATATTGCACACTAGGTGTCGACAGCAATCAGGACTACTGTAAATTAGTTCAGGTTGCAGTGCTAGAGTACATTCAAGATGGCAAATCAATGCACTACAATGATGCCATTAATTTTAGCTTTTGTATTTCAGATTTTTATCAGGTCTGTGTATAATTGTAAATATAAATTTCAATTCACACACCCGCAATAATAAGCGTGGTTCATTTTTTTACGTTTAGAGAGTAATGTGAATGAACGCTTCAAATAAGATTTATAATACAAGTAATTGTTAAAATCTTTCAATAATTTAGAAAATTTTACACTGTTACAGAATAAGTTAAAATACTTTTATAGCACTATGGCGGAATGTATCATTCAAATCGTGCACGTAATCTGTTTCCCAAAAACCTTAGCGATCGGCACCAATGATTTATTGATCTAGTTTCATTTTATGAGGTAATTTTAATTAGTTATGGTGCCGACTGCAGCCTCCTTCCCTTCCAATGATTACATGAATCATGGTGACTAAATGCTTACCGTGCCGGCACACACTAATTTTCATATTCATTGTACTGTATATACATGTTAATATCCTTACTTTTAAAAATCAGAGTAACATATAAAATTTCCTTACGCCAAAGTGCGGATAAGAGTAAAAATAAGGTTATTAAAGATAGCTATTAGCTACCACGATATATGATGTTATAGAAAAGATGTTTTCAGAATATTGGATCATAGGTAAAAGTATTTCTAAAGCCATTGAGCACTAAGTGATATAACACACACATACATATATTATATATGTGTGCGTGTGTAGCCAAACAATATGTTTTATACCTCAAATTGAGCCGTCAAAACATAGCAGAATAAGGCGTTTTTACAATTTTTAAAAGTAAAAGTACGAATGTATAGAAAATAAATATAAGTACAGATTGTTCGTCATAATCTACTTTTGTATTAAAATGTGCAGTATAAAATGAAAGACGATTTTTCAAAATAATATTAAAAAGAGTGCTCTTTTCTTTTAAAATGTGAACGATATCCTAACCTCACGACTGGCAGTGCCCTAGGAGAAAATAATAAAAGTGCGCGAAGGATACTATATTGTTTAAAATAAAATGAACTCTCTTAGCTGTCACACAGAAGAGTGACCTCCTCCAGTGACATCTTCCCACCCATTCAGAGGGTGCCTGGTTCAACCCTCCTCCGCTGAGCCGCCCAACTGTTCTCCGACCTAGCCTCTATCAGTACCTTCCTATCGTCAGATGATACATTATACTCATGCGGGGACGCCTAGAGTTCGTGAAGAAAGGAGGCCTTTCTGTGGTCACCAGTAGCCAGGGATGGCAGGCAATGATCGAGCGCCAAGGAGGGCGCCACCACGACAAGCCAGTCCGGCTGTTATTAAAGCACTCTCCCTCCAAGGAAGGTCGTGAGGGTAGGCGGACTAGTATATAAGGCTGGAGCGATGGCGGCTCGCGGCCATCTTGTTTCTGAGGGACGACGAGATGCCTGCTAGGAGGACCACTAGGCCATGGTCCCTACTTCGACGCATGACGCTGCCACTGTCGAGGAGGTCTCGCTCGACGACGATGACGCGACAGATACAGGGTAAATATACTCCCAGTCGGGCGCCCCAAGTGGTGCAGCATTAGGGTCCTCGTGATAACTTGAAGACTCTCTCTGAGTCATGAGCACTTTGATACTGACCGTTGCTATAAGTCTTCTACACTGCCGAGAGAAGTCTTAATTAGAATGTACGAGGTAAGAACAACATTTGCTTGGACCTGATGTAAATATAAATAAGAATATAATAGTCTTTGTAATTAATGCATCAAGAAGGTACCTCGAATCATGTATGGTAATCTAAAGCTTAGAGTCTATTATTTACGATGATGTGGTTACGGGCGGCCAAAGTGAAAGCTGCTACCATCTGTTGTACATTTAACTTATGTAGGCGCCTCAAAGAGTGCGCAACAATGCGTACTCTTAGAGGCCTAATTTTCTACTGCGTACTCTTAGAGGCCCGTTTATGCATGACAAAATATTACTTTACATGTCAACTGTTCCTTGTTGCAGTGTTCATTTCGCAGACAAGAATGACCTCTACATATTCTATAAAATCAGACAGGAAATTGATTTTCACTAAAGATATAATTTATGATAACTAACAGACGAATAGAAGCCGGCGAGAGCAAGGGAAAGTCGCTGCATCTCTGGGTGTAAATGAGTCAACACTTAGTAAAAAACTGAAAGCAGTAAGTGTAATCTATACTTCTCATTTTTTTCATACATATGATAACCACGTGTGTCTTAGACCAACATGCGTCACTGGGCTGAGTGCACAAAAGGCAATTTTATCCAGTTAGGCTACATAAATTTAGAAATATAAAAATGTAATATTTGGTTTATTAATTAATGATTCTGTTCGTATTTATATTATTTCATGAAAATCAACTAGCCAAATTAGGCGTTAAATTTTTTTAATGTAAGATTACATAATTTCATTTTATTTTCTAAGTGTAGCCTATATGTTTGTGCTTCAGGAGCTACCATAGTAAAATTTTCAACCACAATCGCCCCATATACTAGATGTGGAAAAAAAGGCATTAACAGTTTCACGTATAGTATGTTACCTTAATATTTTAAGTAGTGACCAAACGGTTTTAATACACTAATTTGTTCAGAAAATGAATTATTTTTACTTTTCCTATTTGTTAAAATCAATTTTATCGAAGGATGATTGTTGCAAAAGGATAATAAAGGTTGCAAACTTATAAATCAAAACTATTTCACTAAGTTTTACATTATTTAACGACCTAATATTTTTATGCCATAGTGAAAAAACGGTCAACAATTTAGGCTTATCGACTTTCTTTTTTTTAATAAAAATGTTTCACGTAAAAAACGTAAACAATTTACGAACAGTAGCATAGCTACGATTTCTTCAATTGAGATAGGCCTATGTGTGTGTCAGCTAGGGAGGCTCCTTGATGTTTTTTTTTCAGTTCATTATGGTCTTTCTACAATATGTTTGATTGATTATTCAGTTCTGTTTGTTTCAGTAGACAATACCAAATTCTCTTGGACGTCACAAACCAGTTTTTACTCCAGAGATTGAGAAAGAGTTAGCTGATCACATAAGAGAACTAGACAACAGATTTTATGGTATTGGTAAGAAACAGCTCATGATTTTAGCGTTTGAATTCGCGGGGAAAAAAATAACATTGATCACAAGTTCAATAAAACAACACAAAGGCAGTTAAAAATTGGGTCCGTGCCTTCTGCAAAAGGCAAGGTTTGGCACTTCGTATTCCGGATAAATGTAGTTTAGGGAGAACCATTGGTTTTAACAGGGTTCAGTGGCGGACATGTTTTGATAACTTGGGCAGTGTTTGCGCTAAAAATTATTTCCCTGGTCATCGTAAATTCAACATGGGCGAGTCTGGTATTCCCACTGTACTCAATCACATTCCAAAAGTGATTTCTCCTAAAGGGAAGAAGATAGTTTGTAAAGTTTCTCCAACAGCAAGAGGTCAAACGGTTACGGTCATGTGCTGCATGAACTTCAGTGGTACGTTTGTTCCTCCAGTCATGATATTTGCTGGGAAGAGAATGAAACCTTAACTGTACGCAAATGCACCAGAAGGAACATTGCCTATGATTTCTGTAAATTGGTACATGAACACGGAAATGTTTGTGGAGTGGCTGCAGCTTTTCTACAGTTTCGTGAAGACAACAGAGAAGGACCCAGTGCTACTGATATCGGATAATCACGTATCGTACTACAGTATTCAAGCCGTTAATTTCTGCAGAGAACACTTCATAACACTGCTGTCACTACCACCGCATGATAGCCACAGACTTCAGCCACTAGATGTTGGTTTCCTTGAGCCTTTAAAGAAAGCCTTTGCTGAATAAGGAGACAAGTGGTTGGTGAGTCGTCCAAGAAGGGCAATCACCCAGCATGACGTTGTAAAAATCTTCACATGTGCTTACACGAGGGTAGCAACAATGGAAAAGGTAATAAATGCTTTTAAATCAAAAGTTATACATCCTTTTAATCCCGATGTGTTCTCTGATGAAGACTTCGTACCTGCAGAAGTGACAGACAGTCCTCAAGAGCAACTGGACGTCACTGAAGAAGGCAATAGCCCAAACGCACCAGAGAATTCAACGCGTCTTGAAAATGATGAACCCCAAACTCAAACCGATTTTCTGGCAGAACAAGATTCCATTGCTGAACAACTGCGAGTTCCACCCTCAGAGATAACACCACTACCAAAGTGTGTCGCTTCGAGGAAACGAAAAACGGCGGGGAAAAAGTCTGAAATAATGTCTGCATCACCATACAAAAACTCTCTTCTGGTAAACCAGACGGCTAAGAAAATTCACATTAGAAAACAAGTAAAAAAGACAGTACAATTGGTCAATTCCGCTGTACCATCCAGATCAGCGGTACATGCAGTTGAAGACAGTATTTTTTGTCCAGGTTGTGATGAACGCTATCAAGAACCGATTTTAGAGGATTGGCTACAGTGCGGCAAATGTAATCAATGGTGGCACGAAGATTGCTCGAGCTACGAAGGGAGTGGAAACTTTAAATGTGATGGGTGCTGACGCGTACTCTTAAAGGACACTGTGCCCACTTTTAGGACACCTGTCCTCTAAGAGTTCGCAATTTCAATTTATGCTAAATGTATGATTTTCAGTTGGAAGTGATTTCATTGCTGCTAATCTAATATGTGCTCCGTACACTTTAAGCAATAGTGTTTACTTTTTTACAACTTTTTATGCAATACTTAATATCTTAGTTTTACAATTAAAACCATCTTAAGTGCGTACTCTTGAGTGATTTGCACTATGAATTTATAACTTTTAGGTGTGTCATATTGAAAAATTACCATAAATTCTAACTTTTAAATGATAACTCAATAATATCTCAAAAAATGCATCCACGCATTCTTAGGGAAGGCCATCTGAAATGTTGTTTAAATATTCTCTTAAATTCAAAACGTCTGTTTTATCATTTTATGTCATATTTTTTTATACATTTTAACCGATTTAACTCGGACTTGGTGTGCTGGAGTATCTACTGTGTGCAATAAATTAACAAAAGAATGGCTTCAATCTTCCACCATTTTGAGAAATACTGCCATAAAAAAATTAATTTTATTATCTCGGGACCAGTTACCATCAGATATTGGAGAAAATACTTATGCCAATCATTTGTTATCACGCATTACCCTAGTATCTCAGCGTCTGAGTAGATCTACCTCATCAAATTTACTTGAATAAGTGTGTAGAAGAACGTCCGCTAATTAATAACATCGGTAATTTCATGATCATACACAGAAATTTGGGAGATTGCTTGTTCAAAACCACTCACAGCATCCCGAAAAAAGTTCACCATAGGCTATTCACGGTAAAGTGAGCTCTTTTTAAGGCAAACCCAAAAGGACTTAACCACTCATAAATGTGTTTTATTACAGCCTACGATTTTAACTTTTGGGAGTGATGGGATGTATACATTGTTATTATTAGTCACATGGTAATGTTTATATAAAAAAGTAGAGGAAAAATAAAAATTAGCTCAAAAGAAAATTTAGCAGGGCCTTAAAAAGTGTTCACTTTACTGTGAATAGCCTATAAGCGAATGGATACTTAATATTTTTTTCTTACTCATAGCCAGAGAAGTCTGCTTCGATTTGAAAGACGTAGATGAAACATTTTTGTACGTTAACTGTTATAACGACCTTTTGAATTAATATCGGATTTTAATTTCCCTGTAAAGAAAGCACGCACTTTGACGCCTTCGCTCCCCGGCAGCTGTTTGCCGAACGGAGCGAGTGACATGTCTTAGAGGAATAGTTTTAAATCGTTGATGCACTGAACGCTGCACGCTCGCTGTTGCTAACTTCGTTACCGAGAAGGTCAATTAAACGCGAGTTTTCTACGACGCAACTCCCCTACTGCCTCCGCTGACGATTCGATTCCGCCCATCACAGACGTAATCAAGTTAGCGGTCAAAGTCAGTTTAATAATCTTAGCCAGGGGGTTCACCTCCCTCCCCCTTCACCCCCAGCTGATATTTTGCACGCCCCTCGCCCATTCGCCTGCAAATTGTTGCTCCGTGCCACAGGTGACTCACGCCTGAATAACATTTCTCCCGTTGTCTATTGTAACGAGGTCAGGTTCTCAAGCGCCGTCAGTTAAGGTTGAAGTAAAGCAACTGCCTATGGAGCACTGAACCCGACTATACGATGTGAAGAACTTATAAAAAAAGTAGTAGACGCCATAAAAATTGTCAGAAAATTACGATTTATGCTGTATATGAAAGAAGAATATATATACTTTCCAACATTATAAAATATTTTACTTAAAAATATTTTTTAAATATAAAAATACTAATCGATTAAAATAGTCTGTATTTCTAACAAAATTTAAGCGCATTTCCATTCTGGATGCCTTGGAAAGCCGAATTTGCAAGAAAATCTGCTTCAAGAAAGATCGTCATAATATTTACTCTGATCGTGTGTAATAAAATCATACTGATAATTAGAGACATGCAAAATTCGCGTTATTTTTGGCATCAAGCTAAAATGTACAGTACTGTATATGCTCGAGACATCGTTGTTTCTCCATTGGCTGCTGCTTATATGTGAAATTACTCCCTTTCTCTGTCAACTGGACGTGATTGGAGCACACAATTGTGAAGTGTTCATTTATTGGCGCAGAGTTACCCGGGCATGTCAAGTAAAGAACTGCCCAGTGGCAAACGTACTGCAAAGGGAGTAGCGTTTTAAGTTTAACACGTCCTCAAATAATAACGCGAGTTTTGCAGGTCTCTACTGACACGTCAGTTTCAGCCATAAAGGTGTGTGACAAATGGACACACACAAAAATATTTATAAAAATTGTTTCCTACATTATTATTACAATTTTCTTACACACAATCATAAATACAAGGGCGGGGGAAACGGGTGTACCCTGAAAAAACCCGCCGGCAAGTGGCATCGTCCAGCACGATTCCCACATGCGAAAATCCGGGAGTGAACCCGCTGGGTATCAAGCCCGGATAGCCGTGGTGGGAGGCGAGCGCCTTAGCCACTGAGCCACCGCTGCCCCGCAATTCTGTGTTTACAAATATGTACTGATTCAGCAATCAATGTAAATTCCAAAAGATATTTTTCCCTTTCCCTAAATTCTTTCTTTTTTCAAAATATTTGGTGTATTAATAAACGGCTTTGCTTCCGATAAATTAATCAGAAAACAATAAGTCTAATAATATAACCTTTATCAATGTTTACTTTGAAATAAAATTACTAATTTCTTCGCTCGCCCCCCCCCCCCCACCCAACCCGCGTGTCTGCCTGTAAAGAGAATGTCCACACTTCTTTTCAATTTGTTTAATTCTACTAAACGTTCCGTCGTTTTTAGTTTATCCTTTGTTACTCGCGGAAATAGCGCGTGTAAGAGTTTTACTCTGGCAAGATGCTTAGAGTAATTACTCCGTAGTTTTGGGCGCTACCGAAATCGAGTAAAACATTTACTCAAAGTGTTTTGAGTTAGCCACAGAGAAAAGTTTACTCGCAAAGTAACGTTTTGGAACGCCGCCTCGGGAGGCGACAAAACTACAAAGTTAGTTGTGATATACAGTAACTTTATTAAGTATTCTTACATACAATCATATGGCATTAGGAACTTAATAAGACAACAGGTATTAAAAAAAAATTAATTGGCTCTTTTTTTTTAAACTAAAGTAGTAATGAGCTTTAGACATGTAACTTGAAACTTTTTTTTTTTTTTCAAATAAAGTTCCTCTCAGAGAAACAAACCGTATAACAATACGTACGAGAACTATTATACACTTTAAATTTATTAGTAGGCTAAACTTGACTTACATTGAAACTTTTTTTTCCCCTAAAAAGTAACGTGCATTTGTGGAAAGAGGTTATATGAAAGGTAGATTTGATCGGATTGAAAATATAATTTATTTTGGTATGAAAAATATTTCTTGAACTTCCGAAAGGGTACATATCGCCTATGTCCGCACCCATAAATTCGTCACAGGATCTGGGGCCCTTTACTGTAAATGCGGCCTTTGTTTAAGTGCTCGAGTAAGCCTTTACGAGCTCGACAAATGTTCGTATCTGTCTATGTGGTACTCCACAAGTCCGAGTCACACTGAATTTTACATGGGGCTTGTTATGTTAACTTTTCGTTCACTATGTGTTAAGCTTTTTTTATGAAATCGTAGCTGTGTTCACACTGGAGTTAACGGATCTTCTTTGGTAAATTGTAATTCAGTGCTACCGAATATGCTGTAGCTGGGATCTGAGAAAGGCTAAAAGGCTAGTGCGTATGTGTATTTACATTTATACATGTAGTACAAAATAGGATATTGACTTGCAAGGGCATCGGGCATAGGAGCTAGGAGCCGCCCGGTCGCCATGTTGTGATGTCACCGACCGCCATCTTGGATGTCATTGACCTTTTACCCCTTACCCATGACCTTTGACCCTAAAACAAAACAAAATATAAAAACTATAAAAATTCCTAAAAAGTCGTTAAAACATCCCAAAAATTCTAAAAATTTCCGAAAAAATCATTATTAAAAAATTACTAAAAATTTATTATAAAATATTTAAAAAAGATCACCAGAAATTTTCAATTTTTTCCTGGGGTAGGCAAGAGGTATCAGAGACTCAGAGTCAAACCCAGATGACCTTGGGGTCAGAGCAAGTGGACTGGTCAGGAACTTTGACCTTTGACCGCAACAATCCCAAAAAATTAACAAATAATAAAAAAATTACAAAAAAAACCCAAAAAATTAATATATATATATTTCAAACAATTTTTAAAAATTATGAGAATTTATTACTGATTTTTATTATTATTAAAAAATTATTTAAAAAATTTAATTTCCCAAGGTTCCTCCCACATTCCCTCAACTAACAAATAAGTCACCTGGCCTCCACCCCGTCGCCAATACGCAGTCAGCCATGTTGGTAGGCGACCACCACCATCTTGGTATACATCGCCTGTCCACCATCTTGGAAACCAGTGCCCATAATCATTTGAACATTGACCTTAGAAACTTGGCCCTGGCCCATGACCTTGACCTTGACCCCATGACATTGAAAACAAATCTCGAGGAAAAGGACATACAAGTCAGCAAACATATTACATTACAGACTACTACCACCTTGTTAGAATCATACGACTTTGACTTTGACCCCATGACCTAGTAAACCAAAACTCGATGGAAAAAACATAAAAGTCAACAATCATATGATGTTACAGACTACTGCCGCCATATGAGATGCAGACTACTTCGACCTTGACACTGTAACCTTGAATGAATTTGAAAACAAAACACGAGAAAAATACATTAAATTCAGATTGCATATGACATTGCAGACTACCACCAACATATTAAATGCAGACTACCTCGACCTTGACCCCGTGACATTGAATGACCTTCAAAACTAAATCTTAAGAAAAATTACTTAAAAGTCTGCATGCATATTATGTTATAGACTACTGTCACCATATAAGATACAGATACCTCAACCTTGACCCCATGACCTTGATTGATCTTGAAAACCAACAATCGAGAAAAATGCATAGAATTCAGCAAGCATTACATACTACAGCCATATTATAATCATATGGCCTTGAATGACCTTGAAAATCAATCTCGAGAAAAAGGACATAAAAGTCAGCAAGCATATGAAGTTACAGACTACTACCACCATATTAGATGCAGACTACCTTGACCATAAACCTATGATCTTGAATGACCTTAAAAATACACAAGAAAACTTACAAAAAATTCAGCAAGTATGTGACATTACAGACTATGTCGACCATGAACCTGTGACCCTGAATTATCTTGAAAAAAACTAAAAATAATTACTTAAAAGCCAGCATGCATATGATGTAACATACTATTACCATCATATTAGATGCATACTACCTCGACCTTGACATCTTGGCCTTGAATGAACTTGAAAACAAAAACGCGAAAATATACATCTTAAAGTTAGCAAGCACAGTGCATTACAGACTACTAATACCATATTAGATGCAAACTACCTTAACCCCATGACCTTGAATCATCTTCAAAATGGATACTTGAGAAAAAATCCCAAAAATTCAGCAAGCATAATACGTAACAGACTACTGCCACCATATTATATGGAGGTAACCTCGACCTTAACCCCATGACATGGAATGACCTTGAAAACAAAGACCCGATAAAAATATATAAAAGTCAGCAAGAATAATATATTACAGACTACTACCGCCATACTAGATACATAAAACCTTAACCTTGACCCCATGACCTCGAATGACCTTGAAAAACTCGACAAAAATCTATGTGAAGCGGCAGAAGCTAGGCGAGACGATGTATCTTTCACGGCAGCCGTTGTCAAACTAAGCCTCTCAGCCGACCTCCCAGCTGCTTATAATATATTAGTATGCAAGCCCTATGACGTCATATTGATATTGAACCAACAATACTGCACTATTGATACATTGTACAGACACAAATCACTTCAAATCATTCACAATCTTTATGCCAATTCACTCAATCATTCACTATTTGTATGCCAATCCATCCAATTATTCACAACCTTTATGCCAATCCACCCAATTTTTCACAATCTTTCACAATTCAGTGGTGGTGGTGGTGATGGTGGTGGTGGTGGTGATGGTGGTGGTGGTGGAGGATTGCTAAAGACTGACGGAAAGATTGCTAAATACTGATGGAAAGATTGAGATTGGGATTAGTATTGGGATTGAGATTGTGATTGGGATTTGGATCGTGGTGCTTTGCTGTGCTGATTGCGCTGCTGATTGCGGTGCTAAGTGCAGCGCTGGTTGCGATTGTGATGCTAAGTGAGGTGTATGTGTGTGTACATCGCTAGTAAATAAATTTCCTCTATTTTAAAATAAAATAATATAATCCTACCTCCAAAAGCTGGAGGGCGAACATTTTATTTAATAATCTTGCTTTATACAAGTATATATCCGGGTCACACGGTATATTTCATCGCTTGCTGGGTAAACTGTATTTACACTTTGCAATAAAAGTGCCCAGAAGTACAGCATGCTCCCACCACGCTTCGCCATTAGTCGAGGTGCGACATGGACTTTGTACACAACAATGCAGCATCACGACAGGCCACCACCATGCTTCCCAATTGGTCGTCGTCGCGTGAAAAGGACTCTTCGTACGCACCACACTCTCAAGCTCATGGGCAATTTTAACATAGGCGATAACCCGATCGCAGAATCGACACTGGCAACAATAATTTAGCGATGATGCAGGTCCCGGCTCCATGATCGTCGAGGTCAAAAGGCAGGCATTCGTATTTTCAATTCATCTTCGAGGTATGGGAGCACTCTGATAAAACACAAATAACCGTTCGCCCCTGTAGAACATACACAGGTACTTACATAACAATATATTATATAAATATTCGGGTAAGCATATGTGTACATCTAAATATAGAAATTTAAATTAATTATATGTACCCATATTTATATATACATAATTATGTATAAGATAAACTGAAAAAAATATTATATTTACATACTTACATGCCTATTCATATTTATATACTATAAATAAGTATGTATAAAATAAATTCATAATAATTTTATATTTCTATATGTGCATAACTATATATGTATATATATATGTGTGTGTGTATGTGTGTGTGTAATTTAAGTTGAAAATAATTTGATATTTACATTCTTATATGTACATAACTATACTCATAAATTAAATTTAAATATTTTAATGTTGGCATACTTATATGTGTATAAATAAATACATATTAATTAAATAGAAAATAATTTTATATTTACATACTTATATATCTATACATATACATAGTTATTTACATATACTTAAGCATAATTATGTGTAAAATAAATTGAAAATAATTTCATAATTACCTACTTATATACCTATGCTTATGCATAGTTATGTATAAGATAAATTGAAAATGATTTTATATTTACATACTTATATGTACATAACTATATACATAAATTAATTTGAAAATAATTTTATATCTACAGACTTATATGTACCTAACTATAAATATAAATTAAAATGAAATAATTTTATATTTACATACTTATATGTATGTGCATGACTATATATAGTCATATTCAAAATAATTTTATGACAACATATTTATACATCTATACATATTTATATAACTATACATAATAATGAATAGTCCTATCATATATATAATAGGACCTGCGTGTGTTTACCAGGAGAGAAAGATAATGTGAGTTTTCTCAGAGTGCTCATCTACCGCGGAGATGAATTGTGAATTCGAAGGCCTTTTGACCTCGACTATCACGGAGCCGCGACCAGCATCATCGTATACTGGTTGTCGCCAGTGTGAATTCTGCAAGCAGGTTATCATCTATGTTCAAAATACCTGTCAGGTTTAGAGGGTGGTTCGTAGGAAGAGTCCTTTTCACGCGACGACGACCAATTGGGAAGCATGGTGTTGGCCTGTCGTGATGCTGCATTGTTGTCTACAAAGTCCATGTTGCGCCTCGACCAATGGCGAGCATGGTGGGAGCCTGCTGTACTTCTGGTCACTTGTATTGCAAAGTGTAAATACAGTTTACCCAGCAAGCGATGATATATACCGTGTGATCCAGATATATACTTTTATAAAGCAAGATTATTAAATAAAATGTTCGCCCTCCAGCTATTGTAGGTAGGATTATATAATTTTATTTTAAATTAGAGGGAATTTATTTTAACTTGCGATGAACACACACATACACAGTACTTAGCACCGGACTTAGCAATGCAATCACAATCAGCTCCGCAGTTAGCACCACAATCACAATCAGCACCGTAATCAGCAGCACAATCAGCACTGAAGTCTCAATCCCAATCCTAATACCAATCCCAATCCTTCCATCAATCTTTAGCATTGTTTTCACCAATCTATAGCAATCCCCCAACAACAGCCACCACCACCACCACAACTAAAACAGGGCTGTAAAAGATTGTGAAAGATTGTGTGGATTGGCATAAATATTGTGAATGATTTGATGGATTGGCGTAAAGATTGTGAATGATTGTGGTGTATCGGTGTAAAGATTGTGAATGATTGGGTGGATTGGTGTAAAGATTATGAATGATTGGGTGAATTGGTGTAAATATTGTGAATAGTTGGGGATGTTTTGTGTATTTACAATGTATTAAAAGTGCAGTATGGTTGGTTAAATATCAATATGACGTCATAGAGCTTGCATACTCATATATTATAAGCAGTTGGGAGGTCGGCTAAGAGGCTTAGTTTGACAATGGCTGCTGTGAACGATTCATAGTCTCGGTTAGCTTCTGTCTCTTCGCATGGATTTTTATCGAGTTTTTTCAATGTTAATCAAGGCCACAGGGTCAAGGTTGTGGTTACTTGCATCTAATATGGTGGTAGTAGTCTGTAATGTATTATGCTTGTTGAATTTTAGGTATTTTTTCTTGAGTTTTGGTTTTCAAGGTCATGGGGTCAAGATATAGGCTATCTGCATCTAATATGGTGGTAGTAATCTGTAATGTATTATGCTTACTGAATTTTATGGATGTTTTATCAATTTTTGTTTTTAAGGACATTAAAGGTCATGGGGTCAAGGTCAAGGTAGTCTGCATCTTATATGGTGGTAGTAGTCTGTAATGTAAATTACATGCTGACTTCTATGTCCTTCTCGATTTATTGTTTTCAAGGTCATTCAAGGCCATGGGGTCAAGGTCGAGGTATCTGCATCTAATATGGCGGGGGGAGTCTGTAATGTAATATGCTTGCTGAATTGTATGTTCTTTTTCTCGAGTTTTGGTTTTCCATGTCATTCCAGGTCATTGTGTCAATGTCGAGGTATCTGCATCTAATATGGTGGTACTACTCTGTAACATCATATGTATGCTGACTTTTAAGTAATATTTTTGAAATTTTTTCAACGTCATTCAAGGTCACAGGGACAAGGATGAGTCAGTTAGCATCTAATATGCTGGTTGTAGTCTGTAATGTTATATGCTTGCTGAGTTTTATGTATTTTCCCTCATGTTTTTGTTTTCAAATTCATTCAAGGTCACAGGGTCAAAGTCGTGGTAGTCTGCATCTAAAATGGCGGTAGTTATCTGTAACATCATATGATTGCTGACTTTAATGTCCTTTCTCGAGTTTTTATTTTCAAGGTCATAGAGTCAAGGTTGTATGCTTCTAATATGGTGGTAGTAGTATGTAATGTAATATGCTTGCTGACATTTGTCATGTTTCTCGAATTTTTGTTTTCAATGTCATGGGTGAGGGGTCAAGTTTCAAAGGTCGATGTTCAATTGCTTATGGGCACTTGCTTCCATGATGGTGGACAGGTGATGTCTACCAAGATGGTGGGGCGATCACCATCTTGGTAGACATAACCAGAGCTAGGGGGTTGAGGCCAGTCGACTAATTTGTTAGGCATGGGGAGGTGGCGGAACATGGGGAATTATATTTTTAAAATAATTTTTAAACCGTTTTTAATACGTTTTTTTTGTAATTTTTCAATAATTTTAATAATAAATTTTTTGGCAATCTTCGCAATTTTTTTAAATTTTTTTTTTTTGGACTTTTTGAATTTTTTTGGATCAAGGTCAAATGTCCTGAGTGGTCCACTTGCACTGGCCCTGTCCCTGACTCACCTACTCCGGTAAAAATAAAAAATTTCTGGGGATCTTTTTTTAATATTTTTTATTAAAATATAATAATTTTTAATAATAAAGTTTTTCGGAAATTTTTACAATTTTTTAGAATTTCTTGGGAATTTTTAATGGTTTTATGGGGGTTTTAGGGGCTTTTGGGGTTAAAGGTCATGTGCAAAGAAGGTCAAGGTTAACGGTCATGGACCTGGGGTAAAATGTCAATGACATCCAAGATGGCGGTCGGATGACATCACAACATGGCAGCCGGGCGGCTCCTAGCTCCTATGCCCGATGCCCTTGCAAGTAAATTTCCAAATTCGCATTGCTTATATAGGCCGGCCCTTGGGGCCGGGGTGGGAGCCGGACGGGTGGATTGAGTAACCAGCCTGTCGTGGGTGTAAGGTTATGCCTGGTGGGGCAATCCGCCACTATTGGAGCGGTTGTTCCTTCTCGTCCATCCCTCTGGTGTTGACCTGCAGAAGTGTTGCAGGCGATTCGCCACCGGTTTGTAGCATGGAAGCAGGTCATACCCTTTCCCCCTTGAAATGGGGTAATGATGCGATTATATAGCCTCTCTTACTCAAGTCCATCTCCACCTCCACGATGGTAAGGGCTGGAAACACAGTGGATAACGCTGTGGCTGACGGAGTGAGGACGATGCGCTGGGCGAGTGACGGCCCCACCCGTGCACGGGTGATCGGTCACGGCGAGAGTACGGGTCGCTTCCAGAGGCAATTTGTATTTCTCGTCCACGGTGATGACCCGCGAGCCGGCTGCACGTCCCAAAACTGAGGCTTGTAGTGGATCTCGAGGTGGCGGAGCATCGATGAAGGGACTGTCTGGTGTCCCTGAGGTGTTGGGCTTCTCTTGGGTGAAAACTCAGTGTGCAGCGCACAGAAATGTGCAGAATAAATCGTGGGTACCCAGGGGATCAGAGGTATGAGCCCCGGCTTCGGCCGTGCTGATCAAGGGTTGGACTCTGGGGGGCAATGTGGTTGAATACCCCAGCTTGGGGGAGACGTCCCTGGAGAAAATGTCATCATTGTATGGCAGGGCGTTTTTCAACGAAGGGGGCGCAGGTTTGGTCCGCCAAGAAGAGGACCCATTTACTCAGTGAGTGAGTAGAGGTTGGATAGGCCTCGACCCCATCAAGGTGGTGCTTGTTGGCAAACCCAGCAAGCACTGTTGACAGGTGAGGTGGCCACTTCCACCCACTGCGATTGGAAGGAGCGTATCTCCTTCTATTGGGTGCATTCAACTGCATTCAATTAGGCGTAATAGAGGGGGCGAAGTGACGACTCGTCCTTCTCTGTTGCTGCCTGGGTAGTTTAAGCCCCCTGTTTATACCAAAATGGCTCAGGCACAGGGGGACCCGACAACCTGGCGAACAGATATCGCAAAACACACACACACACATGCTTATATAGGCCCACACACATAATGTGTATATGGAAGTATTTTAAAAACTTCTAGAGGTGATGCAGTATGAAAAAAAAAGCTTAAAAATGTTTGTGACCTATAGTGACAATGAAATACTTCTATGTAAAAATTATTGAAATTAAGTGAGACGAAACAACACATTCCTGGATGGCGTATTGTTGAACAATGATGTGTCATTCCCTTCGTGAATATGGTGGGGTAATGTGGTATACACCCTCAAACGTGGCATTGAAAAGAGTGTTTATTTAAATTGGAAGGAAACATGCCTAGCATTTGGCCTGCTGACTTGCCTATCAAGCGAGCGAGTGAAAATGAAAGTGTCGTGCGAGCTGGTGATAACCTTTCTTTGGCGAAGAAACAGGCCTTACTTGTTGAAGGTGTGGCTGTTTATTATCTGGTGGTAGGCAACCAGTGTGGTTTGCGTGGGGATGAGTGTGTTGCTATCCGAACTTCCTGCTATGTGATATGTAACCTCCACCAGTACTGCGCATGCGCGTCGTTCACGAACACATACCAGCAGCAGATAGGTTGGTCGCATTCTGACTCAAACTTCAGTGCTCCAGTCAACATGGGCAGGCAGGGAGTAGTTTCCTTGAGAGATTTGGGCGGCTCTAAACAACGAGGTATTGAGAGCAGGTGCAGTGTTCTCATCATACTGCGTGTACCTATGGGACTTCAGCGGTGACCTTATTTTTTTATTGATGGAAAGTCTGCAGGAAGGTACAATGCAGGGCCCTTGAGTAGTTTTGTATGTATCTGACGCGTATGTTCTGAAATACAGCGCTGTGAGAAAATACATTTCTAGCCTTTTTTGGACTGCTATGAATTGGTGTGTCCAAGGTGCGTGACGGCTTGTAAGAACTCAACAGCCCTCCTCTCAAGTGTGTGTTCCTTTCATATATTAGAACACAGGACGCACCTTTATTTCACGTCTATTTCAAACTCACTGCGAAGCGGTTCCAGCGGCCATGTATGCGGATGCCTCAAGTGAAAATATGCGAGGTAAAGTTTTGAATATTCCATCAATGTATATTTCTTACATAGTTTTGTTTGAATTAAACAATTCAAAACATTGTTTTAAAAAACTTGGTTTATTAGCTAAGTATTTCAATTACTTGTTAAAGGAGCGCATCGGGCAGGTTTGGTAATGAGGATACATCTTAAAATTTTCTGTGAGTAGTTTCACGGCAGAAAGAGGATTTTTACCACTTGAAAGGATTAAGAATGAAAAAAGTTGGTCGTTCGAAGATAGTCTCATGCAACGTTGCAAATAAAGTGATATAACGTTGACATTAGATTTCAGTATATCACTGAAGACTTTACTGGCAGGAAAACTCAGGAACGTTATGGTGACATAAACGAAAAATAATTAAAAAAAAAACAAGTGAAAATGACAAACTCAACTAGATATATTACATATTGATGAGATGGGGGGGGGGGGGGGGGGTGGTCCGTGGTACTGAAAAAAGTGATGTTCATTAAAAAAATTATATGCTTAAATATAACCATGCACTTGGATATATATATTTTTTTAAGTAGCGAGTTGCTAGACCAGAACGTTGGCTCCATATGGATTGGTTAATGGAAGGCACCCCAAAGGAAAGCTAAGGAAGTAACCCGTCTAGAACAAAATATAGGATGGTTTTTTATGTTTGTTTGGAGGACACCAACTTATTCTGATCGTACGGTGGCACAAACCTTTAAAACAGGCCTGGCCTGTCACTTGGCCTGCTCGCTCCCTCGATCTCTCGCCCGTGGACGTCTACATAAGGGGCCACATCAAGACACTTGTCTACGAGAAATCAGTTAACACGGTGGAGGAACTCGTGGCAAGAATCGTCGAAATGATCTAACATCTTCTACAGTTTACGACAGCCCATGTTGTGGCGTTGCAATGTCTGAATGTTTGAAGGCGGCTGGACATTCGAACATCTGTTGGGATTTCCATGTAAACATTTGTCACTTACGGTCTGTTTATAGTTATCTTTTTATTTTAAGCAACGACTAGCAAAGCGCGCATGGTAAATAAATTCTAGCAAACTTCCTAAACTGCTATGGAATTTTCTAACCTATACATTGTACGGAAATTATTTCAGACTGCAAACATATGAATGTTTAACGTCGTTATAAAAATCTGAGAACTTCTATGAATTTGCCTCGTCCTGAAGAAACGCTAACACACACACACACACATAAACATTATATATATACACACACACGCGCGCGAAAAACTTGACCAAACGCGCTTTCACATTACACGTATTACACTGATGTGGTAAATTTGCGACTAATTTCTTAGAGTGTTTGTTACGTTCATTACAATGAAACTTCTTATTGTGCTAATTCATGTACTGTTATAATAAAATCCAGCCATAGTGGTGCACGGATTCTTCTATACCCGCCAGACATTGCCACACCTTTTAACACTTCCTGCACAGGAAAAAGGTCTAATATTTTTGCAACCGAAACTAATGCAATAGAGACATTTCCTTACACGTTTATGTTGTAGTATAATTAATATTGTTGTCACAAAATTATTGACGTTAACCATTTACAAATCTTATATTATTACAATGCAAAGTGTTAAGTTGAAGTGTTAATGTTAATAAAGCCTCTGAGTAATGTAACCGCAACAAAATGTTGTATTACGCTAAAAACAAGAGGAAGGACAGACTATTTTGTGTTACTGCGGCATTGAAGTAATGTCCAATAGACACAAGTTTACATTGACTTTGCATTGTAAAATGGCGGATAGTAGTGATCAGCGATAACCTTGCCAAATAAACCTCTGAATCTAAATTTTAAAGCATAATGTGAGACCTAAATGCAGCTTAGGCCAGCTCTCAAGCCTTACAAATCAGTTTTCGTGTGGCAATTATGCATATAAACCCAACACAAAAAGTTTGGGATATACATAAAGAATACATTGCAAACAGTATGGAATATACAGAAAAGAAAGCATAGCAACTAGAAGTTACCAGCGGTACCGAAACAAAACGTGCAATTCAAAGAGTTTCGAACAAAAAATAATGTTTTTTACAATATCGCAGATTAATACACACGAAAGAACAACTAAATTGACTTACTGGTGTGTCTGACTAGGGAGGGTTTCTTTCTTCCTATAAATTAGTACAGTGATTGTCCTCCATGTGCCTTGTACAGGTCCGTAACACACCGTGGCAGGCTCGTAATCAAAATGTTGATGCCATTTTCAGGAAGAAGAACCCATTCCGTCTGGGCAGCTCTTATGAGATCTGGACGAGTTTCTGGAGGTCTTGGACGATTAAAAACTGCTGTTTTCAGCTTGTCACAGGCCTGTTCAATGAGATAATGCGCTCTCTGTTGATCACAAAAAACTGCGTATCTGCCTTATCTCACAATATTCCAAACTTCTTGTGAGGTGTATATTTATAGAACATTAAGTATTTCCACGTAAAGAAAGAGAACCACAGTTTATCGTTATGCTATACTGAATAACCACAATATGAACCACAGTCAGCCATGTTAAGATAGACCAGTTGGTAGGACGTAAGGTTCTGTAGAGAAGAATACGTCAATCGTTCCACATGCGAGTTCAATTCTTCTCCCAGCCATCAATTTTCTGTTAGTAATATTTCTTTTGTGACAAAATAAATGTAGGGTACCTTTATTATTTTACACTGGATGGGGTTTTTAATGCAAATAAAATACAAGAAATGTTTAACAAAAATTTTAATATTAATTCAACAATAATTTTGTTTTACCACATGTACACTACGTTAATGTTGACAGAACAGTAAGGAGGTAATGTTATTACAAAAGTATTTAATGCTAGATTAATATTAGTAGCATAAAAGTATAGTTCACTGATAGCAACGGTAGTTACTGAAAGTTCACAGATAACAAAATACTGTTGTAGAAAAATTAATACTGTTGTTAAAACATTAGACTTTTTTCTGCGTGAGCTGTTTTATCGACAGCTGTTTGCCTCGACAATTGTCTGCCTTGCAAAGTTACATTTATTGTTCGTTTCAGCATGCTGAATAAAAATACATTATAAAATATCCATAGACATTCACATTTTAGTGTTTTCTGAGATAAAAATATAACCACACACTAATTTATTCACGATGGGTATATTAACAACCCAAATTTTTTGGCCTAATAGAACGTTGTTCAAAAATACAATTTCCAGAAATTTGTTGTACAATCTCAAGTAGTTTAAATAAAATTTACGTAGGAGAATTTTATTTTCTCATTTTCAAGAGCGCGTATCTCCGTAATTTATGACTGTAAGCCATAAGTCGCATATATCATTTTGCCTGTTTTCCATACTGAATCCTCTCTCGAGTTTGTTACATACTTTCATCATATTGTAACAGAAGCAGAGCAGCGTAGCACCGCGGCAATGAAGCCACGATCCGCGGGGTGTTTTAACAACAGTTCCGTGTTTAGGAAAACAGGGCGCGTATATTATAGCATCAGCAGAGAAGCAATCGAAGTCTTGCCACAACGAGCTGCCGCGCCGTCGGGTCAAATGGGACGTCAACACGATCTTCGACCGCCGTAGCGACACACAGGATCAGCCTTTGGCAACATTAAGGTGAGGATGTTCCAATTAGCCCAATAGACACTTCAGATACTCGCATGTGGCTTAATAAACTAAAGTATAAATGCTTAAAGGTTGCAACCACATATTAGTAATAGGGGCGGGCAGGTTCTAGATCAAAGGGGATGCCGGATTTTTTGATATCATAGGGTTAAATTGATTAAAAGAGTTAATCAAATTAATTGAAAGAGTTAATCAAATTGATTGAAAAGTTTAAATGTATTGAAAAGTTTAAATTGATTGAAAGGGTTAAATTTTAATCCAGTTAAATCCGATGAAAAGTTTTTAATCCGATTTAAATCTGATTAAATATATTTTGTGCATTTGGTGTACAAGTGTACTAAGGGACTTTATTTTCTTTCTTTTTGTGGGGAGCAGCTGTGGTACGTCCTCACCCATGGAGATTTGGCACTCGATGGGTGTGGCATGTTGGGGACAGGGTGTGTGTGTGTGTGTGTATGTATATATATATATATATATATATATGGTGAGTTTTGTGCAAGAGTGGCCTGAGGGTAAGTTTTTTTTGGGTTGGCAGTGATTTTGCTCATTTGATGGTGTTGGGAGATAGGCGATTTTGAAAGATGCTATTATTCCGAATGAATAACAGTGCTTATGTAATACACGAGCGAAATTTCGGAGAGTTTAAACGAAATATATTTCTACGTACGAATAACCTGGAGTCTTAGAGAAAATTAACGATCTACAACGAATCAAAAAATGTCCCCATAAATTAAATGGCAGTCTTCCTAATCATAAGATATATGAAAAATGTGACACTACTTGATGCCTCCCTCACATACCTGACATGGTTTTAAAATACGTCCGTCTGCCTGTAAGACTGGTGAGGAACTTCTGAAACGGAATCCACACACTAAAAGAAATTAATTTATTAACATGCATAAACAAGAAAATGTTTAATATACGTCCATTCGCTCGGGTGGTCGCTGCAGCACTGACTTGGATAAATCACTTACGTCGTTTTATAAGCTGTGTTGAAAGCAAACATAACCTGTGTCAGCCTACGTTTGATTATAGACTGAGGTGAGAGACTCGAAAATTTTAATTAAAATACAAAACATATGTTTCCAAATAAATTAAACTGCCTAACGAACACAGGTACACGACAATCACTAAACAGATTAAAAAACATGTTATGAAATCGCAACAGGAGCTCCCTCAAAAAATACCTGTCCACCTGGGAGGTTGGTGAATGAATGAGTCTAGCTTATGTCGAGAGCCTGACTATATACGTGGAGCACGGCTGAGTTGAAATTTACGACAAAAACTCTTAATACACTATTCATCCCACAACAGACAACAAAACAATAATTAATTTTTTTGAAAAAGAACTTACCTAAATTTTATAATGCGAGTTTCTAATTTGTAAGAATAATTCACTTTTAACAAAAAAAATTCCGTCGAAGCATAAGGAGTGTCAGATGGCTTATTCCTGTAATACTTTATAGAAACATACTATATACTACTTTATCTTCCCAAACTTGGTCGAAGTAAAATTATTTAAAATATCATATGTACCACATATGTTCCCATTAAGTCTGTGAAATTCACGCCACTAGTTACCGAAATGATAGTTGAAAATGCAATAAGTTTCGTCGACCGAACTGAGAAACGGGGTATACACGATAAATGCGCTATAGAGGCTTAACACAAAAATAATTTTTTTCCCGATAAATAAAAATTTATAAATAAAAATTGTATCTTAAAATGAGAATCACTTAACGAGAATCGCGGCTAGCACTCAGGCGTATTATATGCCTACACTCTCCGAAACCCGCTGGCTGCAGCGGCCGGTGATTTTCAGTGTCGCATTACGAAGCTCCGCCAACCATCGACCCATCTGGTGAAGTCGGGAGAGCTGGTGTATACATCTATCCAAGTCAAGTGTTTGTGAAGAACTAAGATGGCGCCAACCTGCGAGAAGTGTGCAGATCGGTCCTGCTTATGGCCCCTCCCCCACACCCCCTCCCCCACACCCCCTACCCGCATCCCCTCCCCAAAACGCATAATGCGTTTTTGCCAGAAAAGACAGTTCATATCGAAGGCCACACAGCCCCCTCCCCCTACACTAACCCAGAGTTTGTTTTCTGCTGGCTGGAGGCTGCCCTCTCCAAGCAAACCAGCTATCGATCCAACGATGCGGTCTGCAAAACCTGCCCAAGGTCATGCAGCCCCCTCCCCCTACACAAGCCAAGAACACTTTTTTCGGATATTACGAGATCTGCCCAGTCCACACACCCCACCTTCGCTGACGATTCAAGGTCACGCACCCCCCAGCCAAGAGCATGCATTTTGCGACACGAGAGCTGCCTCGGCCAGGAACGGGGGATTCTCTCAAGGCCAAACAGCATCTTTTGTGCAAAACGTCGGAAGACTCCATCCCTCGGGGCAGTGGATTTTTAACTGACCTGAGATATCTTCCCTCTTCCCTACAAACTGATACCTTTGCTCGAACACTGAAGTTTCCTCCTATTTTTCGAATCGCAAGAGCCTGGTGTATTCCCAGCGAAATAAAATTTCACAACTTCCGCTGATGAAATTTATATCCCTGAAGCTAAATGAGACCCGATATAGTAATCCCCACAAGATAACATTAAAGATTTAACATTTCAACAAAAACTTTATATTTTAATACTGTAATATTCCTACTGGTTTCCAGCAAACTTATTTAAGTTTAAACTCATCGATGATTAATTTGCATACCAATACAAATACAAGATATGTTCTCACTCTCTAAATTTTTTTTAAGTAATGAAAATCACGCATCATTCCACTTACACAAGTTAAACTAAGAACACCAATCATGCCTCATTAGATTTAAGCATGTAAATGGTTTTACTTTCAATATGTTTTTAATTATTTTATGTGTAATTTTTCCCAGCCTAGTATTTATAGTTACACCATCTACCATAAAATGTGTATATATTCGAACTTATTTTATTTACTAATACTATTTTTTCGGTGTAATATTACTGAAATAGCATGTATCCAGCTTGAAATGACTGCTATCGAAGCAGAAATCTGTTAAGTTTTACGATATTTCAACTGACTTTCCTAATAGGCCAATTTTAAGCAAATTTAAAGGAAAATGGCAACGATTTTTAATCTGTTTGTTATATAAGGAGGGATAAATTAATTTTTTCTCAGTGTTAAGTCGTCAACTGCCAAGCTCACCTCATGTGCATATGCGTTTATGTGCATTGCATCAGCAGTAGTGACACTTAGGCATCCATCATGTCTACAACAACGACAGACGTGTACATCGAGAACGACGCTAGGCGTCCACTGCGTCTACATCAATGGTAGACGTCTACATCAATGCTAGACGTCTACATCAACGACATATGTCCACACCGAGAACGATGTCAGATGTCTACAACAACGCTAACCATCTACTACAACTCCACTACATCATCTAGATCTAGAATGGAATATCTACAAGGGATTTCATCTCTGCATCAACTCGCAACAGGTACAATGCGTCAAGATCACTGCTGTGTTGAAGTATTCAATGTGGTTTTAGCATAGAGGAAGGCGAAAACCTTCTTGATTTTAGACTGTTCCCAACTGCAAGTATCGCCGAAAGAATTTATAATTTCTATTACGGGGCATGAAATAAAACTACTATATCCGTTCCTTGCTGAACATTTACAAGCTGATGAGAATATTGTATCATATTTGCCATGTGAAGATTGTCCTTACGGCATGTCTTCCTTTGCTAATGATGAGAACTTACAACATATGCGGAGGGATTGTATTTCGTGAAGACTGAAACAGCTACTTGAAGTTAGAATTATTCCAGATATAGTAATGGACTCATCCGGATTTGATGAAGTATATTCCGAGGTGAGCAGTGTGATCTTATAAATAAAATTTTTATGAGATACGTTTTATGAGAGACTTTTTGTACATAGTGTATAATTTGAGACTGTAAATGTGTGTATGTATATATATATACACATCCTGTAAAAATTATGTGCTACCTGCAAGGATTCGAAAACTACCAAGGCAACTATTTGTAATTAAAGAGCTTGCTATTTCTTATGCAACCGACGATAATGACGTTAAAGTATTATGCTTTAAACCTCCCAATCCTTGGTAAACTATAAAACCTCAAGATAAACCGAGTGGCGAACAATTCTATGCAAATGCCCTGTTGGGGATTGTTTAAATAAATAGTGAGGTATTATTTTTCCCTTATTTGTTTATTTCTGGCCGCTTCTCGGCCTTATAAATTGGAGATACACATGGAAACTATGCGTGGCGTATTTTTCGGGTGTGGAGGGGCCCAAAACACCCGCCAGGAATGAGCTATACGGAGTGAGCTGTGCATCGAGGGAGTCTGACAGCCCTCGCTAGCCCAGGTCTCAGGATTTTTATAACGAAAACTTCGCAGTTATCAACATCAGCTGCATGATGCTGCAGACGGTTGTACAGGAGGTGCAGCCAATTTTTGTGATTGGCCATATTCCCTGGGGTTAAGAGCTCATCGTGTTCACTGCTGAGCGGACTGGCGCCCAACCAGTAACATTTTCATCCTAAACACCAAACTGATCCACATAACCTCCCCATCCCTCCTGGACCAGAAAGAGACCCCCGTCAAATGGCTTGCCCAGTCGTGAGGCTTTTTCATGTCTCGCCATTTTGACTGATCTCAAATGGCTTTCTCAGCCATGTGAGTTCCATATCCCACCAGAATATCCATGAACCACACCATACATCACAAACTATTTCCCACACAGAAAATTTTCCAACAAAATTCCCACCATCTTTTCCTACATTCCTGTGCACATTTACATGCCATTTTCTTGTGCGTCACATGGGACAACATGCACCCACATAAAACCATCCTTTGAGCCTTGTCTCAACATAATTCGCTTCTGGCGAACATTTTCAACATCCCTTCATCATGCCAGGAATCAGCATCTAGATATCAGCACCAGGAAATAGCGCAAACAACGCACAGGAAGTTTGGTGCCAAACTCTACAGGTATGCAAAGGGAAGGAGTATATTGCCATCTTGTCACCAGGATAGCATGTGTGACGCAGTGACAGCTGCCATTTTGAAAATTATATCGACATGGGGAAGTTTACCTGCCAACCCCTCTCCACCCATGCAATGCCGAGACCAGCAGGACCACTCCTACCATGACATGATGCAAGGGTGACAGCCACGTGCCATGTACATGATACGGGAAATCTGGACTGGACAACAATGAACGGTGAATACTCGCCCTTGTGTGCCAAGTATTTACATAGAACATGTAACTCCAACCCGCCATTGATAGACGTATCAGAGGGTACATGCAAATGCCACAATGTCACAGCACTAAATCACTTATGTCAAGTAATAGAACTCGTGAACTTGGAACTTAGCAATGGAGAAATTGCACATACAATTTCTGGACAGCACGAGGAGGTATGTACACAGTGTCTACGTCCGCGAGTGTTGAAGGGGTTAATCAATCCAGTTTGCAGGCTGAAGTAATGCATGTGTCTGCCAGTATCAACACAGAACGAACCAACAACATAACAGTTCAGGAGAACTTTGTGTAAGTGTGCCCGAGCAACTACATGCGAAGGAGTGGGTACTGCGATGCTAATGTGCAGAGTTTGCTACAGAATCTACCAAGATGGCTGCATTACGGAGGAAGAGCGAGCTACAAAGCGAGACGAACACTACTTCAAATTACTGTGTTGCTACGATATCTCGTCGGAGCAGCAACCTAACCTCACTACACCAAGTAAACCTCAGATTGATGTGATTGGACGGCTGGCGAGACAGCAGCAACAACTGCAGCATATTCTTGCACTAGCACCAGCATTGCTCCTGGCTGACCTGACACCAGTCGCCCACTCAACCCCGCGACAGCACAAGGAACCAACAACCAGCTATGCACGAGCAACAAAATGTACCACCACTCCTGCAACACATCTCTGCTGTGGGGATAAACATGCATTCAAAACACCTGCTTGATTCCAATCATTACTCACCTACCTCAGCACATGAAATGAGGATCCACTCACATTTGAACGACTATTTAAACTGCCTCTAGAGGTACGGAGTCGATCAAGACGTCTAGACGAACTGCATAAGAGAAAGATTCTTCAGTGACACACGTCTGTGGTGGCATGGCGTAAACCTCTACGGCATGTCGGAGGTATAATTCCAAGACACATTCAAGAACAGGTTCGCAAGCACGCTTATGTCGCTATGCACACATAGCCAGGTGATCCTAGCCCAACAAAAAGGGGGGGTCGCTATATCAGTTCGTTACCACCCAGAACTTCCGTTATGCGAAATATTAGAAGGGGTAGCATGTTCAGCATGGGCTGAATATCGGGCCGCGGTGGCACCCATCATTCACACCAGCGAAAGTGAATTCATTCAAACTGTGCTCATACTAGACACTAGTGTGCCAAATCATCTGTGTCGCGATCCTGTGCAGTCACGCTGCAATCCCGTGTCGACAAGGGCAAGACCGGCGGCTGGTGACAATGCAACCTGCAACACAGCTGGGTGTCAACAAATGCCGCGATAACTGCTAGGCCAGCCCGTGCCGCACAAACCCCACTAAAACATGCACCATTCCATCAATCTAGTAACAATAACAGACCACCTCTGCCATCTCGTTGGTGTGGGGGTCCGCATTGGAATAATCAGTCCCCCACATGGGCCGACTTCGAACAGCAACCAACATTACATGACAAACAGCGACGGGAAACAGATATCGGGAATAGGGCTACCAGACATCGTCCACAGCAGATACACAGCAAAAAATCGGATCAGACACCACAGCAGATTTCGTTAACACAGATTTCTGGCCAAAACAACAGGTTTATTCGCATCATTGTGACTGTTAACAACAACCCGTGTCGTGCACTGATAGATACTGCCGCATTGCATAACTTCATCCGATCTCACCTCATCAATGTAAGTCAGATTCTACCAGTGAAGCAGACCATCCAGTTAGCCACACATCAGTATACCGGAACCGTTGCGGGAGAGGTAAAAATCATGTGAAAATACATGATATCGAGATGTTCACAACTGCTTTCGTCTCCAATCAAATACGGTAAGACATTATACTCGTCACACCATGTCTCATGGGACCGAATACAGTAGGGGAACTGACAGCCAAGAGAATGAAGTAAGATTTCAAAGTCGAATATGTGGAAGGCGCAGAAAACCACCTTGTGGATTACCTTTCACGCAATCCCTGCGAAACCGTGGCGAAAGATGACGATAGATGGGAAATTGTATTACTACCTCCGCCACGAGTTCCAGCAACATCATCACGACAAGTTCAATGTGCGAATATTTCTGTACTACCAACTGTACCCACACTGTCAGATTTGCAAAACTTCGTGAAAGTGGAACAGTCAAAATTCCCAGTGTCAAATAAATGGCATACTGCATGTGCCAACAATGCCATGGAACCGTGGTGTGTGCGTGAGAGCTGTGTTCAGTCATGTGTTGATAGGAAAAGTGAAATATGGCACACGTTTGTTCCCGCCTCCGCATGCGACTTAGTCTTATGATTCGTGCATGCCCATAAAATTGCCGGATAACTAAGGGCAGCGCAAACACGGCGGAATATATTACATTACTTTCACTGGCCCGGGATTTCCACATATGTTCGAAGCTTCGTCTGAAATCATGTTACTTGCAACCATTACAAAAGCAGAAAAACCGACTGATTACAACAAGTGGCACATCTGTCGTCAGAACCACTCGACGCTGTCGCCTTGGACTTAATAGGTCTGTATCCGCGGACCCAAGCTATAAGAGGTTTATCATCGTTGTGACTGATTTGTTCTCGCGATGGGTGGAGGCTTATCCGATATCGAGTGTCCATGTCAGAACAAACGGAAAAGTAATGGAGAGTGAATTGTTCTCACGTTGGGGGAACACACACACTGTGCTCATGGACAACGGTACCCAATTTACTGGCCATGTGTGACGAGAGTTCTGTAACAAATATATTGTATGTCACCATACAATGGTGATATACCATCCCAGAGCTAATCCAATGGAAAGAAGAAATCAAGAATTGAAAACACAGTTGAGGTTACACGTGGAAGAAAATCACACATCAAGTGCGGAACAGCTACCCACTGGACTGTTCACGCTACGTACCAGGACCAATCTCACCACGGGAAAAACACCGGTGAAAGTACTACAAGGCTGTGGCCTCCCCCTCCCTGATGAGTTCGTGAGTAGAGCAAGGGAGCACGCCAGCAGACTGGCAGAAGTAGTAGAGAGGGAAGAGTGGAAAGAGAGGTAGGTGCATGAGGCATGAGAGACTCAGGTATATGCACAGCTGTGGCTGCCTGCCACCACCCAACCCCCTCTACAGCTACACGCCGGACAACACGTGTTCTCTAAAACACATTCGCAGTCAGCAGGGCCAAAAAACTTGTGCAGGGTTCGCAAAGAAGTGGAGCGGCCCACATCTTATTAAAAATGTCATGGGAAATAACTTCTACAACATTCAAATCAGTCCTCATCGCATGGCAGTGTTTCACCGCGATGCCCTGTGTCTAGCATACGTCGACATCAAAACGCCCAGCGCCGACCAGAGCCGAGAGAAGACAGCGAATTACCACAAGCGGAAAATTTCGCATCGCCAAGTCAAACAGTAAACAGAACGCAACCCGCAACACTTGACGTGGCAAAACCCGACGCATCCGCACCTACAAGGGAGTCCACAAGAGAGGAAGTATGGGCTGCTTCTGACACTGCCAACATTGTCAACATTCATCCTACAAGTGATGTACAAGACACGCCTTCCTCCGACTGGCCGGAACGTGTCAACATGCCGCAAATGGAAGCTCAGCATTCAGCATTACCATCATCATCGCCCGGGCCATCGACCAATGGAGAAGTGGGTACGATAGAAACACATGCTGGGGACACCCGTAACCCTCATCTATGTCGCCCGCATCATTCGCCCAGCAGTAGCAGCGACGAGTCCGGGGCGGAACATCTGTCCTTGCCACCACGCTGCTCGGAGCCAGCCCGCAACGCTCGGCCCACCACATGCACCGCTTGTGGCCATGCATCCGCATCGTCTACAACCCTGCACCACCATGCGAGAAGTGTTAGTGCGCAAGCCAATGTTTCACATGTATGCGCCAAGTGCCTTTGTGGCATGCACCAGTGTGTGTATATATATTTTTTGGTTAAGTTGTTGTTCCATCGCCAGGTTTGTTTTGTTTGCTATGGAGGGAAGTATAGCCGATGTGTTGTTGTGATTGATGAGGACACATGTCATATTTGTTTACCTTTTTGAAAGTGTTTTTTTTTGTGTGGTGTATCACATGACCAGTGTTACGGGTCACCTGACATTAACATTTGTATATTATATTTTTGTAATTATGGTTTAAGGGCTTATATGTGTGCATAGTATTTATCCCTTAGTCTGGAAGGTATTATTTGCGGTCTAGAAGTCCGTACAGGGTTTTGTTTACATTTTATCAAATATGTCACATAATATTTTAGTTACCACAGTAATAAAGTTTTACATATTCATTAAGGTACATAGTGTACACAAGTCGTATACACTAATATTAATTATATGAGTGTAATTTGCAGTGCTATATTGTTAGTGGTAGAGTATTTATTTATTTGTATGATTTTCAAGTGACCACATGTTGTTGGGGTAAGCTACCATAACCTAGAGACTGGCTAACAGGGTCAAGTTGCAGAGGCAACACATGAACAGCATACCTAAGGACAGTGTTCGCACAGACAATTCATGTACCAATAGCGTTTATTTCTTGTACAGTGTTTTAAGACATTTTTACATACAGCATTACAAAGCCTAGTACCTACCATAAGTGAACGTGCAAATGAATGTGGCATAAAAGACTGCCTATAAGAGACTTACACCACGTGTGCAAAATTCCTAAAATCAGGTTATAACATGGACAGTTGGACACGTCAATTTTAAACAGACCAAGTCCATTCACAACTTATTTTATTATATCAGTGGATTTTTTTAATGATAGTTGTAAGAGCTTAACAGTTTATTTTGTCATTTATGTGCCATCTTCATGCTCATCCTCACTTCACATAACAAAGTCTATTTAAATAATGGGATTTATGAGTCACATGGGAAGCAGGTGGTCATGTGCCGGCTCGGGCTCTTTCATTTTCCTAGTCGAATTTTCGGCAATCAGTGAGATGGTCGTCGTACTGGGCCTCTCCGTGCCTGCATCATTTCGACTGCCCATGTAACATACAATAGTTAAGATTTAATCGTTGGAACATTCTTAATTACTTTTCTCACATTGAGAGAGCACAGTCTCAAAACCCCGGTTTTTTGTATACACTAAGGACATAAAATACAGTAATGTGTAGCCATGTACTAGTTTTACAGCTTAGGAGATCACCAAGTTAAGTGGGGAAAAATTCTATGTAAGTGCCCTCTTGGGGATTATTTAAATAAATAATGTGGAATTGTTTTTCCTTTGCTTATTTATATTTGGCTGCTTCTCGGGCTTATGAATTGGAGATGCACATGAAAAGTATTTTTCGGGCATGAGGGGGGCCCATAACACCCGCCAGGAGTGAGCCATGCATCGAGGGAGGCTGACAGCCCTTGCTAGCATAAGTCTCAGGATTTTAATAACGAAAACTTCGCAGTTCTCAACATTAGCTGCATGGACACAGCAGACAGTGGTATAGGAGGTGCAGCTACTTTTGGTGATCGGTAGTACGCCCTGGGATTAAGAGTTCATCATATTCGCTGCTGAGCAAACTGGTACCCAGCCGGTAATATTTTCATCCCAAACACCAAACCGATCCACATAACCTCACCATCCCCCCTGGACCAGAAAGAGACCCCCATCATACTCGAGGCCCTGTGCCGAACCTGTTAGTGCTATATTGGCATGACCATACTTTGGTTTCATGCAAGCTGATCATTGCTAGGCATCACTCACTCATTCTCTGGTCATATGAGTGGTAGCACCCGAATCTACATACCAATCATTTGAACAAGTAGTTGTCGTCAATGCTGTTAACAGTGAACATTCCGAGGAACTCGATTTAGGTTTATGAACTTGCCCTCTTCTGTTCCGAACCCTTAGGGCTATAAAGTTTTCTTTGACCAATCTCATAACATCCATAACATCGAAATACATTTCCCTTTCTTTGTCACTGTCTCCTATTGTAAGCATTTGGTCCATGAGAACCCCTTTTTTCTGACATTTGACATCAAAGCAGAATCCACGCCTTCCTACTCATTCAGTCCCTTCTTTATGTTCTCCTGGAGTAACTTTTTTTTTTTTTTTTACAAAATCGGACATGGTTACTGTACCTGAACTTTCCTAAGACCATGACCATAGGGTCATATTTTGATGTTATGCCGATGAGTAAAATGATACATACAAACTCATATTCTATAGGGGCATTTATGTCGACTAGTCTCTGAGCCATTGACAGGACCCCAAGTTACATAATCTTCCATGTTCTTGAAGTTGCTAAGTTGTATACAGAACACTGCCCTCAAAAACCCTAACCTCCTCAGCAACCATATGTATTTATATGCCTTCCTCAGACTTTCCCAGGCCTCATTGGCCATTGTTGCTGCCCACACATGTATAAAACAGTTCGGCTTCACAATTAAATATATCTTGGCTGGGGAATTTCGATCCTACTTTGCATCTACACATGAATCCTTTGTTGGTTCAATACAATCCCACAAATCTCCGTGCATCAGATATAGTTGCATGGCAAATTTCCAATTGTTATAGTTACTCATAGTGTCCAATTTTTTTTCAATTTGGAGGGGGGGTGATAATCATGCTCACACTCGTCACACTTGAACTCATCATCTTCCAGAACCAACGAATCATACAATACAACTATAACCAAACTCGAGCACATGTTTACATCCGCTCAACAAACTAACTGCACTGCCACCCTGCGACTTCTGGGCCCATAACCTGTTAGAAATGACTCGCTATTGAGAGATTATTACTGCATTTATTGACTATGATAATCATAGTTAAGAGAGGACACTGACCGGGTAGACATGTTTCAGTACACTTGATGCCATCCGCGTGTCGTGAGCAGTGTAGGAATGTGTGAGTGCAAAGAAACCACGTACGCCCATGAGCAAATGTTTCTTAAAGATACCCTGTGAAATAGGGCATATCAGAAAACGTAATTAGCCATGAAATGCTCAAGGACGCCCATCCACAGGCTCGGCAATATATGAATTTCTGTAATATTTAAATGCCCTGCAGGTTCCAGTTTACTTGTTTGCCAATTTCTGTTATGTACCATTCTCACGTGTTTCCCCCTAATTTCGTATCATACAGTGCTGTGTTTTTATTAAAGGGTTTCTATGTTCAGAATAATTGTTTTTGTAATAGCTGCAGTCAGGAGTGCATCCTGGATATATTAATGCATATTTTTGGTGTGTAAGGAAATAGACTGTGCAGGCTGCAGGCCTGCCATCACCAGCTGGCATGCTGTGCAGTCCGAGTTAGCCATATTTGTGTCTGTCGAGGAGGCGGACTTGCGGAGATATGGGGTCGAGTTTCGCGTGCTTGGGTGGTGCATCAACTTTTAGAACCATTCATTGAAGTACAATAGACTTTCATATACCGGAACCTTATGTTAATTAGCCGCCCAAGACTCTTCGCTTATTCCCTCCCTACGGTTTAGCATCGCACTGGGGAGGCATATTTTTATGTAAGTTATCATACCCTTTGGCTTCTTGTACAGTGTTACTTTGCTGGCAAGTTAATACAGGCATCTGTGTACCAAGAGTTTCCTGGAGGAACAATTTAATAAAACTCATTTGAATCTACATAGGATGTGTTATCATTCGGGTTGCATATGGGCCATAGGGGTGCAGGCCCCCACCTTTCCTGCCAAATATCAAGGGTACTGTGAAAAGTGTTCTTCATGACCTTTTCAGTGTATTTGTATCTATGTATAACTAAATATGGGTGTTGTCATCGACCTGAGACCTCACTGTGTAACTCTGGTACAGTGTTTTATTTGTTTATTAATTACGACAGACGGAGCACCTGGGAGGATATCGCTAGGGTCGTTGGCACATGGCCCTGGGAAAGGATTCTGCTCTACAGAGAATTTGATATTGCATCCTGGCAATGTCTGGCATCCAAGAAATACTTCAGATGTTGGTGAGAAAACTCCAGTAAAATCCTACCTCACTCCAAGCCTATAAACTGAACACTTTTGCTCCACCATCCCACCGTCAAATGTTGCCCAACTTAGGGGCGATGTCCTTCTACAAAAAATCCTACTTCAAAACCCCCCTGAATAATTTTCCAAAATTTCCCGCAAAATTTTCGCAATTTTCAAAATTCCATATTTGTCATTTCCCACTTTCCCTGACTTATGCCAATGCCAACAATGCATAAAGAAAATCAACAGTGCACAACCAGAGCCATGGGTCACCGTCATGTTGCCCCAGAATGCCAGAAATTCGATACATGTGGCCAGAGACAGAAAATCGCACTGAATCTACAGGGACGCCGACATTGCAAACCACCACAAAGGAAGAATGCAAAGGGACAGCGGATAGCTGTGACATCAGCCAGGTCGCGCTACCAATGCACCGAACAGACAAAGGGCTGCAAAAACTCCCCCTCCGCCCTTGTCGTGCGTGCTCGAGGTGGATGAAGCAGGAAAAGAAATGAGATAAGGCAGAAATTAAAATAGCCTCCCTCCCCACTAACTGTTCAATGTGCTGCGGGTCAGCTGTGCGCCTTTCGAGCATTGACCCCTGCCTTGCACCATGCCATGCATGTCTGCCACGCATTGATGTCACCCACACCGAGTGTCGCCCACTTCCGACCGCACTCCCACATGCCGCACACCAACATCAACACTTCTGCAACCACGTGGGTTTGTATACCAACAACATGGTTGGCCAGACACATAGTAGCGCAACTGCCGGAAGACCTATTTGCAAAATACGAGCGAGGCACAACCTACTGCAAATGCGACTGTCAGACCAGCCCGGCAAACAACCATATCGGTAACAACCACGAAAGTGTGGACAGACAGAATAACCTATCAGAAATTCATGAACAGAAATTCAGCGAAAATCTTTCGGACAACACAGCAGCAAATTGGTGCCACGACCTACTCTGCCCAGGTCGGTGCACTTACCTTTTGAAATTTAAGCAGTGCAGCAACTGGTACCATACCGAGTTCCTAGACTGGAACGAACTTAAAACTATTAAAGGATTGATGTTCTCATGTAAACAATGCAGTGCACAACCATTACTGCCTAAAAGTGTTACATACAACTGGGACACTTTCTTTGGTGAACTACAGCAGATGAACATGTGTGACCACACTGAGTGCAAGGGAAATTCGGACAGAATAATTCGCAATTGCCACAAATGTAACATGAGGGTACACCAGCAATGTCAAACCGAAGTAGAACATCAGATGAGTACAGAGGAAAAGTTCACATATGGGGACTACTTGGCCCAGGAGAAGGAAACACCTGCTGCTGTACCAAACATTCAGAATACATTTGCAGTACCACCCAGGCCCGAGTCACAACCAGTGTCTGCAACTACCCTACCATACACCTATCTGGCACCCATAACAGTAACACCCTGTGTTCCACAATTGCAAACCTATTATTTCACACCAATGTACAACCCAGATATTCCTGCTGTTTTACCAAGTATACCAAATCAGTTCCTACCTCAACACCATTCCCGAACCTACAAACAATGTCAATAGTGCTGCAACAGCAACATCCGGTGTAAACAAACAGACAGATTCGCAGTTTTTGCCAACGCCAACACTATTTCAGACACTGCCGACATTCTCGGGGCAGTTGAAATAAAACCCGTCAGCTTTCGTTCAGAACTGTACCATGTGCCTGCAGCGGTATAGTGTCTCGGAGGACAAGTGGCCTGAATGCATAGAAAAGCAACTGGAAGGGGTAACAAGACAGTTGTGGCGATCTATGAATCACTATGGAATCAGCGGGGGAGAGTTTATGCACGAATTTCAGTGCAATTTCGGAGGCGCCTTTACTTCGATACAGGCGCACAGTAAATTGACACTCGAAGAACAGCAAGAGGGAAAAACCCTGATGGTGTTTGTTAACCGCAATACACACTTGGTGTGGAGGCTCCACCCAGGTCTGGCAGAATGGGAAGTGCTATAGGTAATCGCGGAGACTTCATTGCCAGAATACCGACCAGCTCTCATCCCGCTGTTGAACAGTGGACCTACAGAATTTATGCGAGTGCTATAATTCTGGAGTGTAGCACAGAAGTCCCGCGATGTGACATGGAAGGCACACAGGTCCGTCAAGGACTTTGCCATTACTGTAACAACCTCTGCGAGAATCAATTCGTGCACGAACAGGATTACCAGCCCAGAAGGCAAGTACAGCCAAGGATAAATGATGTGAACAGTTTTCAAAACCGAACATGAGGTGGCGGAACTATGCAACACATGAGTGCGAACTGCAATGCGAAACAGTTCGTTCAGTGGGCCAGAACGAGACTGCCGCCGATGCCATGCCAGTACTGTCTGGGACAGCAGTTCCACTGTCATGACAAGTGCCCGGGAAAACCGCATCGGAGGAGCAACAACAACAATAGCAACACCCACCAGCGACCAACTAGCAACGCAGACCAGCAAGAAAATGGGTCTTAGGGGCAAAACCAACAACCGTGGGCTTTACCCCTCCCCAAGTCAAACAACCACTGGTAAAGCCTCAACAGGCTCTAATAACAAAGGTTAGTAGCCAGAGTGCCAAGTTTATTAGAGTGCTTGTAGATGTAAATGGTCTACCTTGCCACACCCTTGTTGACAGCTGCATCTCACAATGATTGTCACCCCCGCTATGTAAACAGTAAGGACATAACCTCCACTGGGCATGTAATCCACATTGCTAATGCACAAAGTACCAAATCAGTAGTCTGTCAAGCAACAGTCACAATCAAAATCCAAGAGCTAGAAACCATTACCACCACCATTGTAACTGATGACATAGCAGAGGATGCCATTTTGGGAGTATCTTTGTTGTCAGAGCAGAATACGATCGTGGAGCCAGCCGAACGACGTATACACTTTGATACTCAGGAAATACGAAAAAAATATAATAAAGATAGCCATAACATTGAACAGGTACCCGGTATAGATTTGTCAGAATGTAAACATGAAATTCCAGTAAAACACCAAGCTGCTTTTCGGTGGTTACTAACTGAAAGAAAAGTTGTTTTTGCCAAACATGGTGCGTTCGTAGAATTATGGTGTGGAACATGCTACACCACTAACCAAAGAGGAGCCGATTTTTAAGCAGTCTACGTAGCTACATACCCCACGAGGCACGTATCATTAAACAACAGATCTCAGAGATGCTTTCGGATGGAGTAATTAAGCCAACAAAGAGACGGTATAATTCCACAATAACATTGGCACCGAAAAAGGATGGGCCCTAGAGGTTTCGCGTCGACTTCAGGTCCATCAACCAGGTGACTTATAGTGCAATACCGCCCTATATCAGCATTAAGGACATGCTAATTTCACTAGGAAGGCCAAGATTATGTCGTCACTTGACCTGAGAAGTGGCTACTGGCAGATACCAGTACACCAGGAGGACCGGGAGAAGACAGTGTTAACTGCCCCTGATGGTCGACGGTATCAATTCTGTGCCATGCCTTTTGGATTAAAAAGCATGCCTGCTGCCTTCCAAAGTATGATGGCGAGAGTTTTAGATCGCTTGGTAGGCGAATTCGCCCTCGCCTACCTTGACGATGTTGCAATGTAGTCTGAGACTTGGGAAGAGCATATGCAGCATCTTTCGCTTGTGTTAGAGTGACTCGAAATTAATGGGTTAACATGTGCCATTAATAAATGTAATTTCGGCAAGATCAATCTCGAGTTCTTGGGTCATGTGGTCAGCGAAGAGGGCAACCGGCCAAACCCTGAACAGCTAGGACTAATCGAGATACACTTGGCGCCGCATACCCAGAAACAATTAAGGAAGTTGTTCGGCCTAATAAATTGGTTGCTAAAGCATATCGTGTATTTTTCAGTTCCCACCGCACCTCTCTCAAATCTGCTATCCCCCCAGAAGTGGTACATGTGGGGTGGCGAACAGTAAGAGGTGTTCTTGACCATCAACAAGAAATTTCGATTGTGCCCCACCCTCGCACGGTATGATCCAGCATGCCACATATACCTGCAGACCGACGCCAGCCAGAATGGTCTGGGCACCATGTTGCACCAGCATGGTGATGTGGGAGGGAAATGGGTCATTCATTTCGCAAGTGCGAAACTCGGTAATACAGAACATGTTGCGATGTTGACAAGCTGGAGTGTCTCACCATGATCTGGGCAGTTAGTAAATACAGACTGTATGTAGAGTACAGAAGGCTTATATTGAAAACAGATTACCATTGTTTGGTAATGTCAAATCACATGCAAGCGGCCAGAAGTAAGCTCACTGGGTGGGCACTTTTAGTACAAGTGTACAATTTTATTATTGAACATGTATCAGGCAGGGAAAATGAACGTGCGGATATGCTGTCATGTACGCCACACAGCACATTAACGGTGACAGATTACGTGGAATGGGAGGTGGTGTTACCCCCTGTCACCCAGGAACCGGTAACAGAAGCGAGTGTAAACAAAATGAAATCGTGGAGAATGAAAAGCTGGTAGGGGATTTGTATATCGAAGTAGTGGCCTCACAAGAGAACTGCAAATTCACATGCTAGAAGAGAGAGAAATGTGAGAGGAAACTGGTAGACAGATGGAGAGTAATGGAGGGGTGTCTCGAGACATGCTCGCCATATGATCGCACTACATGGACGCTATACATACCTGCAAATTACCGGGAAAAGGTTTTTCAACATGCACATTGTAGCATAACAGCAGGACACCCGGGTGCCGAGCAGATGGTTAAAAGTATTTTAGAAAAATTTTTCTGGGTCGGCATGATGCACTACATAAGGAATTAGATTCGAAAGTTGCAAAAGTTAACTTGTTCAAGTCTCAATGAACAGAAGGAAACCAACAGCAGCAACCTAGGCAGCCGAAAATACAATTTTATACAGTTTACCTTGACCTCGTGGGACCGTATCCTAAGTCAGCATGAGGGAAAAGGTTTATTTTGGTAGTCACTGATAGCTTCTTGTGCTGAATCGAAGCCTCCCCATTAAGTAGTTCCAGAACCGGTCAAATTGCGAAATGCATGCAGAGGGAATTTTTTGCATGCTGGGGCTACCCGAAAGAACTCCTCTCGGACAACGGGTCCCAGTTTACAGGTAGACGTTTGCGATAATTATGTTCTACCCGGGGAGTGCAGCACATTAAAATGGACTTTTACCACCCCCATTCGAACCCCACGGAGCGGCGCAACCAGGAGTTGAAGGCGAGACACCGGCTCTGTGTGGGCGAGCAACGCACCAACTGGGCCGAACACCGTGCTCTTCATGCTGAGGCGTAGAATAAAGGCAGCCCCAGGAAAAACCTCAGTACAAGTTCTGTTGTGGAAGGCCATTATGTTGCTGCGCGAGCGGAACTGTCCGCATACGAAGAATAGCAGTGACACAGAAACTAGAAGCGCACCAGATGAAAGGTACGGGCACTGATACCACAAACAATGAGAACAGCAGACGACGTACACCAACCGATGGCTGCCGCAGCACTCACAACAGGTCAGGTTGTATATGTCAGAGCACATCCACAGTACGCAGCAGGTAATAATATCTGCGTGGGGCTTGCGCAGTGATGGACGGGACCACGCCGAGTCATGAAAACACTGGGTACGACGATGTACCTGGTAAGAACAGGCAGGAAAACAGTGAGAATACACAGTGACGACATCTGGGCGGCAGCTGAGAGTGTCTCTAAGCAATACAGGCAGGAGCCCCAAAATGGCCACGACGGCCCAGCTCATGGGCGAGCACAAGGAGAGAGGAAGTGAAACGGAAAGTAGTCTGGGACCTGTAACAGAGGTCAGGCCTCCTAGTGCAGGTGAGGCATCGACACCAAACAACGCGGAGTTCACCAGGGAACCCCACCATGCCAGCACCGCAGGTAACCGCCATACCTTATGGGGATGGCGACAGGGCAGGAGAGAAGGGAGAGGGATCTTGCAATGTTTGTACAGAATGAGCAGAGCCAGAATAGCCAGCGGGAGATGAGGACCACCAGGCGCCCCAAGATGGTGGAGGTGCTGACGAACCCCCTGGTGGAGTTCCAACGATGGGAGGTGGTGCAACACTTCAAGCAGTAGTAATAGAAAACGATGCAGAAGGTCCAGCATCACCCGACACACAGGTGCAGACAGGGTGATCCCAATGATCCACGTCAGTATGTCCGATGGAAATGTCCGATGGAAACACCGTTGGGACGAGAGAGCTGCCAACAGCCCTGGTATTGCCTCAAGAGGACGAGTATGGGGAGGAGAAAGATCCCACCTTTGTGACACTACCTGAAAGCATGCAAGTTGACGAGGAATTGGAGGTCGGCAAAAGAAACCTGCCTACCGGAATGATACTCCCAGGTCACAACTGGGCACAATATAGATTTAGCAGTGAAAAGAGTGGAGGTGAGAGCAGCAGATACAGTAAGAGTGGCAGGTCGGCTGGCCCGCTCCCTCCCTTATGACCCGAGAGGTAAAGACAACCGCCGCGGGATTGTACCACCTGCGATAGCACTACAGCATGCCGTGGGGTCAGGTCCGCCAACAGCACCATCCGTTTTCCCCAAGCCTGTTTGCCTGCCATTGCCGGCAGCCACCACAACCAGTATTCTATCGGGCGCTCGTGCACACCGGTTGGGGAGTGTACTGCAGCAATTGAAGGAGAGAAAAAGCTAGTAACAAGTGCGGATGTGGTGCGGATTGAAGCACTCGTGTCGTGAACAGTGCAGGAAAGTGTGAGTGCAAAGAAACCGCGTGCACCCACATGCATGTGTTTCTAAATGAGACCCTGTGAACTCGGGCGTATCTGAAAAGGTAATAAATTACCAAACACTCAAGGACGCCTGTCAACACGACTGCAATATATGAAGCCTTATAGTATTTAAATGCCACTGTGGGCTCTAGTTTACTTGTTTGCCAATTTCTGTTATTTGCCATTTTCACTTGTTACCCCCTCATTTCGTTTCATACAATGTTGTGTTTTTATTAAAGAGTTTCTATTTTCAGAATAATTGTTTATGTGATAACTGCAGTCAGGAGAGCATCCTGGATATGTTAATGCATATTTTTGGTGTGTAAGGAAATAGTCTGCACGGGCTGCAGGCCCGCCATCACCAGCTGGCATGCTGCGCAGGCCGAGTTAGCCATACACGTGAGTCTCGAGGAGGTGGACGTGCGGACCGACGGGGTCGAGTTTCGCATACTTGGGAGGTGCATCAACATTTAGAACCATTCATTAAAGTGCAATAGACGTTCATATGCCGGAACCTTGTGTTAATTAGTCGCCCAAGACTATTTGCCTAGTCCCTCCCTGCGGTTTAGCATTGCCTAGGGAGGCATATATTTATGTAAGTTTTCATACATTTTGGGCTCTTGAACAGAGTTACCCTGCTGGCAGGTTAAGTCCGGCACCTGTGTATCAAGTGTTTCCTGAAGGAACAGTTTAATAAAACACAGTTGAATCTATGTAGGATGAGTTCTCATTCGGGTTGCATATGGGCCATAGGGGTACAGGCCCCCACCTTTCCTGCCAAATATCAAGGGTAGTATGAAAAGTGTTTTTCATGACTTTTTCAGTGTTTTCTTATCGACGTATAACTAAATATGGGTGTGTGCATCGCCCTGAGACCTCACTATGTAAATCTGGTACAGTATTTTATTTGTTTACTAATTACGACGAACTGAGCACCTGGAAGTATATCACCGTGGTCGTCGGCACACAGTCCTGGGGAAGGATTCTACTCTACAGAGAATTTGACATTGCATCCTTGCAATGTCTGGCACCCAAGAAATACTTCAGATGTTGGTGAGAAAACTCCGGTAAAATCCTACCTCACTCCCAACCTGTAAATTGAACACTTTTACTCAACCATCCCACCGTCACACTCTAAAATGTAAACATGTAAAACAGGGGTAGTCCAACTTAATAAAACATAACAAATTCATTAGATTACTACAATTAAAACAGGGGCTTTATTTTGGAAGTTTCTTTATGTTACCTGACTTAGGGTGTGTCCGGCATCTGCAAAAGAGCCCTTGCATCTGAATGCCCTACTTCCACTTTGCAATATACTGCCCCCACACTGCACTTGCTTGCACCCACTGCATGCTGCGCATTTACACTCTGAGCACTACATGCCTGTGTGTCTATATATGCTGCAGTGGTGCAGAGGTGTACGACCAGGCAAACAGTCTAAGAGACGAGGGATCCGAGCACATGTCACACTATATTTCTAATAAAATACTAGTAAACTAGCTACATTATTTCCCACATTTATTTTGTTAAGATAAAATTGTTTTATATTTTACTAAACAAAAAATAATAATAAAAAAGCAATGTACTGTCTTAACTTGGGTACATTGTTGTGATATATAAAATGTTTTAATAGGAACATTAAAAACAAATAATTGCCATTAAAATTGTTTTGTTTACTAGGTAAAAATACTGTTTTCTGATTGTAAAGGTGTTACATGAGTTAAATGTGTTTTTTTTTAAACGTTAAAATACTTTTATTGTAGACCCAGATTTGGAATTAACTAGTAGCATTACAATACAAGCCAGTAAAATGCTATTAATCATTTTCTACTTCAAAATCTAGCTCTCCATTGAACCCATCAATATCGTCTTCCACTCCACTATTGCTGTACAGGGACCTTTACATTGATCTTGAATCTTTCGGTATTGGTGATTTTTTTTTCATTTGCTTCAGAATAGGATTTTTTCATCTGCTTTAGAAGTATGATTTCCTTAATTTTTTCTCTCTTCAATTTTATGATTTTCAACTGCCTCAAAATAAGGATTTTCTTCAGTATTAAAACTTGAAGGCTGCTGTTAAGATCTCTTGGTAAAAGTGAATGGTCTTATGTTATTACTAGATCTGTTATAATCAGTTTTGTCAAAAGTTACGATGACTTTTGCCCATCATAAGCCGCATTGCAAATTACTACAATTGCATTACCATATTTTTTATTATTTGTTTCATTAAGAGAGATACTAAGAAATATCTAATTCGTAAAATATTGTCAAGGTGTTCTCTGTTCAAATAAATGTAGGTTTCATAATTGTCAAAATAATAATCGTAGGCCTACTCAGGCCTTCACTAACTTCCAAACTGAAACTACTGTTTAAAGAACTGCTTGTTTCTACCAGAGTCTTCACATCTACCAAATTATTAAAAAAAAAAAACTTACGAGCAATTTTATGATGCATCATTAGAATTAAATGAGTTGTTCAATGTACCTGGAAAAGGTTGCTCTCAAATTTAACTGGCACAAGTTCGGTAAGCTCAACACTATTCATTGAATGTAAAGGAACCTCGGTCAGACTGTCAGAGCTTGATGGCGAACAATCGATACTAAGCCTACACTCACATACTTGCGATGATGCCCTTTCATTGTTTACGAATGTCTCGTCTTATTTCTGAAACAAAAACAAGACAAAAATTAGTCTAAACATACTAAATGTGTTGTACCTATATTAATAATAATAAAACATTATAATGGTTATATGAATAGTTTAACATGATGGTGTGATTGTTGGACCATTTGGGGGATGCTGAGGTTATGTTGATTGGAAAAATACTGATGTAAATATTGTTTGGATAGGCGCCAGCTCACAATGTGGTGAGCACGAGACTGCAGGCAGGGTCGTGCGGCCGACGACCAGTGTGGCTTACCCTCCAATGCTCCGCTGTCTGTGGAGACTGCCTGAACACATGTATTATGCAAACAAAAAGTTCTTTTTTACATTCTGAAGGAATTTCTGGACACGACGCATAACAAATGCCCTAACAACCCACATTTACAGATTATTCAAGCAGCAGCAAACCAGAAGCAGGGAAACAGGATGCAGGGGTGAAAAGGCTGGATGTCACTCCCACACCTGACCTACGAATTAAACAACCAGGACAGACACCACAACAGGCATTATTGCAGCAGGTTAGTAATGGTGAGAAGCAGTTCATTCGGATTCTTGTGAGTGTGAACGGTCATAAATGCCAAGCCTTAGTTGCTACAGGATCATCACATTATTTAATATGCCCAGAATGTGTTCAATCTCAAGAAGTGAAACCCATGCATTTTGTTATCAGATTGACTACCAAAAAAAAATATAGTACTGCATTAGGCCAAGCTAAAATCACAGTTAGTATCAGAGATATCAGTAGCATAACAACAGCTATTGTCACACTGGAAATCTCATTGTTAGCCAAGCAGAAAACAATTGTAAAACTGGCTGTACATAGAATTAATTTCGGAGAAAAGGAGAGGAGCACTGTGTACAACCTGGATAGGAAGCCAGCCGATAATTTACCGTATGTTACGCTAGACGACCTTGACCATGACATACTACCCGAACATCAGGCCACCTTCCAATGCTTACTGAATGAACGCAGAGATATATTCGGTACACGAGATGCTCTACACCGGACTACAGTGGCGGAACATGAAATCCTGTTATATGCTGAACCTGTTTGTACGCCACCGTGTAGTTATTTACCACACCAGGCAAAAATAATCAAACAACAAATTCAACAAATGTTGGACGGTAACATCATAGAACCAACTGACAGCACGTATAATTTCGCAATCATGCTCACACCTAAGAAAGACAGGATGTGGCATTTTTGCATTGATGTTAGGCCACTCACCCAAGTTACTAAAAATGCATTTCCGCCATATATTAGTGTAAAATATGCTTTAGGATTCGCTAGGACAGGCTAAAATATTGTCATATCTTGATTTAAAAAGTGGCTACTGGCAAGTGCCTGTAAAAATTTAAGACCACGAGAAAACAGACTTTACCGTGCCAAAAGGGCACTGGTTTCAGTTTTGCACCATGCCCTTTGGACTTAAGTGGGCCCCAGCTACGTTACACTCTATGATGGTGTGTATGTTGGATGGCTTAATATGCGAGTACACCATGGCCTACCTGGACGATGTGATTGTATGGTCCAACACATGGGAAAAACATTTACATTACCTTTATGTTGTGTTAGAATGATTAGCGATTAATGGTGTGACGTGTGCACTATAAAAATGTCACATCGGCAAAGTTAGCATTGAATTTTTAGGACATGTAATCAATGCAGAAGGTAACAAGCCCAATCCAGAACAACTTAAATTAATTGCAGAGTATCCAAGGCCCAAAACAAGAAAAGAGTTGCACAAATTTTTCAGACTTATAAATTGGCTTATGGAACACATTCAAAATTTTTCAGTGATCACAGCACCGTTAACAAGTTTGTTATCACCGCAGACACAGTTCCAGTGGCCATACGAAGCAGAAAAGTCATTCCAGGAAATCAAAACAAAATTCCGCACATGTCCAATACTGGCGAGATACGATGCTGGCAGACACTTGTACTTGCTGACGAATGCACGCCAGGAGGCAGTAGGCACAGTGATATACAAATAAGCCGACAGCAGGAAGAGGAACGTGATTGACTTCGCTAGTGCCAAGCTAGGCCCTACCAAGCCATGCTACAATGTTAATAAGTTTAAGTGCCTTACTGTGATATGAGCGATAAAGAAATATCGGGTGTATCTGAAGTATCAACGCTTCACGTTACGTACCAATAACAGATGTCTACTGTGGCTGCATAACATGTGTGAAGCACGAAGCAAGTTAACCCACTAGGCATTGCATTTACGAGCGTTTGATTTTTGTGTAGAACATGTACCAGGCAAAGAAAATCAGTTAGCCTACACTTTGTCACATGCGCCAAATGAGCAGGTTATTTTCTAAGACGAGGCTTAATGGGAAGAAATCCTTCCACCAGGTGGCTATGGGACTATTACAGAAATTCATGTACACCAAGTGAGTTCAGTAGAAAATGACATGCTAATATCGGAACTTTTTGAGCAGGTAAAGCAAGTGCAGCAGGGTTGCCAATTCTCGCAGGATAAAACTTGGCCATGCAAACAAGGCATGGTTGAAAATTGGCGTATTATGAACGACCGCTTAGAAATGTGCTCACTAGGAAACCCGGGAAAATGGAGGGTATTTGTCCCTATGAGTGTGTGGGAATAGGCATTCGCCCATACACACTGTCGCAATGTAGCAGGACACCCCGGTGTGGACCAGACGATCAGAAATATTATGGAGCATTTCTTTTGGCCAGGACTAACGAGGCAAATGCGCAGTTTGGTTAAAAAATGCAATAAGTGTAATCTGTTCAAAAGCCGCAGGACTGATGGCCAGCAACAACAGCCATACCTGCCAAGAAAACCATTCAAAACTGTATATCTGGACTTAAGGGGTCCCTATCCAAGATCAGCGAATTGGAAATGATTTTTAGTTGTGGTGACCAATAATTTTTCCAAGTGGGCCGAGTCTACGCCATTAGCAGTGCATGTACCAATAACAACATGCGAGTGATCAGTGAAGACTTTTTACTGTGTTGGGGCTTTCCCAAAACCATACTCACCCACATGGGACACAGTTTACTGGGAAACAGTGGTGGTAGATGTGTACGAAGTGGGGAGTGAGATACATGACCAAGGTAGTGTACCATCTCAGGGCCAACCCCACAGAGCAGCACAACAAAGGGTTGATGGTTCGGCTGTGCCTCTGTGTGGGCGAAAACCATGCAAAATGGCTGGAACATCTTGCCGCCACCCTGTACATACTCCGCCGACTTGTCAACGCCGCCACCAGCAAAACACTCGCCGAGGTTTTGATGGACTGGAACCTGCTCCTGCCAAGGAAGAGTAACTGACAGAGGCCAGACAGCAGTGACGCACCCAGCAGTACTGCCATCTGACGAGCACACAGGGAACATGAACAGCAAGTATGTGAACAGCATGTACACAACACAGCGAAATTGTTGCCCACCAAAACCAGACTGCCACCGATGCAGCAGATCGGCCAGGAAGTATATATCAAGACACATCCATAATCCACAGCATGCAAGTATTTTTGCGTGGGCTTCGCGGCTAAATGGAGTGGGCCACACCGAGTGTTGCAGTGGTTAGAACCTACCACCTACATGGTCTGCATCAGCAGGAGAAGGGTAAGGGTGCATCGAGACGACATCTGGCTCACACAGGCTGTCATACACGACGAAGTTGGTCCTGGTGTCCCTCAGCCCTAGCCCTACCAAGCTCGCCAATGCAGCGAGAGAAGCGAGAGATGCAATGGCACTTCAGGGAGAAGGGGCAGCTCGGGATTCACCACAAATGGCGCATCTGGGGGAACCACCTGGTGAGCCTCATGACGGCCTCGTGGAGGACGAGCTCCCTGAACAAGTGAGAGGAGGGGAAGGTACAGCCTTACATCTGGAAGGGAGTGGAGGAGAGGGGGTAGAAGACCCACCATTGCCCGGCATCACCACGCCTGACAGGGAGCGACGAAGCGCGTACCCAGATGTCTCAGATGGCAAAGTACCTACAAGCGCTGTCGCTAGTGGAATGGCACCCGTTCCAGTGGCCGCACCTCAGGAAAGGTTGCCAGTTACAGATATAACAGCAGGTGTAGAAGAAGGACCAGCAGGAGAAGAGGAAGGAGAAGGAGAAAACCATGCTAGCAGAAAGTAGGAAACAGGTCATCCGGGTCGTATTCGGAGATTGCAGCAGGACACATAGGGTGCGTGGATACAGGAGAATATCAGGAAGAAGGAAAACCGTATGAGCAAACGAGGAAATGCAAGTAGCAGCAGCAGTGATGGCGGGAGTGAATGCAGCATGTCCGTTGCCTCACTTCGCCTTCGCAGAACATCACAACGGATTCACCCACCTCAGCAGTGCCGCCATTGTGGGTGCGCCTCAGCCACCCATGGCACAGCTCACTGCAAGAACAACACAGCACTGGGAGGAGAAGTGGCTCAGCAGGGAAGGGCCTGCATCTTGCACCCTCGGAGGACCGCGAGAACTCCCCAGTAGAGGCGTCGGCCCACAAACGACCTTAGAAAAAGGGGGGTATTTGACATGTGTCGCTCCCTGCCTGAGGCAGTTTGTCATGCCGGCTGCTTCCCCAGCACAGCGTGCACCTACACTCGAAGTGTTATCAGCAGCGAATGTGAATAGTGAGGTGCAGTGCAGGAAGGGTCCAAGCGAGTGCAAGAGTAGAAAAGTGTATGTGGTGCAGCGCCACGTGTGTTGAGCAGCCCATAAGAAGGGCGGAGTTATACATGAACACATGTATTATGCATAAAAAGGATTTTCAAATATTCTGAGGGAATATCTGGTCATGGGATAAGGATATGTGAACAGGAATTAAATATGATGTGCTACCAATTGTTTTGTTTTTGCAATGCTGTGTTTTTCATAAATGTTTATTTTCACCACCATCAGTGTTTTGTCCACTTCATTCTATCATGTTAGAGATATAGGGCTTGATCATGTTTGCTTCATGTGATTCAGCAAGGTTTTAAGTATAATTTACAGTAATGTAACAGCAGAAGTTCATCTGTGTATGCAAGTAGATCCCTATGTGGCAAGTGGACCTGCACTTGCCAGCCCTCGCACCATGGCAGGAAGTCAATAAGTAAGTTGCGCCAAGAGGGGAAGGTAGCATGTGAAATCACGGTCGCATTACCCGCCTGGATGGTTCTCAACTTCTTTATCAAAAGTAATCATTCAGAAATAGTGTAATCATTTTGTATCCTTGTTGTTTTTGCCATACGGGACACTCCCCCTCGCCACCCTATGAATTGCATCGCCTGGAGAGTTTGTAAACATAACACTATGCATAATTTTCACGTATCTTCAGAGCCCTTTCATCGGTGTACCCTTCGCCAGAGGCAAAAGTGAGCAATCTATGTCAGTTGTTCTCCTGGAGGGAACTGTAAAGTCACCGAATAAATGGCATGAACTGACCAGTGCATTTTATTTCGGTTACCAAGAGGCATTTCAGGGCACGGGCCCCTCAAACCGCCATTTTTTTTGTAAGTGTTATGTGAATTATCAAGCATAATTATTTATTTTCATGTGTTCTGCAACACATTTTAAAGTGTTCGTGTCTAGCATTTATGGTCGCGTGGTTGGCCCGAACAATCCACATGTAGGGAGTCAGATTGCGCAGATCAAAGTATTTTTTTAATTAATTTACAATACCATGTGGTGATTGGGCCGCACAAAGAGCTCCTTGTTTAACGAACAAATGAGGCCCCATACAAGGTGAACAAGAGCAAGATCATAGCGGTTAAGTTGGCCTGGTGGTCGGCCCGTAGCACCCCTACAGCGCCAAGAAGATCTCAGCTCTACCGCATCATCATCATCGACGCCACCAAGGCGACGTCTGGTGCCAACTGGGTAATAATTTCCAAAAACCTTCCTTCCAAATTGTTCACCACATTTGTAACCACCACCAACCCCTTTTCCAAGACATGATAGCCGTCAAAGCCAACATGAAAATTAAATGAAAACTTAAGGTCCGGCCATGTACAAAATGGACCGGACTGTAGTGTAGTGCACTCCCCAAGCGATGAAAAAATACAATTACGTTCAGACTAAAAAATTTCGATTGAATTTACATGGTTGGTGCACAAAGATGGTGAAGGGCCTGGTGAGGACATCTACACTACTCAAGTACTGCTAGACCACTGAACATGGTAGCGCGGGATGGCCAGCGCCAAGCGTGGCCATTCCTCTGTGTCCCGATAAATAAACGGAAAATGAATATACATGTTACATGAGATGAATGGTAGTTTTAAAGGACTGCTACAGCATACTAGATGCTACAAAACAATTGTACAAGATGAAATAACAATGCCCTGTATAAAATATCTAATTTTATAATAATGTGACCTGTGTTGTCCTGGCTGTCCTGCATCTGGTCACGTTTAACCACAAATGCACTGTTTTTGCATGAGTGCATGTGGCTCTGACTCAGTACGGATCATCCCACATATACCTGTGGCCATATTTTCTGTATTTTTCATTAAGTGTTACTTGTGTGCAACAAGTGTTAAACACTGTGCACAGGGTGCACAAGTGTCACATGTGCTTATTCAGGGTTCTGTTTATTTACTTTGTTTTGACGGGTAATAATATGTCATAATATGTTTATTTGGCAGTGTTAATGTCATGTGTGTTATTGGTACACGTAAGTAATACTACAAGTCCTACTGACAGTTCTATTGGCTAAAGGGCCACAAGAGTGTTGTTTATGTTTTGATGTTAATTTGTTCTGTGACCACATGCTGGCCGCATCATAACAGAGGCCACCCCATCTGCTCAATAGATGATATCAATAATATCAACCACATGGTGAAAGGCCACAAGTTCTGAACTAAAATTATTTAAAGTGTTCTTTATGTGTAAGTGTACATGCTAACATGTTCTGCCATAAAAATTAAGTGTTTAAATATAATAAGTTGTAGTTGGGAACATTTCCGTGGGCCATGCACCCAATTCTACTAAAGCAGGACATTGTAGGTTAAGTTGCAGTTATGGCAACCCCGCCTCAAAAGCGGCCTAGCTTCTAATGACCATTTTGTAGGAAGCATATATTTTTATTATTATTGAGTTTTCAGATTATTTGGTGATTAATGCAATCTTTGTGTCATATTATCTCACCACACATTTTCATAGTTTTGAGAGTCACATAAGAAAAATGACATCCGGCCGCAGCAGCGACCAATAACAGGGCTTCATGCCCGCCACCATGACAGTAGCTTCTAGGATGAGTGGCGAGACAGAGGCGTTTTTCTGCTCTGCTCTGGGCCCTCGCCACATTTCAACCATTCACTGTCTGCTTTTAATTTAACAATTCAGAAGTTTGTTTTTTTTGTTTACCCGGAGTGAGGGCTGTCTCATGCCCCGGTCTGTTTTTTAACAGCCGGACCTTAAACCATATAACCCTCATGCTGTTTTATCAGTTTCAGTGGTCGCCCACATGAACGGCGAACCCAATTTTGCGTGCCCTGTGTGGACATTGAGAGATGAATAAATAACGTCTGATGAGTATTTCCAGCATCTTATTAATTCATTGTCGCGTCTCGACCGCTTAAGCCGTAAGTTATAAACCCCTACCCGGAGTGAACTGGCTTTACGAGGGAGGCCAACAGACCTAACTTGTCAAGGTATTCATGGGTATAGCTATGTAAGTTTCACCGGCACATAACCTGCAAGACACGGATCATTGGGGGAACCCACAGTTGGCTGGTGGCCGAACGACCCCGAGGTTTCATCAACATTGTGCTCTACCATTTTCTGAGCGCTCGCACCCATCGGAGAACTTCAGTTTTCAGAATAACCTGTTCATGTAACCTTTAGCCCCCATGGTCCAGCTAAGGCAAGCATCAATGCCTTTACAGTCACAAAATCAACACGCCCTGGCCCTGTGTTCTTCGCAAAAGATACTTCAATAGCCCAATGAACTACTACCACCCACTGCCCCACCAAGCAGCGATGGGGGGATTAAAATCCACACAAAATGGTGAGCCGAACCGAGACATTTGTTCCCAGTCCAACTTGGAAAATACATTCTCTGATCCCATAAAATTGGTCCCACTGTCATTGTAGACAGTCTTTGGTCGTCCACGCCAAACAATGATTCTCATCTGAGCTTGTATGAATGCATATGTTGACAAGGAGCTGTCCACCTCTAGATGCACTGCCCGGTACACTGCACAAGTGAAGATGCATATCCAGACCTTCGTACTGTCCTTTAGGTTCAAAGGGCCGGCCATGTCTATACTGATCACTTCAAAAACAGAAGCATCACATACTCAGTCTTTTGGCAAGGGTGGTGAGGTTTGCTCGACATGCGGACCCAAAAAACGCCGGCATACAACATTATTGTTTATGACATACCGTGTTATTCTTATCCCTTTTAAAATCCAATACCTTTCGCGTAACTGAGTCAAGAGCCCCTGTATCTCACTATGATTGATCGCACGTGAAGACTGTAAATCAGTCTCTTCACTACAGGATGTTCAGCAGGAAGTCGGCAGGATGTCTAAACTCATGCCTGTCCTTGCACTCCGAAACCATAGTCCTCAGATGCAAGGAGCAACAGTCATCCTCAGAGGGTCTGAGCGAACTTAAACGCTTGTCCTCAGGGCCATGGAAGGACTTCTTTTGAATGGGTTTCACAACCTTAACTCCTGCATTTCTGAGTTCCTCCCTATCGAGTTCACTAGTTATTTTGTACTGACAACGGCAACTGTGGATGAATCTCAATACCCAGCCTATGAGCTGAATTATCTTCAAGTATGAGGAAAAGAAACTGTAATACCATTCGTGATCTGTTTCAGAGCTAGTGAGACTCGCCACCATACTGGTCTTTCGCTCGAGGTAAATCGGATTTCGTCTAATGCGCCTGTCTGCAAAGGCCATTCTGCCAGCATTTATTGTAGACAATCGGACCAGTGCATCAGCGAGGCATCCACGACTTGCTAGGTCCACGGGATTCATCGTCCCTGGAACGTATCTCCATGAACTCCTTTTTGACAACTGTTTGATCTCCTGCACCCAGTTGTTTACAAAGACACTCCACTGCTCGTCGCATTGAATCCACGAGATAACAGTAGTAGAATCGCTCCAAAAGTAAAGATATTCTGTCTTCAACTGTAGATTACTGGCTCCTGTAGCTGCCAATCTAGCTGCTATTGTTGCCCCTAAGAACTCAAGCCGGGGATTAGTTGTATTCTTCGTAGGCGCCACTCTTGCTCATTCCTCGACAAGATGTAGCTCAACATCGCCAAAGGATTCTACTCTAAGGATAATCACTGTGGCATAAAAATGTCGACTTGCATCGGCAAAGATGTGCAGGCTCAGCTTTCCTCAGGATGTACCTGGGTATGGCTATTTGTCTTAGGCATGGAAGAGTCTTCATCCACTGGCGAAAACCATCTTCCACCACCGGAGGAACTTGCTCATCCCAACCCAAATCTTCTTGCCACAACTTCTGTATCAGCAGCTTTGGTATCAGCGTGATGGGGGTTGCCATACCTATTGGGTCAAAAATGTTGTACTCTGCCGAAAGAATCTTCCTTTTGGAAACAATGTCTATAGGTTCAGTTACCGACACATTGAGCGAAAGTGTGTCTGTTCCTCTGCTCCAAAGGAGGACCAAAACGGTGGACATTTCCTCAGGATGAACTGCTAAATCTGTAAATTCCCAGCCTCTGAGATCGAAGCCTACCTTTTGGAAAATTTGTGTGGATTCTTCTAGAAAGAGGCGAAGTGTGTCTCGTCCAACAGTGGTCACACATTTTTCTGCATAGAAGACCTTTTGTAGTCGGCTGGCTGTCTCTTCTGAACAAGCGTTCGCTCCATTCCTCCGCTCACATAATATCTTCTTCAAGTGTTGTTCGATAACAGCTCCCAACAAAAAAGGGCTAGAGGTTACCCCAAAAATCACTATGGTACGCCTTCAAATGGTCACCTCCGACACACAGGCCTCACCTTTGTCATGTCGTGGTCCTTCAGCACTGGTCGATGTGGTAGGTAGTGTCCTTCATTCTGATCATATGGTTTAAATTCTTCGATAATTCCCTCCCTCTTCCAGTCCTAGAAAACTTCTGAGTAGACAACTCGCACATTCAATTTGTTCAATTTCTGTTCGATCATTTCGAAGCGCCTTTGAGCTACTTCGAAATTAGTGGGCAAAGAACATGCCGTTCCTTCCAGGGCAGTTCAACTTCGTATCGGGCTTTTTCCACTTAAGACTTTCTTCAAAGCACACACAGGTAGCTAAAATCCTATTTTCCTTTTTCCACAGCCTCTAAGGATCTTCAATGCCTAACACGTCTAGATTTCCTAGTGCACAAACTGAAAAATTCAAAGAAAAAAGAGTGTACACCATCGAAGATTGTGAATAGCTCCTTTCCTCATGGACCCTATCCATCACTTCCCACCCTAAATAGGTGTTGATGGTTACTAGGCCACTCTTCAAGACAATATGCTCTCCACTTAACAATCTGCCAACTACATCAGCTCCCACAAGTACCTGTATTGTGCTGTTGTCATAATCTATCTTGACACCAAGATCTTGGCTCCCCTCATACTCTGTCACCTGTCTTGCAATAGGCACTGCAAAACATATTACGTCCTGATCAAGCACCTCAAAACTGCAATCACAATTATTGTGGAGGTGCCCGAGGGTCACGTGAAACTTTTCATGCAACACCTTGTTCGATCTGTTGCTGCCGAACAAGCTGTGTAGTAGTTATTCCTTTACAGTAGAGTGATATCCCATTTGCGCAGCTATTTCTTTGGTAATGTATGAGCACTGTGAAAAAGTGTCAAAAATAATCCTTACACGTTGTTCACCCGTACTTCCCTTTATTTTGACGAGAAGTGTTTGTAAAAAAAATATCAGATCCTGGGCAGTTGGACAAGGGGTGCCCCTCATTATCTGTAGGAGAAAACACTTGAGAGGGTGTATATTTCTTCAAGTTTTGGGAAAAGAATAGGTATGTGTTTTCCCCCACACGTGACCTGTTCGCAAGCAAATGAAACAGTAAGATGTCTTACCTACTATTTTCCATTTTCCTCCCATCAGTCATCTTACAAACCATAAAACTGTCTCCTGAAAAATGCAAGCCTTGGCAGAATATACAAGCTGTTGCCTTGGTGCTGTCCTTAGTGTTAACAAGGCATGTGGCGGTTACTAGGTGACCCTCTTCTGCCATGGAATTACCTGTTCCTCTGGATGCACCCTCACATCGATTTAAATGGAACCCTCTCACAGCATGACTGATACGTTCTTCCTGTTCCAACTCCCTCTTGAGTAAATCCATTAAACAGTTCAACTTATTATCACCTTGCTGAATCGTCCAGCTACATTGCCAAGCTCGTAGCAGTTCTTCTGTCAGGCTTGACTCAACTAGTGGAAACAACATTGCAGTGTACTTATCTGAGGTAATGACTAATGTCTCAAGTGCCCTTAGTTTTGTCTCTACCTGATCATACAAGTAATATAATTGAACTCCAGCCAAATTTTTCAGGGTTAAATTCAATAAGTCACGTATATACCCCTCAATCAGCATCTCTTCATGCCCAAAACAGGATTTTAGGTTGTCCACTGCAATTGGATAATTTTTGTTGGTTATAGAAAACTATTCACCACTTCTCTGGCCTTCGAACCAGGTAGGGTGGCTTGAACCAGGTAGTGAAACTTATCACTATTGTCTAACACTTCATTTGCAGAAATTTTTGAGAACTAACTCCGAAAACCTAACCATTGGGTTAAATCCCCTCCATATGACTTGAGCTCTATCTTCGGAAGCTTGTACTTCCCTTGACAAGGTTGTTCTTTACTTTTATCCTGTTCACCGCGTGTTTCTCTAATTGTTTTCCCAACAGCTAAACAATCCGCTATCTGAATAGAAATAGTGGTATACTTGACTTTGTATTAATCGGACCCATTCAATTCTGCATCTAGCTCATTTTCACTATTTCCAATAGCCAACAGGTTATCAAAAACGAGTTATTCAAGAGATGCAAGTTGAGAGAGCTTTTCTTGCAACATGCCTGGGTAATATTTCCATACGATATATGGGTTTAAATCTTCCTATTCAGTTTAGGAAGTTTACCAGAATTTTTTTCGAGTTTACTGTACAAGTCAAGCATGCATGGGTTAATAAATTATTAATTGGTACAAAATAGTGTTTACAGAGACTTACTCTAAACAAAGCTTCGCAGCTCAGATGGTTAGATGTGTGCCTTTCAACCCATAGGTGGCGGGGTCGAAACCCTGTGTCGCCATGATTTTTGAGTTCATTTAAATATTTCTAGACTTGATAACAGCACGACACCAACACATTTCGTAGGCAATGAGAGAAACGAGACAATCGACTTATACACTTCCAAGCAGATGATGGCAGAAACAAAATGGCTGCCTGGCTGTGTAGCCGACCTGTAACTTTCAAATTTATTGCGATGTCGCCTGCCTTCAGTGCCCCCATATAGTGGTCCATTAGTTAACATGGCAGTGTTAACTCTTAATATACTTTACTTAATATATACTCGGGATTACTCTGCCATACACTTGGGGTGGAGCTCTATGCCTTATGATGTCGGGATTTTCTCCACCTGCTTCTGCTGATGCCATTTGGACCGGGCTAAAGACTGGGGCTCGATGGGCTCCGACGACAAATTACTTAAATTTATATTTCAATATGCAGACAATGGTACACAATTATTATAAAAACACAATATCTAAATTGAAAATTATAATTCCTATTAATGCACACAAAATAAATAAAAGGGTTAAACTGGTATTTAAAAAAACGACATTTGCCTTTGTAGGGGAAGAGGGGGCAAGATGGAAAATTTAACACTTTATTGTAAAATAAAAACACAATGAAGGTATTAGAGAAATTTTTTTTATATATTTTCATTATATAATATGAGAATTACATAAAAACTTGGTTATGATGTTACCAGTTTTCCTTAATTGAATAAAAAGCAGTTTTTTTTAAGTGCATAATTTCCATTTTAACCTCATGGTGGGGGCACAAAGGAAAGATGGCGAGGGCAAAATGGAAATAGATCATCATACGATTTTTTTTTTACCAGTAAATAACATTTAACATTTTCAGCTATTTCAATGCAATAAAATGTTAATGATTTACGACACAAATCACTAACGGGAAAGCTTTTTTAGTGTTAAAGCCTGTTCAGTTTTCATGAGCCCATTGTTGACATATGTTACACTGAAACTACATTTCTTTATGTTTACTGTTTGCATATGGCTCATTACAAATAAGGTACATCACAGTTTCTTCTGGAAGTGGATAAGGCCTATCCTCAGGCGGTTTTGGAAAAGTTATATGCATGTCTTTATTTGTTTTTTTTTCTTGTCTTCTTATGCTTGATAAAGCATTGAGCCGTGTCAATAAACATCTCTTCATAGTTTTAGCACTTTTTGTTTTTGTATAAGTTCATTCTTAAATAGGGAGCTTTTTAATATTTCTGACTTCTCGCAGTAGTGGCATATTTCGGACTATGTTGCGCTTTAGCTTTAGGGAGTGGCCGAATGTCATTTGGAGAAACACAGAATGCAGAATCAGAACACACAATGTTTGAAGCATCCGCAGACACAGTCTTCTGAGTAGACGAACTTGGTGAAACAATACAATCAAAAATAATATTTGCTTCATCAGGAGCCTCGGTATTAGCACCGAGATGTGTAATTGGAGACACACTGGAATTACCTGGATTATTGGCAGGATCCTCATTGAAAGTAATATCAGAGAAAACTGAAGGCTCACTAAGATAGTTAGAAGAAACAGTAAGCACTTTGTAAGAAGAACAGGTAGGTAAATTAATGGCTTCGAGTGAAGAACTGATAGATGTATCAGGTACCTCGTAAGAACTGAGAGAGCACATCCTTCACGACAACTGTCGGAGATGTCAGATGCGTGATTGGAAGTAATTGCCGAAACAGGAGTGTTGCTGGAATAACTTTGATTAAGGGCTGAGCTCTCATGGAAAACAACAGCATTGCAAGTTGTATCCTCTTTAAAAGAAACCGCCGGGCATCCAGATGCCAAGGATGGGTCTTCGGGAACAAAGCGAACTGTAGAAGGAGCAAAATCAACTTCTGAGAATACATAATCTATTGCAAGGCCATATCCCAGCCTTCTTGAAACCAGAAGTTGCAAAACTCGAAGTAGCACTCTTCTCGAAGGCTTTATTTACTAGCTGAGGTATATCATATGGTTGATTCTACGACATGGGTGATTCTTCTGGAAAGTGTCCAGAACCCTTTCAAATCCATCCTTGAATGACTTGAAAACTGTTACGTCTAAAGGCTGAAGCTTGCGTGTCGTATGGGGAGGCACCGACACCATTATGACACCCTTTTCACGAGCTAACTCAATAGATTGAAAATTTAACTGAGCTGTATGATTGTCAATAACTAAGAAGCAATGGTGCTCAATAGACGGCCGAACAGAGTCCACAAAAAATGTCAACCACTCGTTGAATATGCTTGCATTTATCCAGTCAGAGTCTATGCACCAGGCAATACTGCCAGTTGATCCACCATGTAACATTCTTTCTGGTACCCTTTTCTCTTACAAAATATGAAACATGGTGGCAGAAAATTGCCTCTGCATTGCAACAAGCGATAACTGTAGTAAGTTCCCCCTTTTCAGATATACTTATAAATCCAACTTGCTATTTGCACTTGGTGGAAATTACTTTTGGAGGTCTGCTTGAAGCTGTCATTACACCAGTTTCGTCCATGTTGTATACGTCCAGAGGTCACTTAACCAACCCATTTTGCTCATACACTAACGATAAATTTTCATAAAACCTATTAACCATATCATTGTTAAACAATGCACATCGAGCTATGCTTGTAGATTCTGGTGTTCTGAAGGACAACTCGGGATGACATTTCATAAATTCTTCAAGCTAAGCTCTTCCAGCTATTCCATTTTAAAGGGGTTAGGCATGCTGTTCTTGAGCGCCTATAAATATGCTAACTCTTGAAAGGAATGTCTGGTTAAGTCAAAAAAATTGTTCATCCAACTCTTTAGCATGCTTCACTATTTACGATTCCATAACAGAATAAAGTACCAGTTTGAAACGTCCTAGTACTTTTTCTGTTGATCTGGTCTGCAAATGCTTGTGTAAGGTACCAAGTGGAACTTGATATCGCCTTGAATCTTCTGCTAAGTTGTCCATTTAGCTTCTTCCACAGCATGCTGCATATCATCTTCAGACCAACTCCCTCGAATACTTTTCTTTTTGTAGTGATGCCCCATCTGAAATAGATCACGTGGAATAATAAAATTTGTTTGGATGCATTATTACCTAGTATTCTCACAGCTCATGACTCGGTAACTAATTATTCTTAAGTAAATTAAATCATAACAATTGATGGATTAATGTTTTGCCATGTAAGTTATTTTCATTTCATGTCACTAAGATAAAATCAGTTTATTTAATTACTAAATAGGTGATTGACTTTCTTTGCACTGATAGGCCTATTCGCATTTCTGCTAAAGTCAGCTATCTTATCAAAATTGTATAATGCTGTTAAATTAACCAGTCAGTGTATGGCATAAAATATATGTTATTCTGTATAACTGTATGCAAATCTGTATCCTACATATTCATAGTAAACTAGTTCAAAATCCCTTGTAACATTTGTTTATATACAGTATGGCAGCCTATATTATAGTTTTAATCATGCTAAGTTAATTTGAAATTGTAAATATCCAGCTTTGCATCAAAAAAATTATCTACTCCATATTCAATTAATAAAATGACATACACCACATATTCTAAACACAATATTTATATTTCCATTGTAAAAATATAAAAATATTTTTATTTTCACCACTAAAATCCCTTTGAGATCAGTATAAGCACTATATCACTAGTGTACTGCATTTGTTAAACAACCTCCTGTAATTCATGATCGGTGAAATAAGTTAATATTTATTTATTTATTATGTTATAGTTCGTGAAACGGAGGGCAAGATTGAAAGCTTTCCATGCTGCCCTCAGAGCAATATTTCCATTGTGTAAATTAATAGTACCATGAAATCTCAGTTTTTGACATGCCACGAATCGAATCTCTACTGACGATGTCAGTGTTGCCACTACAACATTTTGTTGTAACCTTCCCTACTGAAAATAGTTATCTCTATGGATGGCAGTAACATTAACAGTATCATCAGTTACAGGAAAAGAGAAATAATAATTTTCCATCTTGCCTTCCATTTCCATTCTGCCCCCCTTTCCACTAACATCACGAAATCTTGCTCTTGGTTATAATTTATTACAAGAAAAATTTAGAAAGACATCCCTTTTAAAAGTTATAGTATTACATTATTGAGTTTTTCCATCTTGCCTTCCATTTCCATTCTGCCCCCCTTTCCACTAACATCACGAAATCTTGCTCTTGGTTATAATTTATTACAAGAAAAATTTAGAAAGACATCCCTTTTAAAAGTTATAGTATTACATTATTGAGTTTTTCCATCTTGCCTTCCATTTCCATTCTGCCCCCCTTTCCACTAACATCACGAAATCTTGCTCTTGGTTATAATTTATTACAAGAAAAATTTAGAAAGACATCCCTTTTAAAAGTTATAGTATTACATTATTGAGTTTTAGTTGCACAATTTATTTTTTACACTGGCGGTGTATAAGTTCTTGTTCCAAGTAAATAAATAACACTGAGATTAACTTTACTTATAAACTGGCAGTTAAGAAATATTCCCCGTACAGCTATTTGACACCGGGTGAAAGCCAGTGGCGTGCCCCATCCGCGCCCGCCATACATTGGAAAAGTGCACGCTAGGTTCACTCTGAAACATCGAACTCGTGTCACTTGAAATTGTTTTGAATTGCCTTGCTGGGGCACCATGTTAAAGTCTGTTTTATGTTGGCCTATATTAGTAATGCACAGTGCTTGCGAACTTTTATTAAGGCCAGTGTGGCACTTTTAATACTGCAATTCGTACGGGCCTGAATGTGCCTTAGGTCATTTTGTGAGATTACACTCGAGTGAATTCGGTTCTCACCTGTCAAAGGCACATTTGTGGTGTCGACCAAATTTTTTTCTAGTCATGAATAACTTGTATAATGAATACTTTTATGGATATTGTAACCTTTATGATTCGTAGGGTAAATCATTACAACTGGTACCTGATTGCTACAGTAACTGATATACAGTATTTTCTACATGTATAATGTATATTCATGTTTGAGAACACATTTTTGTCAATGCGCTTTTTTGAAAGACTTTTAACAAATAAATAGGTGTTTAAAGGAATTTTGGCGTGCGCAGTTTCTAATTACTAGCTTTTAATATTCCGCCAGTTACTCTTAATATTAGTGAGTGTTTACCAATTGCACCTGTTGGTGCAACATAAAGACAGCCATCACATCATGTTGCAATACATACTCTCAGCCACTTTGCATTTGTTAACAATAGTTACTGAATAAATGGTGCTGGTGATAGACCATGAACAGTTCACATCACTGACCATAACTGCTGAAAGTTAGTAAATAATCAACTAATAAAACTGTTAGAAACCTGCTCTGATCCTGTCAACATACTAATAATCAGCATATCTTGGTGTTCCATCAGTAGTCACCTAGTTTACACAGCATGCAGAATCGCAAAATTTTCGCCAAAATCTATTTATTATAGCGAAATTGACTAATTTTCATAAATACACGAAATAACAATGAAAATAATATATTTCTCTACATAATCGATATATTAATATAATTGATTACTACACATTTGTACGATAAATATTGTGATAATTGTGATATGTATGGCAGTTTCCGAGATATGGCACATATGCTATATATATATATAGCAACGCCTGATATATATCTTAATTTTGCCTGATAAACTGTAAAAATGTAGCAGAAAAGAAAGATGCCCAAAATGTGTAGTAATGATGGTTGTGGCAGTATTTGACAGTAATACAGAATTTTCTCCCAATGGATTTTATATATTTTACAGTCGATAAAATACGTAGGCGTATGTGCAAATTTTTGCCATGTATGAATAGAATGGGCGAGAAAAGACACTTGTGTAAAGCACATCCAGGGTGGTGCTACTCATAAGAAATGTAAAGCTTTTAGCGATGGAAGCATAAAAAGTTCAGGGTGCATCGACATCTGGTGTAAAACGTCAAGTTTCTCTTATCTATATAGTTTCCCAGTCGAAAAATGTGAAAGTAGAAAGACAATAATTTGTTTTGTCTATCACCCTGGCTTCACGGAAGCTAACATTCCATTGGAAAAGTTGATCACCCGAAGTTACGGGAGAGGATGAATAAATACATTGCAGGAATTAAAACAGTTTGTATAAACCCTTATTTGGAATTACTCCTGGCTCAGTAACAATTTTTGTATTAGGCGACCTAACCCCTAAAATAGTTTTCATGTAAAAAACTACATTTTAATTAGCCTAAGCTGGGTCTAGGCCTACAAGATTTCCGACTGCCTATCAGACTTTTTCACTTTCATAGACCTGACAAATTAAATAGCTACTACTGAAAATAAATGTGTACAAATGTTTGCATTTTAACATACGGTTATTAATTTCAGTACTGTGCTTGGATTCTGTAACTCTACAACTTCTCGTCTCGATTTCGATCGAGTTCCATTTCGATCGGTTTGTGAGATAGTGATTCTGTAATTTGTTTTCAACTCTATCAAAATGGTACAAGTAATTTATATTGCTTTCTCTGATGACTGACACCATTGGATGCCACTAGGGAAAATAAAAGTGCAATATCTTCGCAACCAGTTGCTAAACAGAATTTAGTTTATTTAGCACTTATTTGTATGTAGACTGATATTTGTTTATCTATTTTTTTATGATGTGTAGTGTCTTGTGTGTGAGCCCTGGAGTGTTTTATGTGGGGAGAAGCCCCTCCGACTGGGAGGTACCTATGGGCTTAAATGAGTGATAGGGGGCGATGAGTGTGTGGGCTGCTGGGTGATGAAGTCTGATGATAGAGGGGGGCGTGCTTACCTTTGGACTTTGGGCACGCATGAAGGGGAGAAAAAGTGTGTAAGCTGATGAGTGGTGATGGGTGTGAGAGAGTCAGGGGGAGAAAAAGAGATGGGGCATCAAGGGGGGCGAAGAAAGTGGGTGATAGGGGGCAACAGTGCTATGTTAGCCTTGACTCTGGCCGTCGTCACCTGTCCGGGGGCTAGGCGGGGTCCTCGTCTTCCTCGGCGGTGGGTTTCAAGTGCTGCGTGGAAAGGAGAGGTCGGCGAGGATATGGGGTGAACGGCAGTGGGTTGGCGAGTTGTCAGATGAGAGGGTTTGTGAGACTGCGGGCACAGGATCGTTTGAATCGGTCGGTGTTGGTGGCGAGGATGGAGTGGAAGTGCAGGATGCGGGCAGTGGCGAGAACTTGGTCTCGGGTAATGGGCAGAGGGAGGCGGAGGATGAGGCGAAGCGAGCAGAAGAAGATGTGGGTGGGCGGGTGGATCATGTGGGTGGTGACATGGGACCAGGTGGGGCAGGCGCAGGTGAAAATGGGGATGACGAAGGTGCAGAAGACGGTGATGTGGGTGTCGGAAGAGGTGCCAGCTGAAGGGTGGAGAACAGGAGCGAGGTGAATCATGGCAGTGCGGGCTTTGGTGGTGATGGAGTCGAGTCGAGGTGAGGGATGAAGTTGAAATGGGAATCGAAAATGACACCGAAGTAGCGGGCTTGGGGTGATCAGGGGATGACAGAGGCAGAAAGGCAGGGTGGATGTTCATCGGTGGGGTGTGGGCGGGAGAAGAGGACGGCTTCTGATTTGGTGGGGTAGAACTCGATGCTGTGGGCATGGAGTTGGGATTGGATGGAGGTGAGGCCATGGCTGAGGCGGTCGCTGAGCATGTGCTCGTGGACGGCGGAAGATAGGAGGCAGGTGTCGTCGCCGTATTGGATCATGTGGGTGGCTGGAGGGACTTTGAGGTCTGCGATATGTAGTGAGAAGAGGAGGGGGCTCAGGATGTAGCCTTGTGGGATGCCGGCAGGAATGTGGCGGGGGTAGAGAGGGTGCCCTACGCCCGCACCCAGTAGGAGCGACCCTCCAGGTACAAGCAGAGGAGGAGGCAAGTGATGTGAGGCAGGATGTCCATGGAGGAAAGGCAGGTGATGAGCTGTTCGTGGGGGATGGAGTCGAAGGCCTTGGCCAGGTCGAGGAGCACCATGATCGTGTGTTGGTGCCAGCCGAAACCAGTCACCGCTACGCGTCCAACCAGGGCGATGGCGTGGGAGGTGGAATGGTGGGAGTGGAAGCCAAACTGGTGGTTGAGGAGGATATCGATGGCGGAAACAGCAAGCAGGATGCAGTTGTATACGACTTTCTCGGCCACTTTGGACAGGATGAAGAGAAAGGAGATGGGCCGATAGGAGGAAGGGAGGTCGGGGGGTTTGCCAGGTTTGGGGATCGGGACAACTATTGCGGACTTCCAGGAGGAAGGAAAGTGGCATTGGAGGAGGATGGCGTTGATGAGATGGGTGAGGAAGATGGTGGCTTTGCAGGGGTGGACGCAGAGAAGGGGGGGCTGGAGTGGAGTCGGCGGCAGGAGCGGCAGAAAGGTGAAGTGGGAGAGAATGATGAAGATTTCTCGAGGAGTGGCGAGGTGGAAAGAAGGGCGATTGGGTAGAAGGGGGAGGGTGACTTGGTCGGTGAGGGTGGGGGACATCTTCGTCCTCAGAAGAGTCCAAGGAGAGGGAGAGAAGAGGGACAGAGGAGAAAGTGGTATGCAGGTACGCCGAGATGGCCTCGGATTTCTCCTCGGCCGACTCGGCAGAGGAAGGAAGGTTGATGAGGGGGGAATGGTGGTGGGGGTGAATTTTTAGCAATGGATGTGGGTCCAGAGGGAGCTATTGGAATGGCTGAGGGATTGGGGGCGCAAAGTCTCCTGGTCAGCCTTTCACCTCCGGACCAACCGGCGGCACCAGCCCCGCAGGAGGAGGTACGAGCTCCTATCCTGTGGGAGGCGGGATGCCTGCCAGCAGCCGCGGAAGTGGTTCCGTAGGGACAGTGCGTGTTGGATGTGGTTAGGGTGGGGAGGGGAGGGGGCCAGAGGTAGAGCGGTAAAAAAGAATGTGGGCATTGGTGGCAGTGGTGATGGCATCGGAAAGGAGGATGGTGTTGTGGTTGATGTCTTTGGGGGTGGAGAAAGGGGCAGTGAGGTCGAGGGATTCGCGGAGGGAGGTTTGGTAAATGTACCAGTTGACGGAGTGGAAATTGAAACGAGGGAAAATACGGAGTGAGTGAGGGCAGTAGTGAATGAGGCCAAGAACAGGGGAGTGATCGGATGAGCTGGCAGCAATGGAGTGAACATTGGCGATGATGGGACGATGGGGAGAGATGGTGAAGTCGAGGGTGGAAGGGCGGTGGTTGCGATGGGTGGGGTGGTACGTGGGAGTAGGAGGGGCGTGATTTGGAGTGTGGAGTGGCGAAGGAGTTGTCGGAGGGAGATTCCCTGGTAATTGGTGGAGGGGCAACCCCAGGATGGGTGGGATGCGATTAAATCCCCGGCAAGAACGACGTGTACGTTGATCCTGCCGAGGGCCCCGATGGTGTCAGTATGGAAGGGGAAGTTGGGTGGGAGGTAAAGGGAGACAAGGATGATGGGGTAGGGGTGGCCTTGCAGACGCACAGCGACCGCCTCAGCCGCAGGTGAGGTAGGGATGGTTCGGCGATGGTGAGAGATGGTGGATTTCAGGAGAAGGGCCACCCCACCCCAGTAACTGCCACTGTCATAGCAGTGGATGGTGTACCCAGGATTGTGGAGGGAGAGGGCATGGGTGAGCCAGGTTTCGTTAAGGAACAGGACATCGGGCTGGTGACTATGGAGGAGGGAATGAAGGTCGGGGAGTTTGGGGAGAAGGGAACATGTATTCCAGAGTAGGAACTTAAGAGGGGAAGGGGTCCATCGAAAAACTGGAGGAAGACATTCAGGAGGATGTCCAATTTTTCGGTAGGGGAGCGGGTATGGGAAAGGGCAGTGATTGTGAATCGTATGAGGGGGAGGTATTGGCGTAGAAGGCGATGATTTCGTGGAGTGAGTCGGCGAGGGAGGAAACAGGTGCTTCGGCATCAGGGTGGGTGGCGAGTGGAAGGAGGTGAGCAGGAACTGGGGCTTGGAAGGCGAGGGGTGGCACCAGGGCGGGAGCAGGAGTGGTAGGGGCTTGGGCGTGGGCCTGGGCGGATGTGGTTGGGGCATGAGGGATCTGTGGCTTTGTGAGGACCGTCGCACAGGCAGCACTTGGGTGTGGCATCCCTGGTGATGCAGTCGCAGGACCAGTGTTCCCCGAAGCAGCAGAAGCAGGTGAGGCGGCGGGTGCAGCGTAGAGACGAATGGCCGAGGCCTTGGCAATGATAGGACTGGGGGATGCGGTTGGAGCCGTGGTATGGTTCAATGGTGATGACCCAGCAGCCGAGTGAGCGAAGTGGGTAGAAGAGGGAAGCCTCCCCTACTCGGATGGTGGTGATGAGAAAAGAAGCAGTGGCGGTGGTGTCGGATGATCGGAGTCGGGTGATAGAAGAAACAGGCAGTTTCAGGGCAGTTAGTTCTGACTTTACTTCCTCTGGTGAGGGGGTGAGGGGGAGGCATTTGATGACTATGCGGTCCTGTTTCTCATCAGGATGGTGTGATGTGTATGTTGAAAAGCCAAGGGAGTGTAGATGGTTGAAAAGGAATTCATGATCGTGAGCGTTGGAAATGTAGTGTTCCAGATCCATAAATACATCCTGATAACAGAAATGTGTGAATATGCTGCCCAATACAAATTGAAATCTTTAAATCTTTTTCAAATACAGGTCCTATAACCATCCGTTATGTTGAAAACGACTAACATTTTACAAGTTACAGAATTGCATTTTTTATTTCAATTGAAATTAAAGATGATCTCGATCGAAACAAGGTGAATGATAGTTACAGAATCCCAGTGCTGATATGTAATTTATTTTTGTAAAACTTTTGTCTGAAAAATGGTTAGAATCTACTGAAGGGAAGGAATTATAATTGCTGACATATGCTCCACGTCTTTGTCACAAGCCTATGTTTTATGTTCAAAGAAATATTTGGATATAAATTTAAAAAAAAAATTGCAGTAAGCCTATGGGTGAAACACAGAGATGACAACAAATGCAATACTTTACCTGCTGATTGATGGGTGCCAGCGGTGGTTCCTACGCACTGCACTTTGAGACTCAGAGTGATCAAAGGGATCCTGTGGGTTCTGTGTGATCGTCTCACCTGTGTGTACTCACTGAACAACTTTACACTTTACATAACACTTAATAAACATTGACTGGCATGGGTCTCTGCTGCTTCCAAAAGAACGTTCACATTTCACACTGGGGATGTATGGATTTATTAACCAATCTGCAGCCGGTGCCAGAATTAAATACCTACCATGTTACCTCTCGAGCGTTTCTAGCCACTTCCGGTTGGCAGTCCCCAAGCACATCCTCAACTTAAACATCTCCTACAGAATGATCCTCTGTGTTGTATGAAAACACAGCCCCTACAGAGTAAGGAGCCTACAGCCACTGGGGCGGATTGCACAAATTACTCCAGGGCAGGACATGGAGTATGAAATAGACACTATGTACTCCTCTGCCTACTCATCGAGACTCATCTCCAAACCACGTGTTGGGTGGCGATAGACAAACACATAGAGGACTAGTGCGAAACAATGATGTCGTACAGGTACACAAAATAGAAAATGGCAAAGGTAGGGCACGGCATGAGATTGATGATAAACACACACTGGGTGTGAACTCACTCGTATATGGTATGGATGTCGCCAGTTAGGGATCGTGGCAGACCATGTGATGAAGAACTAACTGTGGTTAAAACATAAAAATACATGGAACCCTTGTTGGAAATTACATAAAACCCTGAGATAAATTATGATGCACAAGATGAGAATATAATTAGCCCTTATACTGTGGTGATTGCATGGATATGGGCAGGGTAGTATCTGATCACATGGCCAAGAACTATGTGGCCATAAACATGATAACATTATAAATCCATTAAACAATTACAGAGTGAGATTGCCCTTAATATCATACATTACAATAAAGCATACATTACCAAGAAAAGCCCTTTAAAAGTGGTGCCTGCCTCGTGGCCTCTGTGGTACAGCACTCTCCTCTCTTGTTTACATCTTCCAAAAGCCTTAACAGATGAAAATTATTAAGTTAAGAAGATAGCAATATCTGTGTTGTCTGGCACAACAAACACAAGACAAAGGTTAACCAGTATGCTGAATGAAACTATTGAAACCTACATCAGTGCAAAAAAAGTTAAGTGTGTACATGACAGTCTCTTACCTCACCAGCACTCCTAGTACGACTGCCCCTAGGCGGGGCTCGCGGCTACAGATCATCACTGCCTATGGGGTCACAAAGGCGAAAGTCGCTATGCATGCTGAGTAAACATTAATATAGGAAATTTGCATGACACCAAAAGTAATATTAGACATTTTTAAGTACAGAATTTAAATTTAAATTCTCTGTTGAAACTGTAATTGTCTTTTGAAGGTGTTCTGGCATGAAATCATTCTCTTATCTTCAGCACCAAGCACACATTGAATTTCAAATACAGTCATTGGCTAATTGTGGCTGGCCCTTGGTGGTCATCAACATAATGAAAAAATAATGCTAAAGATAATTATAAATATTAAATAACAACACAGCATAAAATATGGAACTGATGACTGCAGTGGCATTTACTTCAAGCTGAATTACCCTTATTTATGTTTGTTCAAAAATGTTTATTTTCATGTATTATAACCGAACAATGTAGTTGCATGCAGTTTTTCAGGCACGATTACAGTGCTTATTATTTGTCTAATAGCTATAAATACATACATGAAGTGATATTGTTTTTAGTATTTTGAATACCAGTGTTTCCCACACAACTGTTTTAAAATTAATTTCAAACATGCAACTTTTGTTTTTACAAAATAACAAAAAGAGTAGTCTGTGGGTAGGTCCAGGACAATCCATATGTTGCCCTATAATACTCGATTTTTCCTCAAATATTATGCTTTTTGCCTCCAAAATAAAAATTACACAAAAAATCATGAACGAATACTGATTGTAATATTTTTAGCAAAAATTTAGCAAAATCAACAGAACACACATAAATGTAAGTAGATTTAGACCAAAAAATGAAAGTTAAATAAAGCAAACAAATAAGGTAATTTAGTCCAAAATTATGCAAATTAAGCTAAAATCAAATGGAATATTATGTCATTATTATTTATGGGTTATATTCGACACTTTACGAATTTTTTTAAAAACTCCTATATGTTCAAGTTCGTCACCAATTTCCCGAAGTTCATCTTCATCACAAACACTTTCTAAAGTCACTAAATGTAATTTTTGTAAATTTCGATAGAATTTGAAATCTATACTTCGTAGTTTGGGAGACTTCATATTTATAGTATATGCTGGAAAAGTTGATTTGGAACCTCCTTTTAAAATGTTAGTCAAACTGCATGGTAAACCAACTCAAGCCATTATTATTTAGAGAGAAAAATTTTATTTAGGTTTAACAAAAAAAATTTTATTCTATTAATCAATTTAACTTAAAGTCTAAAAATTTCTATAAATTATGGAAACATTTGTTTGTTTCCATAAAGTTGTTTACATCCTATGTTTTTTATTTAAAAAAATATATATATATCTTCAGTAATATTTTCTTTCAAATATTCATAAGTTATACTCCTTTGACTAATTGGAACATTACAAATTGTTCCTGCTTCAACAGCTTGGTTAAAATCTACACTAATTTTTAGGTTTGTTTTTCCTTAACAACAGTTGTTTTTCTATATAAACAATCAATAACAAATAAATGCCTTCGCCCCCAAAATGAATAATAATTGATACCACCTTGAGGGTTTATAGTGGATGTATAATATACTTCATGATTTCTATATAGAATATCTAATTTTGATTTTGAATAATAAAATCATTATAAGCAAGAAACACTTTATCACAAAGACCATTTTCAATATCTAGATTCGAATTTTCTCTAGGAAAGCTCTCATTTCTTCCATTCTTAACATAAATATTTCTTACATTACAGTAATCAAACATAGAAGCATGTACATACTGTTCATAGCGATTTTTTCTATTAGCTTGAAAGCCTACGATTACAAAATCAGTCATATCAAATTGCAAATTATTCAAATGATCTCTTATATCAAAATTAAAAACAGGTGTTCCAGCAGGAACTTTTTTTATAAAAAGTTGTCAATAATTAAAACTAATAGGTATTGTTGGATGTTGGTATATATATATTTTTAATTGCAATGGCTGTGTTGGATTTGTATTCAACAATTGACCACATAATTTTAAATTTTTTAATAACGATTTTACCGGATCAGCATAACTTTTATGAACTGCACCATCTGTGTTCTTAGTTTCCTAAACTTATGAACAATTGTTATCAGACAAATTTATAATAAAAGTAATTTTATAACAACCTTTCCAGTAAATTTCATTGTTATCTCGAATAAAACCCAACAGATACCTCTGTGGATAGGTTATTTAATTTGTTTTATCACAGTGAACAGATTTTACATTATATTAATTATCGACACCAGTAAATTCAAAATAATTTTGCTCACTTGGCGATCATAACAAATGATTCATCATTGTTGATGTTATACCTGGGTCACCAACAGCCTCAATAATATGTCCCTGTTTTGAGATAACTATTCTAGAAAACTGAAAAGGAAAAAAGTTAACACAAACATCAACATTATCAATTTTTGAGTATTTTGCCTCATTTCACACTTTATATCATTTTCGTAAGCGATATTGTTCATAAATATAAGTGTCATTTGGAAAATAAAAGGTATCATCTATAAGAATATCAAATTCAATTCTATTATTGTAAACATTTAAACTACCCCTAGTTTGATCAGTTGAGGAAAAGTTTATCTTTCAAAACTCTCGATACTTTTATAACTCATTTATTAAAAAAATTATTATATAGATGAAAGATTCATCAAAGGCATTTTATAGAGTTAAATTACTCATTGAGAAATACAAAAATTATAAAAAGAATCATAAGCATATTATGAAAAAAATATGAAGACAGATCTGCCATTAATACATGAAATATTCGTAAAAAAAATAGAACAAGTGAAGAAAATAAAAATTTAATCACAACACTAGTACCAGTTGTAGCAAATATTTCAGATTATCCACAAACCCTAGAAGAAACATCATTTGAAAGAGTATTATTCTCTAAATCTCCTAATTTGGAAGAACAATGGGAATTGTACCATTGAAAAATATGGCACATCCTGATTCTACTATAAATATCAGAAAATAAATTGCACAAAGAATAAACTTTATTGATATTCAATATGGATTACGTGCAGTACAACACTTTTACATATGTGATATGCAAGTAAATGTAAATGTTAATAAAATAACTATTAAAAATACAGAATAAGAATTAACGGAAGGGCTTTCTAATTTGTCAACAAAAGAAAAATAAGAGGATCTGGAGAATAATTTCACTGATACTGACTATGAAAACTACACGAAAATTGTTTTAGATGTCAATGCTGCATTCCAAGAATATAGCCCAAAAAAGAAAATAAACTCGAATAGAAATTGGAAATACAAAAATTTAATTAAACCAATATTTATGATAACTATATAAAAGAATAAAGCTCAAGAACAGGGTCAAACACACCAGAAATAATTATTTCTCCAAGAACTCCTAGATCTGGAGAAAGTATTTAAAAAATATATTAATTTACTGTAAGAATATGTATGGATGGATTATGTTAGAAAATTGGTTGATAGAATATTAGTTATTCATTCGGAATAAAATGCTGGAAATAACAATTATTACAATGAAAAAGTAAGCATAATGAATATGTTGAACAATAAATTTTCTGATTTCGTTATTAATGATCCAAAGGAATTCCTTATCTTATAAGAGTTTTAAATGTAATTCTGCATTCATTTTGGAATTATGAACATCATGGAAAAGGTATAATAAATTGACTGTTAAATAATTTAAATCTACCCTAAATGCATTTGCCTGGTTATAATTTTTGTGGTCCATTTTCAAACTAGATGAAATGATAGAAAAAGGAGATACAGGAATAAATAAATTAGATAAATCATGTAAATATCATGATATTGCTTGTAGAGTTCATTCTGATTTAGAATATAGTCATGTGACTGACAAAATTTTACAGAAAGAAGCTAAGGAGAGTATGTTAGATAAATACTCCAATCAGTGAAAAAATTGCTTCTGTGCCTGTTACTTCAACTATGTTTACGAATAGAAAATTAGGATGGGGCATCAAAATTGGTTAACGATTATATATATTTTTTACTCATAAATGAAGATAACAAATATTACTTTTGATATACAAATTTATCTGCTTAGATATTTTGGTATAGATACATTTTTAACAAAAGATCAAATTGAGAAAAAAAATAAAAAATAAAAGAAGTAAAAGGTTTTTAATTAAATTACCCAAAACTAATAATTTAAAATAATATTAAAAGAAAAATCTGGAAGTGGTTTACATCACCGGAGATTAACATATTTAATTCTAGTTTTAGCTGCACTTTGTGCTTAAGCTGGTGGAACTAGCTCAATTTACAATTCTGTTGAACAAACTGGAAAAAATATAAAAGAATAAGAATAATAACAGAGACATAACTTAGCAATAGAAAATGAATCAGGAAGTGGTTTAGTTGCAAAAAGGGGTAGACCTGGAAAATTTATTATATCCCCAGTTTCTAATATCGATATTGAAAGATATATACAAATATTAAATATTAAATTTTTAGAAATGTTTATATGATTGATGAATTACCAAAAGGTATGCACAAATATGAATATGCTGTGGTTAATTTCGACATTTCAACAAATCTTGGTACTCATTGGGTATGTTATTTTAAAGAAAATAATGATGTTTACTATTATGATTCATTTGGAGGTAATATTCCTACTAATTTAACTAATTGCTCCAAAAAGAAAAATGTTTATTGCAGTGACAATAGAATTCAGGATTTTAATTCAGTTATCTGTAGACATTTATGTTTAATTGTATTACGCCTTCTTTCAGGAGGTTTTAATTTTCATCATATAATTTCTTTGTTATTAAATGACAGATATATTTGGGAAACCATTAATCGAAATTTGAAATAAAAACTCTGACAATGATGTAAATGAATTAATAACATATATAGATTCAAAATATAGTATTACTGTTTCTGCTAGACAAGATCAAATTAGTAAAGTTGACGATATTGTCTGCATTAGCAAAAATAAACGAACTTTTGAAAAGGGTTATACAACTAACTAGCGACCCACCCCGGCTTCGCACGGGTCCAATTAAGATAAAAAAAACTGCTTAACCCGGCATTAATTAGGTTGGGTAAACTCTCCTAAAGCATTAAAAAAGCACATTATAATTTAATAATTAATTAAATAATTTATAATTTAAAGTTTTTTTGCTATTTTTATTTGATATTTTTTTACTTTTTTATAATTTTTCATATTAATATACATATAACAATGCAATTTATCTGAGATAGAAGTATTTAATATGTTATTGGCTAAGACAGTATCTGTAGACAATGTTTGAAGTCCTGTTATTGTTTGGTAGCAAAATGTACTGTTTCTCGGGACTTCCAACTCGTGATAAACCAACATATAGTTGGCGATGGGAAAAATACTCTTTTCGTAGGTCGATTCCAACCAAAGAGAAAGTTTGACCCTGGGACTTATTAATAGTAATCGCGAACGATGTTTTAACGGGAAATTGCAACTGTTTGAAAGATATTGGCAAATCCGCGGGTATCATGGGAATCCTCGGGATGTTTTCCAGCTGGCCGGTTGCTGGATCGGTGAGAATGGTCGCGACAATCAAATTTTCTTTCAAGTCTTTAATGAGCAATCTTGTGCCATTACACATGTTAGGAGGGCTTATATTCCTTAGAAGCATGATAGGAGTGCCGACTTTTAATGATAGTTCGTGAGGTGGCAAGCCAGAAGGATTAAGCAAATTTAGAAAATCTTGAGGAAAGTGGACGACATTGTCAACATTGGTGACTGTCAATCGACTTATAGGTTTTGACTTGGCTGGGAACTCTCTGTATAATGAGATTGTTGATTTCATTGACAGTGTCGTTCCTAGGCGATACTATTGCCCTGGAACACAACCAGTGAAAGTCTCTTTCTAGTAAATTTTCGAGACCTGGATATACTGCTTCTATAAGATGCTGCAGACTGTGGACTATCTGACCTAATGTCTCATTTAAAATGATTTCAGCAGAATTAGTGCCCAAATTTAGAGAAGGAACAACACCTTCTCCAAGTCTGAGCAATTGTTGTGGGAAATCTTTATGCGTGCCTCCACGAAGATAGGCTCTCATATTCGTTCACAAATTTAGGTTTTGAATAGAACTCCATAAGGGAGATGATTTAAGACATGCTGTGATGATATCTGCACACGTCCCTTTTGTAACTACAGGGAGTATCTGCCAAAAGTCCCCAGCAAACAAAAAATTGTAACTCCCCCCATAATGGCAGTAGAGCTTCTAAGGTTAACGCCGTACGCAGCAAACAGCACATTTTATTTTCCGAATCTGTCCATCCTGCAAAGCTCAAGTACATTATTTTGTTCTATCATCAATAGTTTTCGCAGCGCACGCAATGTAAGGAATTTTATAGGACATTTATTTACACTTTGGGTTACATTATTGGAGTTTTAGTAGGGCTCCCTATTGATTTTTAAAATAAAATATAGCCTATGACACTCAGTGATAAAGTAGCATTCTACTGGTGAAAGAATTTTTAAAATTGGATGAGTAGCTTCGAAGATTACCTCCTACATCCAAACACACAAAGTTACAAACACTACCTCTTTATAATATTAGTATAGATAGTATAGATTGGACAACAGAATTATTTTCCATTTTCGAGATTTTAAATTATGACATACCAACTTACAAACTGAAAGATATCATAGGAGAAGAAATAAAAGGTAGTTTTTATGAATACAAAATCATGGAAACTAACTATCCTGATGAATATTTGGTTGAAAAAGTTTTAAAAACCAAATGTGGTAAAAATTTACATAAAATGGTTAGGATTTGATAATTCACACAACTCTTGGATTAATAAAACAAATGTTTTGAGAATTTTAGATAACATACGAAACAAACTCAAGATTAATTATATGTTATTATAATTTCTGTACTGTAATAAGTAACTAATTTTTTACCATCTTTCCAATCCAATAATTGTTTTGTGTCCTTCCAAGATTTTGAACTATTTGTGTTGCCTAATTCAAATCATCCTAATAAATCTTTATGCTAGATTTTTAATTTGTTTTCAGCAATGAGGTCACCGAATACTTAAAAATAGATATGTTTGCAGATTAGATAATGATTCATCGTCATCATCATTACTTAAAGGCACTGGTTCTGGAATAGCCAGTTCTATAGAATATATCTCTGCTAGATAATTTTTGGTTACACTATTGATACAGTCAAAAGGTACATTTATGTTTTTAATTGTTATTTCTACAATTTCAAGTAAATAAGTACAATGTAAAACAAATATCTCTTTATTCTTTTTATCGTAATAATCATCGAATAGCTCATGAATGTACTTTTCTGTTTTGGTTATATCAGAAACTTTCTTATAAAAACAAGTATAAAAATTATCTTGTTCATTATGAGAAGAATTGAAATTTGCATTTCTGGCTATTAAGTAATCTGTTTTACAAACTTTAAAATTGTTAACAAAAGCATATATATCAGATGTTGCAATGTATATATAACCATTATTTGTTTTTTGCTTGACTTGGTCTATAAAGTTTCTCATATCCATGATAAAATGCTCTACTTTTTTATTTCTATAGCAAGTTGTTCAGATTTATGTTCTATAATTTTTATCTGCTGGTCTTTTAGCTCAATGATTTTTTTTTGTAATTTATAAGAGTCATATTTTCTACTTGAATGAAGAAACTCTTTAGTAGCCCATTTTTTAAATGATTTAGCTTCTTCTTTTTAGAGGATAAATGTAAATATAAACCAGATTCTTTAATGAATATGGAACAATGTATATTTCTTACCGATGGCCCCTAATTGGGGTGGTTCAAACTTACTAAGGTAATTTGGTCTTCACCATCAATATTTTTAAAAGCTTTTTTCTGTTCTTGAATAGTCTAATATAATACACAAATATTTTCCTCTAAACCAAGGTTCATTATTCTTGTCTAGCACAAGTCATCTTATTATTAAAAATTAAATTATTTAAATCAAATAGTGAAGTCAATTTATTATATTCTAGTTTTAAGTTTTCTAGTTATTTGTCTAGTGATTCGGCCATCTTGTAAGTAGGAAAATATGTTTATTTATATATTATTTTTAATAAGGAAATGAAAAATTAAATTAAAATAAAATTAAAGAATATAGGCCAAATTCATTGTTATATATTATATGTGGATGCATATTTCCGATTTTCATAAGTTTTTTAATATCTTTCAATTTTTCAGCATGTATGGTAGTACTCTCTGAAATATCAACCAATCATTAATAGCCTTCTAGAAAATGTAATAATTAACAAAAGAATATAAACCAGATTTAATAACAAAAATAGTAATAATTTGTTATTTTCAAGTAGCACAATTATGGTACTACCCCAAATATTCAACTGATTAAACTGTTTTACATTAGTTTTATGAAAACTGGCTATCAAACCTTAAATAGCTAAATTTTATAAATCATTAACAATATATTTCATTGTATTTATAATTTCGTTGTAATATTCTCACTTTATACCAAGCAAGGAAATGTTACTTTTGTCAAGTGTAGTCAATTTCTTTGTAAATTCATTATATTTGGTGAAAGTTTCATTGGTAAAGAAATACAGTAACATATTTATGTATCTAAAAGCCGACTATCATATTTGGCAAATGAGTAAATATATTGCTAATTAGGCCATCCTCTTTTATTTGGTAATGACGTTCATCTATTTCAGCATAGTATGGCTTAAATTAGAAGATAAAAATTTTCCCAGATATAAATTAAAAACATTTATTTTATATTCATCACATAATCCAAGAGAAGAACATCCCTTCGGATATCCATTAATTGGATGATAACTTAGATAAACAACCATATAAATTTTATCATTAACAAACAGATTTAACTCACCCAAAGCTCATTGGTATATAAAAAAAATATTGAAATCTCTTGGTAAAAACTTTAAAATTTCTGGTTTCAAAATTGGCTTATCATTTTCTCATCATTCAAGCTTTTTATCAAAATGTTTTATTGTAAAAAAATTCGAATCACCATCAATTATTAAAAATGTTTTTGTGTATTTGTTTTTACACTAATCAATTGGTTTATCATTAAAATTATTTTGTGTGGATGGGGCATAAATGTTTTGTATGTTCTGAATGTCAGCTGGTTGCAAATAAAAACAAATCATTATTAAGAATTGGATATATTATTGCATTTTTGTCATTAGTATGTTGTAAACCCAATGCATAGCCAATTTTGTGGATTAAAACTGCTAGTAAATAAACTTTATTTTCAGGAGAGTTTCTCCCTCCATCATTCCAATGTTCTTGATCATTCCAATGTTCTTGTTTATTTATATAAATTTCAACAATACTATTTTGTTGATTTGGAAAACATGCATGAGCCAGTGCACTACCATGTCCATATAATCTAGTCTAACAAACCCCATGTAATCTCTGATTATTATGTTGGTTTTGTTTCTATGATATAAGCATGCCTGGAGAGTGCATATGGTAAACAAACTTCAAATTTGTGTGTTTTTGCCTAATGTTAAGAGGCTCTTCAGTTAACATTTTGATTGAATTATTTGCATATGCAAAAGGCCATTTTAAGGCATTTTTGTTCAATTTTGTGGTTAATGAAGGGTCAACAAGTATTTCATCCTTAACCCCACATCTTGGTTTATTGTTATAATAATTGTTTCCTCATTGAGTTTACTATCAATTGAAGAAATGTTATGATATTTTTGAAATATTATTACAGAATATTCAAACTTTTCAGCATCAATACTTGAAAGTGAATTAACACATTCTATTCAATTCTCTTTATTGGGCAGTGCAAAATTTATATTTGTGATAGCAAGAATGATTATATAAGTCTTCCTTTATATACAAAAAACATTTAACAGGTTGTAACAAGGCTAATCATTTCGAATGTAAAATTGTTTAACATACATAGTTTAATGTTCATAAAATGCATTCAACTTTCCTTTATTGTTCGTTCAATGGACATTTTACCTATGGTGAGCTTTATTTTTAAAATTTAAAATAGTTTTATGGGCTGTTGCACCACGCCAGGGACCTCCCAGATTTACAGGTTGTTACGCCATGCCAGTCACCTGTTACATAATTTTTCTGACCTTGATATTGACACCAGCAAAACTCCAATTGGAGATACCCAATCACCTCTGTTTATGTTATCACCACCATTTATGTTTTAAGTGGAGAGGTTATTGGGTTTTTATCACTTTTTATTTTTAATTTTTTTATTTACTAGTACTACCCTTCCCATATGATGTAGGCACCTTACATCACATGGGAATACTCCAGCTATACATATATTATATTACATTTGTATTATAGAGTATTTTTTGCTTGTGCTTGAGGTTGTAGCAATTAGTGGCATCTACTGATCGTATTTTTATATATACACAAGCAAGGTTTTTTCAACTCAAATTTGGACCGACTTGGCTGATAATTTAATAGCGAGGGTGCCTACATGCCATTCAGTTACCCTCATGGACTGTGGTTCGAACTCACGACCCATAAGCTTGAAGTCGAATGCCTTGTCAACTGAGCCATGTTGAAGAGACAAATGAGGCAGTGATTATAAAACATCATGCAGCAAGCTGCTGCAAGTTGAAAGCTACAAGTGACGAGTCCCTCAGTAAGTGTGTCACAGCTGCTATGCTATGTCACCAAACTGAGTTATTCTTGCCAACTGTTCGATGTATTGAATCTAGAGAGTAGCTTGCTACATCTAGATTGAAAAGAGAGGCCATGTTTTTTTATCTTCACTCTTTGTACACATTTGGCTTTTTTCTGTTGCCTATAAAGGCCAGTAGAGTAATGAAAAATTTCTGCTGTGACAACTAGATGGCAGTACAGTAAGGAAAGCTTTCTTCTCTCACAACTAGATCGCAGCATGTTTCTCAAAGCAGATAAACATAATTCTTGCATAATAAGTACAACTTTCAGTTACACTTCTTATTGAGATGAAGTTATTTCACAACAGTCTTTGATCTTATTACAATAGTTAACTTCCCTCATTTTTCTACTCATATCTAAAGTGATAAAACCATAGTCTATGTCCCAACATTTTGAACAAATCTCTTTAAATTTCTCATTTGTCAAATCTCCACCAACAAAATTGTTATGTGTGTGTTTCGAGTATGTTTCATCTTGTCTAAATATACACAAAAATGTTGCACTATCTCTTACTAATTGTTTAGGTACTTTTGAATAAGCCTTCCTATAGTAAAGTACTTGTGGATAGCAACTCAATTCTCTAAAATGACATCATCGAAAATAACTAGAGAATTATTTTCACTTTGGTTTAGTGGAATCATTTTGTCATTGTTATTGAAATAATAAGCCATCTTATCATTAAATTGTTGGATGTCATATCCAAGTCATTTTGTAACTAAATATATTTGCAATTTATTAAAATTTAATCATCCTATCTTAAAAATAAAATTAATCCTCCAGTTGGTTTTTCCGCCATAACTGGGCCCAATGATAATTGATCTCATATTGTCAGTCAAAAGTTCACCATTATTTTGATTTTTAGCATTTTCCTCAGGAATTAAAACACCAACACCTCAGTCGACTTTTTCATTTACAACACATTTTTTATTAAATTGATAATAAAGTATTTAAGTTAACAAATAATAGTTCCATCCTAAAGAAAAAACTTCATTATGATATTTTTCATAAAGATAATTTTATAGTATTGATTAGTTTTTGCACAAAATTTGTGACAACCAATAATACTACAGCATTGATTGAAACAATAAAGTTATAAATATACCTAGAGGAATATACAATATTGAATCATTTAAAGAAACTTTGAATTCGATGCAACCATTTTCAACAAACAACATTGACTTAACGGCAGATAATGTGAAAACCAGAATATCTATTGATTCGAGGTTTGATATTAAGTTTGACGATCGGATACCTGATATGCTTGGTTTTGAAATAGATATGCTTATTGAAAAAGACAAAGTTGTTATGGGCAGTAAATTGCCTAATTTTGATCCATCTAAAACAACGATTAAAATGTAATTAGTGTAATTTCAGTGGTTGGTACGCTGACCGCTGAATTATTTATCAAACCATAAAATGTATATGTATATAATATAGAATATAAAAATAATAGTATATTTGTTTAATATCCCCATGGTAATGTATCTATAATATCATCTTTTGCATTCAAAATCATGCATTTGTCATAGTTAAAATTAAATTATTTTGCCATAAACATATTCACCTAATTTTTTTGTTTTCTTATCTCTTGTAATCGTATTGTTTTTTATTGCAACATTTTTCTTAGTTTGTCGTACAAATTCACCCATTGATTCCATGTTTGATTGTAAAGCATTTTCGTGATTTAGAGTGAATCCTTTATGTTTTGTAACTCATTTTCCCAATAAAGTTTCATAACCATAGCTTTCTGAACCAGTACTTATTCATTCGACACCATAATAATTTTTTCCAAATTCCTCTGTCCATTCGCCAAGCATACAACCTGTTTTAACAGTATTTTTACCATCATCAATGTAAACCACACTGTCTATCAGAACATACTACTTTATCACCTAATCTATCTAACCTTTCATAAAAACATAATCTAGCATTTGAAGTGGTAAATGTTGCTATACATATATTTGTTGCTGTACTATCATTTACATAATTATCATTGTATTTACGACACTTAAATTATTTTTTTATTGATGTAAACAACATTATTACTTCAAATCGTTCATTTAATAACAATTCGTACCAATGAGTCGGATCAGTAATATATTCTGTTTGTGTCAAATTTTGTCTTTGTCTAAATTTTCCCCAGAATGAATTTAAATGAAATTTTTGCAACAGCATGTTTTCCTGGATGTTGTTCAATATTTTCAATGTTTAAATCGATATTTTGTTCTTTTTTAATAACTTGAATACATTCTTCTTTTGATTTATAATCATCTTCCCAAGGGCTAGTTTCCAATTTTATTTTTGTAAATGATATAATATAATTTTTGAACATATTACTGCTTCTTCGTTTAAAATGAAAAAACTTCATGCATTTTAAGTAATTTGTAGCCTTTCTCAGTAGATTTATTTAGTTCCAATGTAGTCCAAGTACCATTTATTGCTCTTTCTTCTTCACTATGTTTACATTCTCAATTTTTCTCTACAACACATTTTGAACATAAAGTAAACAATAGTTTTTTTTGCTTAATTGGAATTACTGGATGATATAAATTTCTAGGTGGTAAAACTTCATATTTGATAATCGTTGTAATTTTAGGGTTTAATATTTTAATTGGATGACCAACTGCGTAATAATCATAAAATATCAATGTCTGATATAAACTACACGTATCTATATATCTCAACTTTTTCCCTGAAACTTTTCATTTTGAAGCATTGGTTCTTCCACCAAAAAATGCATCTCTAGGTTGTAATTGTTATATCACATTTTTAATTTTTTCTAAATTACTTTTATAGAAAAAAGATTTTTTCCCACTTGCAAGCCGAAATTTACCTTACTTTTTGTCTTAAAATTGTCATTCGATTGTTTGTTTTGGTAAACAAATCATCCATACCTGCATAGTTACAATTATTTATTATGTCTGGCGAATAACAATCGGGACAACCTTGCCAAAAACCACAATGATATTGATATGTTATTTTATTTTATTTTTTAGTCATAACCATCAATTTTTGCTCCACAAATAATAACTACTCCACCATTTAATGCATGTCGAACATTTGGAAATGTTTTTAAACACGAAAGTTATTCTTTACTAGACATTTCTTTTTTACCATCTTTAACTACTGCAATAATATTAATCATAAAAAAAGCTTATCTATAAACAGCCAAACAAACGCCTGCCATTTATATGTAGCAAAATTGATCTATATTGCTATTTCTAGAAAATATTCTCTAAATTTAAGACAACCACATCTTAAAATACCAACATCCGAATCACAATATTCAATAAGTTCTTTTTTGAAATCGAAGATATGATTTTCTTTTGATTTTTAGCATGGCACTTTAGAAAATCTTATTGCTGTTCTTGTTTCATTGCATTGACTCCATAATATTTTGTAGCAGGTATTTTTCCTACTTAATTTTGATTTTCTTGTATATCAAAAAAGTATGGAAAATGTCATTTTTTTTAACTCTTTTAAACCAAATGTTTTGGGAAATGTTGCAAGACTTCCTTGAGCAAAGTTTATACTATCTATAATTTTGATATTTAGATTCGATATGTTAGGTTACATAATTTTTTAACCTTGATATATTGTTTGAGGTTTTATAATGTTTCTAATACAATATTGTAAAATAAAATTTGAATTGTAGCCTTTGGAATTGTGTATAATTAATGTACATCCTTTATTTTCTTCAGATATTGCCCATTCGCCAAACTCATCATTTGTTTAAAATGTATTTTGTTATCATAAAAATCTTGAACAGATACAAAGTTTTGTGTGTGAAAACCAGTATCTTGTGCGACTTCATAGTCAAGAAAGTAGTATTTTTCAGTGTAAGAACAATTTATATATTTTTCTTGTATCGCACATTAAAAGTACAAGCTTTTGTACAAAAACTGCCTTTTTGAGGCTTCTCTTGCATATACCATTTATGTTAATCAGTTTTCACAATTTCCTTACAATTCCAACATTGGGAATAACACCACTCATGGTTTTTTTTTTATTTCTCAAGAATATTTTGTTACAAGTTTTACACTAAACCATCTTACACACAGCATCGTGATTAGTAAAACATTCCTGTCCAAAACAATATCTATTACAGTTTTGACCATATATTCTAATACTAACTTCACCTTCCCAAACTTTTTCATGTTGTGGTTTTTTACACAAATTAAATTTATTTTCTTACACTCATGTTGATCTTTATTATTATATGGTTTGTCACAGTTTTTACAATAATAAACACTACCTAAAAATGCCTTCATACTATTAATTACATCGTAATGTACATTGTATAAAATTGACAATTTTTTTACCTCTTGCGCCATTACCACTAGGTATTTTATAAACATCAATTTCGAAAGTAGTTTCATTTCTATCTACAGTTTCAGTTGATGTAATTATTCTCGCAATTTGATCAAGTAGATTTTCTGCATTTACATTATTTATTCTTGCAGCCGAAATTGTATGGCGAAAATTATGATTATTTGCATATATTCTCATTTGATCACCATTTCTATAACCAGTTAATTATCTTACAGAACTCATTGCTGCGTGAACTACATTTCGAACAGAACTCATATTTCTATCGAATTGCCTCGTAAATTATTTATGTGAATGCTGTATTTTGTTTGCCAAATGTTGTATCTATCATTAAAATAATGTTCACGTTCACAAATTTCAAAGGGTGGTCTCCTTTCCACACATCAATTAAAAAATTTTTGTTTAAAAGGAAATATTTGACCTAAACTTTTATATTCTTCTTTAGTTTTGGGATTTGAAGAAGTTAAATTTGTTAAATTCCAGTTACTTTTATTTTTTGAGGATAAAAATATCTTATTAGAGAATGGAAATATATCTTTTAATACAGTTCTATGGTTTGAATATAGTTCTCTAACATTGAGATGAGCTGTAATTAAATCTGCTTTCCTCAAATTATACCAACATCTAATTTTAAATTCTTTAGCTACGATTTTTAGCTCAGCACTCTCCTCCTGCTCAACTCAACTGCTAGATTGTTCGTTGCCATATTATTGTTTAATTTATTTAAAAAAATTAATGAAGGTTTCAAAAAAATGTAAAGATGATGAAGTATAAAATTAATCTAACTAAAGGAATGAAATGTTAATAGTTTTTAAATAATCGATAATAATTTTTGGATGTATAACTCCTTCTATGATAATATTTTTCATTCAAACATTTTTTGCATATTGTTGTATGTTTATCCTTAATAGTTTTATTATGAGAAAATGATTTTATAGGTTTATTATCATTACGTATTGTACATGTCTTTGCTGTATAATTATTAGGGACACCAACAAATGGTAAAATAGAATGCCTTATTTCGTCGCAAAAAATTGTGAAAATGTGTGTTAAATTTTGGTGTTTAAATAAGAAAGCAGTGTTAAATTTCAGTATTTAAAAATGAAAGCAGTGTCAATTCTAGTGTTTAAAATGAAGTAAGCAATGCTAAATTTCTGTAACTTGTTTTGAAAATAAAATTATTAATGAATGTCTTTGCATTCATATTAAGAAATAAACCAAATTTCTGTGTCTGAAAATTTAAAAAATTTGGTAAATTAGGATGTTTTGAAAAGAAATTCATGCACAGGTTCAGTGTCTGAATAAGAAATAGAAAAGTAATTATTAAATACAAGAAACAGCAGTAGTACAATTCATTAATTTCAGAAGAAAACATTAATTTAAAACATGTGGAGTAAATTTTGGCAGTTCTATGAAAGTAGCATGGCCAAAATGTATTCTTTTACAGCAGCTGTTTTTCACTGAAGAAAAAAGATATTTATAAATAAATGTGAGTCCAATGCACACTTACATTTTCCTCTTCCCTCGTGTTCCCTGTCAGGGCAGGCACTGACAGTCTAACGTTCGCTAACTTCCATCCAGTAATTAATGTGGGATATTATAGCTAGGTTGGCATTCCAACATGTTTTATTTTTGTAATTTGTTGGGGTTCTGTTTATTTTATTTTGAGGGAAAGAAGGAAACAGCGAGGGAGTGGAGGGCTTTAGTTTAAATCGTCCTTTGTGAGACAGCACTGTTTTGAAGTTCTTGTGGGTGTATTGCCTTTTTGAGTTGCATATTGTTTTGATGTAACAGTGGAAAATATAAGTCGTTTCGAAAAAACATTTAAATGATAACTTCAAAAATTTTAACTTCAATGAAAAAAACAAAAAATGTGATATATACATCACTGTTCACATTCGTACCGATATAGCAATACTCACGCACAGTTTGGCCGAAGTTAACCTAACACTCGAATTGACTATATAAACAAACAAATATTATTCACACACTACTTACGTGTTGAATGTACGGATTTTTCAGGCCATGTGCATTTCAATAATTATAGTAAAGGTTTACAAATGCATTATTTACAAAACGTGCAAACTTGCTGTTTGTAAAATGCACACCTCTTGAAAACGTGTTTTTCTATTGTGATCCTTGCAAGTTTACATCACTATGATGCTGGATAACGGCCAATGGCGCTAGAGCTCATGATGGCGCTCACCACGCATGTGTCACATGTCCTGCACGTGCACAAAGAGGCCAATATTTTTAACATTCACATAAATACTATTTTTCAGTATAAAATGTGATTTGTATTTGTAGGGTTTAATATGTCTTAAATTGTTTTAAAGTATTTCTTATTATTTTAAATTGTTTGGTTATGAATTTTAAAGTGCACCAAGATTAAAAACAATAATATTCCGGCATAAACACAGTCATAAAGAGACACTGAATTAATATTAAAAATGCGTAAGAAAATATAAAATAGGTTGAAATGTTATGCCTGGAGTGTTTTTTCAAATGTTGTTTTTCATAAGTCACTTCCAATCTGGAATGAACTATGTTGATTTTAATTTGCAATGAGTAATTTAGTATTTTTATGCATTTTATGGCATAGTTTAGATACATATTTCCACATTCACATAGACTTTATCTTTATTTAAATCATAATGATTTCTGGCATATTCGGCGGAACATTTTTTTACGGGTGTTAATATGCTCACCTTTTGTGTGGTTGTGATGGAAAACATTCAATGTTTAAACCTTCACCACACTTGTTGCATTACTTACATATGGTATTATTTTCCATTCTGAGCTTTGATTTAATTTTATTTATAAGGGAAAAAAATTATTAAGTTTAGGAAAAAAATGTTATCATAAAAAAATTTTTCTTTACAAATAAAACAACATGGAACACTTATCATGAAATTGAACAATTCATATGAATTAACTAAACTACATGATCTCGAAATTAATAAGTTGTATGCTGCTACAGAATTTAAAATTTATAAAGCTAAGTTTGGTAAAACAATTATTTGTATTCTAGATGGTAATGATAAAATTACACTAACAGATCGCTATGTAAATATGTTTGATAAAAATGCTCTAAAATTAATAAATTAGAGATATGCTTTTGTAATGTATAAAGGTTTAAAATAACTGAAAAATGGAAAATCTGTAAACGATATTGAATTCTCTTAAAATATAAAAATTCTTTAGTTTGAATCTATCAATTGCATTTTTTTATATTTTCATATGATTTTAGCTTAATCTGCATAATTTTGGACTAAATTACCTTAATTTTTTTGCTTGATATAACTTGCATTTTTGGTCTAAATTTGCTTAATTTGATGCATAATCAGTTGCTTTTGCTTAATTTATGCGAGAAATATTACGATCAGTATTCATTCAATATATTTTGTGTAATTTTTGTTTTTGGAGGTAAAAAGCATGAAATTCGAGGAAGAATCAAGGATTTTGGTGCAAAAAGGACTGTACTGGACCTACCCATGCACTACTAAAAAGTAGCAAATTCAATTGCAAAGATGACGTAAAATACACCGGAACCCGCAAGAAAAAAATGACAATTTGCCTCTTTTTTTTTTTTGCCATAAACAGGCCACTCTATTTATCAGACTTGCACAGGTGACCATCTGGCTTCTCTGGAGAAGTGCTGCTAGTTTGTATTTCTCAGCCCCCCGCCTGGATCCTTGCAGGGCTGCATTTGATTCACTCACTTCTTTTTTCAGACTTCTCATTTGAAGAACTTCTGAAGGTATGTTGGATAAATATACAGCATGTATAGAGAGGGTTTTCTTCTCAGTCTATTACCTTGATTTGAGTTGGCTCCTAAAAAACAAACTCTAACATCAAGGATTTGGGAAGGTTGCATTTTTATCATGGTGCATACCTAAGTATGATGCCGGTTAACAGCCAGTGGCAGAGCCCATGACGGCGCTCACATGTCACATGTACCGCACGTGCGCAAAGAGGACGATAATTTTGAACTGTTAATTTCAGGGTAAAATGTGTTATATTGGCTTTACAGAGTTTAAAATGTCTTAAAATTTTTAAAGTTCTTGTACTAATTTTAATTGTTTGGTTATGAATATTCAAAGTGTCTGTGGTGCCAAGATTAAGAACACTTAATATTCTGGCATAAACACCATCACAAAGAGACATTAAAATTATATTTAAATTAGAAACAAAATTATAGAAATGTAAAACAATCTCTAATTTAATTTGTGCCATTTTATTTTCACTATAAAATATTTCACTCGGCGTGCATAGCACTTCCACTTACGTGAACCCCGAAGGGCATCCATGATAGGTCCGTGCGACGCTTGTATCTGGACAGTCTGTCGAGGAAAGCTGGCGAGGTGACACTGTCTCGTGCGCACTACAACTTTTGTTCACTGATGTAGATTTCCATAGTCCATGCAGTTTACTGGTTAATCTTTGCTTGCGTATGTTTTTGCCAGACATTTTCCCCACCATTACGCTCGCATTTAACTAATTTCTTAGGCCTTGTGGCATTTTTAACTTAATCGAGGAGGAGAAAGATGTCTGATGGGTCATGTGACCCGCGCATTTTGAATCAGACGCCATCTGCCTACGTTTATGGCATTTCATTGTAACATCTGCATAATTGCTACACACAAATTTTACAGCTTTATATTTTTGTATGTATTTAAGGGTAATTTTCGTGTTTGAATATTTTACGGCAAAATCACGTATAACCATGTGGCCGACTGAAGCTAAGTCTTTGTATACACCATCATTGCGTTTTAAGAGCTTATTTATATAACACTGTATGTGCAATCATTTGCTTCAGGGTTGTATGTACTTTTCATTTAGGGTTTAATGTATTTTTCACGTAAATTTATGCTTTTTGTACTTGACCACACAGTCACAGTAATGTTTGATTTTACAGCCATCAGGAATGTTACAAACCTGTAACAACGCTAATCGTAAAGAGAACCATATGCCAAACATGAATAATATTTTATCTGAATTTAGTTAGCCGTTTCCACGCAGAAATATTGCAATTTCACCTGCACCACGTGGCCTGCTACGAACTTCATCCAGCAGCATCCGCACCACATAAGCTTGCTTTCACACGTGTGTGTTTATTGTGAATATTCATCGTGTGTCCCATCTTATTTCATGTCTCATTCAAGGGTCTATGTAATTGTGTAATTACTCCCGTCCTAGCCGGCTCTGTGTATAGGCCGTCACCACACTAACCATGCACTGGAGGGAGAGTTTGTTAGTGATACCGAGTAATCACTTGTGTTAATGTGTATTAAGGGTATTCATTTGTAATTCACTGTCTCCTATCTTCAGGGAAAAACCGTCAGTCCACCTTAGCGGCTGTCGGCCCTCTTCCCTTGTGAAGGCTGTGCTTTCACTCACCTTGGCGAGATCATCCATTTAGGCGTGTACTAGGTTAATTACGGGTTGGAGAGCACCCAAGCGGGATTGGCTAGTCATGACCGAGATAACCATTTCATTGGCACATTGATGTGTATAAATAATATCAATAAAAAAGTCTTCAGTGAACTCAATTCTTTTATTCAGTAGTGACAGTGTCTTAGCCACATATGTTTATCAATTGTTTATTTCAGTGATTTTATTAAAAGTTTAGTATTGCCAACGTGTTTGTAAGTACGCACGGGTGAGACGGACACACAGAACCCACAACATCCCTGAAAACCCTGAGTCTCAATAGTGCGGCGATTAGGAAGCACCGCTGGCACCCAAATTACCAGTAAGTATTTGTGCTAACGTTCCTCTCGCGTCAAGTATATAGTAAATTTTTTTTATTTTCAGTTTGCTTGATATGCATTACTTTACGTAATAAAACTGGTGGTATTAAATAAGCAGCTCTAAAATTAAATCATACTGGTCTTCACAATTGTCGTGTCCAGCAAATGATAATTAAGAGCAGTCATTCCTAATATCTTTGAGCCCCAGAGAAATTTCCAGTTAATAATTTAGTAATGAAGCACTATCATTGTTCCTATGGCAAATGCACAGATGCATTTTTAATGGTTTCACACAATTGCATTTTACAAGTTGTTTGTCAATCTTTATTATACAACTTAAGAATGAATTGTTTTTAGGATTAAAACATTTATTAAGACATTTTAAAATATTTAAAAGTATGGTTTTATCTATGCCTCCCAATTCTACACATACACATGAATCTTTTACAAAGGTGTGGTATTTTCAATCAAGTATTTACAAAGTGTGTCTGTGGTGTTATAGTGGTAAAATGGACAATCTAAGTTTTACTCAGGTCATATTGTGATGGCACAGCACCTTGGTACCAGCATCTCTGAAACTGCTAATCTTGTTGGCTGCTCTCATACTGCTATTGTGAGAGTGTATAAACAATGGGAAAACAATGATAAATCATCCATCCTTGTATCGACCATGGCACGTCAATGCCAGAGGGCAGCAGAGGCTGTTGCGTTTTGTTCAGAGCAACAGAAAGGCCACATAGGTACAACAGTGGTGACCCAGACATTGTTTCACAGCTGATGGTTAACAGAACACTGCTAGGAATGGGAATGCAGAGTAGAAGATGCAGTCATTCCTCCATACTAAGGCGTGTCATTGACAGCAGTACACGTGGTTGGCACACAATCATTGACACTGTATTGTGGGTGGTTGGAAAATGGTCACCTGGTCCAATGAATCCAGATTTCTGGTTCATCTCATAGAGAGCCGAAGTTATGTACGCCGATTACCATTGGAAGTTATGGCACCTGGGTGCATTGTTAGGTGGAGACAGGCTGGAGGAGAGGGTATGATATTGTGAGTGATGTTTTCATGTGAAATATTGAGGCTCATTATTCAGTACAACAATTCCTAACTGCAGTTCATTTTCTGGATGTTATTGGGGACCAAGTTCATCCATTCACGTCAATAGTGTTCCATGCTCGCAACTGCCACTTCCAACAGGACAATGAGCCATGCCACACTGCCAGGAGTGTGAAGGACTTGTTTCAGGAACATAACAGTGAATTTGCATTAACACCCTGGCCCCAAAATAGCCGGCATATTAACCCAATTGAACATTTATAGTTCGGTTCCACATGAAGCGGGTTTGTGCTATACCTCCACAACCCCACACTGTATGCCAACTAGAGGACCTGCTTGTGGTATTAGATATCCCAGAATCTCCACCACCTTGTTAAATTGACACCTCGCCAAGTGTTTGTGGTTCTGCAGGCTAAATGTGCTCCCACACCATATTAGGTAGGTGGTAGTATTGTAATGGCTCATCAGTGTGCGTACTAAACTGGATGACAAGTAATGATGAAAGTTAGTTTTAAACATTTGACATGTTTAACATAAAGTTTAATTTAATTGGTGTCACTGTTTTTCAGCAATTAAAAATATTATGAAATCATTGAACAAAAAAATATGAAAACAAAAAATGGAAATATTTTACCACCACTTACCAGTAATTCAAAAAATTGTGATATATAACTGCATAAATGAAAATCAATAAATAAAGGAACACATTTCTGAGCATAATCAGAGGTGTGACTACTGTTAACCTACAATATTCTATACTAATATACTCTTTTTAAACATATTTCGAGAGAGAAGTGTATGATGCCACCCACAGCTTTGTCACCATGCCATTTCCCAATGTACTCCATGCCAGTATCTGTACACCAAGCATGGGCTACTATAACTAAAATTATGTTGTAGACTGCCCCCAACTGACTGGTCAAATGGGTTAGGCCCATGCCATAACAAGACAACATGGTCACTACTGCCCAGATCAGTGTAAAAAAAATCTGTATGCGAGTGTGCTGAACTGGCTTATGGGCTGAAATTACTTCCTGATAACTGCATCACACTACCATTAAAATAGTGAAGAAGTGAAGGAGATGGACACTATAACATGTCACTGCACTGTATCACAAATGGTGATCGAAGTGGTGGTCACATGATTTGGAGCAGGGCGTGGAATGTTCATCACAGAAAGGAACTCATTCCAGTTCAAGTTCCTCTAGTATCAAAAGTAACTAGTTCCAGTTCAAATTCCTATTTCAAAAAGGAACACATTACAGTTCAAGTTCCCAAGAAAGGAATTTAAAAAGTTCCTTATATTTCTCAGTTGCAGTTTTTATTGATATTCTTGTCGTATTTAATAACTTCACTCACTCTAGAAATACACTTCTTAACAGTTTCACATAAATAATCTTTTCGATTATAACTACAGTTAAAATGCTGACACATGATGTATTTTCACATCTTTGACACGCACTCTACTTTTGACTTCACCCCATCTTGGACGCAATGTTAAACCCTTTGGGCAAGTTACACCAAGCAGTACTGAAGAGTCTGAGCACATGCCTACATTGCACGCAATTATAGACCCGCGACTCCAGCTTGTACTGTTTGCCAAGATTTTCAAAGAAACGTCACACCAACAACCTCCGATGCACAACTGTACTGCCAAAATGAGACACCACTTCCTCCAACCTAGCCATGTCATTCCACAGCAAGCCATGGGAGGGCAGCACCCAGCAGCTGAGATAGGCGATGATAGCATCACATCAGCACTCTGGAATTTTGGGCTCCTGCGACCAAGGTGATCACCCCCCCCCCCCCCATACCTCTTGAATACGAAAATCCTGTACAAGATTAGTATAAAAAGACTGGCATGACCAGCAATCTTCGATCTCTGCTCCTCCACAGAGGAAACCATCGGGTTTGCGCTTGCTCATATATCCACAGATTCCACCGTGCTTCTTGGGCGAGAATCTCTACCAGTTAAGACAAAACTGACGAGAAGTCTATTCTGCAGCAGCCACAGACCCTCCAACAAACCATGAAGACTTCAACTCCTTCATTAACACTCCCTGGTGTAGACCCCCGAAATGTTAATGGTCACGACTAAGCCCCTTCAGGACCACTTCGCCCACCGGATGGTGATGGCATTGTTGACACTACGCCTCTGGTAGCTGTCCATCACTTCTGTTCCTTCAGTACACTAGGTGGTAGTTAGGGAAAATTGTAAAGTACTTAACCTAACAGGTATTATCAAAGGTATTATGTCAAAGCAAGTTAGGCTAGGAGGCAGTACAGGGCCACCATGTTAACCCTTTCTCTGCTGCATGTTTATCAGCATTACAATATGTGTAGTGCTGCTAGCTGTATAATACACATTCACCCCCTGTGCTGAATACTTCTTTCTTGCCAATGCTGTTGGAACACTGTTAAGAGATCACTTTTACACATATTTCATAACTTCTTTTTCATAAATTTTTTGGTGATTTTATAACATTTTTATTAAATAAATTTAATATACAGACATTCTACTGAATTTATTATTGACACTTCAACGAGCACTATGAAACTGTCATTATGATGGATTTTATTATACCGACTTAATTATCCTTATATTTCCTAGACTTTCTATACTGGTTTTTAAAAATTTTCAAAACAAAATCCCTATTTAAAATACATTTTTTGGTTAATTATGTTATAAAGCAATAATACTGATATAACACTACTCATATTATTCTGGCATTAATACATCATTACACCAACATCATAATGAAATAGTAATAAGTATTCTACACTAATTATTTTATAATGGAATAAGTACTGCCCCCCGGAAGCCAGAGGAGTCCGCCGTTCCATCTAACAAGATTAATCTCCAGTCAGCAACTATACCATCAAGACAGACTTAAAGACAGACTCACAATGTTAAGACGGGAAACGCCGCTGCTGGGGTGCGAAGTGGGCCACCACCCCAGACCACATGGGCCCATCATCCAAGGTTTAAATGAGGAACCATCAGTCCCCATAGCCCCGCATGTAGAAATCGAAATAAACAGGAACAGAGTGCTGGCATTACTTGACTCGGCAGCAACAAGGAACTCCATCCGTCACAACCTCCTAACTACACAATTAGCGGACATATGCCCACAATTAAAATACTGCGGAAGGCCCAGCACGATACTACTACATGGGTTGATGGCCGAATTACCCTGATGGTAAATCTGCAGTGCCTTCAGCATCAACTGAGTTTAAAGTATTGCCTACAATTTCCGAAGCAGTGATACTGGGTAACCAGTGGCTCTGGCAACAACAGTGCATCATAGACCACGGGCATCACTGAGTATACATGGGCGAAAAGGATAGGATAACTATAAACTGGGACTACAGCCAAGACAACATTGTCCCCACACCTATTGATGCGCCCAGATCAACCACGAGTTTGATGAGTCGGAATTTAACCAGCTACACCGTGTAATAAATGAACATGCCAGTGCATTTGGACAAGGGGGGCTGTTACGCCAGACTAGGTCGATCCAAAATGAAATCTGGACAACTGATGTCCCTGTATACAACCGATCCTACAGGGTGTCAGCATACAGCAGAGACTAAATCATGGAACAGGTAAACGACATGAAGAACCAAGGGATAGTGGAACCCTCGAATTCACCGTATAATTCCCACATAGTCCTCACCCCGAAGAACGGTGGAAAACTTAGATTTAATTATAAGGGTCTGAACAAAGTAACAAATCCTATTGCTCCTCCAACTATCGATCTAACCCATACCCTGCTTGACATTGGCAAAGCTAAAATCTTTAGTACCCTGGACACGGAGTCCAGGTATTGGCAGATTGCAGTACACCCGGCGAGCCGCAAGTACACGGAATTCAGTACTCCCGACGGCGAAACCCTACAATTCCGAGTCATGCCATTCGGGTTGAAAAACACCCCGGCCACTTTCCAAAGTGCACACCGTATCCTGTTCAGCGATGAACCAAACTCTATAACTTACAAGATAAGACATGGCCGAAGGCATAGGGAACAAAAGATTTCTCATCTAGCTGCCCAGCAGCGGAGTACCTTAACCCCTCCTATGCAGGAAAGACAGCCGGAATGGGACCGCACCGCCTCACTCCTCACTGAGATTTCAGGCAGTCTCGACTGTCCACATGATACATTATATTCATTTACCATTGCTTGTCCGCACCAGTCCCTACTATCACCCGGTAGTGAGGGGTTTAGTCTACTGGACTGAAGCTAGATACGATCTAGCCAATCCGAACTTCTGGAGTCAAGAATCAGCAGACTCGAACTTGAAGTAAAATGTAATTTAATTCAAGAACTGTAATGACAGTCTCACTCAGCCAGTTAATCCACGTTACCAACTGACCGAAGACCTTCTGAGTAAGTCAGGTTTCTAACACCTCCTGTCAGCTACCTATAACATCGCACTTGGTCTAGTGCATCAAATCTAGATGACCTTGCCACTCAGTCAATAGCCGGGCACATGTCAAAAGTCAAGAACGTATCCAGTCTGACAGTTGCATAACACAAATGTTTTTACCCTAAACCTGCTCCTCTTCGATGGTATGTATCGTTTGAAAATCAAGCGTACATTGAAGAGGAGCAAGCTCTCGTCAATATACAGATTCCTGTAGGGCACAAATGAATTTCGAAAAGCATTTCGAATGCTCTCTACAATACCTCGAATTTTGAAAAACCTATCACCATCATTATCCACACTGTTGTCACAGAAATGAAGCATTCACAGCAGAAGTAAAAATCTGTCTCTTCACAGGATTTCCCCAAACACTGATGTTTGCAATATCTGCTTGGTTTTAGTTATTTCACACATGACATCAGCAAACACACTGCCAAAAAGCAAAATAATTCTTCGAAATCCGTGTCCTTCCATTGCTTGATACGAGAATGGGACTGCAAAATGTGTGGTGTATTTTCAACAGCATAATTATAGTATCTGTTACATTCGTCGGCTATGAATGTCATCAATGGAACATGAAAGATTGGGAAGCACCACTGGCGCCCAAATTACCAGTAAGTATTTGTGTCATCGTTCGTCTCGTGTCTCACCCGACAGCGTCAATACACATTACCTGTTATACAGTCATGAACAAACTAGTCACTGGCGAATACACATGTGAAAGTTCCATATTACACCGAAGCCCAGCGCAATCTGTGGCAATCGCCCTCCCCCCCTTAAACACTCACACACCAGCAGGGCACGAGAAAAAATGTTATCAGCAAAATATTTCAACCAGAAACGTGGCCCGTGTCATAAATAATGAAGTGGCAGCTGTGTTTGTTCATGTACGCTCTTGACAGGGGAGGGCGACTATCTTATCTCACGTTACCTCCGTAGCAAACTGGAGGCGGCAAAGTGTGTGTGCGTACACCCTGGAGTGATCCTGGCAGGCTATTTATAGATGGCTGCAGGCAGAGGGACTGAACGAGATATCTCGTCCTTTGCACTGGTGGCACATAAAGTTGAAGACGAGTTATCTCGTCATTAGCACAGAAAGCTTATATAAAAAAAAAAGATATATCTCTTCCATAGCAGCGAAAGGGTTAATATCACTCAGTATAACACGTGAATTCTACCTATTCTCTGAGTGCTTAATTTCTTGTGTGTCATCCTGTTGTTTCCTACTACCGTCAGCATCACCGGCAAAGAGTTGCTAGGCCGAGCTTACTACTGGAAGGAAGTTGGCCATGGCGACGGTAGTTGTGACAATAGCAGGGATTTGGTATCAATAACAACAAGGCTGGGCCGTGTCGTATAAATATCGCGAGCGCTGGAGGCTCACGGCCATTTTTATACAGCAGACGCCAGGGGCCGCCCGAGAGATCTTCACTAAGAGGACCACCAGGCTAGCGGTCTGGGTTCGATGCAAGGAGAGCGCTGCTGTAAAGATGAGCCAGCATGCTGTCATGACCGCATTAGTTAAGTCAAAAAATGGCAACAACAGCCGGCAGCACGGCGCTCCTAGAGCTGCAATGTAACTAACTGCTGCAGGTGAACATCTCTACAGAACTAGCGCTGGGGTCTTCTACACGCAACTGTATCCGCAGCTGCACAATGAGAAGGTGACCCTGATTTACAGCATACCACTCCAGCAGCCACATTCTCACAGCAACCCGCAGACATGGCTACACAGCGTGTGCACCAAAGCAGAGGTGCTCCACAGATACTACAATGAAACTACAATAAGCTAAATTTCAGAATTTTTAAATGAAATCACCTTGACTCCCCAAATAAAGAGATGTATCACTTTCCTAGGGAATGTCGCCAACTGGTGTTGTGACATCCTCACAACCCATCACCTTAAATCCCTCTTCGGCAATGATAATATGTTAGCTAAGTAACTTAATGAATTAGAAAGTAATGTTATGCTGTCGGACAAAAATCTTAATATCACCATACATAGCTTATCAGATATTAAATCCCAGGCCGAAATTCATATAAATTCAATGGCAAATAAACTAAACTCCATGTCGGCTAAGTTTTCAAATCAACAATACGCAGTAGATGATGCCAAAGTTCAGAGTCAAATGTTAATTAGTATTGTATTGCAAATCATGAATAACATCATTAATGAACAATGAATCAGTACTTACACTTAACATTGCCAAAAGACATAATTTGCCATTACAGGGAGTGTCACGCCAAATATTATAGACTAGAAACCACCCTTAAAAATATTAAATTAAGGCTCAGCATACAGCTTAAGGGCATCATTAAATATTACACCACCCCAATCACAGAATGTACATTGTCAGATAACCAGATTGTATTGAAAATCCAAGTACCATTTAAAAACACAATGAGTGGTAGTTTTTCGAAACCACCAATGTACCATATCTTTTTCAAAATGAAACATGTCACATTGATACGCCAAACAAAGTACTTGCCATAGATAAAAATACACAGGAAATCCGGCAGGTACCAACAAGACAAGAAAATGTCAATGGAGTATATTTTATTGCTAAGCAAATTGCTGACATTCCTCAAGTTAAATGCGTAAAAGCAGCCATAGGAAAGTTATATAAATACTGAAAATTCACATGCAGGCCAGGCCAACCATTAATTGTAAATTCTATCCAGCCTCATCAGTACGTTATCACTAATGCACCCAGCTCATTGTTATTGCACTGCACAAATGTTTCCCTTAGCAAAGAAATCCCAACAACGGTTGGTAGTGTTGAAATCCACATCCCGTGTGGATGCACCTTGACAACGGAAAAACTGACGATTGTTCATGCTAATCACATTTGCGAAATACACAACACAGTTCTACCAAATTCTCATACCGTTGTGCCAATACACTAATGCAACAAGATTATTTTGAAGCAAAACAATTGCGAGTTAATGAAGGTATTTTTACACGCTTAATGACAGTATTAACAACCAGTGGAAATTCCAACACGCAGAATTACCCATGATGGAATTTAATCCGCTCACATAAGTTTCTGTACAGATACAACCACACATATTATCAGTGTCGCCACAAGAACACTTTAATTACATTAGCAACGATATTCATTCTCACTATAGCACTTGCAATTCTTTATAACTAGTTGGTGAAAATCACAATTCTCTTAAATAAAGTCACTCAGACGGCTACGTACTTTTATTCAGTAGGCATCGGTATAGGTATTCCACAGCCAGCAGGTGGAGATTTTTTTTCGAATGCGCACAGCTCACGCGTTGCGATTTGAAAGGTATTATAGCGGATTGACACGCAAGTCAGATAGCGATTACAAATATGCAGGTTTGCTAAGGATCAACTAAGCATTAAAAATATGTACAGGTCCCGATCAGCACTAATTTATGTAGAACATCTAGTAACATGTACAATTGTAGTATTAGTCACAAGTCACGCACGTAAGTCAAAGCTTACAAGTATCAGTATTGGCCATAGAGGTGACGTCTGAGTTAGAACAAGTAGCGTACTCTCTGTGCAGTCAGTATAAAGTGCAAGCGATACTTGACACATGAAACGTCACGCCTCCTGCCTACGCCGGCAGAGTGCAGCCGAGCCTTGTGGCATACCAATTCAATTACCCAGGTGAGCTATCGAGAGCCCCGCTTGATGGATACAAGCCATGTGGTGAGTATGTCATAATTAGTAACGTAAATCATAGAAAGGCACCCTACCACTTTCTCTAGTTCAGTAAATGTATATACATACTTAGTTAAATGGCCAAGAAATTATAATACACTGAATTCAGTCAACTGTAAAAATAGAGTATAAGACTACACTGTAAATGTTTACTTGTTAGCACCAAATGAAGTGAGAAATTTAGTTCAAACAGTATATAATTACATCTCTGCTCTTATAATAGGAAAAATTTCAAAACCAAGTACAGCCGCGAGGCGGCTTATTTACACGACTGTCAAAACAATTTAGCATAGACATAAATTCAAATTGCAGCATCTAGTATACATCCATAGGATGATTTGGGACTGTTAGCCTCAAATCGGTGCACCAAATTACCCTCAAAATCCTCCATTTCTGTAGTTGGTGCTGGACCAAGCAAGAAATATTTTTAGGGGTTTACTATCAGTGCTGAGCACAACTCCCCATTCAAGGTCACACAAAGCAACAGTTCTATATAGTAATCACAATAAAAGTATAAAAAATCTCTTATTGGCTTCATGACAAAAAGAAACCAGGTCCTAACTTCAAGCAGCACCAGTGGTGCGTCATTTAATATTACTCTCCACACAGGACCACTTAACTAACATTACGTTGTACATAAAATACATCATTCCCAATAAGGGGATAGCAGGACAGAAAGTAGGATAGTAACAAATTGTAATATGTTCAGTTCAAACTGTATTCAATATGTTTCAAACTCTTCACTTCCACGAACTCTCACATTATTCACGTATACAATACACAGTAAACTAAGTCAACGTTCCTGAAAACAAATATTTGATGGTCGAAGCACCATACTATCTTGTAAAATATTTTAATTGTTGTAAGAGTTCTTATTTATAATGCATACTAAATACTTCAAACAGTTAGCAACTTAAGACACACAAGTGTTCATTTTATAAAGTGTCTATATGCAACACAAATTAAGCATCACGTTACCTCCAATGCCCTAGGAATATATAAAAACAGTGCATGAGGACACTTCTCACTTTCAAACCACACTGCATTCACATAGAAGAGAGGCTGTCTCCGACAGCTCCAACGAAGCAGCTAGCGGCGACATCAACGCCCAGCATTACTAGGTACCATCCCCAATTCCTCCGCCCCACGCCAGTTCGAACCGGATGCACGAACACCAAAGAAGGGGGGCCATGATGTGAGCATCAACAGCAAAGGGTTGCAAGGCCAAGCTTACTGCTGGAAGGAAGTCAGCCATGGCGACGGTAGTTGTGACAACAGTAGGGGTTTGGTATCCGAAACAAGGCTGGACCGTGCCGTATAAATAACACGAGTGCTGGAGGCCCGTGGCCATTTTGATCCAGCTGAAGCTGGAGGGCCGCCCGTGAGACCTTCACTGAGAGAACCGCCGGGTTAGCGGTCTGGGTTCAACACCAGGAGAGAGCTGCCGGTGGAGACAAACCAGCATGCTGTTGTCACCGCGTTAGTGGGTAATTATCTCTCCTGTTAGGACGCCTAAGTATCGTGAGGCGAAGGCAAGCGAGACCTTGATTAAACTGCTTTTCCTAAAGCAAGCTCTGTACTTTAATTGGATTAAGTCTTTGAATAACCAAAGCATTAACATAGTGTTATCAAAGTAAAGCAACATCTATTATATTGTCTTGTACAATTGTGGTTCCAATAAATTGTAGTGTTTTATATAAGTGCTCTTGCCTTACTGACTACGCCTTCCCTTAAATAATTGAATGGATGACCTGTTAACTGAAGCGGGGTCACAGCACTACGTAGTTTCAGCATAGTAAAGTGAAGCTGGCAGACCACCAAGGCACTAAGTCCAATACACACTCATTTATTGGCCACCTGAGCTCTGCTGCCTCGTAGAATTAGGTAGAGCATATACCACTAGCAACTCATCGATCACGTGAATCAAACAGTTAAGCTATTCCATACTTCACCACCACTCTTTACGAGGACGGAAAGGAGCTGGAATTAGCCTGGACTGATTGACCTCCTGTGGATAACACACCTGGGTATTCCCTTTGAACAGCTAGAAGACTACATAACACACTTCAAAGGGCTGGGCAAAAGGAGCAAACGGTATTCATGCCTGCTTGGGAGACGGTGAATATTAAGAAGTACACTTTATGGAATTATGGCACCGGCTCTGCTTTCATGAGGCATTAATTGAACCCTTGGTTTCCTATGCCTTACACCCATAAGGGAGATCGAGAGAGAAAGATAAGAAGGGAAGCCAAGACCTGCGAAAATTGCTTACCTTAAACCCAAAGTCTACAGTTGCACTTTTCAATTCTGAGTGGAGCCATGTCCATAACACCCACCCTTCGAAAGGGCCTCACCCCTCAGTCTGCAGATTATCTTATTTCTACCCTTAGTCAAGCTCCAAGGCCCCAGTCACACTGTGGTCAAGGCGTTTATAAGGGGCAAAGAACGCCCACTAAGGATCACAAGCCCCTGGTTTTGTGGTCACCTACATCAGCCTCCAACAGTCAGCAGTACTCCACAAAGTCAGAACTTCAAGCCACCTACAAGCAACCAAGACGACCACCAGCCCTTGTAATGTCAGGGTAAGTCTTCAGCCGAGGTCACACCAGTTGCAGTCCAGCAAACCACGAGGTAAAAGTGTGATCCAGGGTCAGCCCACCCGTAGGGCCATGACAGCAGTTCTACACTTTGTGACCCTCAGACCTGTCCTCTACAATGGCAGCGCACCAATAAAATAATACAGCATCCTATGAAAACTGTGATTCTGGCATCACGAGATAAAACTGTTAAGGTGACTGACGTCAAAATCCTCCCTTAAAAGGTAAGTAACCAGATTTTACGTATGACTTCTTAAGTCATTGCTTGATGTGCCTAGCCCCAATAGATAATTGTTTCAATTTTGACTCCCTTGGGTACACATCACATCAGTTTTCATGGTTCACAATGTGGGGCCTTAACTGTGATAGTTTAAACTAAGCAGTTAGGACTATGCCAGCCAAGCCTTCCGTTAGTACCTTAGTCAAATGGCTAAGCTCACTAACCTATCCATATAACGCCTAGCTCGTGATACCCAGTTACATTAGTGCTCGATGCAGCCTACGTAAATAATCTCCCCTAGCAGACCCCATTGACTGGTGCAATACTAGCAGGGATTTGAATCCCCTAAGGACTTCAGGGAGTTTGTGTAAACACCTTATTGTGCTCAATGCTATCCCATGTCATGTCAGACTCTGGACAGAGTCTACCTGATGCACCTGAGAACGCAATGGTCGACCACAACCTTCTCAACGCACTTGATAAGTGCAATACAGACATGCCCTGGCACGGGGGTCCATGTGATCTATTGCACACACTGCTCCCATCGCTACCATTACCAAAGTTTGGGGTGGGTAGACGAACACGGGTACACAGGTGGTTTGGAGTACCACTGTATGGACTGCCAACACAAAGCAGCATGCTGCAATTGGCTCGAATTCACCCGAAAGGGCATCTGTATGATACAGTGCATAAGCTGTGTGCAAGACTTTTACCACATGTGCATTAGATAGCCTGATGAGTGGGTCACACATCCTGGAATGGTGTAACACTGGGAGGTCAGTACGCATAACCAAGACTACCGGCAATCGAACCCTGGATTACACCAGAGGTCACTCACGGCCCTAGTCACTTCTGAATTTCAGCTATCTGAATTCGGTGGTCGGCCATACGAAGACCCAATTTCCTTCACAGAAGAGTGTGAAAGGGAATTTAAGGATTACAGCAACCATCCAAAAAAATCAGTCGCAAGGACCTAGAAACAACTCAGAAGAAAAGCCCTCAAATGGTGGGTGAAGTATGGGGAATTTGTGACTGAGTGGGGACAACTTTGCTCCAGGCTTGCCTCCCAATTTACTGGTAAGGAAGTTCAGGCTGCCCTCACCTCTAAATTCCACAGCCGAGCCCAAGGTCGAGAGGAAGAAGCGGAGTTATTCATACGCAAGAAGGTACAGATGTACAACCGTATTTACCCCTGAAAAAGCAAAGAAAGCTTTGTAAGAAATATTACATGTATGTTCTTTCCTTCATTAAGGAAAATACTCCTGACTTTGAAACCAGCCACTATGGATGAGCGAAAGAGATAGAAAAGAATAACAAGGCACAGGCATTGTCAGACAAGTTATGCGCCACAAAGGACATTGAACCAGTCACTCCTCCCAAGCGGAGAGTCATTCACAGCCCATCCCCTCCCCTTGCCATCCATACCACCACTATACTGGTTCTGCCCAAGCCGGCTCTTCACCAGAGACTGCCCACGCGGGCAAGGAGGGGAAGGGAGAAACAGCACTTGGGCACCAGATGTGACGTTGCCTCAGACAAAAATTATAGGACCTGCCCAGATGGGAAATGCCATAGCCAGGATCCTGCAGCGCAGCCAACCGAGGCCAACTAGGACAAAGCTATGCTCCAGACCCTCAATAACGAACACACTTCCTTCGATGTGCTTCGTTTACAAGTTTCCATAAACAAGAAAATTGTAGTGGCCGCGCTGGACACATCACCCACCGGGAACTTTATAAGAACTAACCTACTTACGCCTCACCAACGAGCCAGTCTGACCCCACTGGAAAGACTGTTCAAATGGCACAACCCGAACTCAGCCTTAAAATACAAGAGGAGATAACACTCACGATTAGGGTCCATCAGAAAACTACCAAGGTCAACTTCTTAGTTGCCCCCAACCTTTGGGAACAACTGATTTTGGGGCAACCCTAGCTACAGCAACCATACTGTATTATAGACAGCAGACAACACCTTACCTTCCTCGGGAAAGCCAGGAACTTAGTACTTAATTGGGAGTGTAACCCGGTCAAGGCTACCCATCTCATGCCACAGTCGGCCTCCTCCAATTACAGGTGGAAATACACTGTACGCCCCAACCTCCACCAAAGAAAACCAGGAGTCAGGCCCAACAAGCCAGACACCATCCAGCAAGGCTTCTGAGGGAGAAAAACCCTCCACAGATTGCCCCATGTTTGAGCCCCCCATTCCAAGGGAGCCCAAACATTAGCCAGGCGTTAGGAAGAGGAATTTCTCTTCCGTCCTTATCAGCAACACTCCACCAAAGGTGTTCCATTGAGGTATGTCCACCTGGACACTGACAACCACGCCCGACAACTACATCTGGCGGTTGTTGGCCCGATGCGGCCGGAAGTCCTCCAGGGAGCCTGACTCTCCCTTTAAGGTTTGAAAGTGTTTTTATGTGCTTTTATTTTTAATTTAGGTGGCCCCTATACATAATTGTTTAGATTAGTTAAACATTTTGATAAAATACTCATTGTCTAGCTTTTAGGAATTTTAGTTATAGTCCCATAAGTTTACGGAAGGCTTAATTATGGTTGGCCACCAACCATTAAAATTTGCACATGTAAAATTTTATTTGCCATGAAACAAATAAACTGGCTCCAAATGAAACCAAATATTCTATTCTCCCTCAGAGCAACGGGAAATAAATTACTAGTTAGCTCGAACCACACGTCCTTTACGAATGTGATACTGCATACATAAGTGTCTAAAACTTTGTGTGTCTGCCTGAAACTGTTTTTTAGACGAAACCAACTGTTAAATATATTGTATTTAACATAACCAAGCCATCAGCTATTCTTTGTGCACTGGCACTTTAAAATGAAGGCTCAGCAGCATTTCCGACACAGTATCACAAAAGTTAAGTTTCATGCTCGTGACCTAACTCCCTGCATTGCCTTTCCCCCTTCCAATGAATGGGAGCAAAGAACTCTCTGCAAGACACCAGCTGTTCGCCGCACCTGCCGCTCCAAAGATAGCCCAGAGGGGAACACGGGCCACACAAGAAAAAGAGAGATGGAGAAACCCCACGTACTGCTAATTACAACCAGATGTCAGCTGCTCTACAGATAAAGAGTGATGCGCATACTTCCAGAGCCCTAGCACACCCAGAGGTGACGTGCTAGAAGCCAACCTCTGCAATACCCAGGGTGTCTTGATCCAGAGCACCCGAGAAGAAAATTGGTTCTATGTCATGATGGGGTAATAGATGCATGACGTATTTCAGCATCTTTTATGCGCTCTCTACTTTCCACTTCACCCTATATTGGACACAATGTTCAACCCTTTGGGCAAGTTAGTCCAATCAGTTCTAAAGACTGAGCACGTTCCTACAGGATACACCAGTACAATGTTGGGTGCGATTACAGACACGTGACTCCAGCTTGTACTGTTTGCCAAGATTCTCCACGAAACGTCATGCCAACACCCCCCAATGTAAGATTGTACTGCCTGATCGAGCCACTGTTCCCTACAACCAAGGCCATATAGTTACATGGCAAACCACAGGAGGGCAGCACCCAATCTACCAGGCACCCTGTGGCCGAGATAAAGAGATGATAACACTGCATCAGGACTCTGGAATTTTAGGCTACTGCAATGGCGGCTATCACTCCCTGCACCCCTGACAGCCAAAAACCCTGTGCGAGATTAGTATAAAAGGGCTGGTGCGACCAGTAATTTTCTGTCTCTGCTTCTCCACTGCTCTCATACAGGGCTGGAGGAAGCCGTCTGGTTTGTGCTTGCTCATACATCCGCAGATTCCAGTGCTCTTCTTGGACCGGAATCTCTACCAGTGAAGACAACACTGACCAGAAACCTCTTCTGCAGCAGCTGCAGACCCTCTACTTCTGGGAGACAGGACCCTCTAACAGCTCCTGAAGACTTCAGCTCCTTCCTTACCAACACCTGGTAGGGACCCCAGAACTGGTAATGGTCGTGATTAAGTCACTTCAAGACCACTTCTGTTCCTTCAGAACAGCAGGCGATAGTAAGGGCAAGTTTTAAAGTACTTAACCGAGCAGGTATATCATTTTCCAGCCAGATTAGAACCAGATCACCTTCATCTGGAATTATGAAAGTTAAAACTTCCGTGTCAAAGCAAGTTATGTTAGGAGGTAATACAGAGCCATGTTATTAATACTCTAGTAGTATAACATGTGGATTCTAACTAGTCTCTGTATGCTTAAATTCTTGCTTGTCATCCTGTTGTTTTATACGTAGTTTCAGCATACTAAGTGAAGCCAGCAGACTACTAAGGCAGTATGCCAAATACTCTCTCATTCTGTCGCCACTGGAGCTTTAACACCTGGTATAATTCGGTAAAGCCTATACCACAAGCAACTCCTCCACCAGGTGAATCAAACAGTTAAGTTATTCCATACTTGCCACCACTTTGCTCTTCAAGGGGCCGAGCAAAAGGTAACTGTGCCTGCTTGGGAGACTTTGAATATTCATAAGTACACTTTACGGAATTACGGCACTGACTCTACTTTGGTGAGGCATTAGTTGCACCCTTGGTTTCCCATACATTACACCCAGAAGGGAGGTAGACAGAGAAAGGTAAGGAAGACAACTCACTCCTCCGAAACTAGCTTGCTTTGTAATCCAAAGTTTGTAGTTGCACTTTGCACTTCCATCAAGAGGGGCCAAATTCATACAACCTGCCCTTCGGAGGGGCCACACCAATCAGAACTGCAGGCCCTTAATCAAGCTCTGAGGCCCCATTCACCAAGTGGTTGAGGCATTTATAAGGGGCGCAGAACCTCCACTAGAAATCGCAAACCCTTTGTTTTGTGGTCACCTATGTCAGCCTCCAGCAGTACTCCACAAAGCCAGAACTTCATGCCACTCTTACGAGCATCCAAGGCGACCACCTGCCCTCACCACGCCAGGATAAAATCCTCCCTTAAAAGTTATGTACCTAGATATTGTGCATTACTTAACCGGAGACGTCTTAGTCATTGTTTGACATGACTAGCCCCAATAGATAATTGTTACAATTTTCACCTCCTTGGGAACACATCAATAGTCATACTATTTCAGACCTCATGTAAGGCACTGTAGGTAGGCCTATATCAGTATACGTAATAGAATCAGTGTTGTAGTCCCAAATTTTACAGTGCTGGAGCATTTTAGAATTTGGCTTCTATAAAAAAAGTTTTTATTAGTATGACTAATGGAAAATGATTCAACAGTTTAAAAAGAATAATGTAATGACTATTATAGTGACTGCAATTAAACATGATGCATTTTGATATGTAACATGGTCTAAAAATGAATGCAAACTAATGGAACTCAAAACAAAATTAATACTGAACTACAAGGACAAAACACTAATCATTTTGTAGACACTTTTATGTAGATAATTTTTATCCTGTAACTATTTTTTTGCAGTGCTTGGCTTTTGCACAATTAGTTGCCAGAGTTACAATTTGAATTTTTTTATGATGTAAAAATACATAATTGATTAAAGAAAAATTTTGTAGGTTAAAATTCATTGTCATTGGCTACTGCAAAGAATGTCTGAAATGTATCACGTAAAAATTCTTACAATATTCTTCATGCATAAATTAAAGTAGCATAACTTACAAATAATAAGCAGCTCAATATTTTTAATATGAGAGCTAATTCAATTCAGAAGTCATGGTAACTATTGTTTATCTCCAGAATATTATCCAACACAGGAAATGTACGATGTACAGGTGAAAGTGTACGACAAATATGTTGAAAGTGTTCACCATATGGGGTGTGGATGCAACAATGTCCGGCAAGGAACAAAGGCAAACTTGACTGCTTGAAATCACAGTTTAATTGATGTATTCTCATACACCTGTATACACTCAATAACGAGTAGGTATTTTATGTGTATGAGCTGTTTAACATCTTTTAAAGTGGTCTCCGAGGTTGTCCATGGTTCGTTGCCAGCAATGAGGAAAATGGGAAATACCAACTGCTGCACGAGATCCGTCAACGTGCGCCACCTCTCAATGAAATGCTGTGATGTCTGCCTCACTGCTGGCAATGAACTATGAACAACCTCTGAGACTACTTTGAAGGTTGTTAACAGCTCATACACATACGATACGTACCCATTCAAACGCGTGTATACAGTTGTATACAGTTTGTATGAGAATACAGTAAAACCCCTCTATTATGATCACATTTATTATGACCACCTCTCTATTACAACCAAATCCCAAGGAACAGGGAAAAGTTTGGGTCGAAAATTTGAGGCACATCTAAAAATAGATACAGTACTCCCTCGCCAGCCACGATATCAGTTATGCGCGGATTGTTTTTGTAGACCTTTTCTCCAACCACAGTACTAGTTTCTATTATCCACGGTTTTCAGTCTATGGAAAACTAGCCCTTAGTGATGTTAGTGATTGCGCATTTCTCAAGCTAACATAATAGACTTTGGCATTTGTTGCACCAAGCAGCGTGAAGCAATAAATTACTTAATGCCAGAAGGGGAAACTGGTGTATTGTCCATGGAAGTGTGCAAGTGAGGGGGGGGGGGTTAGCAGGCCGGGTTAGTAAGAATTCTTCGTCCAAGTCACATGCCGCCGCCTTTGCCTTACCCACCTTGTCTTCTTTCGCTTCCATTATTCCTCCTCTTTTACTGTAAAAACAGTGGCACATTACACAGACTAGTTTCTTAATCAGTGTATGTATGATAACTTCAAATTTAATTCAATGCCCTTTTTTTTAATGATTATTTTTAAGTTTATGTGCGCCCATGCCTACATAATATGCTAATTTTTTATGGTGGGCAATTGCAAAATTCGGGATAATTAATAGTTTACGTTGACCGCACTAAATATTTATATTCCCGTAAACATTACCGGGCCTCATCGTGCCAGTACAGAGGCCAACACGCCACCTATATTTTGTATAAATTAAACACACTGACATGAATTGCATCTATCATCATGTTTTCCCAATGCCGAGCCGCTATTACGAAGTGAACTGGCCCTGTAACGACGGCAGTGGTGGCTGCCGCCCGACAGAGTAATCTTGTAGCGACCGACAGCTGCCCAGCCCGAGTATCTAGAGCCAAGCTTCAGCAGCAAACCGCCACGCCTGTGCCCAGCCGTGCTGCAGAGTATCTAGGTGCTCGCCCAGCTACGTACACGTGGCAGCCGGCAATGTATTTGCTGCCAGTCCCAGCATGCAAGTGAAACATAATCACCGTACAGAAAGGTTTTTAATCTTTGCTGTATACTTCCACATAGGCCTAAATGGACATGTAGCCAAATGTTATGTCATCCACAAGAAAATAAAATGCATTAATATGGCAGTCGACGTGTATGTTCTGTTGCCAAGCGGAAGCAAAGTCAACTTACGACCACGAATGCCAACCGAGAGGTATTGATCGCTCACATATACTGGAAGGGATAGAAAGCTAACTGCCCTCCTCCCCTCCCCCCGATCCGACCAGACCAAAGCGAGAGCATGGCACCCTCACATGTATTGCACAACGCCACCTAAAATTTTTGATCGCTATGTGCCTCATAGTAATGTATGTCCCACAAGACTTGCATAATAGATCTTTAATAATAACTTTCTATTTTAATAACACATAGTCTAATCTTTTCACACACTTTCAATGGCCATGTTATACTGTGTTTAGGCATTCTTTTTTACAAGGTGTGGTCCAATATGCCTTTATTGGGTATCAAATTAATCAGGAGACATCCAGCTATTAAAATATACATATATATTTATATTTAATTTAAAGAGTGGTTTTTTTATGTGCTAGAGATAATAGAACATGAACTTCATGCAAAATATGATAAGTTTGGGGCATAGGGGTTAGGGGTGGGTCAAAATCAGCCCAAAATTCTCCACATTTTTTATTATGCCCCCCCCCCCCCCCCCCCAAATTTCGACCCTATTTTCAGAAACCGTGAGGGGTAGTAATAGAGAGGTTCTACTGTATATCAATTAAACTGTTTTCAAGCTGCCATGTTAGTCTTTGTTCCTTTATGGACATTCCTGCATTCATTCCCATGTGGTGCTACTTTAAAAATATAATTGGTATACACTTTCAACTGTACATAGTACATTTTCAGTATTGGGTCATTTTTGGGAAAACAATAGTTGCTATGACTTCTGAATCTGCCCTACCAATGTTGTCTTTGTATCTGACAAGCTAATAATAGCTAATAATATTTCATCTCCATTATTTCAATTTTATAAGAGCATTAGTTCTTATTTGAACATAGCAAAAGCATAAAAATTGGAACCTTGACTGCTTATGTTGCAAAAGTAATCATAAAAAAGATGCACTGTAACACAATGAAGACATTTAAGCCATAATTTGACTACTGTTACAATATTAATATAAAATAATATGCAAAACCATGTCAAAAACCCCTAAGGCAAGAGTAAAAAATCATTCATGGTAGAGACACCTAATAATACGACACATGCAAAATAATTAATTCATTGTCAAAAAAAAAACTATTAATAAAACACATTCACACACTTCACTACAGGAACACACCTATTCATTCATTAAAAAAAGTAATAATACTCTGATAGTTGATACATAATATTGTATTACAATTTTGAATCTCATTCACAACACAAATATTCTTCAATGCTCACATTATTACTTACATAAACTTTCCTTGTTTGGATAATTTGAAAAGATACATTAAACATCAAAATATAAAAAACAAACATTAAATAAATGTTATTTACATTCCACCAAATTCATAAGTATTACACACAAATGGCAGTAAACTTTAACAAAGTAACAATAAGCAACATTCTACTAAATTTGAAATAAGATGCACAAACTTACATTTAACTGTAAGATGTATTGGTGTTCTATTGGGTATAAACAGTTCTATTCTGCACTGTCAGGTTGAGTAGTGGACACTACTAATTATTTTGCAACTGACTGTACTAGAGAATGGGCACTAATAGTAGGTACATTTTATATGTTCCATTTGAGTATTCACATAAAGTTTCTACTTCATAGGGCAAGAAACGCAGTCAGCAACACAATTCAATATTAATAACTTGCTCTCAATTAATACGAAATTAATGGAATTCAAAATATTCTGTTAACAAAGCAGTGCCAAATACACACACACACACACACAGAGCATTCAAACATTTTTGGAATGCACAAAATTTGTTTACAGAACTGTACATTGAGGATTAGTTTGCAACATCAGTATTTACTATAGCAACCACTCTCTTAAAACTATTTAAAAAACTATATAAATAACTTCTTATTTATGAAAGATAATTTTATTCTTTTGCTTTAACCACAAAATAACACTATATACAAACACGAACACGCTACACAACATTTTAAAGCTTGCTTCTCTGAAATGCAGTTGGATTTCTTTGGTAGTATCAATATGCTTGTAACTTTACACACAGCAACATACAATGGAGAAAAACACATCTAATATGTATTTACACAAACACTGTACACAACAAACTACAACAATGTTCAGACAATTCTGCACTTTTAATTAAAAACAGATTGGTCATTACAAAACAATGGTTATACATAGCGATAGGAAAATTTCATGATTCCATTTCAGGACAAGAGAGACGTCAAACACGTGTATACTGAAGTAACTTTTGCAATTGGGTCAATGTTCATTAGACACACCCTGGACAACTCTGAACCAATAGCATGCTTGCAAGGAAACAAGTAGCAAATGCCATTCTGTCAGGTGTGAGGTAATACTGGCTACTCTCTGGGGCAGTAGCCTATAAACAAGCACCTGGAGCTCGAGTGTACACAGGACTATGGATTCTAGCCTAAAGGTCATTAAACTCGCAAAATTTTCCTACCCTTGTTATACAGAAAGGAAACATTAAAATTACTGCTGATAGAAAATAAAGGAAACGCACATTACTGGAATGAACAGATTCTTATAAAACAAATATTTAGCTGCAATGTGAAATTACATATATTACTAAAATACTAAATGCTTAAATGAGGGATGTTTAAATTTCATGTGTCTTATAATCATTAATGAGATAACAAAAATGTTTAATGTTAAAGGTTAAAAATTACTCATTTTGTACTACGTTCTACAAGATGATAATGGCACTCACAAAAGCATTTGGTAACTACCTAAAATACTCAAAAAAGGTTCACAAATAAACCATGAATTTAGTACGTAAAATTTAAATAACAGACATTTTCATACAAAATAAAATTCAAGTAACTAAATCAAATTACCAAATACTTATGGCAGCAGACCTGTACAGTGAGGAAGGAACCAATGCACAATTCCATGTGAACTAAGAATTCTAAATTAAGTATTTAAGTTGGTAGTAACATTAAGAAATATTTACTGACTCAAACTGAATAGGTTAGCCACTACGTAGGTGCTGAAAATGAGGAAAGTAAATCACATTTACATTCCGCTATTGGAAACCACGGAAAATCCTCACAATAAAAACTGCAATGTTACATTCTGTTCTAAGAAATAGTTAACAACTTAACTTCATGCCAAGGTTTTTTTTCTGTAGCCTTTGTGCCAATATTACAAAGATTATATCTTCAACTACCGCATACACTTGTCTTTATTATAATTTTCAAAAATTATATACTAATATACTTAGAGATTACACATTGAAAAGTACACAGAAATTTAAACGACTCAAAAAAATTTGAGGTGGCATTATACAAGAACATAAAAAAATGTATGTCCAATGGAAAGTTTTCTGAATATGTTTCATTTCTGCTAGTAAAATTTTCAAAAATATCCATTATAAAACTTTAAAATGAATTCTATGCCTCAAAACATGCTGAGCAAACACCTGTTTCATAACATTAGTCATTTTAATTTTGTTGAAAGGTTCCCACTCTGAATGAGTGTTCATAATAACATGTTCAGAAAACTTCAACAGGCCATTGCAATTTTCTTTTTTCCCCTTGGAATAAGTATCCGACACACTTTCAAAAGTTTTAAATACTTTTGTGGCTCATTAAACACAGGGTTTGCGAGTTGTATTCTTGTAATATACAAAAACAAACCATTTCCTTAAATAAAAATTTTAAAGTACATTTAAACATCTCCACATCTTGCAATAAATTGTAATTTTTGGTACAGTAAAATACAAACCTAGCACTCAACTGTATGGGGTTTTCCTATGAAGGGCAATTTAAATACTAAAATACATAAATAAAATCCTGTAATAAATTTTAAGAAATTTACTTTTGCACTTTATTTCACAATAACAGAGAGCTATTTTGTATATCTACACAATGTGTGTGTAACAAAAAAGTCAAGGGACACAAATATGTTCCGAGATGCATAAGGCATAAATTATCTCAAGATTGCAAATTTTTATTTTTACTTTAAATTAACTTTTATGATATGTTTCTGCTAAACTATTTAACCATACAATAAACCAATTATGCTTGCCCATATATTATGTTGCCACACATTATCGTTGGCAACATGGACAAGCATACTATGTTTATTGCATAGTATAGTTCGGCGGCAACATATCACAAACATTATTTTAAAGTAAAAATAAAATTTTGCAATTCTGAGACACAACAATAACGCTTTACATGTGCAAGAATTAAGTCATTTTAAAATAATTCAGAAATATTAAAGTTTGAAAAAATATCACATTTACGGATGAAGAAATGAATGTACTCCTGTGGAGTTAAGCAACATTTGCATATACAAGAACTCAACTAAAAAGATTTTTATACAAAAGTTCATGTAAATGCCAACATCTAATATTATCGTGCAGTTATTGTGAAAAAATGTTACCAATCAATACTCTCATTTTCACAATAATTTTCAATGTGAAAATAGGAAGCACTGTGTGAATGTACTGTACATCTCAGTCTTAATTCTCATGATGCAGAAAATCTAACCATTCTGTTCGAATTTATGACACCAGAAAATAAACTACACATTTTTAAACAACAGATTGCCAATTGATTCCATACAAAAATGTAGACAGGTACACTTCATCAGTATTTTTTTGTCAGTTTTAAATTCAACAGCCACATGTTGCTTTTACTAGAGCAGCTGTTTCCACGTTGTTACAAATAATGTGAACCACAGCAATAAAATGTGTACACTTACGAAAATGACAGTCCTAACTAGCATCACAAAATTATAATCCGAAAGCACTGTGGACTGAAAGATGGAATAAAGATATTCATCACTATACAGCCAATTTGAATTTTACAAATGAAATTTGGCAGATAACACCAATAAAAAAAAGTACATAAAATAATTTGAATGATACCATACAGCACTAAAATTAAATTTAAATCATGTAAAGAAAACATAATATATTTTGGCAATGAAGACCTGAAAAAATATGCAATCTATAAAATTGTATGTTGCAGTCAGTTACAACAGTGCTAGACTAAACAAACAAAAAGGCCAAGATGGGCATTTGAAAATTAAGAATTTTAAAAAAAGGTGAAATAAAGATAATTTTTTGTATGTAACAGTTTCATAGCACCAACAACAAATATGTACACAATTATATTAGTAAAATAATACAGTATATTTTATATGAACTTAAGCATTAATAGCCTATTAATTCTTGCAATATTGTTTATCTAAGATATTAACACCAACCTACCTAAATTGCTTCAAATTATTGGCTAACTCTGTGTATATTGAATTGAAGACAGCAGTATCACATACTCAGAAGGTTCTACAGCAAAACCTTACATGCACTATAGTATCAAATGACTTCAAAACTCTAGAAAATTTACATTAGCACCAACTCCAACATTACAAGGCGCACAAACACAATAGATGATGTGTGTTCATAGAATTACTTTGCTGATGAAAATGTGAAATGAATACTGCAGGTGAATTTAATATAATGTAACAATTTTATCCATGTAAGACTTTGTGCATATATGAACATATGGACTCAGAACAAGCAAGCAGACTACAGTTGTATAACATATGATTGGCCTGCAAAAAAATTTTAAATGCCAAGGTTACATAACCAGAATTCAGTTCAAAGACCAACAAATGTGTGTAAGTTAGTGAAGATTACCTGTAGCCAGCATTAAAATATTTCAAAAAGAGGATGATTCTATAGTTGAGAGACAGCTAACACATTGGTGACATTCTTTATGCTTGGAAAATCCTTTTATGTTGTTACTGCCCACTAGGCTATAGAATTTCTGCTTGATAAAGTAGAAGCTTAACGTATATTATGCCAACACACAACATTTTACCTGATATAAAGACTAAAAGGAAAGAATGAGAAAATCAATTATAAATAAGGGAAATAAAATTTAAATTTGTGGAAATTATAATAAATATATGGATATAATGTGACTTGCAATACGAAATTATTAATTTATGATCATGGTACTAAATCTCAACTTAATGAGAAATTCAATAACTATATTTTAATGTGCTTCCCTGGAATGTACAACACAAAAGTTAAATTTTTGAAACGCATGTTGAGGTGTCTGAATATTTTACTAATAGTATTTTCTTATGGTTAAATTAGATCTACCTGAAAATAAATAACATGCCATCAGGAACATGTGTTCAAAAACAGACCATTAAAAATGTATAATATTGACAATAATTTAGTATTTCATTTAATCTGTCTCTAATAAGAGAAAAATAAACTTTTTATGCAAGACCAAACATTTACAGCAAATTTACATGCTAAAAAAGCATTTTCCATTCACAGAAAATGTCACTTGTGAACTCTGTCCATGATTCCAACTATTTACATTTACACAAGTTGGTCAAAAGTGTGGTTGTTGTAGCTGTAAATGTGTAACTGTACTAATAAATATGTGATAACGTAAGGACAACAAAAGGCAAAAAATGTTTTGCATTTAAAAGATTTCTAATATTACAATTCCATTAAACTCCAGATTTACCCCGGGGGTGGCTTAATCGGGTTGCGGCTTAACTGTGGAGCCACCATTTCAAAGTTATATATTGAACAGCTGCCACCAGTCACGTGCCACTGCTATTAATAACCCATGCACAAGCTGTAAATAACCAGGCTGCAGTAGAGTGATGCGGTACTGATTTATTTTCATATTAAAAGTGTTTGAGTACTATATTTATACATGTTTTTAACAGTGAATATATGTAAAACTTGAAAGTATAAGAAATTCAGGGAAATCATCTGACAGTACATTTTTATTCATAATAATTTAGTATTTTATGATTAAAACTGGCATCAGAGGCTATTTATAAATTAACAGCGGCACAGATTGTGACTGGATGGCAAAATATCACGTTAAAATTAATATTATTTGCTGCAAAAATGATTTCATCGTAAACAATGTGTGGTTTTAATAAGTAAATAACATTTATTTTCATTTTGTTGCTGAAGTGAAAGAGGAGTCAGAATAAAAAAAAATGGTGAGCCAGCCTCAGAAAGGCTTGGCGATTGCAAGCCAAATCCAAATTATTAGCAAGCAGTATTGCTTCACACAGAAATATATTACATTAAAATATTTACAGAGTTCGCAGAACATTTTAAACTCTGTGAATTTGTTCGCATATTTGCATTTTACACATGAAAAACAAGTAATTTCACGGGGGCTTGGTTTGTGAAGCAAGCCGCATGCATTGACCAACAGATGGCAGCAAGGTCACCTATTTTGCTGCTTTGTCACAAAAGTACATCTATCGTGTCCTTTAAAAAATAAATTTTTTCAGCTTGCGTGGGCTCAAAGCAACTCGGGTTTAAAACACATTTCTTCCAATTAAAGTAGAAATATTTTAAAAATACTCTGTGATAGATGTGCGGCCTCTTCAATTAATATGAAGCATGCAAGTAGCACCATTAGCAGGAAGCACTACCTATGGCCTATGAAGAAGAGACAATGAAGTTAAACTATCGCATATGGTGTTCCATTTTGTTTAAACACCTACACATTGTTCTAGAAGAAAGTTAATCTCCTTCCTGCCTGCATATTTCTCAGATGTGTGTTGTGCAAATGTAAGCTGTCAAAATAGCCAACGTGAAATTTGTTCACACATCAGCTGACACAGGATTTTGTGTATGTTATGATGATAATATTATTTATGACGAATTGAATACTTATACGACTATTATTTGTTTACATATCCTACGTGTAGAGTATGTAGGCCTAAAGTAAACATCCCCCCCCTCCCCATTTCCTTAACTGTGAATATTGGTGACCCGTGAATCCTTAACCAGTCATTACACTGGAAAATCGGGAGTTAACTGTATTTTACTTTTTAAAATTTCAAAATAAACAGTTCAATATTTTCTGAAAACTGTATTGCTTTACTAAACATCCATGAAAAAGCTAGCATTATAGGATCCAAATATCCTTAAATAATTTTTGTGACATTTTGTTTTTCTTCCATGTAATTGTTAATTGTGGCTGGGTGTTGCCATAAATGCATCACTTTCCCAAATACGATAAAGCACGCAATAGACGTGTCACAAAAACTAGCATTTCACTCTGGTATAGATGACCTTAACTGGCATCGAAACAAATGTTGGCAAAAACCAGTCATAACCTAGTCAGCAGATCTGACAGCATGATGACCGCCTAACTGATACCCTAATTCCAAGGTATGACACATTACAAAAAAGCCATTTCCGAAAAAAAAATTGAAACCAAATAGTAAACATTTTTTTCAAACAAAAACAGCACCTTATTTAATAAGGTAACTGAAAAAATTAACATAGGGAAAAAAAGTGTGCAATGGTATTTTCCTCTAGGGTGTGCATTCATACTCTGGAATCTTAACTAGACTTAGAAACCTTAACAACTAAAACCCTATCTTCATTAATGTCAACAAAATAACTAAGCCACAAAAAAATACATCTATATTGAAATTCCTACTGTTCATCTAAGCACCACAATATATTTTAAAAAATGAGGTTAAACAGAATATTGTAACTTCAAATATGTATGTTTTATGATGGTGTTAAACCCAGTGACCACAGATAAGACTATATCAAATATGGAAAAAGTATAATAATTATAATGTATTGAGTAACTTAGTATTCCCATGTAAGAAATATTAATTCACTCCATAAAGAATAGCACTGCAAATTCTACATCCCTCTCCTAATTAAACTATTATACTGCATGCAGGATATCTGAAAACTTTTATGGCATAAAATAAATTAGATAGGCACTTGACAGGGGGGGGAGTTTAGAGAACTACCTAAAAAATACACAGTAGTTAAAATCATGTACTATGTTCACACTCATCATCGCTGTCCTTGTTCAAGTAAAGTTTCATCAGTATTCAAGCTTTCAGTTATCCTATACAGTTTATTTAACAGCAGCTTAAGTGTTGAGAGAAATAAAATTTACCACTTTATAACAATTCTTATAATCTACAAGTAAAATTAACAAGCATTTGGCACATATAACAAAACAACAGACATTCACATGGTCCAGTTTTAACTTTTTGTTATCATTCAGATCTATTACGATGATATATAAAACATTTTACTATGATATGCATACACTCTTCAAAAATACATATAACACATAAATGTCAACAACAAGAGAATTTTTGTTGGTTGAGCTAATGCTTTCAAACCATGGCTGTTGGGAGAATCTACAACTACGCAACCTCATCACCTGACGGTTGTACGACCTTGCCGAAGATTCATGTTTCTCTTTTCAAGCAAGTCTCAACTCAGATGAAAGGAATTAATGTTAACTTGGTTAAGTGATATGGCTAGATACAAGGCTGCATCATTTTTATTGCTTGTTAGCTGCATCACATTTGTATATATTTTAATATACAACCTACCACTAAAATAACATTGAATGTGAATAATGCATATTGCTGTACTGTTAAAAAACCATCAGATCACTACTCCTGTAACTTAAAAGAAAGATACACCAAAATCACCTTCAAACAGTTCCAGTACATTTTGCAATGAAGGGGAATAAAGCTACCAGTATATTAGTTAAAAGGTCATTCTCATCTTTTGAAGTCATGAAATGGAATTGGATCCAGCAGTCGTGTGTAGCAAAGATGGTCAAGAAATATTTGCAAAATCATCTGTTATGAGGTTACTTATACAGCACTCATAAGGTCACCAACCATGTCATGTGACCACGTTACCCTGCTGTAGACAAACCTTGAGACACTGTTTTCTAAAGGGAATAATATTTATAAACTTTATATGTAAGAAACATAACCATTACAATAAATGAACAAAATTACACACTACTGAAATGTTTAGATTAACAGCACAGCAGTAGTATTAGCTATTGTGTCACCTTCTAGATACACCATAGAGTATTGCTAAAATGGTAATTTGTGTTGCAGTACTCTGATATATTTCGTTTTCTGCTAACTTCATATAAATAGCTAAAATAATGTACAACTTCAGCAAATAGATCCCACGAAATCAGCACCCCATAAAATCAAGAGCACTTATATAGGATATGGAAAAAAATATAAACTTGTAAAATAATAGTTCACTCTAAAAAATATGGTGTTAGCCAGTATTATGGTGTCTAAACTTACTTGAGTTATGCAACTCAACTGGAGATATTTTTAAACAATATTTCAATACACAACCATCCATCTTCATTATATTTAGTACACTGGTAATGTTTTTGTAATTGTGGTTTCTCAACATAATATACAAAATATACAAAACACTACTATGCATATCAAAAATACACAAGAGAGAAATAGCTTTTTATGACAGAACATTTGGTATTACTTTCAAGTTCAAACACAGCAGTGGTCATACTGTAAAGATGTAATTTACGATATGTCAACCATAAAAATATCACTTTTCAGATATTTTCGGAGTGATTATTATTTCTGCTAGAACCAAATGAGATTTTTTTCTAATGCCAATTATTACGCACTTTGTTACAAAAGAAGTAACTGAATAATATTGACAACCCCTAACTGTAGGTTTGTTGCAAAAATAAGCTGTAAGGAAACATGTATCTGACATCTGGTCAGAAGTGGTACTTAAGAAAGACATGCATGAACCTTTGAAGCTCGAGATTAAACTCAGTTTATTGCAAATATTACTTAACATACTTTTAAAAAGGAGCATAAAGTGTCTTGATATTATGTAATTAACTGATATGTAAATATTCCATCTCAAATACTTTTTGCAATATTTGTAATAAACTCATGTTTGAGCACCAATTTCACATGTGCACACCACCCTAAGGAATGACTTGGCTTTCAGCTTATATTTTCATTATAAACTTACATTCACCAGTGATATTTTTTGCTTATTTAAATTATATATTAAGTGTCAACAAATTTCAAGAATTGCTTTGCATAGCATGAATATTACATCAATTAATTTTGACCTGACATAATATTAAATATAAATTGCAACTATACATACAAATATGAGTTTGGAACTATACAGTTCAAAACATGTTCAAAGAAAATGGCTGCCTCAACATTTTTTTTCAGCATGACCACTTTTAAAACAGGAATGAAAATAAGAAAAAACGTTGACTACGTATATTTTTCAAATAAATGATTGCATGTAATGCTGTTCAAAAAAATGTAACAATCTGTTTAAAATAACTTGTAAAAAATATCAGTAAAGTTTCATAACTCTTGTAGAAAAAATGTGTACAATGTTGTACAATTGTGTAAAACTGTGTGTACAGTTTCACTATACTGATTTTGTAGCAATATTCTCTATGGTCATTTCTGTTGCTTATTTTTCTTTGCACTTGCTGCGGATGCTGCTTGTCGTTTTACTAACTGACGCTTGTGTTCACGAGCAAAGTCTTCTTCAGTTAGATTAATTCGCAACATCTAAAAAAAAAAAAAAAGACAAAAGAAAATAACTTGTTAATGTTCAAAACATAAAAACTTAAAAATAATTGAAAACTCTACAAAATAATTTATTGTCAGATTTGATTTATCCACATACATTACAAATTTACTCATCACTCAATCTATGTGAGAAATAATAAACAGGATAGTCAAAGTAAAGTGACTATATTTGAAAGCCCTCCTTAATTCCTATTTTCAATCAATTGGCATCTTTTTACTACGTGTAAACATAAACAATGCCATGTACTTTACTTTTCACACACCACATTTACGTTTCACTGTTCAGAAAATAATAGTTAACTGTTTTTACCCAATACATTGATTGATGCATGACGAGTCTCTATTATTGGTATTCAGACGACCTCAGCTCCATCCTGATATTTAGCATTGTTGAAATAAGAATTTATTTTACCATTTTCCCCCATGAAAGCTGAGATTGTACTGTCTACTACTTAGCTTGTTATATTCACCGGTGCACTGTAACTATGTGTGCAGGGCGAGTTCATTTCTCCACTACTAGATAGCATTAGTTGTATTATCGTTCGTCTTTGCTTCCCTTCCACCAACCGGCCAGTGACGTCGCAGCTGCCAGTCATGTCATTGTTACCCCCCCATTCTGAAAGCTACCAACTCGCCCTCATGAAGCCGGACAATCAGCAGCGGGCACAGCTCGATATTTAGTATAAAAGGAGGTCTTGTTTGCACCTCCAGGGACTGGGGATTTGGTTTTTGTTTCAAGCACTCGCTGTTTAGAACAAGTCACCCGCCTGTCTAGCACTAGCTGTTCACACACACCTCGTATTCTTACTTCTTTTCTAGCACCCGTTGCTTGGAATACATTAGGCCCTTGTAAAATAGTGGTCAGACCACTCTGCAACGTTAGTTAGTAGACTCTCTCTATGAAGACCCCTGCTAACTCCAACTCCCTTCCTCAACACGGACGTGTTCGAGACAGGGAAACTCCTATCCTACAGTCCTTCTCAGGAATTGTCTTACCTCTCCTTGCTTAGTCTCCCTACGCCATGCCCAGCACAGCGCACCATCTTACATCTAGTGAATTGTGGCAACAATAAGAGAATCCATTTGCTTAGTCAGGCCATGCCACGCTTAGCAAACCACTCACCCCAGCTCAAACCGGTTACCTCTAATGACTAACACGAAGTAAGGACAGCTTCCCAGCCGTTTACTTGTGCTGACGTTCAGTAGCGAGTATGTCACCATGTTGTTTCCAATTGCTGAAAATAAACGTGAACTGAACCGAAACCTTGAGAATCACCTTTCCTGTAGACTTAGTACCTAGCTCCCAGTGAACTCCTCAAAAGAAAGGGAAAACAGGTAATCCTGAAGAAGTTGCTTAAGTGAATCAACAGACTCTTCTGTTACACCCACACACATTTAGCTCAGCCCACCTTTCCATCTACTCCATGGGTGGAACAGAGGTGCCTCGTTTGTACCCTGACTTCAGTACAGCTTGTCCGCTTGGTGTCCGTCAGCATCTCAACTGTGGGCTCCCGCCAAGAGGGGACAGACGTTCACTGGGTTGGGGAAACTTACCTGCAGCAACACCCAAGCATCTGACCTTAGTCAGTGCAACCCGACTTCCAGCACATACTGCGGTCCTCGCCAAGTGCTGGAATAGGGTGTCCACTGAGTTACAGTCTGCCCATGGCTCGACACGCAATTGGGCTAAACACAGAGCCTGTCTTCCACTCCTCGACGGGGTGTGTACTGTGCATCCTAATGACCTACTCCAAGAGACGGGGTATTAAGGAGAATGTGACGGTGACATTACTTGACTTTGGATGCCTGCACTGGTATTCACTGGCCTTGATGGCCTCTATCGCCAGGCTCCAGCCCAGAGAGCAGACCCAGGCTATAAGGCACCTGTAGGACCCAATGGCACCAGCCCTTCGGAGATTCCACAGTGGAATGCTGAATTGATAAACTTATCCTCTACGCCACAGCCTCTCATCATTGCATACACGATCCCCAACGTCCTTCATTCAGCCCCGCACCTCAGCCTAGGACACCAAAGCCTCAACCTATACTACCCATTGTTGCACGCTCACTCCCAGTGATCCATCGCCCAGGTATTCAGAAACAAGTGGTGGCTCCTAGGTGCCCTATTGTGTTGAAGACCACAGACTTAGTGCCCTGCCGACAGCCAACCAGGCCGGTCCTTTATAACAGGAAGGTTCCAGCAGCTCGCAAGGACCAGATCCCAGAGACCTTACAAGAGCACTCAGTCTAGCTCCTGGCCAAATGCTGACAGAGCTACTTCTGGTGTAGTAAGTACCAGACTCTCACCCTTCGCCAGTGCCAAGAGTAGTAGTTCTGCATCAACATTGAGTGATAATGAAATCAACAGTACTATAAGTACCTGCAAGTTAGTGTATATAATATCCAATTGTGCACATTACTTGTTTATTTTTATACCATGTGGGCCCTATGTATTCTACTCTCCTGGGGCCCACAAAAGTATAATTTTTTTTTCTAATTATGCTATCTGCTGAATAGTTACAGCTATATACTACCAAGGCAAACATTTTCTATCTTAAGCACACTTCATCAGAAAGTCTCAGAATGAACTGAACTTTTTTCTGTCATAAAAATAAGATGCTTATGGATAAGATGTTAAATTATTTTTCTATTTTGCCAAGTCACAAACCACAAATCATGTCACAGTACAAGTGAAATTATGTAAAACATTTAAAAACACTTTTAATTACACCCAGGAAAATGTTTCACATTTGAAAAGCTTTTGAAGTTGATGCATGATGCATAAGAGAGATGTTCCCTGCCCCTGAGATGATCTTGCACTCCAGCAATCCACCATTAGTAGGTCATTGAGTTAGAAAGTTAGGCTGTGCATTGCCCCTAACGCTGCACATAAACAACCCACACAAACCTACCTCCCTGTCTTGCTAGCAAGCCGAGGTGAATTACTACCTGGTGTGACCACTTCACATGATTATCATGCACATGCAGTTCCAACAGAGTGTTCGAAAGTGGAAATCGTGCCGGACAATGCCGTTGGTCGGCAGGTTTTCTCGGGGATCTCCCATTTCCCCCGCCTCTTCATTCCGGTGCTGCTCTACACTCACTTCAATCACCCTCATTGGCTCTCAATACCTTGCTGTTAAGAGCCGCCAAAATTTCTTCACTCATTCACTCACTCACTCCAACGGAGTGAGGATGGCTGTCCATGCTGTGTAACCCCCATTTAGCCCTGACCCAATGCACAACCACTGCAGGAGTATGGGCCAAATGAATAAAAACAAGCAAAGCCTTGTTAGTGATTACTTCAGCAAAGTAGTATAAACTTGTAAGTAAAAGTAATGACTTGATTTCAATTGAATAATAAGAACATTTTGCTTAAAAGTAAATACTGGAAAAACAATGGGAGGAAGAAGTATTTACTTATAAGTAATTGCTTACACGGACAAGTAAAAACGTCCTTCAGTAACTTGTCACGAGAGGGCACGTAGACCTGTCCACCCCGTTTAACCATTGAATGCAGATAGTCAGTTCTCTGTCATCCGGCTGTCTGTAAGTTCACATGTCTTCAAGTGGGGACACAGTGATTGCGAAAGGTGGTTGCAAGAGGATGGTATTTGTAAAATTATTAAGATACAGCTCTGTGGCCTTAAACAAAGCAATGACGCTAGGAATTGTCCAGCAAAAAGAAAAAGCATGGAAAGAAATGAAAGATGACTTTGTAAAGAGTACAGGGAAATCATCAGTAACTGTAGGACAATTCAAAAAGTTACTGAATAATATTAAGACAGATGTGAAAAAAGTCAGATAAAAACATGACATGGGAACAAAAAAATCAAGCTGCAGGACTGGGAGAGAGAATTCTTAGGAATATTGGATTCTAGTAGCAATCCAGTTTTTCAGAAAATCCCCGGAGCTTGTGCAGTTGGTGCTGACGTACATCCCAATAATGCAGAAGGAGGGAGTATAACTATTCAGAAGACGGGGGACCAGCTAAATGAAAAGTGTCCAATAGAAAAGAAATTTAAACATGAGACAGCAGAAACCGAAGCATTATCAACAGCAGAACTGCAGACACTTGTGTTATTAGAACAACTAAACCTTGCCCAATTACAAGCAAGAAGAGAGGAGTTATTGATTGAATGACTCTCTGCTCAAGGCCACCATACTACTGATCAGTCACACAGTACACGATCAAACGAGCGTGATGTTTACAGAACTAAGTGAATTCCTACAACTGTAGCAACAAAATAAAAACGTGTCTATTTCTGTGTACACTCCTCAGCATATTTAGTATTACTGTTATGTATCATTACAACAAAATCTTTGGTGTAAAACTCTATTGTTGTATTCTTGTACACTTGACAATTGTATGTTTTTGAAAATAAATTGGTTACAAATTGGAATAATATACAATAAAAACGAAATAACATAAATCACGAGCTAAAACAAATGAATATATAACATTCCACTTCACAAAATAAAAATAAACAGGTTTTATAATACGTGTACAAGAGAGAGGAGCCTCTGAGTGAGTGTACGTGTGTGACATGAGTGATTGAGCAAACACGAGCGATTCACATAGCTACTCTCTTCACTCGCTTTGTCATCATTTACACATAAGCACACTTATGTGTAATAATTTTGTACTTTTTCTATTAGACTGCATCTTTATTTACTGTTTAATATATTTATAACTCTAAAATGTACATCAATAGATATACAGTAGAGCTTCACTATAACAAACCTCAAGGGACCAAAAATATGGCTGGTTTGTTATAGTGAAGTTCTTTATAATGAAGTGCACATAAAAAATTTCTTGAGGTAAAATTAGATGCGGAGAAATGTTACTGAAGTGAAGTTAGCTTCGAATATTTATTGCCAACCTCTGGCCAAAAAGGTAATTGTGACTCACACTGCATATGGGAGGATAACAGGTCGTGCTCAGCGGAAGAACCGCACATGTGCAACACTGTTGCATCGGGAATGCTCCCAGAGGTGCTCGAAAGTAACATGTTCAGAAGCTTATAAAATGAAAACTAAGCATATTAAGTTAATAAAACATACCACACGTAGGTCACAAATGTCTTTACTGTCAAGATATAAAGAAAAGTCCGGGTTCTGAGAGTTAATTTTTATGCAGCGAGCATTTGAATTTCACAATTTGAACACACATCTCGAACAAAGTGCTAAGTTCATAGGCAAATATTTAAGAATCCTGCCACTGTAGGTAATACAGACCATATGCACGTTGCTCACAAGTGCCTTTAGTATCAAGAGATGCAGAAAAGTCTGGGTTCCGAGATTTCATTTTTATTTTGCGAGCCTTTGAAGTTCGCAATTTGAACACACACCTTGAACAAAGTGCCGAGTTCAGAGGCGACTATATATAAATCAAGCTACTTAAGGTAATACAAACAATAAACACGTTGCTATCACGTGCTTATAGTATAAAAATATGCAGATAAGTCCGGGCTCTGACCTCCATTTTTCTCCTATGAGCCTGTGAATTCCGCACTTTGTTCGAGGTGTGTGTTCAAATTGCGAAATTCAAAGGCTCGCAGCATAAAAATGAAATCACGGAACCCGAACTTTTCTGCATATCTTGATACTAAAGGCACTTGTGAGCAATATGCATATGGTATGTTTTACCTACAGTGCCAGGATTTTTAAATCTTTGCCTATGAACTTGTCACTTTGTTTGAGGTGTCACATTTTGGTCAGGTGATAAAAAAATTGATTTTTTTTCTATTTCAGAACGTTTACAATGGCTGTTTCAGAATACTGGCCTAATGGATCCCTTAGGGTAAGGGATCCATAGAAAGTGCATTCTAGTGGATACTGCCATATTGACTCAGTTTCCAAATTCTCACTAGGGATGCCGATGCATCTCTTCACGCATCCACTACCAAGGGATGAGACACTCGCATCCACTGTTGCATCCACACATCCCTTAGCTACGGAATTCGTTCGTCAATTGTTTATATTATTGTTTACACTGATTTTGCACATGTGGGGTGGTGTGGACGTGTATTTACTTTTAGTTGTTGATTAAAATGGATGAAAACTTGTTTTTTTTCTTTTAATTATGTTTAAATAGGACTCCAACATAATCGCACAAAATAAAATGATGTTTAAAATACTGACCACTTGAGTAATAAACATCATTATACACATCATTATTTCAACAAATGCATTTGTAATTTGTATATGATCATCAAACATAAAATGTCCTATTTATAAGAAATCTCAATTTCTATTTGCAGCCATCACCAAGCAGAAATTATAAAATCTCAAATCTACCAAGATTTTCGTCTGCAGTAAACTGTTGACATTTCACCGATATCCCATAGATAAAACAAATAAAGATACAACTTCAAAGCAGTAAAAAGTGTGGTACAGCTAGCGCTACCTAAGCACGTCCTAGCTGTAGCAGAATTCGGATGTTATTCATCTCTTCAATGCAGCCATTTCCACAGTGGATGCATGTACGTGGGGACGTAGGGATGCGTGAGCAATGGACGCATCCACTGAATTCGGAAACAGCCAATGTAGATTTCGCTATGTCAAATCCCGTGGTGATACCTTTTTTTCTCCTTCCATCATTATCTACAGCTTTAACTATAGCAAATATCAAGAACGAACTTGTTAAAAGATAGTAAAATTTATTTGCAATTCAGTGAAAGAACGTTTAGAGGTTAAGGTAACAACATTTGCAATTCACGGTAAAATACGCAGATGCGAGAACAGGCCAGAGATATAGCAACAGCATTATGTTGTACATAAAACTTCGGCGAAGTCAAAGGCTTCTTATCTGTGCCTACACAATAATGTACCGCATTAATTGCAGCGATAAACACTAGTAGCGCTGCGCTTTACGATTTTTGTCTCGTATTGCCACAGCAATGTATTGTATCATCTATGACTGAGTTATCTACAAAAAAAGTTGTGGTTTGTTTGTTTGTGTTTGTAACATCAAAAATTATAAAATTAATGTAATTTTGCCGGTTTTTACATTTAACTCCAATTACAAAGTGTTAGTTAAGGTGAATACTGAATAAACTTCCCAAAAATTTTTAACAGAAAATTTTATAAAACTGAAAGTTATTTGCATATAAATGTATGGTGTTTTGCCAGGACCAAATAATAATTGTTATGGTGAAGTGTTCGTTAAAGTGGTGCTCCACTATATGTGACTATATAACAGTTTCTACAAAGAGATTCAAACAATGGTAAACAATGAAGTAAATAAGGTGGCCAGTAATTCATTACGTTTCCTGATGCCTTTAGCGAATATCCTCGTTTTCATCTTCTCCCTTATTTTAGACACCTTCAGGAAATATGTCTCCTGGAAAGGTGAATTCGTAATTGTCTTTTAAATATTTGCTGATGATGTGTAAAACTGCACAGCATATAATTACTCTGGGTATATTTCCCAAACGTACCCTTACTATGTTACCTATAATTGGAAACCTCTCAGTTGGCCGAATACTCTTTCAATTATCACCCTCTCCTTCGAATTAAGTTTATTAAATAGTTCCTCATTTCTGTTTTGGGGGGGGTTTTGAATTGTGTAAGTAGCCATGGTGTAATTCCATAGCCGCTGTCTCCCAACAAGCAATAGTCGCAATTGAATCTGGAAATAGCACTGTAAATTATGCTCTGTTTCCAAATCCTGGAATCATGCATGCTTCCAGGCCATTGTGAATCTACACTTGTTATCATTTCATGTTCATTGCAGGTTGCCTGCACATTTATACTTGGGAATCCTTTCCTGTTTACATGTTCATCTCCATTAGCTGTGTTTTTTTTTATTTGTATGTGAGTACAGTCCAAAGCTCCAATAACTGTGGGTATTTGGAATTTCTGTGACCATTTTTCTTTCGCTTCATGCATGGTATTTAAATCTGATGGAAACCTTACCCAATGGTGTGCTTTTTCCACAATGCAGTCTACCACACTATGCACAGTTTTGCATACAGTGGAGTAGAGAACTCCACAATCTTCTGCGATACCTGTTTGGAATCCTGAGTCCCTCAGAAAATGAAGGAATATTTCCATCCTTTGATGTGAACTAAGAGCACCTCCTCTCGTTTCTTCAGATTCATTTAATAAATTATTGGACCTGTAATCTACACTTTCACTTTCAAAACGCAACAAAACTTTTGACGTACTCTGACTTATACTTCGTCTTTCTTTGTAACTTTTCACGTTTCTCACACGTATAAAGTTTGCCATGTCTTAAATACCTATAAATATAAAACCACAAGTATGCTATTTAGCTATCTTTAAATAGTTCCAAGTGTTTGGTTAGCACACCCAGTCACTTCTTTTTATTCAACCGGAAACCAGTATTTACTGGAAAATCGCTCAGTCAATACTTATCAAATAAGTAATTGCTGGAAAACTTAGGGGTTTACTTATTTGTATAAGTAAACACTTAACTTGAAGTACATACTTAGGTTTTATTTAAATAGTTGTAAGTAAATGGTTCAAAACTATAAGTAAAAGCATTTTTTTTTTAAATTCAATACACTAATTATCACAAGCAGGCCCCGAAAATGACAATCAGTTATTCATTGGCTACCAAACTCATCAGTCTACTGTGCCACCCCACAAATTCATATAGTAAAATGCATCACAAATATCACAAATTTTCTGATACAAGTAAAATTTTTTTAAAATTTGTAAATTCGGAAAAATCTAATGTTTGTTTGTAATCTCTTAAATCCAAACTAGGGGCAATTTTTTTGTTTTCAAGTAGTTTTTCTATTGAATGTTCTACCTGTGCAGGTCTGCCAGTGCAGCTAGGCCCTGTGCTCCACTCCCATAAGTTGTATGCTGTTATCAGTAGATGCAACACTATGTTTTTGGACATGTGACCTTGTAAAAAAGGATTTTTTGACCTTGTAAATATGGATTTAATAGAATTTTAGATCAGTAGTAATTTCATAGCAGAACTTTGTTTAGTTTATTTTACTGACCTCATAATACTTGTGCGGAACCCACTTTAAATTTCCCGCACACCTGACTTGGTGCACATTCAACACTGTCTCAAGTGTTGGTGGTCCTGAGCTAAGGAACAAGAGAGCAGATTTCGTGTTGGAGATCATGGCAATAAGTTGAGTCATATGCTGCTGCCACTAGTCAGTTGTTTTTCTTGCTGAATCTCGTTGTACAGTCCTCTGGTGGCAACTAAATTTTTGGAGTACTGAATTCGCCACAACACTACGGTTCCACAGAAATGAGACTTCATGTAATGAGCAGTCTAAGCATATCTTTCCCCCTTTTCTGCTAGAGCACAGTTCTCGCTACAGACCTATCAGGCAGGATCTGCTGCCACAGCATTTTACCACACCCTTTTCCCTGGGAGTATCATCCGAGTCCAGACTTTCCCCGCATCATTCTACTTCCCTACCTACCTCCACAGTACGCATACATACTGCCGGTCATAAAGTGGCCAACATTTAAACTACCTTAATGCCATTGTGGGTTGTAAGGTTCTACCAGCATCCTCTGGTGACAATTAACCATACTAAAAGTCATTGTTTCGCCTTTCCATGCTACATCATTCCTCTGCCTTCTTAGTATAATATACCTGCTCCTCCCTGCATTCTGTCATTTGAGATTGAGTTGTTCTCTTTGGCAGAGCTATGGGTCAACAGTTAAGAGTATGCAATCGTGAAGGACTTTACAGAAAAGGCATCTAGTCCCGAGAGGCGTTTAAGCCTTTTTGTTCGTAATTATGTAGTGTAGTCACAAAGTGGTGTGTGTTGAACCAACTATGCTGAGCAATTACCATGACATGAAAAGCTTCTTGAATTTCACCACTTAAGGTGAGCGGCAAATTTCTTCTTTCTTTGCAATTTCCTTTTTTTTCCTGCCCTTCTGGCAATGTTTAAATAAATGTACTAATTTCTCTCTATACTGTTGCATGGCTACTGTGGTGAAAATAACAAGCAAACTCATTTCTAAAATGTGCTTTTATTAAGAAACAAGCAGAATACACATCCGACAGAGCACACTGCGATTACAAAAACTTGCACATACCTGGGATGTCATGTACAGTGCTCATGCAGAGCCATCTATGTAAACAATACAGAACTACTAAAACTTCTTCAATCAAAATTGTCACACACAACACTCTCCCCCAATTCTGATATACCTAGACCCTCAACACATTTTACTTACAATAAGGTAAGGCCTTGGTTAAGCAATCTGCAAGTTGATCAGAAGTTTCTACATAAGAAAACCTCAAAATCGTCCTTTCAAGTACCAAGACTTTCACAAAATGAAATTTGACAGAAATATGCTTTGACATTTTTCTTTCAAAAGTACTGCATATTTAATGCAGGATTGACTGTACTCAATCCAATACCAATCTCAGGAAGAGCAAGAATCTCTGTTAAAATGTTTCTAACATAGAGAGACACTCACAGCATTAGCAAGAGCCACATATTCAGCCTCAGTGCTAGAAAGGCTCATACAACTTTGTTTCTTGCTTTTCAACGAGACACTGTTACAAAAAACTAGGACAAAATATCCTGAAACACTCTTTCGATCAACAGTGTCAATAGCAAAATCTGCATCAATATAACATTCATTAACACCTCTAGCATCTGACTTAGAATAACATAGACAATAATCTTTTGTTCTGTTAAGTATCTTACAACGTTCTCCAAGTGTTTAAAATGAATTTCATTATAGCTTGACGCCGGCTAACAGCCAGCGGTGCTAACTCATGACGGCGGTCACCACTCACGTGGCACGTGGGCACGCACGTGCGCAAAGCGGCTCCAGTTTTAACTTTCCCATTATGGAATTGTTATTTCAAGTGTAAAAATTATGTCTCTTATTTATTTTCAGGTTTTTAAAGTGTCTAAAATGTTGAAATGTATGTTTTATAATATTACACAATGTTTGGTTACGAATTTTAAATGCACGCTGCTCAAAGATTAAGAACACTATTACTCTGGCATGAACGCAGTCATAAAAGACATTCAGAGAATACAGATAATTAATAAGGAAATTCCAAAATGTAAATCAATATTTAAATTTATTAGGTGCCATTTATTTTTAAATTTGATAGTTTTACTCTGCGTGCATAGCACTTCTGGTTGTGCGACTCCAGTAGGCAGCCATGATATGCTCGCGCGACCCCTGCTTCTGGGTAGTCCATCAAGGAGAGCTGGCGAGGTAAGACACTGTCACGTATGCAGTACAAACTTTTTGCACTGATGTAGATTACAATAGTTTCAATTTAGCATACCAGTTAACCGTTGCTTTGCTTACGTTTTGCCAGACATTCCCCAGCATTATGCTTCCGCTTAACGTAATAATTTAGGCCCTTGTGGATTTTTGAACTTAATCGAGGAGGAGGAGAAAGATGTCGGAGAACTTACGCGGCCCGCACAACTTGAATCAGGCGCCATCTGCTTATGTTAAAGGCATTTCATTGTAATTTCTGTATAACTGCTGCGTGCAATCTTAAGGGCTTTACTTTCATGATGTATTTGAGGGTAATTTTCATGTTTAATTGTTTTAAAGCCACATCACTCGCGACCACGTGGTTCATAGCCGCCATGTCAATGTCCGCACCATCCATGTGCTTTGAGGGTTTATTTGTGTAATATCATGTGCGCCATAATTTATTTCAGGGTTCTATGTATTTTTATTCAGGGTTTCATGTAATTTTCACGTAATTGATGATTTGTATGTTTGACCACGTGGTAATTTCAATGTTTAATCTTCTTGCCATCCAACATGTTACAAGTCCAAAACAGATTCAATATACAAAAGAATAATTTTCTCAACAGAAATAATAATTTGTTTGACCAAAATTTGCCATTTTTACAGAGGAAAACTGAGAATTCATCTGCACCACGTGTCATCTGCACCACGTGATCCGCTACAAAGCATATCCAGCGGCATCCGTGCTATCTAAGTTTGCTTTCACGTATCTGCATGTTTATTGTGACCAATCATGTCGTGTTCCTTTATATTTCAAGGGTATTTATGTCATTTATGTAAAGGTTACGGAGATATTTCCTTTCTAGCCGGCTGTGTGTATAGGTCGTCACCTCACTAACCACATGCGGCAAGGTGAGACCCAACGAGTCCACGTTAGTGATGCAAAATAATCACACGTGTTTGTGCAATTTGTTCATTAGTTTATCTTGTAATTCTCTGCGCCCCATCTTCAGGGAAAATCGTCAGTCCACCCTAGCGCTGTCGACCCCTTCCCTTGTGGAGATTGTGTTTTCTAACACCACAGAGAAATCATCCATCTAGGAGTGCGCTAGATTAGTTGTGGGCAGGGGAGCACCCGAACAGAGTTAGCTAGATACATCCGAGTTTTCATAAAAAGTAACGGCACAATCTTGTATGGTTAACAGAATAAAAGCAAATACAAAGTGCCCTAAGTCTTTTCTTTGTAGTGACAGCAACCTCTCGCCCAACTCTGCAAGTGATCCAAGTTTAGTAAAGTTGTTTAGTAATGCAAAGAATTTTTGTAAGTACGCTCGGGTGAAACGGACACACAGATCCCACAGCATCCCCGAGAACCCTGACTCTCAACAGTGCGGTGACTGGGAAACACTGCTGGCGCCCACCTACAGTAAGTTTATTGTGTCACCATTCATCTCATGTCTCACCCGATGGCATCAAGTTTTATTATGAAATTTACCGCAAAACTCAAGTCTGGACAACTACCCAACATTAAATATATAAGAGATTCTAATAACTCTTTGTAAGGTAGTTCGTTTCTACACTCACTAGATGGACTTAAAATCCAATTTGGGTTCCATAGGGATATTTGAAAGTTACTATTACACATATTGAAATTCTGCAAAATTTTTTCAATTTACTTCTTTTGACTTATCTGGATCAAGTTGTTTTCAAAAATCATCTCACGACCCAAAAAATTAAATAATCCCTTGTCATACATTTCTTTCATTTCAAATTGTTTCTGTAAATCCCCTTTAAGAAAATTAATTTTCTAATTGTAGCCAGAGAAAATTAATAAATCATCTACATACACGATGATTAAATTATATTTCCTAAAAATGCACAAATCAACCAAAATTCTTTCAAAGTCCAGACTAATTAGGACTTCCTTTAACCTTTTAATGCCATCACTGAGATGATTCTATAAGGCCATACAAATATTTCAACAGTTTGCCAACCAAGTTTTTGTTATCATTCTCCTCTATAACAATAACACCTTCAGGCACTCTCATGTAAACTGTTCACCATATGAGAACGTGCACTTAACGTCTAGATGGTCAAAGCTCCATTCCTTCTGGACTGCTATTGATAGTAAAGTTCTTAGAGATGTATTCCGAGCAACTGGTGCACAAACTTCTTCCACCGTCTTCCAAGTCCTGGAGACACCCCCTTGCACAAGTCTCGCCTTCTTGATCTTCTGGCCCAATATTTCCTTTTCAGTAAAACCCACTTTGAGTCAATTATGTTTTCTCCGCGTGGTTCTGAAAGCAGTTCCCACACATTATTTGTCTCTGAAGTCTGAAGCTCCTCATCAATAGCTGTCTTCCACCCAGCTTTCGATGCTTTTTCAAATGTATCTAGTAACTCAGAAGGTAAAAGACTCACTTAAATCAAAATTTTGCTATTTTTCTGTTTGTTTCTTCTTTAGTTGACTTCGTCTTTGTAAATTCACTTGAACAAAATTTTCTTTTTCTTGCGGAAAACCTAGAAAGTCATCTTCAGGTTCTCCTTCGAGAGTTGTACTGTCTGTCATTTCACTTTTCTTATCCATTTGAGGAAGATATAAGTTACGTATAACAGATTCATGAGATTTACTCTCAACATTACATGTTTCTTTTTCCTTTAGAAATTAAATGCAGTAACTATCTTGCACTTGCTGTTGTCCCATAATCGGTATCCGCTAGCAGTGTAACCCATCATAATTAGAGGTTTTGATATGGGATATAATTTTCCTTTGACATCTTCTTTAATTTTCCTTTGACATCTTCTTTCGGAATGTGGATATAAGCTACCGTTCCAAAAACCCTCATCTTCCTTGAATCTCAGCAATCATGCCATAAATTAGCAGGAATCCTTCTTTCAGAATTCTAGTTGGTGTTCTGTTCAATATATATGTTTCAGCAAAAACTGCTTCTCCTCAGAATTTCTTTTCAACTTTAAAATCTAGCAATATACATCTGACCGAGTCCAGTAAGGTTCTATTAAAATGTTCACTTAAGCCATTTAACTCTAGATTTCTTGGAATAGCGTACTCTATTTGAATACCTTTTGACTTACAAAATTCAATAAATTGTTTTGAGCTATACTCTCCCCCATTGTCACAATGAATATGTGATATTCTAGATCCAAATTTTGCTGTTACCATAGCCTTATACTCATAAAATTTTTCAGGGACCTCCAATATGTAAGAGAGTAAATAAATCACAGCAAAATGGTGAAAATTATCTATAAACATAACTATCTATCTCTTAGAATTGTAGGTCAGAGGAGTAATAGGCCCAATTACATCTAAAGTGACCACGTCAAGGATTCTAGTAGGTTTCTTTTCTAATGGTAAGCTTTCAAAACTTTTTCTAGTTTGTTTTCCCTGAATGCAGATGTCACAAAAATTCTTTGGAGGGAAACGAGACGAATGACACATATTTCTGTGCATAAGATCCTCATTACTTGTCAATAGGGCAGTGCTAATGTCAATTTGGAATTTAATTATACAGAGATTACCAATCAGATTTCCAGTAACCACAACTTCAGAATTTTTACTCAAAATCTTCACTTCTGCATTATCAAATAATACTTTAAAGGAGTGACTTTTTTCTTAACTGACAAAAGATTAAATTCCAAATTATCACAAGACAGAACATCTTTTATAGTGATACGCTTACCTTCTTAAGGCGTAAATTTTAGAGTGCCACTCTTGTATCCTTTGTAAATGAACACCACTTTTAGCAACTGCAATGCTCAAATACACTTCCACCATTGTATTTACTACGTGTTCTTCATATTACTTGTTTATCATATGATTACTAGCTCCCAAATCCACAACAAAGCTTATTGTAGAGCTATTTGACACGAGACACTGTTTGTTTACATTCTGGTCGCGGTTCGCCGCAACAAAGATTGTATCACCATCAAATTCACACCCCTGGTGGTAACTGGTAGAACTAACATTATGTTTTCTCAAAGAAAATTTTCTCTCACTTTGTAACAGTTAAATATAAATGGCACATTAGCTTCGGTTTTATTTCCATTATTACTTACGTATTTACTCTTTTACCTGTTTGAATCAAACTTTTTCTTTGAATTAAATGCAACTAACCTTTGCTGTAATTCTTCAAGAAGGAGGACATTCTTCACATAGTTCAAGTCAACATCATCTGGATGTTTACTAAAGATTATGTCAATGTCCCGCCACCACATCACAACTTTCCAACATTGATGAAACAAGAAGAGTTATTATTTCAGCATCTGAAATACTACCACCTGAACTTTTGAGTTCGTTTGTTGTATTTTTAAAGACGTTAATGAAATCTTCCAAACTTCCCCAATGAACTTGAAATTTCTTATTTCCTCTGAAGATCAACTTGTCAGCTGATTTTCATGATATAGGTAGAATTAAATGTATCCATTAACTCCTTGGCTGTTATTTTGTCCATAACGGATTCCAATACGTTGTCTGCCAAACATTGAGTGATTATATTTCTAGTCTTGATATAACTCATTTTCTATTCTTTAAAGTCCTTTTCTTCTTCAGAAGGCTTTTTCATAAGTACTTCTGCAACACGGGACTGTTCTAAAATCAGCATAATTCTGTGCTTCCAAAAATTGTAACCCATACCATCAAATGGTTTGATGTTTCCAGCATGTTGCTAAAATGAGGTCGCCATTGTGCCAGAGTAACAAACATTTCACGATTTTTACAGTTTATTAGGGCAACACTGGGCCCATAACCTGTTGCTTGGATACTATGGTGAATATAACACACAAACTCGTTACTTAAAGTGCTTTCATTACGAAATGAGCGGAACACGGAACACACATCAGACAGAGCACACGTACGGTGCTCATACAGAGCCATCTATGTAAACACTTCTGAAAAACTACATCTTCGTCAATCAAAATTGTCACACACAACATATACTGTGTAGCCACAGTAGGTCCAAATTTCTGACTGGAAGATTCTAATTCAATTTTTCAAGTCCCAATAATCGGTTTATCTAAAACATTACCAACTTAACTTCTGTCTTGGCTCACACTTGCCTCTCTCTGATTGAAAACAATGAAGAAGCACTATACCATGTAGAAAGCAGCCCATCAAAAATAATACATATTTTTTCATAAACTTCTTTCTCTGTAATTTAATTTTAATGTTCCAAGCATTCAGCAAGAAATCATACAAAAATTAAATTTTCTGTATTTCTATTAAAATTCTGTCTGCATGTAACAACTTAGAATTTGCTTGAAATATGAGCCTCAAGATTTATTCATTGACTCCTGTTAAACCTAGCATCATTTTAAGGGCTGGTCCTTCCCAAATTATGTGAGTAGTCCATTGTATTATGATTTCAAAATCTAAGTTTTTAATATATTAGTAATTATTTTGGTCACACACCTCTCTGTAGACATGGAGATAAATACAGTGCCTGGTATTCCTGAGGAATGTTATTGATTTACTTGCTATTCAGTATCAATTTTACTAGCACGATGGTCCTCAAAGCCACATATGAAACCTTCAGATTTAATTTTCAACGCCCTCTTTCCTCTGAATTATTGAAAGATCAGCAATCCAAACTACCGCATACACAAATGGAGGGTGGTTACACAACTGTACTAGAAGATTATGTGAATCCCTAGGAAGTTCCACACAAGCATGGCTGAGCAAGTGCAAGTGCTAGTGCTGCTTCACAGCTATCGGCTACCCGCACTTGCTGCACCACCCTTGTAAACGAAACCCACCAAAATTAACACAGCTCAGTATTCAGGCTGCTTGGCACAATTTGTGTCCATGATAGCTGCCTGTGTAATTTTGCCATTTGCCTAAAAGGCAACAAATCTGTGGAAATAGAATTATATATTCATATTTTGCTGTAATATATCACAGCATTGTACTACTCTTTTCCATTTTGCCTACCTATATCCAATACATTTTGCAGTAACAGATCTATTGTATGAGAGAGACATCGTCACCAGATCTGGCACCTGGTACAGTGGCCATACAGACTATACTCACTTGACCTTCTGTTACTTAAAAGCACTGCCAAGCACGATAACTGGCAGCCCTCACCAGGTAACACAAAAGAGTAAACATGTTGCACACAGTCTACCCACCCCTCTGTTAATTCCCCTGGATCTAGACCTGCCAAGAACATAGAAGTGAGGATGAGAGCAGTGTAGCAAAGGCCCCTTGGTACAGACAAGGCAAAGGAAAAAAACAAACCCTTCCCACCAACCTATGTTTGTTCTAGTGTATTGGAGAAAGAGGACTGGAGGACAGGGAAAGGAAGTGCCCAACTTTCTTAGCTCTCACATGAGAAGGGAACATAGAGAAGTTGAGACACATTCATCTGAGACCTTATTAGACCACCGAGCTCCCTATCTTTCTGTACAACTGCCACATACTTCCACTCCCTTATACCTTACTCCAGACATAGGGAAAAATGCCAGAACATAGCCAAAACTGCCCAGCAAGCCAACAAATAGCGGGAAATAAGCCCAACTACTGCCTTTACAAACAGTGCCACAGGGCACGGCAAGAGAACTTAAGTTTAAATGAAGAGCCCCTCTTCATCCACAGGCCTCTTGCCCACACTTGTCAAGACCACTGTCAGAAAAACCCATGGTCCAGTGTCTGAGGGGCAGGGTTAATACCAACACAAAGGGATCTTGGCTGGGACAGTACCCCGTCATACCAGGGAACCAATTTCACAGCTCAAGTGAATAAGGCTGGGAATCAAAAGCCAAAATATTGATATTTAAATATCAATATATTGAACAGCAACAGATATTTTACATCAAAATATCAGTGTCATAGTAACAATATTTCTTATATCAATATGTTGATAGTAAATTGACTTTTAATAAAAATAAAAGAAAAAGAGAATAATATTTGTGGTAAAAATTGATTTTTTAGTGCCAGAAAATCAGATATTAATGCAATTAGTTATTTGTAAGCGTGAGTACAAAAATGATGTGTCTAAACAAGGCTGCTTCACATAAGGCGCAAACAGGGCAATTGCCCAGGGGTGCCTGTAATTAGATTATACTGTAATGGGAAGTAGTAAATATTTTCAATGTATGTGAAAATTATGTTTTAAAAGAGATTAAAACAAATTTTTTGTTGGTTTGTCTGTCAGGCATTGTGATGCAAAATAAAATTGTCTAGACACCACCTATTTACTCTGCGGCTAACTAACCTGTAGTGACACCAATCAAAAGCGGCAACCCTTTTTATATTAAGCAGCGTGAGAGAATTTCTTTAACCACAGAAATGAACTGAATTTTGTAGAAATATGTTTCAAAATCAGGGAAGTACTTCATGTGAATTCTCAACATCAATTAACCTCATCTGTAAAATAACTCTTCCAATACCATCAAAATTAGACATAACACATAAGACTTCAAACTTGTAACAAAAGAGCAAAGACAAAAATTTCATACAATTTGTATGAAAAACAACAAACAAGAATACCCTTTGCAAATAAAAAATAATACCCAACTACTTTCTACACTACACAAAACATTAAACTCTCAATTACTGTAAAATAGAAAGTTTTATCAAGGAAAAAGAATTCGTTAATAGTGTGAATGCAGATAGAACCAGAACACTAATACTGAATGGATCCGAAATTTCGATATTAAAGATAACTGTCATCAAAACAAAAATGATCTGTCAAATATCAAATTCTAAATCACCTCTCCAACACCTACCAAATAAAACAGTAATTTACATGAGAATGAATGCATTTTTGACTGGCACAAACTATCGTCAAATAGTTAATCTTGCTGAAATCTAAATTGTACTTGGCTAGAGAAAATGGGAAAATTATCTACTGGCTTCTGGTTAGCATTCAGAAGTAAGACACTCCCTTAAGTAAGTTATGAAATTTAGTAAAAATTACAAAAGCGTTCAAATTGAATTTCTCAGCAAAATCGTACCCCAAAACTAATGCTGCACACATGTAAAACAGTTCACCGTCGATGGTTTATCATACCTATAAGTAGAATATACGTAGTGCTGGTCTTGCAGTAGAGAAATCAGCTCGCTCAGATCTAAAGCACTAAAATATAATTGCAATGCTTATTAGGGACTGTTCTTAATCGTGCCCCTGCATATTTATCACCGAGATGCCTCTCTAACACCTCCCTAGCCTATGATTGGCAATTTGAAAGAAAATTATGATGAACTACATTACATGGCATTCGGAGAGGGCATCCTCCAGGGTTCACAACTTAACACTGTCAAAAACGGTAATGTCTCCAGATTATAGTCACGTCCTGAGACATAGCACTTCGTTAACAGTCTCTAATAAATTTACTTCTCAGTGGAAAAACTGTAGTGATAACAGCAGATAAATGTGCAAAGAGAAAACATCAATACAATTTAACCCTTTAAAAGACATATGAATATGAGACCAATCAACATAAAATAAATAAAAATAATAGAACTGTCAAAGTATGTGATACTGTAAATAAATAAAGTAAATAAATTTTAATTTTGAGGCGATGTCCTAAAATACAATACTAGCTAATTATTAGTGTAAAGGGTTTATAATTACTGTCAAAAAAATATTTATCCATCTCAAAAACAAATGAACATAAACCAGTACGCTTTAAATGCTGGTACACCTGTTTTAAAGGGGTGAGTGTTTAAACCATGCAATTTTTAAAAACTCACTTTTTGGAATTTTTCAAATTTCATAAAATTTTTCAGAGGTGGCCGACTTTTATTTGAGGTGTATCATATTCAGTAGGGATACATTTAAGTATTATGGCAAACAAATGATGGGTTGTTTCCCTCATATGTTGCTTACAATGAACACTTGCTTATCTGCTGACAACAGTCAGGCTGGGATTATTAGCTGTACCCTGATTCCTGCATACATGGCCCAGGCAGGAAGGGGGGAAACAAATAAAAGCATGTTAGACGCTATTGTCAGTAGCAGATTACCATGAAGTGTAAATAAAATAAACACCATGTACTGCAGCAGCAATCATCCTGATTGCGATGATATTTCAGTTACACTGTAGTTGCCGGGCTATGCATGCTGATAAAATGTGTGGCCTGTGGCACAAGTTTGTATGGGTTGCATGTGCGTGAAGCAAATACTACAGTAATCAATGGTTGTTTTCAGTATTTTACAAGTATAATTATTAGCAAGTTGAGTGGTACACAGCATTAGAAAATAAATAAATAAAATGAAAAAAAATTTTCTGTGGTTTTAAACCAAGTGCTGAAACTGGACTTTTTTTTAAACTACTGACCAAACTTCAACCTTCCGCTGAGGATTCTGAGCCACAAGATGAAGGTATATTCGGTGTTATTGAGACTGCGAGCTCTAGTTCCTCAGTTTTCGAGAGAGAAGAAAACAATGACTTGTTAATGGAGGAGAACTCATCTCCATCAACTGCAGAGTTGACATCTACATATGTTTCTGAACGTGGAAACTAGTTGCTTCATGTTGCTTAAATATGACTGCTTATTTTATGTTTGTGCAGAAAGAGTATGTTTTCTTCGGTGAGGTGAAAGACAGATGGGAAATTTTTCAAAGCTAAACTAAACCAAGTAGTGTTGATATCAAGCTACTGCCAAAGGCTTTGTCGACAAAAAGGTATTCTGCAAGACATGGCATGCAGATCACTGACAACATCCTACCATGCTTTTCCTTCAGCTGCCACAAAAATTGTAAACAACCCTTGTGTAAACTGGAAAAACATGCTGAGGCTTGAAGGTTTGTGTACTATATTTGCTAAGTTGGAGAACGGGATATTTACCAAATCTTGGACAGAGATCCTCGAGTGGTTTGATGAAGTGAGCAAGGTACTTCAAAATATTACTACTAATTTTAATGACATAGTCATGGTGAACAGTTCACTTAAGAGTTACGTGGAAGGGCTCCGAGACAGATTTGACTTCTATGAATATGAAGGGAAAAAAATTATCTGGATGTCATGTGTATGAAGATGAAAGAAAAAGAGTTAAGACGACAAGACTTCAGTGGGATGATATCAATAGAGACAGTGACAAAATTTTTCATTGCAGGAATAATATGAACATAAACTAATTTTCATTTACCATTTATAAACTGGTTGTGGAACTTTCATGCAGAATTTCCACTTAAGATTTGGCTTTCGTAGTCAATTATGTGACAAGAAAGCTGTTGAAGCATATCCCGATGATGTGGATAGTGAAATAATTGAAGAGTGTGTACATTTCCAGGAGTTCCTCAAAGAAATAAAATTGGATGAAGAATCACTTGAGAATTTATTGCAAACTATTCAAAACAAGAGCATAAATGCTACTTATCCAAATATTGACACTTTTATCTGGACATTTTTGTATATCCTTTCTACAAATGCAAGTTCTGAACATTCCTACTCAGTAATGAGAAGAGTGAAGAACTACTTACGAAATTTAACAAATTGACGCTGGTTGGTGATGTGGCTTGGGGTCTAATGTAATTTTGAGAGGCGGTAAAGGACATTGTTAAGGCAGGCACCATCGACAGGCAGTGCCAAAGATGTTGCTGCTGTTGACGTGGAGAATCTCAGGGTGCTGTGGGCCGTGTGCCCAGATGTATGGAGTCCCTCAGTGAAAAATGCTGAATACCCCTCACTTGTATTACTTACCTATGCTATATTGTGGGCCTATTTTGGGTGTCCCACATGCCTTAAACTATGAAGATTAGTATATACCTGCACTGATTACTGACTGATGGTCTTGATTATAATGAAGCGGGTTGTAGGACACCTGTGCCCCGAAATGCCTGGAGGCACTGCTCGAAATAAGACATATTGATCGCAAAAAAATTATGTAATTATTCTACAACTGTACACATCACTGTTGGTGAACACTTACATATTTTCTGGCTGTTGCCTACCAGAACGGCTACACTAAAAATGGCGCGAAGCAGACAATACAATTAATGGTGAAAGTTAAGCTTCCCCAGGTGATGCAAACACTGGGGAAGAAGAAAAGGGACGGCGACTCTGGGTGGCAAAAACACACAAGGTTCCGGTATGCTAAGTACTATTGAAAACTAAATGATCGGTGATAGCAAAAGTTGAGGGTCACCCAGAGCCAGCACGCAACTTGACCGTTCCCTTAGAATGCTTTGCTGCAACTAGTACCAGTGAGCACGTGTGACGCGGAGGAGGTGACACAAGACTTGCTGGGCACTACTTTCTATGAGCCAGAAACTTTACTATAAACAAAACAACATGAACCCTTACTATATGAACACACAAAATAAATGCCCTGAATTACTTTGGGCAAAATACAACAACACTTGCTCGGTTATGATGCGGAATGTGGGTGAACAGCTGAAAATGAAAACATGTGCACCTCTGAAAAAATAAAATATAAAAACCATGAAACACTGTGTAGAGGTATCCTTTGGTGTCCCCATTTGTGATGTGCCGTTCACGTAAATAATACCTTGTATGTATTTGTTTCGCCCTACAAAACTGCATGTTGAGTATACCATTACGCCACACCCTCACTCTCCCAGGGGGCGGGGGGAAATCACTAGACTTGCACAACATTGCACTGCCCTGCTCTTAACACACACGACACTACACTGCACTGCACATAGAGAGTGCATGGTGACTGGAACTGCACTGGAAGCGCTGCGTGGCAAACAATCTGTAGGGCCTGGACACCATTATGCATCAAAGTGAAGAGATACTTTCAGGAATGGCTAGTTTTGCTATATACTGCTGTATATAATTTTGTTTGAAAATTTAACTGACTGCTGTAGTGAAATCGTGGAGAGGGGACTTGTAATTAAATGAGGACTGGAAAGATTATATAGTGGGCAGTGAATCTCTATTATTCTTGGTATTAAACAAAAATTTTAACAACTACTAATTAAAAAAAGTTATCTGCATACTTGTGGTTAAACTTGCTTTATTAAGGAGTAAATCAGTCATTCAGAATTCTTGATTGTTTTGGCAAGTAGTCACATTTTCTTTTCACTTTGCGAATAAGTACTTGATTCTGTGTGTGTTGTATGTGAATGTTGGTAAAAAAAAAAAAAAAAAGGAAATAAATTGGAAAGGGCAAACATGGGCTACTTTTACCTTAAGACGGTCATGTCTAAACGCAGTGTGTTTAAATAATTTTGGTGTAAGTATGAAAATATTTATCCCACAGTAAAAAAGTTATAAAATACATATTTTAAATTATGCTTCAAAACAGCATATTAATATTTAAATAAATTTTTAATCACATATATAACTTTTCTGTAAAATATATTTATTTATCAGTATAACAGATATAAATAATTTTTTTCCAAAATGATCTGATAGTAGGCCAACAATTGATATCTGGCATAATCTAACACACAAAATACAAGTTTCCGAAACCGAGTTTCGTGTTATGACACTGTGTAGTCAGAAATACATTTTTGGATTCACCAATGCTATTATATACAAATTTTAAAGTTTACATTTTCCATTTGTAAAACTCTACAATCTAATTAACTTAATATATTTTTCAATGTCTGAAAACTAATGGAAGAGGGTGTGTTTACTTATATTTTTAAGTGTAAGCAATTGAGAATTAAGTGATTGATGTTCTGATGCATATAATTCAGATCCACCACATTTTCAAGCCAGGTGAACTGGTGGATCAACCTGTTAAACTAGAATAAATCAAAACAGTAATTTTTTATGTCTGGTGTACCATGGTGGATGCACTGGTGAATTTTCGAATAGGCTGATGTAAACACTTCACTAAAACCTTAGTTTGGAAAGTTGGGTTTCCAAAACTCACATTTAGCTCATGGTTTAAATGTACTTTCTGATGCCAACTTACGAAAACAATATTTTGCATGAAACATTATTAGTGAGAGGAATAAGTTGAGATATTATATATTTCATATACAAGCGTGAGTTCATTTTTATGTGATTTTTAATGCATGTCAACTATAGGCTTGTATAGATATTGTTTCAATTCTACAGCTATCATACCACAATCAATTCTGCACAAAATGTTATAGAGATTAAAAAATACATTCACGTGATCACATTGTGTTATCTACCTGCTGTTGTAAATCACAAAAGAAAAAAATTATTTCCTACATTTATCCTCTCGGTGACAAATTTACTTCACTACAAGTTTCTTTAGATATCAAATATAGGTTTAAATTATTGCAAAAAATTATAGATAGTTTAATTATTTATTTCAAAATATATTGATGTAAAAGTATTGATATATTGGAACAAAAATATTGATACAGCAATTTATTGATATTTATTGCCCATCCTTACCAGCGAATGCAACTTTCAGAAACTCGGGGCCCAACTCAAGAGACAGAGAAGCATCTCTGCACCTCCACAGTCATTTTGAAACTTGTTCTTTCCACCCACCAAGGTTCCATGGAAATGTAACCACTGGTTAGGATCCGAGATCACCTGGACTACTTCAAATTCTTGGGCTTCCAATTGAACAACACCTGACAGCCTAAGTTTAAGGCCGGAGACCACGTACAGTTCTAAATATTCTGCACCACAAAGTCAAATCGGGACACATACTTTAAATAACATGGAACATCTAGAATATATCAGGGTCATCAAAGTTACGTGAATTTTTACCTAGTTTCTGTATAAATACACTTCTTTATATCAGCTCAAATAAATAATTGAACAAATATTAAAAACCAATAGTCATTTGTTAATTACACTTGAGAATATTCCAGATTAAATATGGCATATTTTAACACAATATAATACAGCATTTATCCTTCCAAAATTAGTGCCCTATGAGGTCCAGTGTTTGTGGTAGACTATTGCCAACTGGTAACCAGTTTGAAGTAAGTACATAAATGTGTGCACTCTTAACTCCACAGGGTTGAAACACAACACCATTACTGAAAAAAACACTCAAAAACAGTTCCAAGTTCCATTCTGATTTAATTAATTAATATTGTTACTTCAAATTGCAAATAGACACAAAATAGTAAATACGTAGCCATTTTTAAGTATGATTATTAGTACTGTTGTGGCCAGAAAGTAATTAGCAAAACAAAGACAATACCTAAAATGTGACAATTCACAAAGACTGTGTAATGTAAATTTCTTTGGACAATATTTTCGTAAAAGATCATTTTTAATAGTTTAATGCATGTTAAAACCCATGTTTAATGAACAGTGAACTAGTTTCTGCTTTGAAACAGGCACTATATGCCATCTGTTGGGGCAAGCCAAACATCCAACAAGGAAAACCAAATCACGGCTATGGCTGTAATGCTTTGTCAACATGTATATCGAGTTATGTTTTGGTATTATTATAACCTAAATATGTTAAATACATTGCTAGCTAGTGTTATGTTAATTCTAATATACAAGATGTTCTGCAATTAAACAATCTTTGCAAGCATGTTATAGAAATCCAAAGGAACAAAAAGAAGTCATATACATACATCGGCCATGCAGTCCCATTTCAGAGTGATAGTGATGAAAATGCAATAAATATGTCGAATTACATTATTTACTGACATTGTCTACACGTATGTTGTCAGTCTCACACAAAATGTTCAAAATGTGCTCTACCTGACCGTAAGCCGGGTGCAATGCATTGCACCACATGATGCCGCCACAGCATTGGTATAAGTATGCGTCATGTTATGGGTGAGTGGTGGCATTGTACAAATGGAACAGATTCTATGGATTTACTTAGCAGCATTTTGTGGCTGATGTGGCTAGTCAAGTGTGGCACAGTCCCAGGCCAGCATGGTTTCCTGACCTTTCCCGATGACTTTTTTTCTGGGACTGCATGCAGAGTTTGGTATATATATATGATGGAAACCAGCAGACACACATCAGTTGATACAGGCGAACACTGACATGACCATTTTGAACAGCTTGCGAGAGACTTCCAACACGTAGTCAGTGTCAATGAAGATATTGAATAATTATACTTCTTTTTTTTTTTTTTTTGCATTTCCCTCACTGTCACATAAACTGGGTCTGTGTGTCTATAGAACATTTTTTTGTTGCTGATGATCTCTAGAATATGCTGGCAAAGTCTGTCGGTTTCACTGTGGTATATCCTGTATGAGCCGAGTCAATAACACAAACCTCTTCAAAATAAGTAGTTTGAATTCAGAACTTGAAAATACATTATGGAAATTCACACTGTGAGAGCTTTCCATAGCCACTGAGTGATATTTAAATTTGTGGTCAGCAAAATTTTGTTTGTTGCTGTTTGTTTTGTGCACATAATGTTAAGAATCATCTTATCTCTAAAACAAGAATGTTCTAACAATTTCACAGTTACAATTTATTGATGTACAACTTAAGTCATCAGGTCTGTGGAAAGGTTAATTTTATAAGTGGTGGAAAGATACAAATTGGGGAGAAAAGTAGACAGGAGAACATTGAGGATGTACAGGACTGCTGTTCTTCACAGCCCAAGATGTTGTATACATAAGCAGATATTAGAACTTAATATGTCAGAGTTCAATGTGTCAAATTTTGCATGCAGACCTAAGTTATCATCCTTACAAAATGCAAGTGGTGCAGAAGTAAATAAACTTTGATTTTGTGTCAAGGAGAGCTTTCTGTGAACAATTAGTTACTCTAGTGCAGAGGTTCCCAAACTTTAGTTTATCACGCCTCCCTTCTACAAAAAAAAATAACTATCCCCCCCCCCCCCGTGACCCAAACTTCATTATTATAAGAGTAAAACAAAAATGAATAAAAGTCTCAAAGGTTTTATTTTATCAATCAACTTAAATGCTTATTGAACACAAATAGCAGTGAACAAATCAATCAATGAGACGGATGAGCTTGCATATTTTTAGCAAGATTCCCAATTCTTGGTTGAACAGAAGAAATTGCACAAAGTAAATCACTAGCAATATCGAGTTTGCTTCTATACTTCATTTTTATTACTACTACTGTTGAAAATGCCCTTTCACATAAATAGGTGCTTGAAAAAGGTAAATACAATCACAGTGCTTGCTCTGCTATGTCGGAATAAACTTTGAAGTACTTGATCCAAAACAATATTTTGTTTGTCAATCTTCTCAAAATTGTATTTCGCAGCAGAATCATTTTTTATTTCCAATGCCTCCTCTTGAAGGGTTTCTGGCAGCAAGTCTATGTCAACATGGAAAGGATCCATCGCTAATCTATAAATGTTACTATCACACAAGTTACAAAAGTAACGCCTGAACTTGTCACTCAGGTGCTGCAAATGGTTTCATATTTTTGTCTTAGTGACAGTATCCTCAAAAACCTCTTTAAAGCGTGTTTCTTCTGAGATTGCATATAATTTTGAAAAACAGGAGTAATTGAATGTTTCTACTAAAATTTTACAATTCCAAAGTTGCAACTTCTCAGTATATGCCATGACATCACGATGATAAATTATATTGGAGTCTCCACCCTGTAATTTCAAATTGAGGTGGTTCAAAGAATCAAACATATAGTATAAATAAGCCAAAAATACTTGGACACCAAACTTTCTGAATTCCGTATACAATTCATCCTGTTTGAGTTTTCCATAAACAAAATTACTTTGCCTCACGAAGTTCAAATAATCTGGCCAACATATTTCCTTTTGAGAGCCAGCACACTTATGCATGGAATAACATCGTTTTGTGTTCTGTTCCCAAATCTTCACAAAGAGCCATAAAAAGTTGAGTATTTAAAGCACTCTTTTTAATACAGTTGACAACTTTGATGCATAACTTTAAAATATCATTGTCATTTGGAGGAGTCTTAGCCACCAAGGCTTGAATGTGTATAAAAGAGTGAGTAGCAGTTACACTGGGATTCTTTTCTCTGACCAATTGTACAAACCCTCAGCAAGATCTAAGCATTGAAGAAGCATCGTCTGTGCATACGCATATCAACTTTTACCATGAGAGTTAATGTTTGACAAAGAATTCTGAGACTGTTGACTTAACATCAACAGCTTTTATAATTGTCGTTAACTCTGTCAAAAACAGAATCTAGTCTTTCATTGTTTCATCTTGAATGTATCTAACGAAAACTAGCAATTGAGAACATTGTGCAAAACCTGTGCTTTCGTCCAACTGTATTGCAAAATGGTGATTGTTTCACTGCGTCTACTACCTGATTTTTTTATATCTTCTGCTATACCATCAATGCAACATTTACAGTGTTGTCGGAAAGTGGTATTTGAGATAATTGTAGTTTACACTCTGGTCCAAGAACAATGTCGGCCGCTTTCAACAAGCACGGCTTGATGAGTGTCTCCCCAACAATAATGGCTTTTCTTCGCTTTTGCAATGAGTAGCGATAATTCATACGAAGTTTCAAGCACTTTTTCATATGACTGAGCAAAAGATCCAATACTATTCAACTTAATGCATTTCAAAGGTCCGGATTTCGCAGTAAAAACTCCTTTGGTTTGTTCTGTAAAGCACTAGGTTTTGTTGACAAATGTTGCTCCAGACGAGAAGGTTGCATGGCATGATTGTTCAATACTTCATAACAAATAACACACTGCGGATGGTCAGGATTATTTTTTTTGTATAGCATAAAAACCATATTTAATATACTCTTCATGATATTCGCTTTTTTCCTGAGCTCATGAAGAAATAAATTGTTATTTGTGCAACACTGAACTGGCAACTGACGCGACGTGCGGGTGTGTGGTGCATGAGTGACTGGAGACGGCGTGGGGTGCGTGGGCACGAGCCACTATAGCGCGACAAACATTAGTGAAGCCCCAGGAAGAATGAGAACTAACGTTCTCCGCTCACACAACACCACCCCTCCCTAGACAGCTGTTGCCTTGTCTCCTTCCAACCAATAGCAAGCAAGCAGCCTTAATTACAAACTGTGCGTACAGTCTTGTCAGTTGCCGACAAGAGAAAACCTGAGTTTCTTGTAAAGTTTCAGTTAAATCAGCAACCTTCCATCGTCAATAAACTGTTTACGCCCCAAGGACATGCAATTATTCTATTACCATCACATCATTGAGATCTAAACTCAATAAAGAACAATTCGAGCATGGTAAAATACTGCATTGCTAACAAAAAATGTATATATGGTGCTTTTACTTTACAGTAAAATATACGTATCCCAACTGCGGTACTGACGGGCTTTTGCATATTGAACGAAGTGTATGGGGAGGGCCTACCCGCTTGTCATCTGATACCTCTCCCATGCTGTCATAAGGCAACCTTGCAACACCTGCGCTCTTACCACCTCCACCCAAGGTTACACTTGGTTTTGTTGTGATGCCGACTAACAGCCAGCAGCGCTAGAGCCCATGACGGCGCTCACCATGCACGTATCACGTGTCCTGCACGTGTGCAAAGAGGCCAATCATTGTTACTCTAAGATAAATATTATTTTTCAGTGTAAAATGGGTTTTATATTTGTATTTGCAGGGTTTAATACGTCTTAAAGAGTTTGTTCCTATATTAATAAATTTTGGTTATGAAATTCAAAGTACCCGCGACACTGATTAAGAACACTAATATTCCGGCGTGAACGTCATCATAAAGAGACACTGAAATAATATGAAAATTCATAAGAAAATTATAAAATGTAAAACAGTATTTTATTTTATTTGTGCCATTTTATTTATATAATAAAATATTTTACTCGGCATGCATAGTACGTCTACTTATGCGAACCCCTTAGGTGGCCATGGTAGGTCCGTGTGACACTTGCCGCTGGACAGTCTGACGAGGAGAGCTGGCAAGGTAAGACACTGTCACGAACACACTACAACATTGTCACGAACACACTACAACTTTCGTTCACTGATGTAGGTTTCCATAGACAATTAAGTTTACGGTCAACCTTGGCTGCGTATGTTTCGCCAGACATTTTCCCCAGCATTATGTTTCCGCTTTACTAATTTATTCCACCCTTGTGGCATTTTTAACTTAAAAGAGGAGAAGGAGGAGAAATGTCGGAGAGGTCACACGACCCGCATAACTTGAATCAGGCGCCATCAGCCTATGTTAGCAGCATTTCATTGTAATTCCTGCATTATTGCTATGTGCAATTTTAAGGGCTTTGTTTTCACATATGTATTTGAGGGTATTTTTCATGTTTGAATATTTTACGGCAATCTCACGTATAACCACGTGGCTGACCAACACCAAGTATTTGTATACACCATCATTGCGTTTCGAGAGCTTATCTATATAATATTGTATGTGCAATATTTTACTGTGGGTTCTATGTTCAATTTTGTCAGGGTTTCATGTAATTTCACGTACATTGATGCTTTTTGTGTTTGACCATGCGGTCACTTCCATGTTTGATTTTACCGCCATCAGGCATGTCACAAGCCTGTAATCACTTAAATCGTAAAGAGAATAATTTTCTCGCTCAGAATAATATTTTGTTGGAATTTAATTTGCCTTTTCACAAATAAATATTGCAATTCCACCTGCACCAGCGGCATCCGCACCATCTAAACTTGTTTTCACACATGTGTGTTTATTGTGAATACTCATCTCATGTCCCATCTAGTTTCATGTATCTTTTGAGGGTTTATGTAATTTTGTAATTTGTGTACTGTGCAATTATTCCCGTCCTAGCCGGCTGTGTGTGTAGGCCATCACCACACTACCCACGTGCTGGAGGGCAAGTCCCGACGAGTTTGCGTTAGTGATGCCGAGTAATCATACGTGTTAATATGTCTTACGGTTACCCAATTATTAGAGACCTGAAAAATTAGCAAATGTGATAAAGCAAAAAATAACGCGAATTTTGACATAAAAAACTAAAAATTGCTATTTTTGAGAATTTCAGCTGTAATTCACGAATTGTACAAAATCCTGTAGTATTTTCGCGAATTATTATTGTTTTACGTCACATAGTTTTCTTAAGACGTATTTTATGTGTTTTTGGACATTCAAATACGAATGCATGTATAAGTTGGTCAGTAGATTTCTTTGATTTATCACCTTAAACGAAAATATGTTTACTTCCCATAACGTGTATTTACGACCATAGATAACATGAGCGCAAGTGATGATGCATCATTTTGAGTGAACATTCTACTTGCAGCCCTGCAAAAGTCTGTCGTTAGGAAAATGCGCCGTTCTAGTGTTCACGCCCACCAAGCACCATGTTATCTATGGAATTCATGCGTTGTTTACAGTCGTATTGTATCATCGTCACGTTTTAACCAACAATTTTTTATTTTTTTACAAAGCGAGTGGTGCGGCGTTGAAAAATGTGTTTATATGCATTCACTTACGTAGAATATATTTGTAAATAAATTTATCACGTATTGTAAACTTGTATTCATCCAGTAAACTGCATTATTATCATACACATTTTCTGTAAATATACGTGGTAAAAAATGAGAAGTTTTGAAGAAACAAAAATTTTGTCAGCGGGCCTAACGAAAAAATCTGCTGTTGAAAGTTGCGATAGTTTAAAACATACAGGCAGATTTCTGTAATTTTTTTTTGCTGTTCGTACAAGGCACTTTTTATAATTTTTTTTAACAGTGCTTTTATAGATGTGTATAAATTGTTTACATTATTCTTGTCATGAAACAGTATGCCCTTGCCAGTGCATTGCAACCGTTTGTTGTTCCAGGTGATAGGCAGAATACAAACTCTTAAAGTAAAATCTGAACTTGTTATCAATGTTGTCTGTTGTTAAACCGTTGTCTTCATTAAAATCATAATTGTATATTTCTCTGGGAGTTAAGAATTTTTGCACAGAAATAACAATAGATATAAAACACAGCTTATGAATAGGAATAACATTGCCAATTTCAGGTTTTATGAATATAGTGACATCTCAAACTATGTATGTCTTTATAAAGAGCAGATTAAAAATTGGAGCAATTCTCATGCGGAAACCTGAGTTTTTGTAGCAAGAAAATAAAACCCTTTTATTTTTTTATTTTTTTTTTTTAAAAACACATATTTTTGAGAAAAAAAAAATAACACCTACTTTTTCAGGTCTCTACCAGTTATTCATATCTGCAGCTGGCCACCATATTGTATTTCTAAATTCTCTGCTGCCCAACACCTCTGACCACCGTTTTAATGTACCGTATTGACTGGCATATTTCCCGCCCTGGCATAATTCATGCACCCGAATGTTATGGTGCCGAATTACGGAAAAAACTTTTCCTCTCATATTTAACGCAGCACGTTTCTCTCAACAAGGCATCCAGTGCATATGTGCCCATGTACAGCTGCACTTTGTTTGGCTGCACCAGGTTGCCGATACTTCAAGGTCACTGGTCTTGCTATCAATTTATGGCTGCAGCGCTGCAAACACGTAAACAAATTCAGTCATGGAGTGGATTTGTATGCGGGTGGTTGTTATAGTGCAAAGGGAATATTTTACATTTATATTGATTTTTTTAGTACAAGTGCATAATGGGTAAATATACCAGTCATACTGCTGCATTTAAACTGAGGGTTATTGCATATGCCGAGGAATATGGTAATAAAGAAGCGGGGCGAAAATTCACTGTGTCAGAGTTTAATGTACGGTACTGATGCAAGCAAAAGGTGGAGTTACAAAACACAAACAAATATAGGAAAGCATTTCAGGGACTAAAAACTTGTGCTTTGTAGTAAATCACGTTTTTCAAAATCGTTGCTAGATGATTTGAAACAATGTAGGTGGCATAAAAATTCCCCCCCCCCCCCCCCCCCCTCGTTTATTTTATTGAAAATCTAACTATATTTACATATGAAGTTAAATTTGCTAATAATGTTTACATTGTGCATTTCTCACATCAGTATGAACACATACATATTTATCACCTTTTCGTCTTGCGGCATGTTTTGAAACGTACGTAGCCTAAATTTTTTTTTTCCTACTAAGCTGCCATGTTGAAAACAGTTGCATTGCCATTACAAATGTTTACACATGCCTTTTTGCACGTTTATCTGAACTGTAAAAAAATACTATGTTTCGCTTATTTACAATTAATAGTCAATCAGTACAATTTACAATTACCTCAAAGATATTAAAGTAATTAAATAACTAAAATCAGTCCCAATAAGCAGTGTATCAAAACCTATTGAATTACTTTATAAATTTTATGTCTACATTTGACAGTTCTAAAATTTACAATATAATCTGTATCACATGTTCATACAGCCCCACATCAGTTCACTCCAGGTCCCACCAGTAAACAATGTTCTAGAATTCTCTGAGCGCACCCATGGACAGTATCCTTCACTTGTAGGGGTTTCACACATTCTTATCCATTCATACCACAAACACTTTGTACACCGTTGCCTTCCAATCTCCCATCATCGCCTGTCCCCTTAGCAGATATCCATTGCTACACCTGACGTCACTCAATTACCGCACTCAGCCATTTGGCTACCACAATAACACTGCCGACACTTAGGCTGTTGCAATATTTATAGTGTCATAGGTCGCCCAGAAATTTCTCCGAATTCCGCATTGTGCCGAGGGTCCTAGTTGCCAGAATAATCCTGCGCATCCTCCCAAGTTGTCAACTTCTCCAGCAGGAGGGAGGAGGGGCGGTGATGCCAGCCAGATCCACTGCCAATCATTCTCCGCCACCCAGAGACGGGACCGTGAGTGAGTCTGCCTAGGGGGAGGGGAGGATCGAGGTAAGTCACCCCCACAGAGCAGAGTACGTGCATAGTACCTGTGCGGCAGTCACCTCATAACAGTATGTTCGCATACTACATATACAAAGCATAGTTTAGTTTGAATTCAGCATTCATTTTAAAATAAAAGTCTCTTAAAAATAGGTATACCACTGAAATATAAGCAAAAGTCAGTATTTATTTGCAAAGTACTAAATCAGCAAGACAATGGGTTTCAAAGTCAATCCAATCCAACAGTGTGTAATCATTTGCTGTTTCATGTCAGCATGTTTTAAATATTAAAACAGACTATTTAATTGTACAATCATATAAAACTTACTGACACCTAAAAATAAATTCCCCAGAAAAAGAATAACAAGCACAGCAATCAAATTCGAGAATTGTTATGGGCTTTCCATAAATCACCATGGTTTTAATTGCCACTGTTTTGTGCAACATATTTATTTACAATATGACAAGAGTTGCTTTTTTGTTAACATTCCTGTAAACTCTAATGCTAATTAACCTACATGCTTCCTGGGGCAAGGTTTATAACTTGGCATTGGCAAGGCAGCTTTCAGCTGCAGTGGGTGTTGAGTATCATGTGTGTTGTGTTTGTTGACAAGTACCAAGTTTTCGTTGGTTTTTGTATTTCCGGATCCAGTGCTGTAACTTGTACATTATTGACTGTTGCGCTGCAATCTGCAATTGTTGTTAAAGTTGGCGGGCATACTATAGACGGGTGTGCCATCACCACAAACTTTGTCGAACTTCGTTGGGTAATTTTCCTATACAACTAAACATTTGGTCCTCCGGGTGCCGGATCATAAAAGTGACCATGGAAACTACAGTAGTATCGTTCTGGGTTCAGTTATCAGTTCGCGAAAAGTGATTTTGTGCTGATGCGTTTTGTGCTTCCGCGTGGCATGTTGTAGTATCAACTAAGCAATTTGTGTTAAAAAAATACACAATACTCGAATTTATTTGAATTTGTGTGAGATACAAAAAAATTTTTGTGTGTTTGAGAAAGTGAGCAGCTGGAACAGCAAATGTGTGATCAGAATATGTTTGTTTACCAAGTGAATGCAGCAGTTTGTGAATAATGCAAACTACAATCTGTGCCAATAATTATGTACATCAAAACGTGAACATATAGTACATCAAAACGTGAACATATAACAAAGTGTTGGTTGACATTTTTTGTTGGTCTTCATGCGTGACGAGGTTAAATGATGCTGGGCATTGTAGTTCATGCGCATTTTCAGGTTAATTGCCACACACAGTTATGGAAATGGCTTCCTAAATAGACGCGGCTCATCTACGGTTGTATCGTGCTGAAAACTGTGTACAATGGCCTTCGTCCTAAGGCGAAAAGGCACTTATATCCTTCACAAATGAAATTATTCTAGGCCACATGGCAGGATGTGGAAAAAATACTCATAAAGTTTTGATAAAGATTACTAACCATTTCAGCAGTTATAGGAGAAAAATACGATCAAGATGCGTAAACATCTGGATGATTTTGACGATTTTTATTACAACACTCTCCATTACCAAGTCCTTGTCTCGGTCATCTGCAGAGCATAAACCCCCATCATCAGGGTCTACATCGAGGGAAGTGCTTCCTATGATAATTCTGCCAACATTCAGTGGTGATATAGAGCAGTGACAGAACTTTACTAATTTATGTGATATACTAGTTGCTCAAAACTGTTCAGTAAGCAATGTGGAAAAACTGTCTTATTTAAAGTCATCAGGGTTAGGGGGGACCACTGTCATTAATACAGTCTCTTACACTCACCCCCCATAACTATGAGCACCTCACATAATCTCAAGTAACCCTTCATGTCTGCGGCAGTTGTTAGCCAAAATTCATGAACACACAGCTGCATTAAAGGTTTTGAATGTATCAGTGGAAACGTGGGACCCACTTTTGTTACACCTGTTTAAAGGGATGCTGGATCTGAACCTTAGAAAGGAATGGGAGCTCACTACTGTTGATCCAACAACATTGTCCACACTCTCAGTTCCTTACTTTTCTTGAAGGTCATCAACATTTTGTTGAATCTTTGGCTGGAGGGCAGAAGTACAAGAATTCACATAAATCTATTAATTCACATGTCACACAGTCATTGCAGGAGAGGAATCAACTCAGTGTGAACTATGTCAAGGGTCTCACACATTGTCTAAATGTTCAGAGTATTCTGATCTTTCATCAAGACAACGGTTTGAAAAGGCAAGAGGCTTTAACCCTTTTATCAATTGCCTCCTCAGGACATCACATAATTTGAAGAACTGTCCCCCAAAGACAAACTTCTGCCAGTGTAACTAAAGACATCATACCCTGTTACATTTCGACAAGGACATTCCCTATGAAACTGAAATACTACCAAGCTGTGCAAATAGAGAAAGCACTGAGAGTGGAAGCAGTGACTCGACTCCAACTTCTACGCTCACATGCTTGGCAGATACGTCACTTGTTTTGTTGGCAACAGCTCTTGTAGGTTTAAAAAAAAAAACTGGTAATAGTCTCACAGTTAGTGTGCTTCTAGATTCAGGCAGCCAAGCAAATTTGCAGAAACTTGGGTTGCCCCGGCGAAAATATTTGAGACCCATACATGATCTAAGGTTTTCAGAGTAGCCATGGCAAAAACGTTGGGAATTCCACCATCTACACTAAATGGAATTGTTGCTAACAGGGACAAACTGTTAGCCAACAGCAGGAACATTTCCTCAAAGTGTAAAAAAATTTAAACGGGACTGTACGACGAAATTTAAAATGTACTGTTGAAATGGTTTAAGGAACAAAGGGCTCTCAGGATTCCAACAAGCAGCCCTATTTTTAAAGAGAAGGCTTCACAAATTGCCCACAACCTGGGAATTAAATTCAGCCCGTCAAAGGGCTGGCTTGACAGGTTCAAGAACCAAGTGGGGATCATTTATAGAACTGTTAGTGGAGAATCCGAGAACGTAGCAAACTGGAAAAAACAAGGTTGCCAGAAATTCTGAAAAACTATGAATAAAAAATGTTTTTAATATTGATGAGTGTGGTTTGTTCAACATGCTTAGATAAAACCTTTGTGCTAAAAGGAGAAACATGCCATGGGGGTAAGCAAAGCAAAGAAAGGTTGACAGTGTTGGTGGGCACTAACATGGATTGCACTGAAAAATTACCACTGCTAGTAAGTGGAAAAAGACGTTTTAACAATGTGAAAACATTCCCGTGCAAGTATACAAACAATAAATCAGCATGGATGACTTCAGCAATTTTTGAAGGTTATGTTAGGGCCCTTGATGCCAAGCAGGGGTGCAATAACAGAAAGATATTGCTGTTCATGGACCATTACTCAGCTCAGCCTGTGATTTCAAACTTTAGAAATATCAAAATCGAATTTTTGCCAACCAATTCAAACTCTGTTTAGCAACCAATGGATCAGTAGAATTCTGAAACATCAGTTCTGTAAGCATCTTGTTTCACAACTGATAACGAGGATGATGAATGTTAAAACAAGTGTGCACAAGCAGGATTTGGCAATTTTCCTGCAGAGTTACAAGAAATTAATTATGTTACTGCTGGAACATCTGCATGCAACAGTTGGAATATCTGCACGAACAGCTTAATGTGTCATGCAGTTTTTTAGATTATGTGTCAGCAGGTAATGCAGTCCTGCCTTGTGAACCACAAACAATTGAAGACTTGTGTGCCCAGCACAAAGTACATGCAGAAGAACCTGAGGATGATAATGACGACATTGGTCATGGTGGCAGTACTTCTGTACCAACATACTCTGAAGCAATTAACCTCCTGGATAAGTTGAAGCTATTTGTACAGGGAACACAAAATGTTCCTGAGAATGTGTGGAAATCTTTGTGGGCTCTGGACAGTAACACGATGCTTCAATCAACAAATGTTTTGAAACAAACTACTTTGGACATTTATTAAAAAAAAAAAAGTAAGCTCTTTTACACATTTTAAAATGCATAATTTATTTTTATATACCTATTATCAATTCTTAATGATATTTGCTTACAAAAATCTCATTACTCCGTTGCTGATTTTGTGATTGTTTGTCAAACTTTGTTGTATACGCAAGTTGTTTCCATCTTGCAGACAAGTGAATAAAACAAATTAGAGGTAAGTGTGATGTAGGGCCATTCAATAGGGCCTGTCTGAAATGCTTGGATTATAAATAACTTGGTATCAATTTCTTTTGTAGATTCTGCAATTTTGTTAAAATTTTAAATCTCTTTTCCCCCCCAAGAAGTTTCCCTGATACGAAGTTTTTAACATCCAGTCTTTTGAAAAACATCTTAACCAAGTTCTAATATATATATATATATATATATATACACACATATATAATATATATATATATATATATATATATATATATATATATATATATATATATATATATATTATTTTTTTTTTTTTTTTTTTTTAATGTATTACATACAGGCATTAATAAAATGATGTATAAAACAATTTTTTTACATACTAAAATATAAAATTTTTGGTTTCACTTACTTGAGCCACAAGAAACTTTTCTTCCATTATTTCTTGAGGGGGATTTCGAAGCACCTCCAGTGTTTCGTACATTGTGGGGCATCTCTTCATTACTCCCGTTTGCCCCAAGCTATACTTTAATAGTATCAGTGCTACTTTGAATACTATTTTTACTCCTAAAAAAAAAGAGAATATTAATAATACCTAACACAGTACACTTTATAAATGCAACATACACAGTATCACAATTGTTTAGGCATGTACATGAAAATACTTAATTATAGTCAAGAGAGTTAGAATTGAAATATTCAAAGGGTTTCCTAATAAGTGTTTACATAATCATGTATACTAGTGGCACAATTTTACCTTCTTTATATAGTTCTCCAACATGATTTCATTCAAAAACTATCATTATTATCCATAAATATGTATATTAAATAGTGTTTTTGACTATGTTGCAAGAATTTTGTGTAATAGATTTTTACGACACCTATTCTACAAGGGCAGATCTTGTGTTAAGGCTTGAACAGATGATGGAACACAAATGATCCAAGGTAAGAAGAAAATGTTCTTGACCATGAACGACCACATAGATTCTGCAAGAAACCTTATTTAAATTGCTTGACAAGGGCCATGATGACAGTAATATATAGCATGTTGACAATACTTGACTGCTATGATTATCCAACAATTAAATAAATATCACCACAATCTGGTTTATCAAGGTGGTCTGACAATATGCCCATCACAATATCAGGACTAATGTTAGGCGAACTGCGAGGACATCAGTTAGCTTCTGCAAACTAACGGGTGTAGACATTAGTGCTCAGGGGTACATGGAACATTCTGCCAGTGTGATTGGTGAGCACAAGTGATAAGATATTACACATGTGGTTACGCTCCCGTAAATGCAGTGTTTTTGGGGCCACATTGCATGCCCATAGCTGATGGTATTGCACTACTACCTAACTTACTTAATGAAGGAAATTTATCACTATTTTTTTTTTTTTGCCAGATTTACTGGCTTACGCTACCAAGTGATACAGTTACAATTCAAACACAAAACATGAATAGAAAATACTCTCAACAGAAATTAAACCGCCAATCTGAAAGTGTGCTCTTCGGAAATAAAAAGATTAAGTACTATGCAATCTCTGCTGACCAGCATAAACCTACATTGAAAAACCTCTCTGGAGTTGGCTAGTATCATTAATTCTATCATGCAGCCTAGAAAATCACAGATTGGTCCAAAAATTAAATAAGCACATCTGCAAGTGGTGAGGGCACATGTGGGGACTACAAAAATGGTTCCAGGAATAATGTGTGTGTACAGAAAATACCATGTCTGTAAACTCACAAAGATCATGGTCCCCACAGAATGCATGTCTGTCCCTCACCTACAATTCTTCCAGACTGCCATACTGATGGCTGCTGGAAGGAGACCTCCCTTAGTGGTCTATTGACAGTTACATATAAAACAAAAACCCTGACAAGAAAGAAAACATCATAAGCCTATTACACTACCACAAAACCTTTTTAAGACCAAACACAAACTGTTTTGTCAAACATTATCTGCAATTACAATAAAACTATTAAATAAATTAGCCTAGGTGGCTGAGAGTATGCGATGTCAGGGATTCAGAGGGTCCAAGATTACGTGATGTCAAATGGCACACTTGTGCCTGGTTGCCATTGGTATTAGTGACATCAAGATTTTTGATGCTAAGCAATTTCCTACCCTTGGCTGCATCTTGCAATGTCCACTCCCCCCTAATTCACTACACACCCCTGGGACGCCTCCAGGTGCTGCTGTGTGGCTACCGGGCTAGGGATTATGGAAGGAGATACAACAACGAGAGACTCGTTTCTTGACTCTTGTATCATTTTGGCATCACTTAATGTTTTAATTTAAACTTTAACAGGTAATTTGTGGGATGGAGACACAAATTGCAGTATTATGTAAATGGGAACATAATTGTATCTATATGCTATTAACAGTAAAGTGAGCACTTTTGAAAAGCCCCTCATTTGAAAAAATAATACATAAAAATATTTCTTTTAGCCTTAGACCTTAACTTCTAAATGCAGTGTGCAGTGGAATATACTCACTGTGTTTATTAATTACATGGCAATATTTATTTATTTTAAAAAGTAGTGAAAGGACAAAAAAAAAATGACAAAGGAGAAAGTAACTTCGGCCTCAAAAGTGCTCACTTTACTGTGAACAGCCTATAGAGATTTAATCGTCATAGGAATGTGTTTCGAATTATGTACTCAACATAATGTTACAAGATATAAGGTAATTTAGGTAATCAAATGTAAATAAATTTTAGTGTGACAATTTCAATTATGGATAAGTAAAATGGGATGAACCGTGGCTAGTAGAATGTCTTCACACCAAATTATGAGAGGAAGGGAAACCCTTTCTCATGGTACCAGCCAAGGGAAAGCTTCTCTGCTCAAGGGTCAAGGAACAAGTTAGCTACACCTCCGGTAAGCTGAAAGGGAAGCCCCCTGCTGATGTAATTAAAAATTAATTTTGCTAATCTTAATATTAGGAGTATATAATTTCATATAGTCAAGACAATTATACATCAAAGCAAAACCATGTAGCACAAAAATTGAAACTGTTCTTGCGGAACTGAAAGTGTGTGTTTCACATAGATGCGAAGTCACATGCATTAGGCTGTCTCCGCTCTCCTTTTATTGTTGGTTGGTGCTAGATGAAGGGAGACAGACACACAGACTTGTGATGATGCAATAGATGAGGATGGATGCTAGCTTGGCGGCGGGGTCGCTCCTCATTAATCGGATGATCCAAAAGAGTGTTGGCTGTTTAATTTAGCATACAGAAGTTCACATATAGGCCGGCAAGATACACGGGACCATTGGCAGACCCCAGTTGTTGGCGTCGCGCACACAGCTGTGACGCGGTCGGCGCTAGGAGAAGTGGAGGGGATCAGTTACGAGCTCCACTCTGGGGTGTGAGGTTTGCTTCTGCATGTCATGTCGGGACCCGCGTTACACAATACAAGTGAGTCTACCCCATCGACCTCGGGAATTAAGTCTAACCTTATTCTGGGACAACCGTTACTAGAACAGGTGTGTGAAATTGTTTACAACGTTACAACACATCTAAAAGAAAAGAAGTTGTTGAACTGCTTAAAAATACAGTGTTTCTGAAGCGACAAGTGCTGCGACGGTTGTGTCTCAATCAACAGTAAAGAGGATTTTGGCAGAGGAGGAAAGTATATAGTAGAATTGGTCTGAAGTTTTCAACACCAACTTGCAAAAAAAAAATGAATGCAAAAAACCTATTGGAATTGAAGACTTTCCATGTGGTGCAATACGGAGAAAAGTACACGAATTTTACACTGTCAGGAAAACTGTTCCAAATTTAAATTAATTAAACACGGCTTTGCGAGATGATGGGGTTTTGGCCTCAGTAAAGGGTTTTTAAGAAAATTGTTAAAGAGAATGGGATTATGTTGGAAGTGCCAGTCAAGGAGAAAGATTTTGATTGAGAAGTATGATATTGCAACTTGGAGGGGGCACTTTCTACAAGAAATGCTAAAGTTTTGAAATGCTGGTTGGAACAATTGTGTATGTAGATGAAACGTACAGCCATGCTGCCCACAGCGTTAGTTCTTGTTGGCAGTCGGACAAGGAGCTGGGTATCACTGACCCAATCGGCAAAGGCCAGCGTTTGATAGTTGTGCATGCAGGAGGAGAAGAAGGCTTTATACTGAACGCATTGTTGATATTCCGATTTAAAAAAAACAGGTGATTATCATAATGATATGAATTTTGATAACTTTTCAAAATGGGTAAACCAGAAACTACTACTAATTTATCTGACAACTCTGTAATTGTTCTCGACAACGCAAGTAATCACAATGTTCAGAGAAATAAGAAACCCACATCTACTAGCATAAAAAAAAATATTCACGAGTGGTTAAAAGTGAACGTGTCTTTCTCCTCTGACCTAAAAAAACCAACCTGCTGTTACTGGCTAAACAAGTGCCCTCTTCCAAAACCTTCAAATTGACGAAATCATAAAAATGAACGGTCACAAAGTAATCAGGCTGCCTCCCTACCATTCCAATCTCAACCCAATTGAATTAGTGTGAGGATACATCAAAGGAAAAGGTAGCGAAGAAATATCATCCTCATTTGAAGACAAGAAAAAATCACATGAACATCTGTTTAGTAGGTACTCTGTAGAGCAATGGAAAGAATGTTGCCGACATGTTAAAAACATCGAGAAAGAATACTAACATAATGATAGGTTGTTAGATGCTGAAATAGATAAAATTATTGTTAACCTTGAAGATTCTTGTGACGAAGATTTCTCCACTGACATGGAAAATGAGAGCTTCACTTCGGATTCAGAATAGGTAAATAACTTATTAAAACTATTGAATTATTACAGTGGCCTCCAGCTGCTAAAAAGCTATGTATATGTAATTTTTGTTCATTTTAGCATCAAAAAGACGCAAATTAACAGTCTTTTATATTTTAGAGAATGCTATTTTGACATAATTTTATATCCTGTTTTAACATTCAAAGAAAGTTAAATTCAATTAGGAGAGAATGTTGATTTAGAATCATGTTTTCACACCGAGGTTTACAAATTACCATGCTGCTGTTCTATAAACTTTATTTACTTGTGTAAATATATGTATGTAGTTGAGTAATTTTAACATGGGTTGGCGAGGTGGTGTATCTTATGTCATCCATGCAGTATTGTACCGCATTCGTGTAAGTCGGGCTGACATTCCATCACCTTGGTTTGAGAAGTGGTGACTGTGCGGTCGTGCCTTCCCCTCCGGGCTCTGCCGCCACGCAGGAGGGGTGCAGTGGGGAGGGCAAACCATGCGCTCAGTGAAGATGGAGCAGGTTCACTTGTAACTTTCCACCCTATAGTTGCAGTCATTATGTAAGCATAGAACTTTGAATCAGTTAGCTGTGAGAACTACATGATAAGAGGTAGACCTAATTTTCAGGTTTAGATACAAGACACTGGGTGAAACTGAACAGAATATATAGCAATATGAAACTAATTTGAATTCTTTTATTTTAGAGTAACACCTTATAGTCAAACATGATACAGCTGTACGAACAGCATAACAGTGTCGGGCAAAGAACGAAGTGCATTATAGGAGTGACCTGATACAAAGCTCTTTTATTAAATCTATATGGAGCAATAAACACCACAAAATACCTTCGAAACAATATTCTTAAATACATCATTTGAGCACATGAATCAATGATGCACAGACATGCTAATGTAGCAAAGCTTTCTGGCAGGATAATAACTACAAGATATTCTTGAACAAAGCAATGATGGTAGTCCTAAAATCTCAATGTCAGCATGTTATCAATCAAAAGAATATTTGAGACAATTATCAAACAAAAGATAACACAAAGTTACCAATATAACTAGGGGCCGGAAAAATTCGCAAGTTGCGATAAAAGCAATTTATTTGCGAATTTCAAGTATAAGTGTGATTGTTTGCTACATTTCTTTCAAAATGCTATTTTGGCGATTTTTGTTTAAAACTCCAAAATAGCTGCAAAAAATTGCACATAAATACCAAAAAACTGTTATTTCAATTCAATCACTCTTTTATATTTATTTTAGAACACCCATAAACGTGTGGAATTAATACATACCACTGCCAAAAGTAGGCCTAACAAAGTGAGATTTTGAAAGCATTACAGTATTTATATTACTTTGGGTGGCAATACATTTTAATCATTATTTTTACTCACTTAATTTTTCAAAGTTTACATTTTTCTAGTGCCAAGTACTTAAAAGAAAAGGATTGAAATGCCAGATACATTGTAAACAAACAGCGTACAAGACTACTTGTCACCATATTTACCAGATATGTACCATAGATTAATGAAACAAATAAGCAGTGAAAACTCTAGTCAAAATAACAAGATGTAAAATGCTCGCATAGTCATCAAAAACTAACTGCAATTTAGAATGATCACATTTGTTCGCGCTATTTTTTTGTTATCAAATAAGCAAATGCAAGAATTTTGTAACACTGACGTGGAGACTATTTTTTTTGTGGTATCATTATTTACTCCGATGTATCTAAGTTATTCAGTTGGCGTTCCTGCTGTTGTATCACTTTTTGTTATTGTTTACATGTCTCTGCAATGTTTTATTTTAAGTTATGTGTCTAACTGCACATAAGTAAAAATACAAATAAGTAAAATCGGAAGGAACATAGTATTGGCGCAGGAAAGGGCCGAACAATATAAAATTCAAGAGTTACACGCTACCGATGGAAATACAATATTCTCTAAGTTCTGTAACTGCATTATGTAGGTTTTACTTACATTTTTAGGGACATTGACTTCTATTTGTACTAGGCATAAGTAAATGTATTTGTGGTGTAGTTTTTAAATTGATGAGTGTGATGTTTTTTAATGGTGTTTAACTGAAAAATTATTTTATTCTACTGAAAATAAATAATTTCACAAGTGTTGAAAATTACCTACCTTAAATTTAAATACTTTAAATTTTGTTTATTATTTCTGTACCATGTTACATATTTTGCCTTGCATTGCAGCTGTCAACGTAAGGCATGTCAGGTGTGTTTTAATATGTACATTTTGAAGTGTTCTAACATTTAACAAAATTCTAGCATCTAAAAAAATAAGATGCTAATTTAAAAAAAATTTGTGCTAATTTTTGAAAAAATAGATGCTAATATCTAGTTAAATAGATGCTAATTTTTCCAGCCCCTAAATATAACTAATGAACCTATATTCCTCTACACGGGTGGAAATAATTTTGATGAAGTTCTTTAAAGCTCAGATGGTAGGTAGGCCTTGAGGTCTTGTTGACAGCAATATTTTAAGAAATGAAACCACAAATATATGCAACTTTGGTAAAACAATTACAAATATACATTTGTCTTATGCGGAACTTGAACCTAGAAACACTTGTACCCGGACTGAAAATGTTTAGCCAATCTACAGTGCATATGCAAGCTATGTCATAATTGCTGAGCATATTTTTAAAGCCAATTCTCTTTAGCTCAAAAAATTGTATATTACTTTATAAACATAATTTAAACTGTGAATGTAGTAAACATAATTAAAACTTTAAATTACAATTTTTTATTCCGAGTACGATATCTCTCATAGTTGTAATCAAGATCACCAACATAATAATATACAACTCACAACAACTCATCAGCTGATACAATACTTTGCAAACAAGAGCATTTACTTCTTACATACTGTGTACATTGATCACAATGTCTGTCAAAATTAACACTACTAATACAAAATGGACAATACCAAAACTATTACATTGATGGCTGTTAATAACTTTTTATTCTATAAAGGTCGCAGAGAAGGAATGCTGCAGCATGGTGGTACCCAGCCTCCAGAAAGTCATATCCACTGTTTCTCTAACTCTGGGTGTCACCTGACAAACCAACCCTTCACCTTCTTTAGAGAAAAATCACTTGTGTTAGCATGGAATGTTGGGAGCAGGCCACTATGTATACAAGAAGCTTGCTACCCATCCAATGCACCCACCTGTGTCCATGACTTCAATCTCTCTACTGTAGAAGCATCAACAGTTAATTTGCTATGCTGGAAGGTGGAGTTGGAGAAAGAGGAGAGGCTGTTGACCCATTTACCAACCACACCCCATGTCACAACAATGTATGAAACTAGCAACATATTGTAATATTATTTTTGTGTTCTTTCTGCAGCAAACATTACAAAAACATGAAGGCACAATTTAAAAAGTATCACAAAATATTCATAAACAGAAAGCAACAAGAATGAGTCATATTAACGTGTCACAGTGTGGGCTAACTGGTACAACTACGGCACAGCAGAAAAGTAATAGGATGATGGACACTTGCAACCATTAGCAATAGATGTCAGCAAAATTTTATGCAGCTGAACCATGACAAAACTCAGTATACTTCATTTACTAAGAAATTACATTGAGTTAAAAATATTTATATATAACAGTAATAACCAATAAATTCAATAAAGTGTTCGTTTAGATAGTAAACTTTCCACACACACACACAAATATTTTAGCAGCTACTGCACAAACATTGACTGGATTGATTAAAGTTATTACTTCTTCAGCATCTACATTTGATTCAGCTATTGGTTTGTATAATTCCTTAGTATATTAAAAACTAGAATACTGCTCTACTGTATTGAACACTTTAACCCAAACCAATACCACAAAACTGGAAAAGAGACAGAAAAAATTATACTTAATTAGCCAGGTAAGACTCAATCAAAATAACAATGTAACACTTAAAAACATACATTCTAAGTTTAATATAATGAATGCCCCTCCAACAATGTAAATACATTTTAGATGCCAGTTTATGCTCCAAAATCATAACATCCGAGATTGTTCAGATTAGACAAAATAGGTTTCAAAATACCATTACTCAATAAATGGCTAATAACTTTTTACAGCACTAACTAAATCAAATGAGGTTGTACCATTCCATAAAATTTTTTGTTAAACCTAACATATGAAGTCTGATTATATTATACACAATGTTTCATAATTCCTCTGGAGGTCTGTGAGTATAAGACATTGATTTAGGAAACTATATATTGAAAGGTAGAGGTGTGGTTAAAAAGATTCCCATCAAAATAAGAATAAAAATGGGGTCGTGAAAGGTTTATGATGCAGTGCCTGACAAAGGTAGTATGTTAGAAAAGTAAAGACTCTATTCCTAACGACACTTGCTTTGCTGGTACAAAATCACAAATTTTTCATGAAATTTCATTTAGTTATTTGAAATCATGAAATAAGTAAACGCTTCATACAAAAAAAAAAAATCAAATAATTGTGTAAGATTCCCATGTGAAGTAGTAAAAAGTAGTTGGTTCGCATTGTCAATTGCAATAGTTTGTGCTGACTCAATCACTAATCGGAACAACATTCTAAAGTATCAAATGAGACATTAAAACTTCAAATAGCATTTGTTTAGGTTATTGGAAAATGTATTGAGTTAAACCTGACGTTAAAAGTTTTTGATACAGCAATATAAGTTATAACAGGAGAATTTTACATTTTTCATAACATTAACATTGCAGTGTGCAAGTATTACAATACAAATATAAACAGCATATATGTAACCTCAATAGCATTGGCGGAGAAAACCAAAATCTACAATGATGAATAGGTTATTTCAACTTTCAACAAAATTAGCTGTCACAGTTGAAAATGTGAATAAAAACAATCAAGTAATTTAGTAGAATCTTTTTTTATGATCTTATAACACACAAATTACGCATACAAAAAAAATTAATTAATGTAACCAGTTTTCATCTGTAAGAATTTATCTGCAGATTAAAAAAAAAAAAAAAAAAAAGTGGTCTCATGTTATGCTACACACCATGGTTTCAAGAAATGGATATTTAATGTTCACTGTTTAGAATATTAAACATCCACTTCTAGAAAACCATAGGGTGTGGTATAATAACACAAGGAAACTTTTATTTGTTAAATTAACTATACTGCTTAAGTCAGCAGATCAATTCTCACATATTCTAGAGGGTAAAATATTATTTCATGCACAAATGGAGTGCCAACCCTTATTTTCTCACAGACGGGGGTTGATATAGGCAAAACCATTTATCATGGATTGCACATTTCTGTTTAATAACACACAATACCGAAAATTGATATTTCAGCTCAGATACTGCATGTTGTATCTGCAATAAACATGAGTTTAACTTTTAAGGTTATGTATAACCTTAATGAAAGGCCTTAAGCTATAAGTTGTATATATTGTTTTCCTTCTAATTTTTTGAGATAAATCACCTCCCTGAGCTTGTCTGTGATATTTAATAACTTTTATATGGTGCATTATTTATTAATAGTTAGATTTAAGAGCATACTTCTTAAATTTTGTAAAAATTATATAATGCATGTGAAGATGTAATTATTTGTATGGGAGCAATATGTTGTGGACTCGGTGAAATTATAGTTATTTATATTATATACAACTAAAATTAAATGTTTACTAGTAGCTATTACACTTCAAAACTATTAGAATGTTATTAAAAAATTTTACAATTCAATTTGAAAATATTCTATCATCATAACAGACTATTCGTACACCCCTAAAAAAACTAAGATAAATTTCCTGATCTAATATTGATATTATAAAATATATTAGGTAACACTAAACAGTATAGCACACCAAAATAAAATTTAAGCATTACTTGAGAAAAATGTGAAAAACATGTTCCCTTCATAATAAAACATAAGGACCAATCATATTACTGGAATTATGTAAATGGCATCAAATTAAAATTATTATTTGCAGGTATTTATGTATGAAAACCAACAATCTTTAACACCTAAACCTGACATCTGTTCTTAGAATTATGTTTGTGGCAATTTTGAATTTAATTATGCCAGACATCTCACAACATAACTGAAGAAACTTTTTTTAACATTCTGTGAAAAAGATGTTAACATGTGAACCAGATGGAAGTCATAAATCTTACCTTCACACAGAAACATGTCCCACACACGCAAAATTGAGTCCCAAGGCAGTGTCCTTGTAAAAACACACAGAAACCATTCAGTCATGTACAATATTGGATCAACCTTCTGCTTTTTCTGAAAAAACAACAATTATCTAATTAATGCACAAATTAAACATTTGATGACTCCCAGATAATATAATAATTAATGATAACATTTAAATTTATTATAAACATTACAAAAATTACAATTTTACATTTTGCAATATTAATTACAGTCAACAAAATTTAAAAAAATGTATTACATAAAAACACAAAACCAAATATATAAAAACCAAGACAAAAAATTGTGAAAACCTTGTAAGTTGAAGCCAGAACTTAAGCTTGATTCAAGTTGTGTAAAGCATAATATCAAACTTCAAAACCAGACCTAAGATGATTCCAACTATTGAAATGAAGATTACCAAAAAAATGTGTAGTACTTATCACAAAACCCATATTTCCACTCATATATGCAGGAAAATGTGCTTGTGTATACTTATATACTGCTATAGTACTGATAGTAAAAAATTAATCAGTAACTCATACTTTTTGCCAAAATGGACAATTATAAGCATGAACATTTCATATCAATTCACAATAATTTGTTGCAATATGACAAACAGTTTTGTGTGTCAACAAATACAGCCTATGGTGGTAATTAGACACTGGATTTCTGAAGCAATTACTATGCCTTTATTTAATGATTTTAATTTTTAAATATTATTTTTCTGGGAAGAGGAAGGCAGCAAAGGAGAGAAGCATCCATTTGCAAGCACTGCCTAGTTCCCAGTCATGTAAACTAAATATTTCTTGACTGACAATTATTTTGCTAATTTTTGCATATTTTTGAGTAAGTAACAAACAGGTATTTAAATAGATGTTATATTTATCAGAAGAAAAGTTAACTTTTGTATTAATAACTATATCAGCCTATAAACAAAACATGTAAGTCCCATTTTGTAATAGTAAAGATGGTGTAGCCACCAATTTCTTTTACTGACAACTTAACTTCTCACAAACAACAGGTTTTAGAGACGGAACCCATTATTTAAAAAATCAGGAGCAGGGAAGCAATTGGCCATTGCAACTATCAAGGAAACACCTCAGAATTCCTCTGGAAAGGTTTTGAAAAACTATCAAAAACTAAAATCAGGATAACTGAACAGGGCCTCAAACCCAGGTCTCCTCAGATGCAAGTCCAGTGTGTCACCACTGTGCTACCTAGCTTGATATGGCTGTAACACAACCCCGTAAATTTAAGTTGACCATTTTACAGAATTCGAACACTTCAGTAACTGTACTAAATGAGATTTTTTTTTCCATATATAACCACTAATGTGTAGTAGTACTTTTAGTGTTGCCAACATAATTTTAAAATTATCCTGCACAATCAGTTGACATAGTCTGTTGTCAACAGTAACATTTTTTGTGTATACAAGTATTGATTATGATAATAATGCCAGATATTATTAACTAGAGTAAAAAATACTACATGTATCATTTGGATAAATCTTAAATGACAGACATCAGAGTTGTTTCAAGCCTTTTACTTTTTCTAATCATTGCATGTCATTTCACAACATGTAATTACATACACGCCCATGCAACTATCACCTGTTAAACAAAACATTTACATTCCACTAATCATTCTCAGAGAATGACTGCATACTTATTTTAAAAAAGCTACAAATAATAACCAATGGTCAATAAAATTAATATATTTAATTTCACTTTAATAAATAATAATATCAATTTATGAACAGTACTTGATCTTATTTACTTCTGATATTTAGAATTATACTTTTACTCTGTTCTACAACCCTGAGCACCCATGAAAATATTTTTGATATCACTGTCAACTAAGATGCTTACAAAATGGGTGTAACCAGCACGTTTCTAGTCTTCATATGTCATAAACACATACTGCCAGTAATATTTTTTTCTTAAAAAGTGAGCAAATATAGAATTTTCATTAGTCAAAGCACATCACAGATATGACATTTGTCGTGCTTATAACAGGGTATTTTGCTCCTCATGCTGCACACCATTTCAAAAAATTTAATGAAACAGAAACACTTCTTAAAGAACAAACCTACAACAACTGCTAAATATATTACAACTCCAAGTTAGGTTTGGTAACAATGGTTGGTTTTCTGTATTTGTTCATACAATACCAATAGATGAAAAAATACACAAAATTAGAGCTAACACAGGAAAAATTATACATAAAATATCAAACAATTATGTGACACTATTAACTAAATATCAGAAATATACATTTAGTTAATAAATCAACTTGATTGTTTCACGTAATAAACATGTGCAAAGAACCTCACAAGATTGTAAAACAATGCTAACCCTTACAGAAATCTATAGTTCCTTTTTCCTTTTAGGTGTTTATCTAATACCATTAACATGATCAGCCATACTAACATGCTAAAATCAAATGTCATGTAAGATGGTGATGCTTACAACTTTGCTTACAATATTAAATTATTTTGTCTATTTTTTATTTCCTTTCACGCAACATTTCTAAAGAAAGAGGAATAATTTTTATGGAATTAATTTCTCTGTTCACAGTATTTAAGAAGTGTAAGAGTTGTGTAGTTATCATTAAATTATAAAAATTTATAATTGTAATTGTAAGAAAAAAAACACAATATTAATATTTCAAACTATAGCTAAAATGGGAGAAATAAACTCTGTGTTTCTACATAGTTCCTGTAATCAATCACTAATTAGGAAGTATTCTATGTCGCTTTACAGTTATAATATACTAAATTTATTACATAAAATATTACTGATTTTATATAATACAGTCTCATTAATTTTCCAGTTTACAGAAAGTTTGTACAATAACTTTATTATGTTAAAATGTAGGATTTTTATGCTTCTCCACTGACTGGCTGACAATCAACATGAAGATACCAAACATATAGTGAGTGTGAGGGAAGAGATTTGGGCACTCTTAACGTCAAAGCCTTAAGAGCCGATGAAGGTGAAGTGAGGCGAGAATGGAGCAGAACTGGAATGAAAGGGCAGAGGAAATTGGAGATCACCGAGAAAACCAGTCGACCAGCAGCATCATAATAGGGCATGATTCCCACATGCGAAAATCCGGAGGCGATCCCGCCAGGAATCGAACCCAGCTTCACATCACATATATAGCCATGCACTTTCAGCACCATTATGATTATAACTACAATCAAAAGCTTACAAGTAAACATTACAAAGAGCATGTAAAATTTAACTGCATTGCCAGAAATAGAATGTGATGAAAATTTATAAAGCATAAAAAATATCACTTAAGAACTCTAAATTTAAAACAGTAAAAATGGATATTTGTGGATGACTTACCAAATGTTTGTAAACATTTGGAGCTACCTTCTTCAGTAGGCCAAACAGTATATCTCCATCGAGTTGAAGAGTTTCCTAAAACCCAAAAACAACCCACTGAATCAAAAATTCAGCACTAGTGCAATTAAGTCTGCTTCATTGGCATAGCCAGAATTCCATTTGTAGGATAAAAGGTGGGATTTGGGTGAAGGGGGAGGTAGTAGCGCACACACTAAATTTTATGGAAAATGTGTTTATTTTAAAACCTTTATTAGGTTAATTTAAGGGATTAATTTTTACACAAGAAATACAGCGAGATTATTTATACTAAACCCAGCCTTTGCAGATCTTCAATAAAACTTCTCAATAATATTTAATCACATTTTTTAAGAATCATTCTTTTGTGTATACTCAGCATACACAGCTTGCCAGGGCAGTTCCCCAAAATGCTGAAAAACAAATTATACTTACTGTTGTTTGGCAGCACAAAAATAATAATTTGTTGTATAAAATATTTTACTACATGGAATACTCCTTAATGATGGGTTTTGCTGTGTTTGTTTCTCATCTCTACGTCTATCATCAAAGTCATCTATCTTTGTTACAAGCTCACTCCAACCCTTCCATTTTAGTTCAATGTTTTAACTAAATATGCCACAGCCAAATAGCTAACATGGGAATATTATCACTGGACAGTGTTAACATGAGCTTGTACGTGTTTTCAGCCCCACAACATTATAAAATTTATCCAAGATGCTAACTATGAATGGTAATAGGTATAAAAAATGCTGTAAAGTATACGACATGTCGCAGGTACAAAATATAAAAGTTTAAAAAATAAATAAACAAATAATGATAATTTTGCACACAGCATTCCTCGAAAAAATCTTCCGACGTCCATTTTGCAAGCATAGCACTACAATAGGTATAGATTAGCCACATCCAATGAGAATAAAAGAACCACTGACAAAGCAGTGTTTTCATAATTATCAGTCATTCATGTTACTTCACAAAGTTCCTAAACAATCATAGCATTTTGAGGCCCTCAATTTAAATGTGTGTATTCTACGCTTGTATTTTTGAAAAAGTGCCAAAGTCTTACAATTATATGAGGTTATATTTTTATCTTCATAAAGCAATGCTAATACTTTACCATTGACTGTTACTACTGAACATGTACTTAGATTTTGTCTAATTTAGAGTTGTTGAGAGATTTAGGTGGCTCAAAAGAGGTCTTAACAGCCGAGTCTAATTTAGAGTGTAATAGATCTAATACATGTCTGTTTTAAAATAAACATATTATTTGTATCCATCTCTAAAACAATGCAGGATTTACCTGTTAAAATGAAAATACAAAGTGAAGTGAAGAGATTTTGATGGCTCTAAACATTGAGGTCTTGAGAGTCAATGAAGGTGAAGTGAGGTGAATATAGAACGGTGCCGGAATGAAAGGGCAGAGGGTTGGGAGATCTAAGAGAAAATCCGCCAACGAGCAGTATTGTCTGGCAGGATTCCCATATACAAAAATCTGGGTGTGACCCCACTGAGAATTGAACCCAGTTTGCCTTGGTGGGAGATCAGTACCACTACACCGCATCACCAAAGTCCCTGTAAATACAAAAATTCTATCATTTGCATGAATGTAATTTGCACTCCCTGACAGACAAATAAACTGATTGGTCTTAAAAACCCATCTGTCACCAAATTTACGATAATTTCCCAACAAACAATACCATTAAATTATTTATTTTACACCTGCAAACTAAAAGTGAAAATTTCAAACCAAAGTAATACAATGCATACACAAACCCATCAATTACACTCCACAAAAACTGCATCTTGTTTGTGTTTATATCTATAAAAATATATATGCAATCTCGAGTATGAACTGTAGTATTTGCTCGATGATAATTAAGAAATGATCAGCCTAAGATCGTCCCACACATCACTTCATTTACAAACCATATTTGAGTGAAATTACTAATTTACCTACATAATTTTGGTCATTGTTTCTGGGTAAATGTATTATGGTACTTCCTAACTTAATAAGCAATGTGGTACTATTCAAGCACGATGTAAACATTTCTAATCCTTCTGGTGGAACAGTGTAATTATAACAAATATATTTTATTTATGACTGCACACTTGAATTACTTTTAAATAATTAAATAACAAATTCCTTTACATAAATAAAAACTGCCAATGCCAGTAATTTTTCTTAAATAGCTATAAACAACCCAAGGATATGTTTGTAGCAGTTTGTATAGTTAGATTTCATAATCAGCAACTGCCAAATTTAAAATACCTTTGCAAAGCTCATTAAACGCTTAAATAATAATCTTTATTATGATGAATTTAAAATATGATATTTGTTTACATATTTATTAGGTACACCATGCAAATTGATGTTTATGAAAACATATTTTATTTTGTCAGTAGACCTAAGTAACTTGGCTAGATGCACATTTCAAAAGTAATTTTAAAAACAAAATTGTGTAAAGTGTTAGTACTTGTCTAACAATTTTTAATCCAAATCATCCATCTGTCCATCCCACCCTCCGCATGACATACTTAACATTTGTTGTTGAAATGTAATTACAATGCAATTTTCACAATAAAAATTTTTAATGCTAAAAGGTTCTGATTCCATTACAATTTCAGATACTACAGTAATGAACACAAAAACCATCCTTAAAGTAAGAAACTGTCCAACCAACATGAAGTCGTACAAATATATTTTAAATAAATAATGAACTTTCCACCAGTCCTTACAACCACCTTCACTTAAAAATGTAGCAGTTCTCCACATGCAATCTCAGAAAATAAGAGAAACGAACTGCAGTGGTTGATAGATGGAACCAAAATTACTAACATGTAAGAGGTAACTTCAAACCACTATGCATTAAAAAAGCCATATTGAAAATGGGAATAAAGAAAAGACAATGAAATGATTAGCATGGAGCACATGAGCGCTATAAAACTGATTCATGGGCCATATTTACTAGTGAACAGGGAGTGTAGTGATGGCAATACACAATATGTAATTTCTGCTACCTTCCATTATATCCATGGGCATAACAGAAGCCATACCAATTAGAGGATAGAATGCATCAGTTCATACCCACAGGTTACTTAAACTTCTAACATAAAATAAATAGCAACCAAAACCACTTGCAAATGGCAGGGTCACAAATGTAATCAAATCTTATTTGTAGGCCATTTGTGGTGCACCCAAAAGTTCTGGAGTGAGTTTTTTTTTCCTGAAGAATGCATGTATTTCAGTTTCCGAGTATAAGAACTATTAATGTATAGAAATTTATCTGAGTAACGGCACTGCTTATGTATGGGAAAGTAACATATTCTTTATGATGAAAGTTAATGCCTCTCATCAAAACAATAACAAATTATTTCAATATTTTTCTCTAAAAATTATACTAATCAATTTTGTGCTTTCTACACATAATATTTTATAATTCGGAAGCCAAAATAATACAAAAATATTACAATAATAAAAATAAGGCTTTTGTGTGTGCCTGTTAAAATTATTTATACTACACAGCTTTAAAAAAAAATCAAATTAATTTTATTAGCAAACCACCACAACCAGTTGACTGCACTGTGCAGTTAGTACAGTGGAACCTCTATGAATTGAACTCAGATGGATTGAAATCCCGCATCCATGGACTTATTCTGTGGTCCCATTTCTTATTTATCTGCATTTAAAGGCCACATTCATTGAAATTCCACATGTATTGAAATTGTTTTTTAGTCCCCTGAGAAACAATGGATAGAGAATCCACTGTAGTGTATTGCTGCTTCTAGACAAATAGGTTGTAGAAATAAATTTTTTTTAACACAAACATAATTTATAAATAGCAATATCATTTTACATAATACAACTGAACATATACTGTATTTCGACGTGTATAGGCCACACATTTATACAAAAAAAAAATTACTACAAAAAGTGGGGTGCACCTTATGTACGAGATATTTGCTTTATTCTTAAAGACATAAAGGAAATGAAGGGAAGGGTGGGAAGGAAGGAAAATAAACCTTACGCAATTATTTGTTCGCTCACGTTCATAAACAAAATAACGTTCATCCCACACGTGTAAAATGTAAACATGTTGGAGCTTGTCCATATGTGTCGTACATGAGAAAATAATTTCTCTACTGTACAAGAGAAAGATATCTTACGTAGTTTGCACGCCCACTGTGGCTCTACAAGTACACATTGATAAGACACTATTTTGTGTAACATGTTGCTGTGGTTTTGCTTTCTCAAGTCACATTACCATCTGTGGAATAGTAATTGCACAATGTATATTCATAAACATTGCAACATAACACAAATTTACTGTCAGAAATGTTTTGTAGAGGAGAAATTAAGTAGGAATTTATTATGTTTGTACAGAATTGTGACTTAACAATATTTATAGGAATACAAAAGTTCAGTGCGGCCTTTACTTCAAATATAAATTATTACAAATTTTTCATCAAAAACTTTTGGTGCGGCCTATACACACCAAAATACAGTATTTTGATAAACTTATTCCACAAGTAAACATTTTTTAACAAGAACATAAGGTATAAACAGCAATAATATATCAAATAATAAAAAAAAAAATTATGTTACTTCGGTATCATGTTTTTGAATTCTGAATCATAAAACTGACAGCACAGAAATACATGCCAACCCATTAAGCTACACTTTCAATTCTATTCCAGTCTTGTAATAGGGTATCTATGAATATAATGCCACAGTTGTAGTCCATTAAATTATTTGAAACAAACCTTTTTAGAAATCACTTTATGTATGACACATTTGGGTGTTTCCTAAATGTGTCACATATCACAAGCATTTCATACTTCCATTAACAGAACAGTATTTTTTTTTTGGTTAAATCTGCTTTTACTTATATATTTATCAATAAATTATAAACTTTCATTTACAATTAATATGAATTAAAACAGGGAGAAAATCTCATGCAAAATACGTACTATTAAATTGAGCGTGCAAAATTATAGTGCACTGTCCATTTGGTGTAATTTTGTAGACTAAGATAAGGTTTGTTTGCATTAGGTGGAGGAATAGTCTGGAAGCAGCACTTTAGCAAGGCTTCCGAAAGTTGGAAGAAAGCATGAATGGACAAAACAATGTACTATTGAAAGTTGTGATTATTTTTTTAATTATTCCCATGAGTTATTTGAAATCAGGCTGGCTAGTAGTATCCTTATAACAAACTCCATGGCAATTCCCTGACATTGAAAAGGTATCCTGTTACATTTCTCTGACCAACTTAAGTGCAAAATATTACAACTTTTTTATGTTTTTCCTCATATATTTTAAAAAATTTTATGGGTAACAATTAACAATAACAAAGTCTTCATTTATGGAAGCTTTCCTATGCAAAAAAAAATATTTATATGAAAAAAATAAAGTATATAGATACAAAGATGGCAAATGGATAAAGGTGACAGAGAGTATAAATAGTAGCAATTCTCAGAACTCAAAAAAAAGTCACAATACAAAGACAAGAGACAATACAATGTATCAATTCATTGAGAACCACTAAAAGGGTTTAAATTATTATTTTAGTAAAATAAAAAATTTGCCAAGAAATGTGTGTAATATTAGTTTCAAATTGACACATCACTTACTAGAAATATATACTCACACTCTGGTCTTCATAGCGGATGCCGGGGTCTTTTTGTCTAGAAGCTGATTCAGGCACTTCTATATATACGCGGGGGTTCAGTTTTGCCAGGGTACTGGCGCCTTACCATCATACAAAATTGGCAGAGTTGGCTATGCGGCAGCGCACAAAATCTGGTGTGGGTAACATTATTCTGCGTTTCGGTGCCACCACTGCCTTGGATATACATGGGTGATGTTTGGATGGGGCAGCGCTGGAGACAGGCATAACTACCTCTGGTAAAGAGGGTTGGCAAATGATGTCCTGTGGCTTAGGCAGAGGTGCAGGATGAAGAATAGCAGGCACTCAGTAGACTATGGCTGGTGTGGGAGGATGTTAAGGTCTGCGCAAATACTCTACGATCCACCCCGTGTACTCAACATGGCCAGTCCTCTCAGGTGGTGTGAAGAGATTGCTGGGCACAGGAACTTCCACTGGGTCTTGCAGGTGGCGTAGTGCTTGCGCTTGTTCTTTTGTTTTTGAGGTGACAAACTAGCTAGCTGCTTGACCAGGGATGGCTGATATTTGTGTGTTCCACCTGATGCTAAGAGAGTGTGTCTAACTCTTTCCTTCAAGCCTTTCCTCTGGGCGTAGGGCACTGGGAACTGGAATTTACCCTACTACTATTACTGTACCACATCTGCAGGTTCCTAATACAGTGATACGTGTGGCACCACAGGCGGACACACTATTCCCAAGTCTTATTCCCAAGTCTGGGGGAGACTGCGGTACACGAGGGAAGTCAGGCCTTACCTTATCCAGATACACACACAGGTGTGGGGCCCTGTCCTAGTCTTCCCAATATAGGGACACAGGTCTCTTCCAGCGGAGACCACTCGGGACCGAGTAGTGAACACCAGGCCAACAAGCTGTTCAAGGACAGTGTACCTGTGTGACGACTCCTTTCCGTCAATCCCATAAGGTTGATGAGAAGGACAACCAAGCTAGTGTGTTGGGTAGAAAAGTAGTGTCAAACTCGTTTGAGTAGAATTCCCGGGGAACACCTGCAAACCTGTTACACAAGGGTAACTACGGAAAGGTGCTATGTCTACAAGGAACGTACTCAAAGTAAAAGCTGACCCACATTTTATTTTGTTTGCTGGAAATAAACACGTGGTGAAAGCACTCCCGCTCCTGGTCAGCAGCATGAATTTCAGCCGGAAAGTTACAAGTGCAAATTATGATGGCCGGTAAAGGTGATCGACAAAACATAAAGAGAATGCGGTGTGAGCTGCTGTAGCCTATGCAACAAACTCTTGCATTGTTGTATGAACGTGTTGTAGGTAACAATGTAATGTAACTGCTGACACATACCAGGATGACTAAGCAAGGAATGTGACAAGATTTAGCCTTGAAAAAAACTGTAAGGAGAGGTCCTCTACAGATATGCCCGTAACTGCAGGAGGTCACAGGCTTTGCGGGGTATGTAGCGGATAGCTCCTAGTAACGTAACCTAACCCTATCGCAAGCGTAGCTTAAGCAAAATGCGGGGTGTTGACCTGAGCAACGGGTGCTAGGGTAAACATAGAATGGGCAGTTCCTGAGCAGCGAGTGCTAGGAAGGGTTGTTACAATAAGTGTTGTTAAGGGCTGCAGGCTGGTCCGTATCTGAGCAATGAGTGCTGAACAGCTGAAGATTGCTCTCGAGATGCGGGCCGTCTCCGCTTTTATACTAATTTCGAGCCGCTGCCTACTACGGATTGGCTTGTGCTGTTAGGGCAAGGGGTAGTTCCAGAGTGGGGGGGATGTGAATGCATGGCTTTCCTCTGTGACATCATCGGCTGGCTGGAAGGGGATGCAAAACAAAAGACACGTGATAATTACTACAGGAGGTAATTAGCAGGAATAAAAGAACTTGTTGTCTTTAAGCATTGTTACGATGGGCCGGTGCACAAAACAATCTGCAAGGCAGACAGTACAATATCACATATTAACAGAATAAAAATAACTTCCCACTCCACAGCAAATGATCTAGGGATGGAGCAGAAGTTATTAAAATCTCTATTGTTAAACGATGCCATGCGTCAAAATAAAGAAACAACAGAATTGTCCCCAGGCTAATAAAATTTCCTAGGAATATGGAATAACTAACCAAAAGTAAATTTCATAAGATAACATGTAGCTGAAGTGCCAGACTCTAATATCAAATTTCTTATTAATATATTTTAAACTATTTTATTTAAATTCAGCGACTTCACAAGAATTTCCCCAATATTCTCCTGACTTTTCCAGGTTTTCCTTGATGCTAACCACCATCAAAATGCTTCCTTACCTTACTTACTTTAAGGAACATACATAACTTACATTTAGTTTGATATTGTACAAAAATTCATTTTACAAAATCAGTAATATTTTCATAAATTAACATACAGCTTGACATTGTTACTCAGATGTCCACCATATTTTCTGTCACAGCTCCATGGGTAGCAGGAATTTATAACACATTCAATTACACTTTTGGGTATATGATGGGTATGAAAATTGTTATACCCAGAACCTGACATCTCCAGAGGGTGCTGAATTGTACCCTACATAGCAGCAGAAATGATAAAAGAAAATGGGTGTAAAAACTGCTATGGAAATGGGCAGCTTGTAAGACTGGTTTAACAGTAAACATAGCACTATAATAAAAGAATGAGAAAAACAGATTTATACAATAAAAGGACACAAATATTACGAAACTGCAGTAAAACAATATAGGAAACTACAGATAAGCAAAGGAAACAAAGCACAAAAAAATGTTACCCAACTATTCCCGAAGCGCACCACTTCACAAAAAAAGTATTCCATCCTTAATAAAAATAAAATCAGGAGGTCGGAGTTCATGTAGAAGATTGAATATTTTCTGCTCCCATTTACAGTTTCAAAACAGATTCCTTAATTACCAGCTGATTGTTGAAAATGTGTAAATGCACAGGAAATACATGCACTTAGAGAATTACTTCCTTCTCATAAGAGGCATGGCTGAACAATTTTAACAACAATCTAATCACTGGTCAACATGAAATATATTTATCCAGGAGAAAATTTATATTTTATGTTGTTTAGTTCAATTTCAACTCATAAATAACAAATGCATAATTTCCCCTTGTTATCTTCTTTAATGAGGTAGTTCTGCAAACTGGATCTTATCAGTACTTAATTAATATTTTATTTTCCTGAATTCTAAATCTTACCTCATTAATTCTGTAAAGAATACTAAGTTGTGGAAGACAGCAATTTTAAACAACAACTGCAGTATTTAACAATAGCAAACATTGAATTTTTGCATTCTTTTCGCTACAGTTAGGTACCACAAAACCAGTTTGTTTATTATTGTTAACTACACTTAAAGAATGGTGTTTAACACTTTGAGGACTATGTCCAGCATAGCTCAAACATAGCTACTTCAAACATTTCTTTGTCCTCGAAAAAAAAAATCTCTCACATTTTGTCACTGTTTTGCTAGTATTTTACAGAATCTTTCAAACACACTACAGCCCAGAAACAAAAATTTTCCTGCATAAAAATAAATTTTTGTTATAAACAGACAAAAGGACACAATTGTAAACCATTTTACACACCGAGAGACATTTGACTAGAACAAAATCAACCCGTCACCCCAGTGGTTGATGACCAGCCAATAATGAACATTGTGGAGCACTGTAAGCATGACCGGTGTGCTGTGAACCAGTACGATGATGATCATTAGAAACACCAAAAGACCAACAGAAATGGTGTTCCTCCAGTGGTGGATATGTGTGGCTCACTTCTAACTTGTCTTCAATGCCACTAAATATGTGCAGGCCTCAATAAGTTAATGCTACCCTCTCGAAGAAGGTGCAGAATTTGCATATCTTTGAAATTGCTTTCAAGTTCTGTCTTATGTTTGACACCTGCAGAAAAAAACTTCCTGCTACGGTTTTTTATACTGTTTCTACACCCCAAATTGTAATTTATTTAAACATGTCCTCAATTTTTAAATACACTGCTGCATTCTAAATGCTTTAAAAATAAATTTCTAGGTACTCTTGTGGTAATTCTTTTACACTGTTACCAGCATAAATTGATATTAGGTTGTAGTGGTTGTAAGTTAAATTCCCAGGGTGCCAAGCCATTAATATACGCATGGTCACATGATAGGCAAAGACTCTTTTCCAGGGCGTGACGTCGCCACATGGCTACTTATTTCACACCGGAACACACACATGAAATTCTCTTCTTCTCTGCTGTTGAATACAGAACATGCCTAACATGATTACACAATGGGAAATGGCACTAACATACAAGAATGGAGTCAACAACGTGCTTGTGGAATTGGGTGCCATCCAGCATGTGATTGCCATAAAAATTACATTAAAACACTTGAAGCAGTACAGAAAGTTCACACAAAACATATTTCACTGTTAAATATCCATGCGGCCAAAATCAAATTAAGTTGAGGCCTCTTCTGATCTAGTCTGAGGCACAATACAAAGAGTTTAAATGGAGAAAAAGCCTCAAGGCAGAAATATTAATTAAGAGCCCCCCGAAAAGCGGGTGGGCCAAAGGCTGGCTGCGACGGCGAAAACAAAAAGGTTTCAAAATATTTAAGCAAACAAAAAGACTATCAGTAACACCAAGCTGAAACCCCTGCAGGCCTTGCAGCATGCATCCATCAGGCACAAGCTCCAAGAAGGAACTCACTAATGGCTGTTGAAAGCAGAGCACATGTGTGCTGCCAGAAGTGACGGCCCCGTAGACTACACAAGCATAGATTTAATATAAACTTAGTTGAAAATGGCATTTACCAGAACACTATCACTAAAATTCACAAAATGTTCACACGAGTACAGAGGTAAAATAATTATACAGAAATTACTCAAAACTAACAGAACCCTTTAAATCGCAAAAATGTGCTCAGGAGTACACTGCAAAATGATTATACATAAATTGTTTAAACTAACAAGACCATGGATCATCCCCTCTGGGCGCATACACCACTCACATCACTCGCATGAGTTTCGTGCACATGCAGCCTTACGCCAGTGCCCTAGTTTTTATTTATATTTTAGGCAAGTGCATGCACAAACAGTACTCAAAATTAAAACATTTGCTTGAAAATGTTTTATTGATGACAAAAATTTATCAAAGACTTGATATGGCCATGGAAAAATGATGGTACAGTACTTTCAAAAACTAACCTAGTGATTGAACAAAGCCTACAAGTCATGACACATTTAGCAAAGGTGATGGCACAGTATCACACACTTATTTTTATTTTGCTCTTATATTCTGACCAAAATGTTATCATCCTATCACGCATTTCCACCACTGGTGGTACTTTCTGAGGCCCCACATGCTGTCGATGGGGGGGCGTAAATGTACTCATGGTTTCAAAGGCAATATGCAAGCTTTCAAAACACACATCAGATGTCTATTGCAATTCTCACAAATTACTTGCTTAGCAATATGAGCACACAAGGATTTCCGAAAAATTAAAGTCATGTTACTTTGTAGGCTCACTTAAGCATAATGTAATTTGACCAGTTTGTTGGCACAATTGCAAGCTAATCTACACACCACTGATCTACTAAATCAATTAAATGTTATCTGGTAACTATGCATAGGAATGTTAGTTAGGATTATAAATATTTATTTACAACAATATACCTTAATTCTTTCTTTCCTATTACTATTTTTACTGCAACATATATTGTTTTTTAATTAGACATATTAAGTGAACATAGTGACATCATAATGTTATACCTTGAACACAAAAATAAATATGCATTTTGCTTAAGATTCATAACAATTACTGTAATAACTGCCTGCATTTTTTTCAATCTGTAAATTAAAATGTTTGATAATTCTTCTAATAATTTATTAACAATAAGAAATTGGTTCAATATTTTTTTTTTTAAATTAAATAACATTTCAACTTTAAAGAAAGTTTATTCTATGAACAGTGATAGTTAACTTACTGGAAATGCTGGCCAGCAAAATGTTTGAGCAGATAATCTTTCTGGCAGAAACTGCCAATGAGTAGCAGAATGCAGCTTTAATTGCCACTGTGTGCATTCAGAATTTTGAAGTAAAAAAGCAGCTGGAAAAATTAGTTGCTTTTAGATTTATTTTTACAATAAGGCAATGCCTTGATAAATGAACATTTACATAGAAATAATTTCTAGCATACAACAGTGATCAACTGAACTGCCTGGAAATGGTTCTATCAAACAATAGTAATGAAAGATATAATTTAATTTTTGAAAACTGGAAACATATTATGATACAAAATTTCAAGGTAAGCATCAAAATGGGAGTCCCACACAAACTGCAAAAATATACCGATCATTATAAAGATAAACATTTCATTAGACAGTGATAGTGACAAAATATTAGGATCAAATATCCATGACATTTCCAGCATAAAATAAGGACATTTTCACTATTTTTCGGAATATAAAAATTTGCAATTCCTGATCATCTACATTACAAAATAGTACAGTAGTTCACTTGTGAGTCTTTACAATATAACAAACATTATTTTCAGTATCCTTAAGTTTTAACACAAATTCCTTCAGCTACTATTCAGAATGTTTGGCCATACAGAAAATGCATTACATTTTTTGTACTACAGACTTAAATTTACAGGATCTATCACCTATTTCCCAGTTTTCTCTGACCATTTCAAATTACCAACTTTTCCCAGTTATCTAGTTTCGTAGGAACTTTGCGGTTCTTTGAGACAATCCTCTTCAGTGTTCTGCAATCCCAATCCCTGAGGATTTGTTTTCATCCATTATTACTCTTCACTGATGATGTCTTGCCACAAATTGTGTATGTCGTCACCACCTTGGAGACACTCTCAATACACCTAACACACTCCCAGTCTTCAATACACTTGCTCCAACTAACCTCACACCAACGATCTGCCAAATTACATGCCCATAGCTAATGTGTTTACACTACTATTAAAACTATTTAACGAAGCACATGAACACAATCTGAAAGTCAGAGAGGTCTTCCATTTTTCCTCACCCACTTTGGCTGACTGCACCGCTTAACTACTGCAGACTAATGTCCATCGCTGCAGCAACAAATGACAGTTGCAGCACACAAATGATCAGTGTTATCATCTCACAAAGATGCTGTGTACCAGAACATAGGTGTTTCCATTATTTTGATAATCGCCTGTAGATTTGCTTACGAGGCTTTGCAAGCCTTGCCTTCAAAAACTGGTTTTAGATATGGTGAATGCCATGGTAAGTACAGTCGACTCTCGATGTATCGTTATCGCATGTATTGATAAACCACATCCACCAATTTTTTGTGGTCTTGGAGGAAATCCCTATGTAAATAATGTTAACATAAACTGCTCGTATCGTTTATCACATGATGCATCGATCAAAGTATCTTCCGGGTCTCTTCACCTAATATTTCCCAAAACTATTATTTTTAAGCTGGTTGTTTACACAAACATCTAGTAACTGAATGTGAAATATGTCATGCGTGCCGCCGTTTATAACTGCTTTGTAGCACGCTGTGCAAGTGTCTTGTTTTTCCAACACATCTGCTGACACTGCAGCGCGGTGCAGCGTGCGAGTCTAGATTGCTACTTGCCCTACATGCTTGGCGTGAGGGGAAGTGGTTATCTGTAGCAATGAACGTGGAAACCTAGCATCCTCTCTCACACCCTTCTTTCTGTCTCTCTCAGCCATGCTCCTACCTTCCACCCCTCACATGCCATCGAGAGGAGAAGCTGGTGTCTAGCAGAAGTTATGCACATCCTCTTTTTCTCTCTCTGCCACGCCCGCTTCGCTTGCCTTCCACATGCCGCCGGCCGGCAGCAGAGCAAATAAAGTGTGCCTGGCGAACGTAATGTTATTAAGATTATGTGTCATTTTACCTGAAAATGTTACGCAAAACATTTTAACGAGAAATTATTCGCAAAGATGTTTTCTTTTGCGATTAAAGGTCATTTTTTCCCATAAGATTGGTGTTTAATTTTATCCAGCATAAAGTTAACATTATTTAAAAATGTAATATTTATTTAACTCAAGGGGCAGCATCTTGCGAATAAAATAATATGCCCATAAGCATAAACTTGACTTCCTCTTGTCATCAAGTGTAATTTTCATTTATTAGTGACTTCTTGCAAGGAAATCAGAGGATTTATATTAATTTATTTCAATAGACATGCATCTTTTAAATAAACTGATAAAATGTAAGTGCCTATTCGACACCTTGTGCCATCTAATAATAGGTTGGTAAGCACCGAGCCAAGTGCACTGTAACTCACAACAGGGAAAATGATTAGTTATTAAAGACAGTGGAGAAATCAATTACATATAATCACCTTATTAATTAATTTCTGTCTCAAAATTACAAGTTTTCTTTGCAGTAAAATGTACTTAATTAATTTAAAAGACAGACATTTGCCATGGGTGCAAGATGTCGGCGCAAGATGTCGGCCCTTGGCATTTCGGTAACAAGTAGCGGCACAAAGGGGTAATTCTCCTGCCGATACCACTCCCCCACACACCGCCGTGAACATACTGCCCGATCGATAACTTCTCCATGTGCTCTCAGCTTAACGAGTCCATGCAAGACATTCAAAACTTTACTTGTATTCAGTGTCATATTGTTTTCATTTCCAGGGAGTTTGAAAGTTTTAGGTCAGCTTGCATTTGGTGTCTAATTACATTCAATTATATGGTATTTTGAGATGTAATTTTCTTTATTTAAACAAGTTTAGGTGAAATGTTTTTTAATGCATTATTTACAGTAATATTTTTTCTAAAATTCCCATATTTATTGAGTTTATTAGCTAAACTGTATTCACAGATAATGTACAGCTCTTACTATACTCAACATAAAGTAGTATAAGGTTAGAAGTTGTATTTTATTGATGTACATGTCAAAAACCGCATATAATGAAATCTCGCATGTATGGGCATATTTTTGGCAGTCCCCTGAATAACAATAGATCGAGAGTCAACTGTAATGGTAAGACCCTAAGCCTACAAGAAAACGAACTTATTTTTTTTAATTAGCTTCATAAATAAATCAAGCAAATTCTAACTTTTGTGAACTTTATATATTCACTTTAATTGAAACAAAGCATAAGATTTTCATTGGTCATGCCATTTCATCGCATGTGACTTCTAACATAATACAAAATATGTTTAAATATAAAAGTGTACAGCATCTAAATGTAATGACAGTCTAACTAATTTTCTATGTAAAGAAATTCTTTAAATAATTATATTATTAGATTAAATGCAAATAGTTTTGAAAGATTCAAAGTAGTTAGCATTCCATACAAAACAAGAACTGGTGGGATGGCTTGACAAAACACACTCTGCTAAGTTAAATGCTACCGTTTGCTGGAAATTTATTTTCTACTCTGGAATAAAGGATTACTGTGCTGTATCACATTCTTGTTGTAACACGCAAACTTTGTAGATGACCCATTCTGAAGAAACTTGTCAAAAGGCCAGACACTAAGATCTGGCCAATCCTTCAAGTATTAAATTTATATATATATATATATATATATATATATATATATATATATATATATATATATATATATAATATATATATATATATATATATATATATATATATCAGTAATGTATTCCACTAAGTTTTCATTTACTTGAGTAAACAATTCTAAGCATGTATCAATGTACGTGTACTGCAAGTTGACACTGAGTGTACCCCAAGCTGAGAACATAGCAAATATGCATAATCATGCCAATATGCATATGAAATGAGTATGAATATACTGTAGTTACCAGATAAATTATGTTATTTTATGTTTCATGCATGCTAGAAACCTGCAGGTACTCAAAAATCAAACTTGAGCAGAATACCTGCTTGCAGTTCAAGCTCGGCTCAAAATCTGAGTTTCTGTATCAACCACAAGTCATTCAGCCAACAACTGACAAAAGTGTTTTGCTCTTTATGAAAGAAAAGAACATGTATTTTATTTATGAAACATGAACCTTTAAAAGGTAGGCATGTTCTGATAAAAGGATTTTGCAAAAATGGTGATATGAATGCTGATGAACAGCAAAATTAGAATAAAACAGAGCTGCAAATTGGCCTAAGAAGCAGCACCTGAAGAGAAAAGAGTTAATAGTTAGCTAGAAAATAAGACAACTGTTCATTAATGAAGTAATATTTTAAAAGACACGTATGTTTTGGTTAAAATTATTCCTCAGAACATCAAATACAAACACAGATTACCATTGAAATTAGCATAGAAGACTGTAGGGCTGATTGGTTCTCACATTTATAGTTCGGTTCAGTTTTTGGTTTAAAATGATGGTTCTCGGTTCAGGTCGGTCATGGCTATACAGTTTTTTAATTTCGACATGTAAAATTCATATTTATGAAACCGTACTATATATTTCACTGCCCACTAAAATTAACATTTCTCTGCTAAATGTTTTTAAATTCCGCCAAATTCAGCAGAACGTCAGCTGAATGAACTTAAACAAATATATGCCGCAAGCAATGCAAGCTGTATAAAGTGGGTTTACGATTAAGGACTGAAGAATTAAAAACTGTAATTAATGACTTGATAAGCACACAGAAAACTAACTATAAGAAAATTTGCAGTTTATGATTGAATTAGCAACTGTTAAATCTAGCCAATCAGAATTGTAGGAGATGTAAGCAACCAAAATAACCTGGAAAAATGGGCATTTTACATATATTTAATTATCTGTGGTTACTGATTTTGTAATAATTTAAAAAAACTCGTGAAATCTTACAGAAGGGGAAGCCGATGCCAACATTACACATTACATCAATGCATCTGAAAAGGTTAATTAACACGAATTCAATAACCTCTTCCATGAAAGAAAACATGACTATGAGTTATTCTTTAAATTACGATGATATTGTCTCTCAATAAAAATAATTACTTTCATACGCATTCACAATACGACATAACCTAAATACAAGTTGTAAATACAGTTTCCCGCCAACAACAACTGTCTATGCTCCAATTGGCTACTTCGTCTTGACTTGTACTTAAGATATAAAATATAACAATCTCTTAAGTCATGCCAAGAACGCACACGACCCATCAAGACCCGCACACTACAGTCATAAACTAATACCCTTGAATACATTGAATCCTATCTTAAGCACAGTGAACTTATTCTGTTAAGTCAATCATAAACCCACCTTAAGACCTCGCTAAAAAACTGCCCACCCGAAGCAAAACCAAAATAAATGTTCTTTATTATTCTTTTAACTACACGTTTGCAGGCAATGAAACACTGCCTCACACAATAGTGAGGCCTTGGCTGGTTTATAATCAGGCTGTTAAAAAATGAAGTGGTTAACATAAATTGATTGTCCGTGCAATGACCAAAACTTGAGTCAGTACCTGTTCACTGGAAAGGGAAAACTGCATGAAGAAGTGTGGTAGCAATGGCTCTGTAGAATCATATTTATTTGTTAAATATTTTCGAGGTAACTGTTTACATGCTTCATTAATATGAAGTTATAATTACAGTAATTTATGTTACTAACATCTGCGTACACAATTTGAATATATAACGTCATTTAACAGAATGAAATAAAATCAGACACAATAAAACAGTATTCTTGTATTGGCAATGCATGGTTTATTGGGAAACCGAATGTCCTCTTTATCTCGGGGAACTGTTTGGGATGATTTTAGCACTATAACATGTAAGTAGTAATAATGTAAATACAATGCCACAGATACGCTACATGCCGTAATATAAGTGGAAGTGTCATTATTTGGTAAATTGTTAATAATTTGTTAGTTTTAACTTTGGTGCAAGAAAAACCAGACTGGTCGGTCTTTTTCTGAGAATTCGGGTCAGTTTCGATTTTTTTTTAAATGGCCGGACCGAAAATGTGGTTAACCGATCAGCCCTAATTATAGAAACGTGCAAACGAAAAACTGATTGAAGAATTTGTTACTATCTGCTACTGGATATCACATTTACCATTTTTTTTTAACCTATCAGTAAAATTTACTACTGTTAGTCTTTTGACCAATCATTTACTTTCAATATTTCAACACTCCCAATATACTCTCACAAAAACAATATAACACACACATCAAAGACACAAATAATTAAGGAAAAAAATGTAAATATCACAGGATTAAATGGATAAAATTAAGGTAGTAATAAATACAGAAACATGATAGGCTGGTCAGGTTCGTGATTATCCTGCAAATGCAGTTAAGTTAGAAACAATTACTTTATAAATACTGCAATTAAAAATTAATTAAATAATACTTTACCTAAGAACTACTTCATTCTGCTGTTATCATAATTCCATTCCTCTCACTGTTTATAACTATAATAACTATGTGTAATCAATTTTAAGATTTATAGAAAACTGGGTAATATATTCTGTTATAAAAATAAGTTATTTTAAGGCACACTATAGGACAAAAATTATGATGCATTTACGAAACAACTGAACTTGGAGTGATTTGTCCAAGGTTTGATTCAAAAGTGTATACATAACTTAAATGGACTAAAAAGGATTGTGGTAATATCACTCACGTAAATATTTCACACAGGTAACTATGCGTGTGTTAGTATTGCACATGAGAGACCAACATTTTGTAGTATTCTGCTTATATAATGTATAAATAAAGGTTCCTAATACAAAATAATCATTACTTAAAAAACCACTTTCTGGAATATAAGCAATTAATTAAATTATGTTTTAAAAATGATCCTCACATAAATTCTCGTTCGTTTTAATTTGACGTCATAACTGAAGTGGAATGCCATAAAGTTAATTTGTTTAAAAAAGTGCAAATTACAGAACTAAAAATCACCAAACTGTTCTTGCTCTTGTAAAAAAAGTTACAAGCCTTAAAAAAAGTTTGGAGGTACATTTATAAATAAACCATTGCTTCGGAGATACATACATAGGTAAAACTTGCTACTTAAAACTTACTAATATTGCTCATAATCTTACCATGCCTGGACTATAATAGCCAACCAAATAATTATCACAGATTGACACAAGACACCAGAATGCTTGTTCAGCGGGCATGTGCATCAGGAGAAAAGCAGCGATGGGAGCTTGGGCTTGGCTATACCCAACAGATTTGTTCCGAATTGAGTATGCCTTTAGGACTTCAAACAAATCCTTCTGCCTGTAGGAAGAACACAGTAAAAAAAATCACATAAAATATGCAGACAACCTGTATGTCAGGAGAAAAGTATCACATTGTGATTATCATTACAAATTAATACAATACTGTTAGTTGGTTTTCATATGTAAACAAGTATCTCACCACCCCAAATGCTTTTAAAAAATTACTTTCAGAATAAAGTGGACATATTAAACAAATATGAGTAGGCATGTGCATAAATGCAATCTGATTGTGATCCAAGATCACAACCTGACCTCCTTCTTATTCTCTTCCAGAAGAAAGAAATGCCAATGAGATCACTTCCCTGCATGTGTGTCACAAAAAACTTTTGAACCCGTGAAGTGAATTTACCACAATAGTACATATAGTACTTAATAAGGATATACAACTTTTAGAGTTTTCGACTATTCCAGGTGCTTATTTTCACAGTGGCTGTCATTGAAACATTTTGTGTGCTATGTCATATGTTGGCAACATATTAAACCAACCAAGCCAAATTTTGTATGATGACAGTGCACTGTAATTGGTACACCATTTTGGAATGTATCAAAAGATGGAAAAATTAGGCTTTTATACTATGTCTTGGAAATTATTTAACAGATTCCCAACAAATTTGGGATGTAAATATTACAATGATAGGCCATATAAACATGTATTATTTAAATGGATAACACATTTTCCAAAATGGTTATCACAAATATTTTAGGTTAATTGTTTGTATACACCATGTTGTTTAACCAATTTAGACTAAACTTGGTATGCTGGCAGTATATATATATATATATTACAACCATCAAATAAGCCTACACAGACACACTTTTCTCTACAATATTGTAAGATAGTGCCACTAAAAACATTAAGTTTTTATCTCATATCTTGGGAAAACAATCAACTTAATCCTACCAAATTTGGCAAACAAATACTGTTATGACAGGCAATTTAAACTGATAAGTTTTAAGTGGGCAAGTCACTTATTTTTTAAATAGCTGTCAAACATTTTACATTAGTACTCTATATCTATGAAATCATGAAACAAATCTGAACATTACTCAGTATGCTGGCAGTATCTATTACAACAATTAAATGTGTCTAAACACAGCCTCTTTTATATGCCATTTTGTACGATAGCACCACACGAAAAAATAGAGTTCAAAGTTCTGTCAGGAAACAATCAACCAATTTCCACCTGATTCAGACAACAAGTTATACTTTTGTAGTCCATTTAAATTTATATGATTTATGGGATAATCACAAAATTTTCAACATATTAAATATGTACATATTTTAGGTTGGTATGCCTATGTCCCATATAATTTCAACTTTATGCTATGAAAAACATTGACTTTGACGATATATAACCTTTTTGTAAGCCATTTATGAAGTTAGCACCACATTAGAAAATGGAACTTTTATGCCATATCTTGGGGATCAATCAACAGATTCCCATCAAATTTTGTACATAAGTAATGCTACAATAGGCCATGTAAACTTACATGATTTAAGTGAGTCAGGCAGTTTTTTAAAATGACAATACAAATAATTTAGATTAATATGTTATATCTATGAAACCATTTAACCCTTTGTACACTAACAGTATTAATTTGTAGTACCAAATAAACCCGCAAGTGTCTCTTTGGCCTATCATTTCGCAAGATAATGCCTGGCAAAAAATGGAACATTTATTATGCTCCATTTCGGGAATCAATCAAGTAATTCCCACCACATTTTACACACAAGTAGTGCTATGGTAGGCCTTGTAAACTTACAAGATTTAAGTGACTCACATACGTGTTTTAATAATGACAGCGCTGAAAATATTTTAGGTCAGCAAACCCTGTCTACCAAAACATTTGACTGATTATAATAGCAGTTGATGCTCCTAATTATACCTCTGTAATGTATTTGGTTACATGGCAGCTTGCGGTACGAGGGTTTCTGGGCTTGAATACCAGGTAAGGCATGTGTGTGTCTGTAATTGTCTTACTAGTGTTGCATATATTTTTGGTTCCATCTCTAATGATCTCTCAGTCAACAAGATGTTAAGGCCTGCCTATGATCTAGCTTTTAAGAACATCATCAAAATTATTTGCATTCCTGTAGAGAAAAACAAGTTCATTAGTTATATAGATAAGTTCTTGTTTAAATATTGCTTTGCACAAATTATTAAGACAAGATGGTACAGAACAAAATCAGAAACACCATACAATTGACAAAACAAGAGAGTGAAAAAAATCCTTAATGCTTCTCAGCAAATTTTCAAGGTAAACCACCACTGAATTAACACTGGTGCCAGTTAGCCAAACGGTGACAACTCTTTTGATTTTGTAATATTTAAACCCTAAAACTGTAACTTTGATTAGCAGGTAATTTTGACATCTATGGTGTTATAGTAAACACAAACATAATCACAATGCTCTCACGCTGCGATAATATCATCATTATTTTGGTGTTATGAGAGGAATGTTAGAAAAATTTGTGAAATGTATTTGGCCAGTTGTTCTAACTATCTAATTTAGAACCTCTAATTATTTGGATGCAATTCTTATACAGACACCCAAAATAATTATACTGTAATGGTTTATTTCTTTAAATAAATTTTTTATGAAAAAGATTTTTTTATGTTACAATGAATTGCGATTTCACATTAGTATTCAGTTATGAAGATTTTCATCTTTCACTTACTGCCTCTGTAGATTGCATGTTTATATTCATACATGCAACTATAATATAACAATTTTTAATATAAATTTTATTAGCTATTTGTTAACAATTACCTAACATGATACATAAAAAAGTCACTCATATTATTTAACCTCTTAAAATTCTGTAGTTATCAAAATGTATGCTTACAAACTTCTTACATTAGAGATAGACTAACAAGTCCAATTCAGTAGTCATTGAGCAATTTTTAAAATTCATGTCTCTCCACAGAATCAAACAAACGCCATCTGATTGCGATAGTGCACTGTGTTGCTAGACTCATAACTTAGGGACAGGAAGAGAGCTTGAGCCTTTATTTTCTTTTGTATAAGCCTTGTGTTGAAAATATATGTCAAGTTTGATGTACAGTTTCACCTCAATGCCTGATAGTTCAAATTGACCATAAAATCATCTTTACTATCAGCTCATTGCATGAAAACCAGGCCACTCACTACTATTATATAACCTCCACATAAAATTTTGTTCTTTTCTCTACATTTCACACACTTTCATCATCCATCTATCTATTCATACAAAAACCTTTTACGTGTCTTACTTTTTACGCTGCCGGAAATTTCTTAATTCGTTTTAAATTTTTTATAGAACAATAACCTGTCAGTGATGGGAAGGAAGAAACTGTGCACCAATTCTTAAAATATGATCCCATTTGAATGAGCAGTTCCTGAGAAAATGCTAGATATGTTTACAGGTTTATCGCACACTTCCAGCGGCATTTCTTTCTTGCAAGAACATCTTTCAGTACTGAGTCAGAGTATAATCTCAGCCCCCTAGCTTCAGCTGGTACATCATGAAGTCCAGCTGCAGAGTCCCTACAGATGTGCTGATAACTGTATACAATATCCTCGGTGCAATGATATGTAGTGCCATATATATATTATGTGTGTATGTATATATATAATCATTGCACCTCGTCCTTCGGCTGGTGTAAGGCAGCAGTGGCCCCTTGAGCAAGAATCCTATGCATGTGATGCAGTCTGTGCGTATATTGCGTGTGCGCAGAAGCGCCCGATCGCCCAAGAGGGACGTTTCTGCATGTGTTAATTTTAAGTTTTTTTTTTGTATAAGTGTCTTACTCATGTACTCCAGTGCACATCCCTGTGATTTAAATGGTTTTCGTTAGTTTTAAGGAATACGTTGTAACATCACTTTGCAGTGTACTCCTGTGCACGTTGTAATTTGAAGAACTGGTAAACTTAAGTACTGCTTTACATGATTATTTTGCCATGCACTCCTGCGAACGTTATAGTGATTTCTTGTATGAGTATAGTTCCAAATCATCTGCATCTATGCTCATGTTACATCTTTACTTGTGGGGCCGTCACTTTTGGCAACGCGCATATGCTCCACTTCCGACAGCCATTTGGCAGTCTCCTCTCTGAGCTCATGCCTGACTGACGTGTGCCGCGTGGCCTGCAGAGTTATCACTATTGCTTTCACTGATATTGTAATTCTGGTCACTTAATTGTGTTACAACCTTTTTGTTTCCCCCCCCCCCCCCCCCCACCAACCCTTCTGGTTTCTGGCCCACACACTTTTCAGGAGGCTCTTAGCTTAATAATTTATGCTGTGAGGCTTTTTTTTACCAAATGCGAACTTGTAATGTGTACCCGGGCTGAAGCAGATGGGACTTCATCTTAATTTAAGTGTGGATGCCTGGCTATTTTACAGTTGACTTTATGTATATATTCTCAGTACCACCTGAAATGATAATGTATAACATTTTTGTTAATTGCTGGATGGCACCCGATTATAACAAGCACATGGTCAACTCCATTTGTGTAGTCTAGCACCTAGCAATGTTTGCTGTACAAGAGTGTGTTGGAGTCCCCAGTAAACATTTGCTCAAAACTAACTCAGTTGAAAGTATGAGATTCTGAATAAAATATGATTTATATTGTTCACTGAATGTTTATTGCCATTTCTTCAAAATTATCAGCAAACAAAAACAATGGACATTTGCAGTAAAAGAAAAAACTCAAGAGACAGAATGGCAGCATAGTCACTTGCTGCCTTCTACGAACACTACATTGCTGTAACTGAAAACTGTGCTGCGACTATTGTGACAAGTAAACTATAAACAAATTCGGCAGGAGAACAGTGGCACTTTCCCTATATATAGATGGAATTTTTCATCGGATTAGCGTGGTCTAATTGTGGCCTCGCTTGGTGCGGTAATGTCTATAAACAACCTGCAAACTCGAATGTGGCTTTAGAAACAATAGGATTTCATTCATGACGCCGGTCATGTCAGATAAATGTGACCTCTGTATTGTTTCATCATGTTGCGCAATATGACAGCTACATGTCTCGCTTACTAACCCAGTGAAAAGGTGTGTTGTCATTCTATGATGTCTGTTTCTACTGATGCAATGACTCAAATAAAATAATAAATTTGGAAAAATGAAATTATACAAAATCCAAACAAATTATTATTACCACAACCTTCTAACTATTAAATGTGTTACTATCCTTTACAGAAATATAGGAATTTTGAATAATTCCCAAAAAAAATAAATTATTACATAGTGCAATGCGACATTACCCCCTCGGTGTGGGAAAGATTTTGAAGAAAACTGTCCCAAATCGAAACCTACATGAATGGTGATGGTATAATGGCTGGACTGCGATTCTATCTCTTGAAAGAAAAATTTTTTGTTTACATTTGTACACATCACATATCTCTTTTCAATTAACTACAATGTTACATTCACTTTCAGTTTTTGTTTACATGGTTCATAAGTGGTTAAATGGTTTTGAATTAATACTCAATATGAAATGGGATCCAAGGTCTGGCCAAAATACAAAGGAGCTACTGCCTTTCACATAAGGTCAGCACAAAATTTAACCCAAGGGGCCTCAGACCTGTCCCAATAAATTTAATAATTTTTAGTGCTATTGAAACATGGATACCATCATAAAAGGGAGCAATATTTTGGTATACAAATATTACACTTGATCATTACACTCATGTACAAGTTCAACCTCTGTTTTAATTGGTTTACAAAATTAATCTGAAACGTACATATAAATTTCAAAATCAACATGCAATATACAACACATAAGCAACCTTTCTTAAGAATAAGTACACAATACAAGATACCCTTTGCATAATTTAACTTCATTCATACACAAAACATAACGTGCTTCGGTTCCGGCACAAAACTAATTGCCATTCACAATCACTTTCAATTACAATAATACTGTAAAACACAGCTCCATTCACATGAACAGGCATCATGCTTGATGCACATGTATAGTTAATCCTGAAAATTCTATCCCTTAAAATATAATTCATTGAATATTTAATGAAAAAATATACATATCTTATACAGTATTTAACTACATTACAAATGAACAATTATCATAAATATCAACCCTTAATAAAGTAATTACAATCTTCCTCAGATTAGAAAACATCATAATTATAAATTTATATTGTTTTACCAATATCCACAAATAGCATTAATTCAATCCACTTTTTTGATGTTCCATGTACAGTGTTATAATCAATCACATATCATGATGGCAAACAATTATGACAAATTCAATTTAATTTATGAAAATACTTTCCAATTCCATAATAGTTTCAATTGGGCCTTACAAAATTAATCGCAACAAAATATTCAATCACATAACATTGTGTTGATAAATTTTACTCATATCATTTTCACTATAAATTCATCAAGGTTTGTTGCATCCTTTAGTATGCTCTTAAATAAAAATTAAAATAACATGTATGTAATTTATAACTACACATGTTTACCATTATTATGTAATTTGGATAAATTTTTCTCTTTTATACACCATAGCCTAAACAGTAGATTAGATTACAAAATATCCTAAATTTCATATTGTCCTTAAACCCCAGGGCCTCAACAATGAAACATGCCAGTTAGCATTGAGTACTTTATATACATTGTGATCTCTTACGCATTCCAATTTAATTTATATAAAAACAATTTATTATAAATACAAATCACATGAATTGACACTACTTAAACTATACTCCGCTATATGAAATCACAGACTTTATAATGTTTTTCCTTCTCTTTCCTATCATTCTAACTTTATAATTTTTTTTCTCAGTATATTTTTTACCTTTTTTTAATTGTTAATCCTCATGAAACTACGTTTCCTTTTTCTTTTACATTTCATCGTTACCCCCCTTACCCTGCGTTTGTTTATTTTATTTTGCCTTATAACTCTTTTCTTGAATAACTAGTGAATCTTGAACAAGTTTGGCACTTTTAACACACTTCACCTTCAATTCAACATTGTTCCAATGGGGACAATGTTGAATTGAAGAATAACAATTTACATCTATTGTGCTTTCAGCAATGTCATGAGAAATACAAATATTTGGAGTTACCCTTGCTTGGTGCAATACAACTGCTGAACCTAACTTAAACTTTAATTCAGTAAGAGTATTTTTGGGGATAAACTCCCCAAATCTTTTGTTTTACTACATGAATTTCTTTTACACTTGTCTCTACATCTTGACACTTTTACTCTACAATTTCAACTTTATTTTGCCAATTTTCAACTTCACTTCCTCTACTAGTAATATTTGACAGTTCTAAAGTTTTTTTTTACATCCTGGAAAGGCCTTATTATTATTATTAATATTAATTGTACTTTGCACATTATTTTAGTCACTTCCAAATTGATAAATTCAGTTGAATGTTTGTCAAATATTTTCTCAAAGTCTGTAAATTTTTCTGTTCTCTATTTTAAATTCTGTCCTGGATTCCTGAAACTCATTTTTAAACTCTTTTTGAGCTGTCCTAATTTCCTGAAACTCGTTTACCATAAATTCCCAAACTCCATCCTAGATTCCTGAAAATCATTTTTAAACTCATTTTGATCTGTCCTAAATTTCTGAAATTCCTTCCCAAATTCTTTAACTAAATTTACAAGCAGGCTTAGTTAGTCACTTATTTATAATTTCTTTATAAAATTCTTCAATTTCACTTTATTGTGCCATAATATTAAAAAAAACATAACCTCTATTACTATACTAGGGCACAATCAGCCTACAAAAAAAATACAACACACATACAATCCACTGAAATATTAATAACAAAAAACAAATGATTTCTCCAATTTACAATCTTGTTTATACCTGCAACTTCTTTGGCAAAGAGTTTATTTACACCTTAAAGTACTATTTGTTGGCTGGAAGCTGCGGGCGATGTGTCAACTGGCTTCTGTTGTTGGATGTTGGAAGTTGACGTAGTTACACTTGTTTCACACTGGAATACGAGTGATGAATGATGACTCCAGGCACAGGAATTGTTGACAAACTTGAACTGAATGCCGGAAATCTTCACAGTCGCAGGATGTGTTGAAGTTTGAGCCAACGTTGGGCACCATTTGTACTGTTTACTGTACGAGACTCTGTTGGAGTCACAGTAAACATTAGCTCAAAAGTATTGGTGTATTCCCACTACTGCTCTGGACTGCACTCAGTGCACAATGGCCGAGTGCTGCGTGTTCCAATTACGGGAACTCGCTCTGAGAGCAGTCTGAATTTCGTATTCCAATTGCGTGTAGCACTGAACAAGTGCGCACCAAGAGCAACTTTTTCCGCACAGAGTCTGGAGTCAGTTCTGATTTTCAGAGCAATATGGTGGCGACCTGTGATTATGAAAACAACACGAAAAGTATTGCAATGTTGAAAATACTACAATGTCTAAAATTGCGGCACCTGAATAACAATTATGGTTGATATGACACAAATGTACTCTTGGTATATTGACGATATTGTTTGTAATTACAGAGGCAATGAGGTTAATTTCACCCAATGACTCATGCATATATTTTCCAACGAGTTAAAAAAGAGAAATTGGAGAAAATTAACTCAACGGAATTTCATAAATTTAAATTTTAATCCCTTTATCAACATCGTATTTCAAGCATTTTCTCCAAAAGATGATAACTTGTCGCAAATGTTTTGCACTGTTTTCGTGGTGTGTTCTAGTTGTAAGTGCATAAACAATATACACTAGTTTCTGGCAATCACATGACACATGAACTTTTTAAGTTTTCAGAGAGCACCGAGTGTGCACCCAGAGCAGTCAATTGGAATATGCCATATCTCAGTTGAAAACATTAGATTCTGAATAAATAAAAAGTTAAAAGTTTTGTTTATGAAAAGGGTGCAACAGAAAATAGGCCTAAATAAAAGGTGATTTATACTGGTCACTGAAACTTTATTATCATTTCCTCACAATTATCGGCAAACAAAAAACAAGTGACACTTGCAGTAGAAGAAAAAAAACCTCAAGAGATAGAATGGCAGCAATGTCACTTGCTGCCTTCCACAGACGCTACGTAGCTGGAACAGAAAACTGTGCTGCGACTATTGCGACAAGTAAACTATAAACAAATGTGGTAGGAGATGGGTCGCACTTCCCCTATATATCAATTGAATCTTTCATCAGGTAAATGTGGTCCAGTCGTGGCCTCGCTTGGTGCGGTAATATCTTCAAATAGCCTGCAAACTCAGACGTGTCTTTGGAAACAATAGGATTTCATTCATGCGGACGGTCACATCAACCAAATGTGACCTCTGTACTCTCATTGTTTCATCATGTTGCGCAATATGATGGCTATATGTCTCACTTACCAACCCAGTGAAATGTGTGTCGTCATCCTATGACGTATGTTACTACTGATGCAATGACTCAAATAAAATAATAAATTTGGAAGAAAAAAATATATACAAAATCGAAACTAATTATTATTGCCACGACCTTCTAACTATTAAATGAGTTACTATCCTTTACAGAAATATAAGAATTCAATTTCCGAAAATATACATTATTATATATTGCAATGCTACAACCTTCCCAAATGTGTTACAGTGCGAGGAGTGTTCTGCATCCAACAGCAGAACAGAAGAGAAATGGTACATGTGTTCAGGTATCAGGTAAATAGCCACATGGCGACATCACACCCCGTTATGAGTCTCTGCCTACTGCGTTGCAGTACGAGTATTAACAGCCTGACACCCTGGTTATTTAATGTTCAAACATTTTCACTTATTACCAGCTGGCGCCGGTAGCAATGTGGTGCCCAACTACACGTGACTTTTCTCTGCTGTGATCATCTCTCAGGGACTAACCGGTGAGCACAGTGAACTGAGTATGCAGGAAGAATCAGTGTTGCTAAACACGTGCCTCTCCTTCTCCCGCCGTACACGGGTGTAGCAAGGGCTAGAGCATAACGGTATTTATGCACACATGGCCACCGGGATATTTCCAGGAATGGCACAATGCACTCGTCAACGGGCGCAGGTCCCCGGCCGTGTGTGATGTGCAGACACCTTTGCCTGCCGCCGGGTGAACTCCAAGCGAGCGTGGACAGTAAACTTTGTTTGTGCACCACATAGAGTGAGGCTAACGGACAGGACTTAAGCCCAACCTCTTGAGTTGCATAGTCAGTGTGCTGCGCAGATTTGTCTAAGCTTACACTCTGAAATGGCATGCTGCATGGGTTGCCACCACTGTAAAAATCAGGACTGCACAAATACAGTTGAGAGACCTTCCTTCACATGCAAGTTTTTGCATGTGACGTGTGCTTTACCCCTTGTACTAGCCCTTGTGCAGAGGCCGCAAAACTAGAGGTGCAGCATCTACAGCGTGCGCTGGTTAACCACGTAACTGACTTTCCTTAACCAATGTTTGTGGACTGCTCATGGGAAGCACCGGGCAAGATTTAAAGACTGTGCAAAAATAAACTGGCTAGAAGTGGTGTTCCGATAGAGGAGTGGTCCAGCCTCGCAACTGCTCAATTTCACGATGGTGCCAAAGACTTGTATAATCGTGCAGGTGTGTATGAAGTGCCGTGGCCCAAGTCGCCTGCGCAGTGCAGTATCGCTTCGAAGATGCGAGTGCAAGAATGGCGTGTCGGACGGAACTGTGCAGGCAACAGGTGGACTGTGAATGTGCAGGGACATTCATAAGGGGAAAGTGTGCCTATTTCACGGACTGCATGGGGGCAAAGGGAAGGAGGCCGCCCTCAAGCTGATCTTTGAGCTCCTGCACCCAGAACTGCATCAACACCTACAAGAGTCCACTCATGTCAGGGTGGAGAGCTTCATCCACCAAGCTTGTGCAGTGGAGTATGACCTAGAAGAGAGGTACGGAAGGCATGTGGCGTTCGGCCTCCTACCATCATGGATGGCCCTGCCCGACGCCAGCCCAGAGGAAACCCTGGCAATGGTGAGATACATGCTGCAGCCACCCATGACCCCAGCCCTGGCCATAACACATTGACGCCCGCTACATCACCAAGGGGCCCACGGACAAGCAACAGGGTGAGTGGACGAACGTGACCATGGACAAGAAGAGCGTCCTCCCCTATGCCAATACTGCCCAGAAACTACCTACCAATGGCACTGGGAGTGCCCCCTTGTGCTTGCAAGTCAGGCAGAGGCCACTGCGGCGGGAAACAGGTTGTACGGGACGGTGGTACAACTGGCCCACACCCCCTCAAAGATGATCCGATAACCATCATATCTGCACGACGCCGACATCGCCTCCCTCCTGGGGCACATCACCACAAGTGGTGACAGCCTGCTGCGCATCCTGATGAGTATAGGCGGCCAGCCGAGGGCGGCTCTGGTCAACACGGTGGCAATACACAACTTGATTGCTAGCCACCTGGTGCCAGCACACCAGCTGGTACTGGATCTGGGGCTGCTCTGCCTTGCCACCTGGGACTTGCCGACAGACAGGGGCCAAGCCAACATCACCCTCCAACTCCGGGACCTGCTTACCACAGCCACAGCCCTCATGGTGGAGGGGATGCAGGAGGAAGTCATCTTGGGTCAGAATTGGTTACGTGATCAAGACACCCATATTGAGGTAAGCAAGGAGAGACTCCATGTCATTACTACCGGCCAACGTACTGCTTATGGTATCAAGTTCGCCCCTCCCCCTTACCCTAAGGGGACCTGTGTTACTGGACGACTTCAGCCATGCCATCCCGCTCGAACATGTGCTCAATGTGTTCTCAGTATCTGACTCGCTGCTTTGTACCACCATTACCAGGCATGAGCTCCCGGCAGTTACTGACACCCCGGTTTTCATAAGGCCCATTAACGGTCTGACCAGGCAAGCAATTCTAGGAAAGGTGGAGGACATGCTCAGAGATGGGGTGATTGAGCCTGATGAGATCCCGTAGTTGTCATGTGGTTATGGCTGACAAGAAGGATGGATCACTTAGGATTTGTGTAAATTTTAAACCAGTGAACAAGTTGACTGTAGGAGTTTTCCTTCCACACTGTTGAACATCTCAGACACTTTAGTGGTCTAGACTTGAAGTCCGGCTTCTTGCAGATTCATGTACATCTCCCAAGGACCGGCGCAAGACTGCATTCACTACACCAGATGGACAGCATTTCTAGTTCAGGTTATGTGCTAGATGGCTTCATCGACCTGTTCACCATGGCGTACCTCAACGTCATGGTCTGGTCTCAGTATTGGGAGGAACATGATCACCACCTTGCCCTGGTGGTGAAGAGACTTATAACCCATGGCCTCATGTGCACCCCTCACAAGTGCCACATCGTTGTGCCCAGTGCAGTAACCGTCCGTCGCCAGAACAGCTGTGGCTAATCGAGAAGATTGGGAGACCACCCCCCCCCCCCCCCCCGGCATGCGTGGAAACAACTTCAGCGATTTGTGGGGTTGGTAAATTGGTTGGAAACTATGTGCCGAACTTTGCCACCACTGCCGTGCCTCTCACAGACTTGCTCTCCGCTAAGTATCGCTATCGCTGAACTGACGTCTCGCAAAACACTTTTGATGAAATTAAGCGCAGATTCTGCAAGTGCCACCCTCTACTTACGCCAGTTCTATGATCAGACTGACATGAGTCAAGAAGGACTAGGCGCGGTGCTCTATCAGCTAGGAGACCAGGGTAAGCGCCTCATCGTAGACTACAAGGGTGCTAAGATTGGGAGGGCTAAATGATAAGTCTTGCGGCGTTAGCGCTCGTCATTCAAGTAATTCTCCTTGGTTTCAACTCAATGTGGTGGTATGCTATTTGCTCGGGTCGGATCCCCTCCCTTTTCCACCCCTGTTCTCCCTCCCTTAGTTTCCCCCTGCTCGTGCATCATAATTTTGTATGATCTGGCTAGTAGTCGTTGGTTGGCTTACACTCCTATTCTAAGTTCTGCTGTTGCCTGACCGTGCTGCCCAAAGATGTCAAAGATGAGTTAAATTGCCTCACTTGTCGTCCAACGGTCATGAAGCTGTGATGGTGTTTTTTGTAATTTGTGTCGTCGCCTGAACTGCAGTGATAGGGCAATTGAAATGGTGAGTCGTGGATCAACTTTTGTGTGTTAGTTGGGCTATATTTAATGTTTTTAGCATCTTGTGTGGCATAGATGTGTGTATCTTGGGTAAGCAGTAATGTTAGCATTTTTTTCAAAATTGTGGTTTCGATCACCATTCCAAATTTCATTTAGGTTATAACTAAACCTACAATTGATGTGTTTGGCTGTTTTTAACATATAGTGTATAGCCTTATTTGCTGCCCAAAAGTAAATTCCTTTTTTAAATAATTTTGTTTCCTCCACTATCACGTTGGGATTTCTGTCAACATTTTTAATTGCCCTCATTCTGTAACTTTTTATTCGGTAGGAGATATGATTGGTCTTTTTACTGCCTCCGCAGAAATCTCAATCTTTTATATAGTATTTTTAATAATTATTATTAATGTGTAGGTTTTGCTATAAGGAGACTGAAGCCCTGCTTCAAGTCTGACACGCATGTCAATCAGCAAACTTAAGCAATTTTATGCGAGTTCTCTTGTCTTGTCAAAGACTGTCCTGCCTGAGCGATTTATTTTTCGTCCCGCCAGCTGGTGAAATGTGTGATGACTACAATTTTCTGGAGTACGATTAAATGCTGCTATGATGGGGTTGGTGTGTTTACAGAACTACATGACACTAATGAACTTGGTTAGCAAGTCTGCTTGGTTAATTGCCACGTCTGTATTTGGCAAACCAGATTAATAAACTGCTATTTTGTTTGAAGAGGGGTTACTATTTAAAGAGGCAATATTTTTATTGCAGAAAAGGTGTTTAGTGGATATTTTATGGCTTGCCTTTATGCTCATGATTAAGTGGTGTAATGAGGGTTTTTGCTCCTTCCCAATGGTATTCTTGAAATTAGTATTCCATGATGATGAATTTTTTAGTGAATCATCAGGCATACTTTACTTTTAAAGTTGTAATAGTGCTTGCTTTACTCAGGGATTCATTTTACCTTTTAAATGGGATTTCACAACTGTTTATTCAGGTTGGGTGATTTCTCGGTATATATTAATATTGTTGTTTTTCTGTTTGTTCCAGTACATGTGTGTTCTCTCCTTCGCCATGTTCGTGGATTGGTACCAAGCAACAGAAATTTACAGATGCAATTTATATGTTTCAAATCAAGTTGCAAAATAATTGTTGTTGGTGATAATGTATAGATGGGGTTCAATATATTTGTATTGATTTTGGAGTTTATGAGTCCATGCTTTCTTGATTTTTTTAATGGTGTGCATCCTTCTCCTTGCCTTCTTTTAGCCCTGCTACGCCCTAAAGGGGCATAACAAGACTTTACTGGGTTCATACAGCTGCCCTCCTTTTTAATTGCTCCTACAGCTATTCTAGTCATTTCATTGCTTTAATTGTTTGGGAATTAATTGTTTTAATTAAACTTTATTCAAAGTGTATAAAATAATTTCTGTGCAAACTCAGTTATATTGTTTTCTCATAACTGCATGTTGAATCTGATGCATGATATGGCAGAGGTCGGGTTTATCTACACACTCAAGAAGGAAGAACTTTTGAATTTATTACAGGACCACGAGTTTGAAGCCAATGAAACAATGACTGTTGCTGAGCTACTCTGAGCTCCGGTGAGTTTGTGGTGTCAACAAGGTCTAATTGTGCAAACCTCTCAGTGAGTGATCCCGGTGAGTATCACCAACGGTTCGCCTAAAGTAGACAAACTGTTTCTGGTAGCATTGCAGAACCTACCTCTGTTGACCTCCCTAGAACCCCTTAGTATTTGATATTTCTTTATTGCAGTCAGCTAAATAGCTAGTCTATGTTTGAGTTCTGAGAATAGTCTCTTGAAAGCTATAGCAATTAAGTGTCAAGGATTTATTTTGCAATTACTCCGTGAAGAAATCATGTCATTGGAAGGTGGTAACTTTGTGAGCTTTAAACGCAGGGTGATAGAGGTTTTGTTTCCCCTGCATGTTAAGCATAATTGTGGACGTGACTTTATTTACAGATACTAAAGACCGGGTAAGCCAATGAATGAATTCGTTGAATCCATCCGTGCATTTCATAATACCTTATGCTTATAAATGAGTGAACCCGAACTGGTCACTGTTATCATAGATAATTTGACTCAGCAAGTGTGCGCTCAATGCACATTAGTTTCTGTTCCATGTAATTTTCTGAGCTACATCTATTAGCTGTGGAAGAGCACGGTCATATTGTAGCCTCTAGCTAGTATTGTGCGTGTTTTCCACCTGCCGTACAAGCCGTCCGCAACTGTAACTCCGTGCTGTCTGGCCAAATTTCTGATATACAGGATGTCGAACAGCACTGATTTTCTGTGCGGTGCAGTAACTGTGCTGAGGCAAAGAACTGACAACATAGTAGGCGTACAATGTCCAAAAGAAAGTGTTTTAGTTGCGGCGAGCTCGGGCACCTGTGTAGGACTCCTCACTAGGCGGGAAACGTGATTGCCTGGAAATTGGCATGGGCTTTCCCGTTGGGGAAAAGATAAAGTTCAGTGTACAATTAGGAAGTATACAGTGTTAATCACCTGTGGCGAGAGGAAATTTTCAGCTTTGGCTGACACTGGGGCTACCCATTATGTCTTGAGTAATTCCTTTTTGAAACAACTCATGGATTCGAAGATCGTATTCAAATGGCATGTCATGTGTATGTCTGAGAAGCGTTTGTGTGGCTAATGGTGACATCGTTAGGAGCAACGTTGTAATAAAAGTACATTTTAAAATAGGTAGGTTTTCGTGAACATTTCCCTTTTGGGTTTTTTCAGGCATTTCATAGTATTATTTTAGGGTTCATATTTTTATGAAATGTTAACCTCAAAAAACTTTATCTGTCCTTTGGGTTTTCCTCTAACAATCGGATTGGTCTTCAGGTCGACACAATTCTGGAAGTGTTTTCGTCTTTACTTGACAATACAAACTCTGTCAAAGATTTTCAAATTAAATTGGTTCAGTTGAAGGAAGTGTTTAGTGATATCTCTTCGCGTATTGGCAAATGTGACATCCTCCCTTATAAGTTCTCACTGACGGATGATATTCTGGTGCGCGACTGTCATTTCAAATGCCCCCCCCCCCCCCCCAACTACTCCCTAAACACAAAGCCTTTTGGGAAATTATAAATCAAGTTAATAGAAGCTGACTTAATTATTCCATCCATGTCAACAGGGTTTTTGGTGCACAAAAGCGATAGCGACAAGTATCGTTTGGTGGTTACCCATTCTCTTGTAAATAAAGAAATTCCATAAAGATCCTTTTCCGTTGCCTACTATTGATTGCGGCCTTCAGCACCTGGGGAAAGCCCGCATGTTTTCAGTGTTAGATCTCAATAATAGCTTTTACCACTGTTTGCTGTCTCCCTCCAGCAGGAAATATACTGCTTTTAGCATGCCGTGGAGCCAGTTCAGGTTCGCACACATTCCAATGCGTTCTAATTTTGGCAGTCAAGCCTTGTCACGAGTGTTAGATCACATCCTGTCAGAATATAAATTTAAGTTAGTTTTTAATTATATTAATGACATCATTGTGTACAGTGATGACTTCAAGTCTCATTTGTCCCACTTGCGTCAGGTGTTTCTCAAAATGCAGGAAGTGGGTTTGACAGTTAATCCCGATACAGTCACCCTGGGATCGAACAAGGTTAAATTATTAAGTTATGTGCTCTGCGAAGGTCAACTGATGACTGACCCTGATCGTCTGGCCCCAATATTAAACTTCCCTCACCCTAAAACCTTGAAGGGAGTGCAAACATTTTTAGGATTTCTGGGCTATTACTCACACTTTATAAAGCATTTTTCGGTAAAAAAGAAGGGAGATGAATTTCAGTGGGGTCAGAAGCAGGAGTCTGCCTTTTCTCTGCTAAAGCAGAAGTTAGCTTCACCTCCGGTGATTCTTCAACAGGATTTTTCACGCCGTTTTGTTGTACAGGTAGATGCCTTGTTACTGGCTTTAGGCACTGTCCTGAGCCAGCAGACTGAGTTAGGTTTGGTGCCAGACTTTCGCCAGTTGCAGTCTTACCGATATGGAGTGAAAATTGGTTATCTATGAGAAGGAAACCCTGGCATGCATTTATGGGCTAGAAAAATTTGCGTCATATATAGAATTTGACGAATGTGATCTTTACACATACAACCAAGCATTGAGATGAGTCCTAAACCATATCAAACAGCTGGGAAGCTAGGTCGCTGGGTGTTACGACTGTCTCGTTTCCATTTCAAGGTTCATCATGTCTGAGGCTCCAAAAATCTGGTAGCCGACACTTTATCCAGAACGTATGGTAGGACAGATTTTCCAACGGAAGATGAGGCAGCTTCAGAGGATTTTCTTAATATAATTCGGGGTTTCCTAGAGTTTTTTGTAAAGATATGCCAAGCTCGGATAGATGATGGTTTCTGTATTCAGGTTAAGGCGGAAGTAATTATAATTTTCTTAAGGTGCCAAAGACAGCCGCTGTATGCCAGGGGACCGGCCTCTGTAAGAGTGACAGGTGTGATGTGGTTCGCCAGGAACACCCCTTTGCTAGAGCAGTTCCCTCTCTGGCTGAAGGTACTGAAAGGTAGGGAGGATGGTGTCCCACGTCTGAACTCTCAGAAAGTTTTAGAGTGGAGCTAGAACCAGCCTGTAATGGGCGTAAGGCTGCCCATAGAGCTTGGGGCACTATGAGGCAAATGCCAATAAGTTAGTAGTGACCAGTAAAAGGGAAATACTAACCTCTAGTGTGGTGTGGTTGGCTGGATTAGCACAGTAGAACCTGCCTGTGATGAGCGTAAGGTGGGCCCACTCGATAGGGCCTATCCGGTGGGAGTGTCAGAGACTCAGGAATCTAGGACCTTTTCCTGGTGATGCAAAACAGTGGACCAGCTCTTAGGAGAGAGAATATGAACAAAGTGTCGGGGCTAGTGTCAAGTCCTAGTATCGGAGCCCATATTCAACATGGTTACTGAAAGGGTCATATATGCGCAAGACCACAGCCTCTACTGACTCATGGGGACCCACACCTCCTTGTGGTAATGCTGAGTTGCTCTTCTTGTGAGGGTCAGCAAACGTGGGTAACACGGGCAATCCCTATGCCAAGTTTTCTCAACAGAAAGGGGTATCTGCCTCAAGGAATGGCTTAATTACGGCAGATGGTAATGGCCTGGAACTCAGGTGGACTGGTTGAATCCTTTACAGTCACACCGCTCTGGCCAAAAGTCAAGATTCTAGTGAAGAACCAATTGGCAAGGTAATGGACGAGAGGATGGTAGGTCGGAGTCTATGTGGGCCGGTCTTTCAAACAGTACTTGGCGCACACAGAAACTGGCTGGCCAGACCTCGGAAAAACCCACAAGTGTCATGGAAAGGAAGGAGGAGCCCGGGGTGACCTCTGAGCCTGCATCAGTGGTTTTCTTGGTGCAAGGTCATGGAGGGAAAGGACTCATGCTGGCTTTGGTTGCATTTGCACCCAGAGGCTAAGAGGAGCAAAAGCTACAGCAAAAGGTTTCTGAAAACATCAGCCTTTCCGGGAGATAGCCCCTGTAGTGAATAGTAGCAGAAGACCAATATAGTTAACATTAAGGTAGCCTGTCTCCCTATTTTAAGAATTTTAGATACAATCAGGACCAGCAGACAGATCATGTATAAGGTAAGACCTGGAGAGCCATATGGCTATGAAGGTCCCAGGATACTTTAACAGTTTATGTATTCAGGTTAAAAAGTATCTGAGCAGTGGTGTAGTACGCCCTTATGCCGTGGAAAATGGGATTTTTATTTTACAGGTAAAAGTGGACGTGCTCGTAGGATAGTTGTACCAGAAACATTGAGACCTATGGTGCAGTCGTACTTTCACGATTCCGTGTTCGGTGGTCATCTGGGTGTTAATAAGACATTCAATAAAATTTCTGTACAGTTTGCCTGACCTAGTTTAAGGGGCGACGTTTCTGACCCTTAGTTAGATCTAAGAAGGGTAATGTGTGTATTTTAATCTTGTTGAATACGTTTACCAAGTTTGTTATTCTGTTACGACTGTGCAATATGAAAGCATCGTCAATTGTTAAAGCACTCACTGATCAGGTTTGGAAGGTGTTTAGTGCTCCTACCGAGGTTGTTACTGATAATGCTATAAGTACTTAATGTCTAACGATTTTAAGAACGTGTTTTCGCTGGGCTATCAAACATTTTTACTTCCAGTTCCTACTATCCTAACGACAATCAGATAGAGAGATTTAATAAGAATCTAAAGACTTGCTTAAAAATTTTCTATAAACAGGATCACACTAAGTGAGACCAGGATTTGGATTTTATTAATGTAGGATTCAACAGCTCTTTGCACAATTCCACGGGAGTTCCTCCTTCATTCCCTTTCCTTGGTCATCCTCTTGGTCATCTCTTAGTTGATATCTAGAATATCCCTCCTTTTCCCTATCCCCATGGTGATGCTGACCGTGATCACATGCTTGAAGAGGTCCACCATATGCTCGGGGCAGTGAAGCTCCAGATAACAGCTAAGATGGACCAGGGCAGGTTGCCAGTTAATATCAAGTTAGGGGACCTGGTTTTATGTAAAAATTATATGTTGGCAGATATAGGGGAAGGATATAACTGGGAAGCTTACACTAAAATTTTTTGGTCCGTTTACGGTTAGTAAGTTTCTAGGTTCTAATACTGTAAAGCCTTGTTTCATCCAGCTCTAATAGCTCATTTAGAAAGGCACACGTGTCTCAGTTAAATGCTTATCAGCAATGCAGTTAATGGTTTGTAATATGTGATTGTACCTGCAGTTTGGCAGTTCTTGATTGATACTGTAAATGCACATTGTTTCCCTAACCCTTATCCTAATTTGTTTTGTTTATTGTGTATCCCCTTTTTTAATCACTGTTTTTTTTGTTCCAGTCTTCCCACCGAGCCGTGCAGAGCACATCACGCATCGCCACTGTGATGCTGCAGAAGTGCTGTTCAAGTCAACTGCTAGAAGAGGCAGAGCATTAGATGGATTCTTGACCCCCCTGATATTGGCGTGATGCTGTATCTCATGCTCGAGAAGAGACCAGTTCTTGGTGCTGAGTTGTTTCTGCACTTGGCTGCCCACTGTTTGTTTCTGCACTTGGCTGCCCACTGTCCCTGGGAACAACTTCTAGAAGGAGCTGATCACACCTGATGTTATTGTGAAATTTGGACAGTTCTACATGTTATTTGAAACCTAATCTATCTGAGCACCTATTCTACTACACTTCAGTTTCCACTTCTGTGTCTAAAAATTTTCTACTTACTGCACCTCTGTGTATTGTTGAATAATTTGTCAAGATTTTCAGAGACTAGTTGCACGAGCACAGGTTTTGGGGTAGGGGTTGCGACGCTAACATTCATCACGAAAGTCATTCTCCTTGGTTTCAACTTGACGCAGGTGTGTGGTCTTTGCTCGGTCTGGATCCCCTCCCTTTTCGTCCCCTGTCCTACCTCCCTCGATTTCCCCTCCGTTCGTTCTTCATAATTTTTTATACGATCTGGCTAGTTTATTTAAATCATTGCATGGCTTGCGCTGCTCCTATTCTACACCCTGCCATCACCTGACTGTGCTGCCCAAAGATGTTACAATGAGTTAGATTACTGCACTTGTTGTCCAAAGGACGTGAAGTTGTGATGGGGTATTTTGTAATTTGTGTCGTCACCTGAGCTGCTGAGTGATAGGGCAATTGAAACGGTGATTCATGGACCAAATTTTGTGTATTAGATGGGCTATTTTTAATGTTTTGGTGTCTTATGTGGCATATATGTGTTTGTCTTGGGTAAGCAGTAGGAGTGGTTGAGCAGAGAAATTTTATTTCGGGCGGGCTCGGGTAGGTATTTACCTCATATTTTCGGGCTCAAGAAATTTTGGTCAGGCATTAAAACCAAAATAAGTGGATGAATTTTGAACACAAAATATTTTCTCACACAAATTACATTGATAAAAGTACAGAATATTTGTTTAATAAATAGGCTGCAATATGCTTATCAAGTAGTTTACATTCAAGTTAAAACTAAAAAATAAATGTGAGTATAAAATTACATTTAGCATTTTGTTTGTCCATTAGAGTGAAAAACCTCCATACAGGTGTTTTGAAAATAATATTTGTGTTACTACCTGAAGTTTCATAGTCATGTTTATTTTCACTGCTGTGGAATGCACTACTTACTTGGTCCTCATCTTCAAAAACACTGCCACTGATATCCATTTTTGGTAAAAAAAATAATAATTTACATCAGATTAATCTAAGATGATTAACATTTAGTTTCCAATACTCATACATGTAATAAGTAAGCGGTATTGCAACAAAATTTGGTTAGTTTAGTGATGGAACAAAAATAAAGTGGCGTAAACTTAATCGGAAAATGCAGACCACTGTCATTAATTACTACCATAATGCTTGACTTTTGGATTGTTCTTTTGTCAGTCATTATATTCCTGACATTGAGAAACTCTTTTCAGTGTCTACATTACTGACTGGAATCCATACTGATTTCACTGATTTTAGTGTAGTTCTTAAAACCCAACGATTATGAACTTTAATGCAAATGTTTATTGTGCAACTCTCGCATCTTTACGAATAATACAGTCAAATGTATTTTTTTGTTTTTTCTGTGACATTATAGTAATTTTAATGGTATTTCCATATGTGCAAAATTTTCCACTGCATCATCAAAACAATAAGCACTTCTAATTACTACTTTCTCCTAAAAAGAGGAGCAAAACAACCTTGTTTCCCAAAAGACGATAAATGTGATAAACTAAAGTTCCCTGCCCCACCAATAAAATAAACAGAACATTAACTAGTATATTACTTGGTCAAAACAAAAATAAAACAGCACCAGATGCAACACATCATCCTCACATAACCTGGATAATTTTTAAAAATTGTTTACATATAACGTAAATGAAAAAAAATTTGCTAAACCATAGATATACGAATCTATGGAGAGTACTGTGTGCCCTCGCCGAATAAAGTGCGGCCAACACCTAGTGGCAATGAAAAATTTTGTTACCATTTTTTATATAAGTGTTTGGTAATTTTTCTATTTATCACATTTGTACACTACAAATGATATTACATTAATCAAGAGACAAAAAAGTGAAAAAGGATGAAATGCAACCAAATTATTGACCAGTTTATTTCTGTAAGTGGTATCCCATAGGAGTATATGCTCGTTGGCGATATCGCTTCGGCGGTGTAAATTCAATACATTGATTGCGTCAACTTTCCGAGCCCGACTAAATATTGAAACAATTTATTGAATTAGCATTGTAAACACAAGAATTCACAATAGAAATGCATTTTTTTGCATATTCGTTGTGTTTTTTTTTTTTTGTTGTTTTTCACAAGGCAAGTCATTTTTCAACAGAAACTTTATTTCACATTTATTTTACAAGTTGGTGCGTTGCCATAAACAGGTGTCTCTATGGATGAATATTGGAAGTAATGTTGACCAGATATTTTCAGGCAGTCACAATACCCGTCAAGTATTCTGGGCATTTCCATTACCCGAAATTTCAGATACCCGATCACTCCTGGTAAGCAGTAATGTTAGCATTTTTTTCAAAATTATGGTTTCGGTTGCACGTCCAAATTTGGTTTTAGTTAACTTAAAACTAGAGCTACTGTGTTTGCCTGTGTTTAACGTTTAGTGTATAGTCTTGTTTGCTACCCAAGAGTAAATTACTTTTTTAAATAATTTCGTGTCGACAATTCTCACGTTGAATTTTTTGTCAACGTTTTTAATTGTGCATTGTGTAACTTTTATGGGTCATTTGACTGCCTCTGCCAAAATCTCAAAATTCTATATAGTATACTTAATAATAATTTTTAATGTGTAGGTTTTACGATAAAGAGGCTTTACTGGGCTCATACAGCTGCCCTCCTTTTTAATTGCTTTTATAGTCATTCAAGTCTATTAATTGCTGTATTTGTTTTGGGAATTGTTTAGTTAAACATTATTCAAATTGTATAATATCAGTTTTGAGAGCAATTGCTAAATTCATGTTGCCTTTTAATAATTTTATGTGGATCTAGAAAGAAAAGAATTATCATAATTTTGATTAATTTATTGCCCAGTTTCATGCCAAAATAATCAAAGATACTATATATGATTAAATGTATTTTTTTATTGGCAAAATATATAAATTGTTAATTTATTTTGTATGTATATTATTTGTGTAACGGTACAATATTTCAAAATTATATTCACTAAAAAAAATACTGTGGGGACTCAGAGACTCGAATCCGTACCCACCTTGGTATAAGTATAAGGCTCTACACCACATGATAACATAGGACAGAATATAATGTTACCACTTGGGAGGAATTGTAATTAGTGATTTGGTTAATCCTGCACTTTCAGAATGACAAACACCTGCAGGAGGACTGTACATTTGCTCAGCTGCAGTCGTAATTGCAGAATATATTTGTTTATGAATGTTGACGTCTGGACAGCAATTAAGTACTGAAAACTAAAATGAATAACAGAAAACATTTCATATTGCTAAAACATTACCTTTAGTATGAAGAAATATTTCTTTACAGGGAAAAAATGAAGCAGGCCAAAGAAAATTTATTTTTTTGATATAAAGGAAGTTGATGTTGCCATAAAACAAAAATGTATAAGAAAACCATTAACAGCAAATCTATGTTTCTGTATCCTTCTCTTTGAATTAAAGCAATATTATGTTACTGTAAACAAAACATTCTCAAAGAAATGGTTTTATTTGATGTACAGAAAACTTGTGCAAGATTTTTTTTTCAGTATAGTCAGGTCTGCTTGAATTAAACACCATTACTGCTAGGTTCTTCTCTTCAGTCTTTGATCCTGATTCAGTTGAGAGAAGATGATAATCTTTTCGAGAGTTATCACATTCACTAACTTCCAAAACATTACCCTTTGAATATTAACAGCAGCTTATGTGGCCAACTCATATACATCACCATCAGAAGTAACAGAAAGTTACATGGTTGTAAGAGGTGTTTACTACTGAAGTGAACAGATAGCAGTGAAATTGTCAAAACATGAAAACAAACTTTGTAGTTGTTTACTTTTGAACCTAGCAAGTGGAGTATGTGTGTATGGTTAGAAAATAATATATCTTGCAGCGGTGCTGTGCTATTTTCACAATAGTTCCAGTGTTAGCCACCGTTTATAGAGCGCAGACACATCCTCTGAGGCCGACTTGGCTACCTCTCTGCTCTCCTTTCTCTTCCCCACCCCTCATACCCTACCCGGCATGTCACTAGATTTCTATTGGTCAAGGGAGGTCATGTGATAACTGGTAAGATTTTGAGCTGAGAACCTCTTGATTTAAGGCACCCTTCTACCAACAACTGCAACGAGACCAGTATTTCACCTCTTCGCCAAACTATGCAGTAAACTTCATGGAGAATAATGAATTTTGAGAAATGTAAATCCAGTGGCAAGCATTTAAATAGTTTTCTTTAAGTGAATGAGTGATATTGTGGGGGCACTTGAAAGCGAGGTCATTAGCACCCACAGGAACATTAAAGTAAAAGGCTGTAAAAACCTCCATTGAGTCCCACTTGGTATATCTCAGGCAGGTTTTAACCAGAATGCACGGAGTCAGACTCACGGTTAATCTGGAGGTCACCCTCAGTTTGGATAAAGTGAAGTTCCTTGAGTATTTCTTGTGCGAGGGTCACCAGCTTATCAATCCCGACAGGGTTGCCCCTTTCCTGGACTTTCTACAGTCTAAAAGCATTACGGGTGTCCAGTTCCTGGACTTTCTGTGCCCTAAAACCATTAAGGGTGTCCAGAAGTTCCTTGGAATTATGGGGTAGTACTCGCACTTCATTGACCACTACTACAAAATAGAGGCCCCTTTAAACCATCTGAAAAAGAAGGGCGTTCCTTTTGTATAAGGTTCCGATCAGGAAAGTACTTTAGTTAATTTAAAGAAAATGTTATCTTCACCGCCTGTTATCCATCTCCCTGATTTTACTAAACATTTTGTGGTCCAGGCAGACGCCTCTTCCCTGGCCCTGGGAGCAGTCCTTAGCCAGAGGACAAAGTGCGGTCTAGCACCAGTGGCGTTTGAGAGTTACACTCTGATGGAAGGTGAACGCAGCCTAGGGATATACGAGAAGGAGACATTAGCCTGCATTTTCCTTCAAAAATTTGCATCTTATATAGAACACGAAGAGTGGGATTTGTTTACGGATAACCAGGCCTTGAGCTGGGTTTTAAACCATCCTCAGCAGCTAGGGAAACTTAGACAATGGGTTCTACGTCTCTACAGGTTCCACTTTAAAGTGCACCACATCCATGGGGCGGAAAAATCAGGTCGCTGACGTGCTTTTGCGGATGTTCGACGCCAAAGATTTTGAAGCGGAGCGGAATGATGTTCCCAACGCTTCCATCAATTTAATACAGCGGTTTCCCGAGTTTTTTGTCAAGCTGCATCAGGCATAGGCAGAGGACCATTTTTGTTTACAAGTGGTGGGAGATTTGAAAAAGGGTGAAGTTCTTCCCTACTTGCAGGATAAGGATGTTCTCTATTACACCGGGAAAAATGAGAGCGCCCGCGAAATCGTAGTTCTGAAGTCACTTCATAACATGGTAAATACTTATTTTTTCGATTCAGTGTTTGGGGGCCATTAGGGTATTGGCAAAATGTTTCAGAAGATAACCAATTATTTTTCTTGGCCAACACTGTGGAATGATGTAGTGGCTTTCATGTGTTCCTGTGAGGCCTGTCAAAGGTATAAAAAGGCGCGAAACGTAAATGTGGGGCAAACTGTATGTCAGCTTCCGGAAGCTCCTTGGGAGACTGTTCACATGGATGTGTTTGGTCCCTTGGTTCATTCACAAAAAGGGGACGTCTGTATCCTTATTATATTGGAAAACATTTCAAAATTCGTAGTCTTGTTACCCTCAGGAACATGAAATCTTCCACAGTTGTTAGGGTGCTCACTGAACAATTATGGAAGGTGTGTATGCACCGGTGGAAATCCTAACGGATAAAGCTCGGTACTTCATATCAACCATATTTAGAGACATAGGGTTTAGGTGGGTCATTAAACATTTTACATCCAGTCCTTACTTTCCTAAAGGGAATCAATTGGAAAGGTTTGATAAGGACATTACGGCATGCCTTACAATATTTTACAATCAAGACCATACCCATTGGGATGAGGATCTTGATTTCATTAACGTTGGATTTAACAATGCTTTGCACAGTTCGACTGGGGTTCCTCCATCCTTACCCTTTCATGGGCGGCCTTTAACCCATCCACTTTTGTACCTTTGGAAAATTCTGCCCCTATAATCTCCTCTCTCAGAAGCTGACCGAGATAAACTGCTAGAAGAGGTCTGCCAGCATTTGAGTTCGGCTAAGGAAGCTGTTAATTATAGGTTGAATTCCTCTAGTTCACACTGACCTTTTTCTACTGGCGACCTCGTGCTCATTAGAAGTTATCGGCTCACATATTTTGGTACTTATTTAAGTCACAAGCTGTTGCCAAAATTTCATGGGCCATATTAAATTTCAAAATACTTGGGCCCTAATAATGTTATGTTAGTTTTCCCATCATCACGCAGGGTCTTCAGAAAGGCCCATGTGTTCCAATTGAAGAAATTTGTTCCCCGCAATTTAAAATATCTAACTGAAGTCGTGTTTTAATCTGTTTGTATGAATTTGTAATAATTATTATTACAGTGCATGCCCTTTTTGTCTCTTTTCCTAATCCTTTAATGATTTGTTATTTTTTGTTTACATTCTCATTCTGACTGTCCAATGTTTGTTTGCCTTTTACATATGTCATCCCCCCAAGTTGTGCAAAAGAAGTCATCAGTTGTCACTTCAGCTGAGAACGGTGCAGCTATCTGAATATTCCAGCTATTTGACGTTCGTCACCCTTCTGCAACCGTCCTTCGCTCGCGAAGAGACCCAGCTCATGTCGCTGAGAGAGTTCAGATTGCCTTCATATATGTATTCCCCAAGGAAAAAATTCCTTTGTGCGACAAAGATGAAGAGACAAAGAATTTCTTTGTGATTTCGTTGTATTGTGAATGTACATGTATGGTTCGTCTGATTTGGGAGACTGTTCACTACTTTCTGCTACTATAAACTCTCCTTCTAATGATGATTTTCCGCTACTTGAGTGTTCTTCACCTGTCTGTGTTTGTTACAGTTGAGCCAGGGTTACCAGAGCAGGTAACTTTTCAACTTGTAATTTTCTTCAAGTTTGGATTGCTTTGGGTGGAGGGTTGCTGCGGTGCTACGTTCTTTACACCATAGTTCCAGTGTTAGCCACCATTTATAGCACACACAGACATCCTCCAAGGTCAACCTTGCTGCCCCTTTTTTTTCCTTTCTCTTCCCCACCCCTCATACCCTAACTGGCACGTCACTAGATTTATACTGGTCAAGAGAGGTCATGTGATGACTGGTAAGATTTGGAGCTGTGACCCTCTTGATTTCATGCACACTCCTTCCGACGGCTGTAACAAGACCAGTATTTCACCTCTTTGCCAAACTATGCAGCGAACTTCATGAAGATTGATGTCTTTTGAGAAATGTAAATCCAGTGCCAACCATTTAAATAGTTTTCTTTAAGAGTTATAATTTTGTGAGCACTAAGACTTGTGAACCGTGATGGGAAAATAAGGTGAGTGTTGGGCAGTGTACAAGTAATATGGACTTTGGAATTTTTAGCAACTTTCGTGCAGTAGCAAGTGCCTAGTTTTGGTGGTAAGTGGTTGTAATAGTAGGATTTTTATTTATATGCTATTGGAATAGCATGTTTTAAATTTAGGTATTATTTTCAAAGTTTTTGCAATATGTGTTGTGTCTTCACCAGTGCCGACATGTAGCTTTGCATGATTGCCGCTGCCCCGTTTGGCTGACCCGGCCTAAAGATTAAAAGCTATTTTGCGCTCTCTACACTTTGCCTCATTCAGGAAGAACATCATCTTTTAAAGGTGTCCACAACTTTGTATTTTAGAATTTATAAAAATTTTTAGTAAATACAGCGCTTTGTTCGATCCAAATAATTTAATAAGGGTGCCACCATAACTGGTCTATTTATACTGTTTAACCATAATTGTAATGTGTACTTTTATTTGCAAACATCCTTTGATGGGCCTGAAGGTCGTACGTTTATATTCATTTTAAAAGAAGTTTATGTGGGGAGTATTATGTAAAGTTTTAATTTATGCTCCGGTGCCTGATTGCAACGTGCACTTATAATGAAATTTATTTTTTACTGAAGTCAGTGGAGAGTAAATGTTAAGAAACCAAAGTTCATATTGTAATTTGAAACATCTCTTTAAAATTTGAAAGCAGTTGTTGCCACCACTTTGAAAGTCTTGAATATTTTTAAATCATTTCCTTTTTTTCTCATGTTAACAAAAAACACGAGCGCACAGCCTGAAAGTAACATTTAGCTGCTTAGGAATAACTCAGTATCAAATTAGACATGTATTGTATTAAAATGAAAAAATGTTGAATTTCCTGTAAAATGAATATTACAATTCATTGAAACATGATGGGTAATAACTGAGTGGATATGTCACTACGTCTTACCTTTTGAATTACTCTTATATATGTGAGAATTGTAGATTGGATTGTTCCGGCAGAATGATTTAGGTTAGTACATTTTGGCTCATGTAATACACATTGAATATTGCATGCAGAACTTGCGTGAAGTAATTGATTTTTGACATACATAATTTGTACATTTGAGATTGGTTCTCATGCCGTTTGGAATTGTTTATATAATTTTTTAAGTTGGGGGTGGGGGGGACATTTTGTGCCTGTGTATTTTGTATTTTAGTAAAGCAGAGTGTTTATATGTTATTGATTTTAGGTCCCCTACAAGAGTTTTTAATTATATATCTGTATTAATCACATAGTATTTGTGAACCTCTGTCGTGGTTTTATAGCATTATTTATCTAAAAATCTAGAAAGAATCAGTGATGTGTCAAGCATTTGTTTTCATGATTTTAATTGCAAATAATTCTGAATCATTTCTATGGTGAGTGCTCTCAATAAATGTTACGGGGTTTATCATTGTCAATAAAGTTGTCAAGTTGAATTGTTTTGTACTGTCATATTTGGTAAATGTGCTGGCTTTTCAAAGCAGCTGTTTAGAAATGAATTAAGGATTATATTATTAAAACATGTGAATAAGTTGTTGCTCTTCGAACTGGCTTATCAAGTTCAAAATAAAATTAAACGAATTTAGCATGCTTGTTTTAGAAAGATATTCTTGGCCAATAATAAAAATTTTATCCTCTTTACTTTATCCATTTCTCTGCAGCTGCCAAGACGTATGTTTAAAATAGCATTTGACAACTAGTTGTGGCGAAATAGTGAAATATAATTTTCCTAGACAGACACGAGCCCATGCCAGATTGTAATGTCGTAAGATGTCTAACATTGATGCAGAAAGCAGTCACATTATTTTTTTATTGTGTTAAAAATTGAAAATGGTGAGTTTAGTGTGTTTATTAAACTTTACCTATGCTATAATTCAAGGCGACAATGTAATCCTTAAAATTTATCAGCCCATAAGAGAATAAAAGGCCACACACAACAATTTGGCACCATTCGCATAAAACTTCAACCATTTCTCTACATTCCATATGCTTTCAATTCTCCAAATATCTCTTTAAAAAAATGATCAGCATCTTGAACTTTTACACAACTACTTTTTTACAATTCTACGCAAACATTCGGGAAATAAATATTTTATCAATAGTCTTATTTGATTTCTAAAAAACAACCTGTCAGTGATTGCAAGGATAAACCAGTACACCAGCCCATAAATTGTGAAACCATTTAAATAAGTACTTTCCAAGAAATGGCAAGTTAAGTTTATGGGTTATTCACACATTTTCTTCTCACTGTGTCTTCATTCAGAGGATCGTAACTCTGCCCCCCCCCCCCCCCCGCCCTGGCAGGGCTACTTCTGTCCACAGCTAACAGCAATGGCATATGCGTGGCTCCCGCTAGAAGTAAGCACAATCAATTTTGTCTGCAAGCAGCTCTAGAGCACAGAGCAACAAAACCTCTTCTCTCCTATGGTTTTCTTATACTGAAGGACTCACATTTACACACAGGCTTTATATATAGTGGGCTGTGAGGTTTCAGGAACCTATTTTGACTATACAGATAATGTTCTCTCCCAGTTTCATGGGATTTTGTCACAATGCTGACTTTCACACTACTTGAACACGCTTAAGAGTAATTAACTCATGTGAGCAGCAGTGGTGGCCTGGTTTTGGCTCTGCTATGTTGTGTTAAAAATATTTGTAGCTTCACATTAATCTGCTAGGAAATGTTTCTATCAATTTTTATGTGTTTAAAAAAGTTACTTAAATCAAGCTTAATCTTACCCATTTCCATCTTGATCAACGAACATCTCGTGGTAGGGGAATTGACGATGAAGATCTTTCCGTATATCATCAATCCAACGTGCATCGCCCTTTTGTTGTTTCAAATTATGGAACAAGTTATTACTTTTGTCCAAAACAGCTTTTCCTCCACAAAGAAACAGCCAAGCTCTCGGACGTACTGATGATGGAATTCCTTTCCTACACCGGTCTCGCACCTGCAAAGAAAAATACTATTCTATAGTTTATTACTTTAGAAGCCTTTACAGTGGATTAAAGTACAATGAAAATGTAACTACCACAATAATTTCACTTTATATAATTAATTTAAAAATCTGCACTTTCATACAATGACACAAAACCCACTGCATTTTTCATGGTTAGAAGAAAGAGAAAGTGAGCTTTTCAAATTATTTCATAACTTCCAGTTTTTCACCTAAGATAAATCTGCTAGACACACTCATTTCCAAACAACGTTTTCACTGTCAATATGTAGGAAAATATATAAATAATAAACCAAACAAGCTTCTTTCATTTAAACATCGTCGTAGCTTTCTGGTTTTGATACAATATTTATATGTTCAGTTTCATAACTGTAATTTTTTTGGATAATGTACAAAAAGGAAAAGAAGCACAAGTACTCACAGTATAGTACTTGTCAACAGGCACACACACAAAGGAAGACGTGGTTGCGGAGTTGTAACTTGTTGCTGGCTAGACCAGCTTTATCGGGCAGCTAGTTGTAGGGCAGCAAGGTGGCAAACCAGGGTGTAGCGGGAAAATTGAAATTTTGCAGTATAGCCATCCAGTATGGTTTTGAAGCTGTGATTATCATGTATTGGGACCCGGGAACTACCTGGAATTTGTTATGAATTAATGAACTAACTTCAAGCATCCGAGTTCTGGGCTATTGCTATAGCTATATTTATAGTGCTGCTGCATGTTCTACAAATGATTTGTCTTGTAGGTTGTGTATGTGACCAGCTATGGCTTGTTTAGTGTATGCTCTGTGGCCATTCATTCTATGCCTGAATGTGCTGGTGGTGAGGCGGTGTATTACAGTGTTCGCATTGTAGCTCATAGCTAAGATTTTCTGTAGCAGAGTTGCCTCGGATGGAATATGTACAGCTTGTGAGTCTGTCATTGAAAAACGATGAAGGTTGGTGGATGACATGGCTGGGAGCACAGGGCTTTGCCCACCTGATTTTTTTCTGGGGTTGGCAACCCACGAGGTCACTCAATCATGGATGTGATCGAAGCATGTGAGGGCTTGAAAAAAGGCAAGAGTGCCCATGTTGTCAGATTTACAAGAGTGAGTCTACATGGTGTGTTCGCGGGTGTGTATTGGTTGATCCAACTAGCCTCGTAGCACAGCAGCCACCTGGCATTATAATAGCACCAGCACTGGGCAGAAAATGAGTATTCACTTTTTTTTTTATTTGCTCTATCTATAAGACCATGTTTAGGTTCCACGTTGGAGTGGTGGTTGGTGCAACCAACCCCTCTCCTCCCACTGCAGAAAAGGGAGATAAATGAAAAACTTAGGGCCTAATTGAGATTCCCCCACAGCTGCACGGATGCAACTCAAGAATGCAGTTAATTGATACAATTTTTTTTTAAACTTCTTTGAATGTAAATTGCCAATCTTATATTTTAATTATGTTAAATGCTACATAGTTATGTATGTAATTATCAGTGTGTAAAATGTTGTTGCATTTTATTTTACATTAAATAAATGTAGCAAGAGACACTGAACTTTTTATATTTTATCAATTTGGTGAAACCACTTACAACCTGTGTTACTGTTAGGAATCCTAAAATTACTTCTTAATTTAGGCCAACTGCCAAGGGAACGTTAACTGCAGTGGAACCATGCCATAATGACAACTAATAATAATGAGATAAATTATCGCTATAGCGAATTATCGTTATAACCATGATTTACTGTGCAACATTATTTCATGTAATGTTGTCATACACTAACTTCTTTGACATCCTGTATTTTCGAATGCAGTTATGTGGACAGAAATTTACATGCAAACTTAAAATACAATGTAACCCATTTGGCAGTGTTATTTTCCATGTGGCCTATAGTCATTTAAAGATTTTAAGATTAAAAAAGTGGTGGTGATTGGTAATTGAGAAATACATTTTTCCAGTCCTCATTAGTTAATATACTACTAAGAATGACAATACACATTATAGCTGTTTAAACCAGTTGAATGATATGCTTCTAATCACATCTGTACTGTGAAGTTGCAGGCACAGTTATTTCCTAGAATAGCAGCCTTTATTTGTCCATGTTTGAAATGTAAATAATATGGATGCCTAGCTATAGTCTGCAGATGAACAAACTGACAGCATAACATGCTTTTGCTCTTCCCAATGCTGTATCTGTCTCTCTCATCATGGTCATCTTTCTCCCTCTATTGCTTGGGTACTCTTTTTTGTTGTCTACTACCTCCCATCTGCTAGCTGCTCAAGCAATCAATACTATTTCTCCACTTCTCTGTTTCCATGGATGCAATTCTGTCTGGCAAGAGAACAATATTTATACAAAACAAGAGGGAAGTGAAGAGGCAAAGGTATTGAAGGTGAAGAAAGAGATAAAAGACAAATTCCTACCCCTTCCTTTCGAAAAATTTTAAACATTCTTTCAACCTTCCTACACATCGTGCCTGAAGATCAAAAATAAAAATACTTATACATGTTTCAACTTTAAGAATGAGTGATGGTACAGTAACAGCATGCAAGTACACAAAAAGGCACTACGTATTTAATACAGAACAGGATTGTGCATTCAAATATTATTGCTATAGTGAATATGTTCTTACAGCCCATACTCACATTTTTCTGCAGTGTTTCTGCACAGTTCCAGGCACAAATTTTTTCCATTGCAATTAAACTCAGTCATTTGCCTTTCTTTGACGCTATCATTCACAAGTGCCTAGTTATTTTTACACAGGAGTTTGCAATACTGTGTTCAAAAATTCATAGATTGATGCTCTGGTGTATGTCAACCAGATGCACAGACATTTCTTGCAGGTTGAACTGGTGGATACATCAATTCAACCCAACTTTACCAAAACAGTAGTTTCCATAAATCTGGTGTACACCGGTTAATAAATAGATGAATTCCAGAAAACGCAGCATGCACACACACTGTTCAGTATGTAAAGTAAACCTTTTTTCTATGCTTATTGCTTTAAAAGTTAATATTGATTATCTGTGAGCTCTTACCCAGTCATTACCATGGAAAATTGGGAGTTTACTGTATTGCATTTATAAGTAAATAATTACCAGAATGATTTTTAGTTAACAAAAGGAAGATAGATATATGTTGAGTGCATTTATGTGAATTCCAAAATGTGAGTGTTTAGGACTTGCTTAAAATGCTGTTTCCAGTTCTGTCAATGAGTTCCATGTTTTTCTCTCCAATGTTTCCCAAAGATGTTCTTGCATCCCCTACAATTTTATATTATTGATGTGAATATATCTTTAAATTTGCAACTATAGTGGGAGGCAATCCAGAAAATCCGATGATAACATTGGGGGATACAGTTTGATATTGCAGCTCCAATTCTATCATCTATATTCAAAAAATTCAATTACACCACTTGATTGTCAAAGGATCAAAGAATATGTTATGTTGAGTGAGGACTGCAAAGCATAGCGTATGGGGGGGGGGGGGGGGGGGGGGCCAATTGTTCGTTTCGCTTAATTTCCACATAGTGTAACTTTTGACTAGGAGAAGCTATGATGCTTGTTTAAGTTTCAATTGACAGCTCTCATCAAGATCAATTGATTGAGTGTATAAAAACATTTGTGTGGCATGGTTATGGTGAAATTGCAGGAGTTTAATGTAAAAAATTAAAAAATCTTAACACATTGTCGGCCTATAGGCCTACTCGTCAAAAAACCAAGTCGAAATACAGAAACTGTGTACGGTTGGAAAGAGCATCTCAAAAGCAATCCAGTGATACTCATAAAACCACCATATGATCGAGTGAAGCGGTGCTGGGAAAATAAGAAAAAATCACGGTGTCAGAGCATGTCAACATAAATGTATTCAAATAAAACCAACAGCAGTGTCCCCAACACAGCCACACCCCATTTTTCCCCCAGCTAAAGCAGAATTGTTTTCAATCTGTGCTATGGTAGAAATGTTAACTTTAACTCCTGTATATTACACACAAGAAATAACCCACAATTCTTACCATAACACTGTTAACTTTCTTTTAGCAACAAATACAATATTTATCCTACTAGCAACAAAAACAAACCGTGCTTACCAACTTGTAATTTCTTTCCATAAACTGTTCCCAGTGCTTGAACATGTGCAGCCATTTTTGTTCCCTACGCAGCATAACACTTGGTGATAGAGACTGCTTTCTGAAAAAAAAAATTATAAATATAACTAGTATAGTGCAAGTTTATAAACTTCAAAGTTCTAATTGTGCAAATTACTAAGAGTCGCACATTGAAAATGTCAGTCTCCACATAAGAGGTAGTATTACACTACAAAAAAAATTAAATTTTTAACTCTATAAGAAAGATGCAGGTGACATACACTGCGTGAAAAAAATTGCATCACCTTATATCTACAGTATTTGTAACACCCACTAGTTATGTTATATATGGAGCAGACTCTATTCACTAGCAATGTAATGCCTGATGTTGTGTACTGCCAATCATGACAGAAGTATTGCACTGTAACAACATAAGCTTGCTACCACATTGAACCACCAATGCCTGACAGTGCTACCAGAGCATCTGCAGAAGTCAGATATGGGTAGCACACAACTGGTAACGTTCCACTGATAGTACATAGTAACCCTGATGGTGGTGGGACATTCACAAAAGAAGGTGGCTGTCTTGCTCGGAGTCAACCAAAGTGATGTCAGTCGTGTGTGGCAAAAGTACCGGGAAACACTTACTGCGGCAGATGCACCTCAGTGGTTGCCCTCATACCACTACAGCAGCACAAAATAGATTTGTAGTGGCACCACAAGATGACCCTTTTCCACAACAGCTGACCAGTGGCAAAATCTTTGTAGAGCAATTGGAATGCAGGTATCGACGCAGACTATCCATAACAGGCTTCGCCAGGACCACAAATATGCCTACAAGCCCATGAGGTGTCCATTTTTAACACATCACCATCAAACTGAACAATTAGCACGGGGGCATGCACACCTCAATGTGCACCACTCATGCACATCATCAACCATCTAACAGGCCAGCGACACGTGAAAAATTTCTTGAGCCTATTGTGCATGCTTTTCGCACCCACATTGCTGACCAGTTCACCCCCATGGACGATAATGCTAGTCCACAGAGAGTAAAGGTTGTGAATACCTTCTTGCAGGAAGTATCCATCATATAAATGCCCATCATATAAATGCCTTGGCCAGCCAGGTCACCTGATATGAATTGTCTGGAACATGCATTAGAGATGTTAAAATGTGCAATTACCAATCATCTGATCCCACCTGAAAGACTCAAAAGGGTTAATTCAGGCTGCTGTTGAGGGGAGGGACCACATCCCTCAAGAAATGCTGGACAGCCTAATTTGCAGCATGCCACAACATATCCACAACCTTGTCACTACACGGGAAGGCCATACCCAGTACAAACAAAATAACAGGACCGTTTCAAGAATGTGCCACTGACATGTCAAAGTGATTTCAGGTGCTATGAGCTGTATGTGGTCACAAAGTGCATTAAATGCTTATTTTACAGTGACATGTGATCAACAATATATTAAAAGACATTTATTTTGCCAAGTCTTCCCCAATACAAGAAACTCAAGTAATGCAAAACCTTTTTTGCATAGTTTACTTTGTACATACTTTGCCAAACATGTAAACCACACTTGCTTAACAATGTGCACATTGTAGAAAATAATAAATTTTAATCTCCATTATGACTTTAGGAGCTCTACATTACAAATATAAGTTTAAATCATGTTAATGCCTAACAAATTTGTAGTTGTTTCTTTGTCTTTCAATTATGATATGAACAATTAAAATTATATGCTAATACGGTACTTACAAATGAAACTAGTGGTTGGCAATTCAATTAGCATATAGTACTAAGTATCGCACAATCAAATGTTCCAAATCATCTCATTGCCTTTGTGAATCAACAATTCGCAGAGGCAGGAAATTTAGAAATATTCATATTTAATAAAGAAAAATTTTCAACAAAAACAAAATCAAGAACAGCACAAGAGAAATGACCATGTACTTAGGGTTACCAGGCATGTGGGACTCAAAATATGTACATGTTTAAGTAATTGGCATTAAAAAAGAGGACATTTGCAAGAAACTGATGCTAAGAAAGCGGATACATAATTTTACAATGGAAATACACGAAGTCAGTATATTATATCACAGGCCAGCTAAAAATATATTAAAATGTCTCAAAATTGTATCCAAACTCAGTTTCAAATAGCTTTTAAGTAATATAAAATATTTTTTTCGCAACCAGATAAAGTGGTAATCACGTTCACTTTGAAAATGAAAGTCAATTTCATTTAGATTGTAAGCACTACAGAATATTTTGCCAGCAAATAATAAAGAAGTATTCACACAAAAAACAGTTGTACATAAGCACTGGACAAAATTAATTTAACTGACAGTTAATCAGTCTAACGCCACTCAGGTTCAGATATATTTTGATTGTATTTCTTTGACAATTTTATTTGTTCTAACTGCAAATAATCATGAAATATTTAAATAGATTAGACACTTCTCAACTTAGACATGTAAAAAGCAAACGGTCATGAAAAAATATAGGAGTATTATAAAGAAAAAATATATATGTAATATATATTCTCCATAAAGTTAGCGTTTTCGCAGTAGTTCATTGGCACCATTACTAAATGTTTGATGAGACACAGAGAACCCACAAAATGTAAAGCTTCGCTGTCTTTCACTTTTCTGGTAAAATGGAACATTTCAATTTTTTTTGGAAAACCTGGCCGGACAGTTCACAAGGTATAAAAAAGAGGGCATATCCAGGTAAATGAGGTCATCTTGCAACCCTAGATGTACTAATTTTAAAGAACATGGAAACAGGACTAAAGGGGCTGAAGATAAATATAAAATTACAGAGATAGTGATAAATATAAATAACAAATTCATGCAAAATGAGTGCAACCTTACTTAAGGCTGATTGTGCAAATTTTAAGAAGCAATAATCATGGAGATAGATCTTACTCTTTCTTTGGGTGGAACAAAGCAAAATAATTTTTTGATACTATAATCCAATGTGCGTGTGGTTAAAACATTGACCCATGCACATATTTTAATATAGTCTTTCATAATTTAACTGTATTGTTCATGTTTGGTTCTTTCAACTGGAATGTGCAGATTCAAATATCTTTTATGCAGTTTTCTGCCTTGGAACATTGGTTAACTAAAAATGCCTTTAGGTGGCAACATCATGTTGATTTTCAGCATACTTAACAGTGTTAAAATGGAATAGATTTCACAACTCATTTTTATTTGTTGCAATTGAAATGGTATAGTTTCTTACCACATGGTCAAAGCCAATCATTTTAAATAATACATTAATTAAAATGACAATGAACATAAATATATTTGCTGCAGCTGTAAATCAAGCATGGCAAAATTCAGTAATCCACAATAATACTATTTACAATACACATACGAAAGGATGAAAAAACTCAGTACAAGAAAATATACACCACCCTAACCTATTAATTTACTCTGTGATCCTAGACACAACAAATCCATATAACTATATAATTTCACTCCTACAGCCATTGAATTTTCACAGTATAACAACATATTATATTATTTATTGTGTTACCAGCCAATACATAGGTTATTATATGGAACCTGCTAAATGTAGATGTGACAAAAATATATCTTCGTAAACTTTAAAAAAAATATATGTATGAAAATTATTTATAAATAATGTTGTTCCATTTAAACACATGTTTAACATGTTTGTCCAACACTAAGGCCAAAATAAAAACTGCACTGCCTGATAGAGAAAATGCCACACCATTAAGGAATAGTAAAAAATGACCTAAACAGATGCATAGATAACCAAATAGGTGCAGACCAAATACATTTAATTTTCAAATACAAGACGCCAGTAGCCTAAAATATAGTATGAATGTTAAGTTGTGGGACCTTGATGTGTGATATATTGCTAAACCTATAATGACATTCATTCAATGACCATCCAAATAATGTCCTGGGGTATCATGGACCATGTATTGTTGATCCAATTCCACAGTTAATTTTCATTTTGTGGAGGGGAGTGATTCAAGTGATGTCAAATTGTGTCCCACAGATTCTCAATAAGTGAAAAAGCAGGCCTGCCAAGGAAGCATCTGCACACCTTGCAAAGCATTCACATTTATCTGAGCTGTATGTGGCAGGGCATTATCCTGTTTAAAATGAGCATTTGGGACATCCTATAGATATGATATTGCCACGTGCCACAGAACTTCATCAACATAACAGCATGCCTTTAACATGTCTGTACAATGTAGTAGAGGTGAGGAGCTGCTATTTGTACTGATAGCCCACCAAACGTTAACTCCTAGGTGATGGGCTGCGAGGCACTCCACAAAGGCAGAAGAATCCACCCAATGGCCATGTAGCTGCCAAACTCTCACACTGTGATCATCATTGGCCAGACACAAACGTAATTCGTTACTGTTTCATCCTGAACCTCACACAGCTCTGGTGCGACACCAATCTAAGCAATTATGACAATGGTCTCAACATACAACTGGACAACAAACATGCCTCAGCCAATAAGTGCAATACTGTGTTGCTATCTGAGCAACCAAACAACCCTACACGCTTCACAAAATGTTGCGAGTCATGGTCTGCAAGTGTACTATGGTATGGCATCTTATTCTATGATCTGAGAGCTTTGGCATCTGTAGCTGAGCTACGGTCACATGACGACGATGCACATTTTCTTCCTGGGACCACTGCTGCAAAATTTGACACAGTTGGGGTATTACGTGTTTCTTCTGCAATTCTGCAGACATGCAAACCAGCAGTATGGAGACCTATGGTGAAAACTTAACTCATCTGTCAGATGAAATTGCATATGACTGCATTTTCAAGGCTCGGCTTCACCACTTTTGCAAAAATTTCCCATTTTCGTGTCACAATTTTAGATTCAGAGTAATTACTGGTAATGTACGACTATAGAAAATTTACATTTTAAGAATTTTCATATTTTTGTGCTTAATTTTTTGTGTGTATCTGCTAGTTGAAAAATTCAGGAACATATTTCTATTTTATTAATAAATTTGTGCCTTTTTGCAAGCAGGAAATAACACACAGTGAAAATTAGATACAAAAGTAGTAAAACAACTAGTGAAGTGTAAATTTTATATAATCAGACATTTCCAATAATATCTCTGAAACTGAAATTATGACACGAAAACTAAGAATTTTTGCATAATGGGTGAAGCAGAGCCTTAAAATCATTAAGGGGGCCACGGTGGCCGAGCGGTTAGCCCGCTTACCTCTCACCAAGGCGAACCAGGTTCAATCCCCAGTCGGGTCACCGGATTTTCACATGTGGGAATTGTGCCGGACGATGCCGTTTGTCAGTGAATTTTCTCATGGAGCTCCCGTTTCTCCCGCTCTCTCATTCCGGCACTGCTCCATACTCACCTCAATCACCCTCATCAGCTGTCAAGACCTCACTGTTAAAGAGCCACCCAAATTTCTTCACTCACTCACTTAAAAGCAGTAAAACACCTTGTACACTCTCTAGAAACAGTAACAGCGAAAACACTAAATTCAGACAGTTGTGACATATTGAATGACTGTTTCACATACTGGTTGTCTGCCTATATCATACATGGTTCGAGAGATTGGCCAGGTAATGGTAATAAATGGATAACAGACATGTGTACAATCACTCTGCAAATTTCACGATACTACAGTCGCCTTTTCATGGTGCAGTATTTTCTCTGTCAGGCAGTGTATGTTTCCAATGTAGAAAACACTAAGTGAAAGTTAACTATAATTTTCGGTATAATAACATTTCTAAATGTAAATATTATGATAAAACATTTCCACTTTAAGCAAACTGTAAGAACTATAATTTTATGTAGTGGATAAAAGCTGTACTGTGTTACACTTAAAACCTATTTAAACTAAAGTAAGTTCCACTTTTTTGGTTACCCATATAATAGTTTTCCAACAAAACAATATGCCTTATGTTATTTTATTTTTTTAGATTTTTTTCACCCACGTGATAATGTACTGAAGTTTGTATATTTTAAGTTAAAATATTGATTACCACTTATAATTGCTTAACCAGTACTCACAGGCGTTTAAAAGAAAATATTTACAAATACAGCATACACCTGTTAACCAAAATCAGTTGGGACTAGGTCAGTTTGGATTACTGGAAATTTCAAATCATTGGTTAGTGGTTACAAAAAAGAAATGCGAGGGAATTTGTCAGAAATTTACTTATTTTAGTAGTGTGGTTTACTTTGGCTATAAATACTTTCTACACATTAACCTGTTATTTGTTAGATTATAAATAGCCATAGAAAAATAGAGTGCACATGCAGTTGTTAACATTATGTTACGAGCTGAGCACACAGCTGACATCTGTGTGGAAGGGTAGTATGGTCGTCAGAAGTAGGGTATTGTTGATTGGCCGTCTACCATGAAGTACAGACAGCATGGGTTGTAAATAACCACAGCATGGCCCTTTCATTAGCTTGCATTTTGAGTTGAGAAAAATGTTGATATGAGACCTATACTATACTATACCCTATACTAGAGTTTCATTTTTACTTAATGTACAAAATAATTCTAATTTTCCCATAATGTTAGGAAATATCTCTTCGGCCCAAACTGGGTTATTATTTACCGAGACCCAGTCTGACAACAAATTGCACGCACATCGATGGCTAAAGTTTCTTTAAAATTTCAATATTATTCCATAATTTGCAACAATTTATTGTGGAATTTTGCAGCTCAAACACTACAGTCCGAGAAATTTGGGCACTTACTCCTACTTGTAATGTGCTGCTACTTTTTTTGTTTTAAATATACCAGTACTGGAGTAAAATGCACAAACTACTTTTATTTTATTTTGCTCAACAATAGGGAGCCAAAAAAAGAGGAAGTTTGTTTTGATGTGACAGCAGAGATGAACATGACAAATAACTGCAATGACAAATAACTGCGTGCACACGCACATAACACACACCAAAAAAAAACACTCACTCTCACACACACTCTCTCTCATGCTCTCACACACACTCTCTATCTATATCTATCTATCTATCTCTCTTCTATCTATCTATCTCTCTTCTATCTATCTCTCTATATATCTCTATCTCTCTATATATCTCTATCTCTCTCTCTCTCTCTCTCTCTCTCTCTCTCTCTCTCTCTCTCTCTCTCTCTCTCTCTCTCTCTCTCTCTCTCTCTCTCTCATCATGTGGTACAACAGCGGAAAGAAAATTCCACACTTACAGAACTGACAAAGAAAATTTAAAATTATTTTTCTTCTAAAATGTTGCAGCCTACCTGAAAGTTTGGAACGACTTTCGGATTTCCAGGAGTCTACTTAATTACCATTCCTTTATAGTTTTTTTTTTTTTTTTTTTTTTTTATCAAATTTTGGAGTGTGTACACTTCAAAATGTATTCACAGGTGTCTACACTAACTCTCAACAAATTCAACTCCATTAAATTAAAAAAAAATTGTTTGGAAACTCCATGTTTATACCATGACTGATATTACCCATAATGAAGCAGTGTTTGAGAAGTGTGATGGGCTTTGTCAAATAGAAAGTGTGTGTGTATTTATTTGGACAATGTCCTACCACCCTATGTACTGTTAGTGCAGTCACATATTGCCGAGTGTTTGATGCCCCCCCCTACGCATAATGATGCAACACCACCAGCACCACCTTACTGCAACCTATGCAACATACCAATAAGAGAAAGTGTGTATGTGTCAACTGCACACAAGTTTTCAGCCATATTCAGGGCATCATATTCTTTTGGCAAGCAATCTAGTTGCGACATCTTCTGTAGCATTCAGCTGTACTGCATCCAGGGTATTTGTCGGGGGACACCATCAAACTTGACTGTCTTGACAGGAGACACTTGTCAGTTTGACTTCAAACATAACTCCTTGATTATAGCAAGTAAAGTAGAGAACAATATTAGACACAGCCTATACTTTGGGATGGGAAACCATGGTGACATGTTCACTAGCAGTACCTAGATGGTCTAGATGGCAGAGAGTGTAAGTATGGTGAAATTCAAATCATTAAAAAATATTTAATTACTCCATTTACTGGGCTGCCACTTGTTCCTATTTTATACTTGTTCTTAAATAAAATAAACAGAAGTTTTCTTCCATCATGTGTCGGCAAAAGTTTGCGACAGCAATAAGAGTTAAAATTCAGATATAAACTATGGCAAGCATAAAATATAAAAAAATGTTCATAGTTTACAAGAATTTGATAAATTCATAAAAACAACAAAATTAAGAAATAGCAATACAGAGCATGATAAAGCATAAAGTACTGGCATGGGATGTGTACTGGGACCTTCACCTGATTAGTACGAACATTCCACAGATACACTCACTGTATCTTCCACAACCTGTGTCATGTGGTTGTCAGTACAGAATATGCTATAGGTCACAAAGTGGCTCTTTGTATATTTCCTATGCCACCCTGTGGCACTCTTAAAACTAACCACCTTGGCCTCTTTTAATGAATCATAAAAAAAACCGAAGGAGGATAGACTTGCACCGTAACAACTGCCCTGCCACCAGAATGTATCACGTAACATGCCCCCAATGCAGAGCCGATTTCCATTACGGCTGCCTTGGCTGATCCAACACGAAGGCACACACAGAAAACCTGGAATACCACTGCCCCCTGCCATAAAAGACAAAACAGGTGTGACCACCTTAATCACTGAGAACTCTGCTGCTACCAGATAGTGAGCACCCACTGCCCACGTACATTCCACAATTTGTATCTTTGATGGGATGATAGGACATGTGACTTGAAAGTTTGAATTTTAAATGCCTGGCATGTAGACTGGGTAATGCAAACACCCTTCCTCAACCGGAATGAAGACCAGGATATGGGAAAAAGGAAATACTGACAACCTTAGACACAGCGACTAACCCAAATTTCATTCAGAAATCTTAAATTCCACCTAATTGCCAAAACCAAGTACAGCCAACAGGATCTGGAACAATTTAAATGGCCCCGGAAGGGGCTTGACTTAACACATACTGCTGAAAGTGTGCAATAATAGAAGAACAAGTTGAAGAAACAGCTGGGCATTCATGAGTCTTCCAATTCAGCATATAATGCTATAAATATCCTCATCCCCAAGAAAGACTGTACCCTGTGATTATTACAACAACTTGAACCAAATAACCCAGCCAGTAACTCCCCCCCCCCCCCCAATGTGGGGGCACCAACCTAAGAAAATCAGTGTACACAATGAATAAAAATTACTCAAAAATCAATAAAAATCCCTAAAAATTGCAGAAAATCTTATCAAATTGCTTAGAATCCTGGTATATCACAGAAAATCCCTGTAAATTGCAAGGAAATCTCAGAAAATTCCTGAAAATCACAAAAATATCTCAAAATATGCATGGAATCATTGGAAATCATTATAAATCTCAAAAGTTGTACAGAAAAACTGGAAACATAAAAAACTAAAACCAGCCACAATTACTAAAAAAAAATTGGTTTAAATTATTAACAAAAATAAATTTAAGATATTTCAAAAAAATTAAAATTCTAGTAATCTAACAAAACCATTTAGGCAGAATTTTGCAGAATTATAAATGTGAACAAAAATCATTGTGCAACACAGAAATATAAAGATAATCACCTAATAAGTATTACAAAAAAATACATCAATGCAACCAAATAGAGTCCGTAGACTAATCACAATTATTATATACTACACAAAAGTTCCTGTTCCCGAGAATTAGTTGCAAAACTATAGGATTTGCAGAAGCTGCATTTGCTCCCCTCGATTTTTAGACTACCTTCCAATGGAAAGAAAGGCTTTTATTATAATTACAAATAGCCTTGAGAAACGTACGGCCAGAATGTGATTTCAGCTTCAAAAAATGTAACACCCAATCCAGGAAGTGTCGAATATCCGTAATAATTAATTTAAAATTCACGGCAAACACAAAGACATTGGTGCCTTACCCAATATTCACAATAAATTCCTCACCTTAAGTCGGTGTGTAGCCAACTATACTACGGAGGTTGGTGAAAGATACACTTATGTGATAACCTTCCAGCCTGTGTGTGTATGTCTTGACTAAGAGTATGTATTAGCGTGTGTGTGAGTGTGGCATGTGTGTGTGCAAGTGTGCATGTATGCATGCACATGCATATGTATTTACATGAAACTCGTGAAACTATTCACTGAAATATACCTGACTTTATCAAATTATAAAATGCTGTAAGGATATCTTACTTTTGTAGTTGATTCCATACCTGATAATTTGTTTCTCAAAATGGTAGCTATTAATTATTGGTGCTATGATATTTCTCACAAACTGGTCAGCTGATTTGAACCAAATATTGTATGTTCAATATTCACAATCTCAGGATGGAATTTGTTAACTTGAATCCATGGTCTCCAATTTTGGGACGTTGCATTTTGAAAAATAATGCATTTAGATCATATTTATGGAATTACTCAGTTACTGTTAGTGATGCTACAGGCCACTATAAAATTATGTGATTTAGTTGTATCAGGCATCTTCTAAATGGCATCTTTATAAATATTTATGACAAGTGTGCCACATTTGCCAAACCAACCATTTAAACCAAAATTGGTACACTGATAATACCTAAAGCTAACATTAATTATGTTACAACATATCTTTACATAGATTATTTTGTAAGACAGTGGTGCCTGACACAATAAACTGCATCATATCCCCGGATGCTCAACAGATTCCTGCCAACTTCGATATATAAATACTTTCTGTTATAGGTCACCTAACATGATGGGGTACACAATTAGAGAAAAATATACACAAATTCAAATGGCAATTTTATGAATATTTTATGTTAGTGTGCTGTAACTGTCAACCCATTACACACTATTTTTTTTTTAAATTTGGTATGCTGACAATGGCTACTCTAAAAATAAAATATGTTAAATAAAAGTCTCTCTGGTTAGCCAATTTATTTTTAAATATTGTTCAAATTAGAAAAAAAAAACCTTTACAGTACACCTCAGTAAATAATAACCCATTTGAACCCAATTTGAAATGCTGGAGCAACTTACTGTTTTCATTAAATATGTAAACATATTGAAAACCTCTTTTGACCTCCATACAGGAAAATAAAATCATAAACATTAAACTTAATATATACCAGTTAGCCCTTATGGAATCCTAACACATTTGACAAGCAATCACATGTGAACAAAGGCATGTTTTTGTTACCATTACACCAATTTAAATTTGGCTGCTGAACTAACTACTGAGTACATTAATTGCATCTAGCATTATTTATCCTTTACGTTAGATCCGCGATGGTGCAGCAGCTAGAGCAATCGCCTCCCTCCTAAGCAAACAGGGTTCAATTCCCGGTGTGGTCACTCCCAGATTTTCGTAATTGGGAATTGTGCCAGACGATGCCACTGGGCAGCAGGTTTTCTAAGGAATCGCCCATATTCCCCACTCTTGCATTCTGGCACCGCACCATACTCACATCGCTTCACCCTCATAGGTGCTCAAGTCGCCTACATTAACAGCTGTACAAACTCTCTTTCCACTCTACTTAGTTATCTCAATATATTGTTACGTGCTGCAGCTGGCGCAGACTCAGCTGCCCCGCGCCGTAATCTGATACCCACCTTGCCATACTCTCTTCCTGGAACAATGTGCTCGCTGCCTCCTAACCCCCTTCTGGGAATCCAGTGAATGCCGACAGCTGCGAGACTTGCTGACTTCAAAGAGCTCCTCTCGCCTGCTAGAGTTTCCTATACATTTAGCGATGATGCAAGAATGTTCTGGTGAGACTAGCTGATGCCTCAGCCCTCCACAACACATCACGTGAGTTGGGGAAGATTATAAGTGGCTGCCTAAGACACTATATATACTGCTGCAACCCAGCAGCTTCCGCCTGGCCGAGTTTGCGCGAGGAACACGAAGTGTGGATGACGACTGGAGACTGCAGGTCAATGGCGAGTGAGGTGTTCATGACTTGAATGGACGAGAGGGTGTCAAACCGACGAGTGTAGCCTACTGTGCGTGAGGGCGCTTGGAGGACTCTAGAAAATTGTGACTGGCAGGACATGGACTGAACTGAGGTGGGACTAAATAGAAGTGTAATACTGACTTTATTGTAAATATTCGAACTGTAAAATATGGATGCATAAATTTAAAAATAATTGAATAGGTTGATACACTGTCTATTGGGACTGATCTTTAATTATTTAATTTCATTGATTCCTTATTCGTAATTATAAATTTTATTAATTGGTGTCAATTGTGAACAGTAAGTGATTTCAATTTATTGTGAGAGTTTGAGTTCAGAGAATTTTGTTGTAGTTTTGTAAATAAAATAAGGAAATTATAATTAATTATGCTATTTGATGAAGACCTCCACCCCTGAACGAACTTTGTATAGCCCACTTAATTTCTAGAGAGGGAAAAAGTAACAATATTCTTTGGGTTGGATTACCATGACTTGTTGAAATGAGAAAAATTATTCTTGGCATTGGTTCAAAAAACATTTTCCAAGCATAACCATAAAAGTGACATTCTTAGTTCATGTAATATATTTATTGTATAAGTTGTTCATTTCCTTGTGCTGACATGCATGTGGCTTCTTGAAAAATGGTAATTATTAATATTTTTCATTTTACATCCAACCCTAACTTTTACGACAAGTATAAATGTCAAAATCGTAAAGTGGTATAGCAATATTACAGTTTCCTGAATAACTATTCTTATTATAATGTATCGCTGAAGCAATTATGTACATGATATTTTGCACCCGTCATAATTTGCTCAAACAATAATATTCATTGTAACTCATTAAAATGTTAAATTAAAATCTTTATCTTTTACATATTTACTTCATTGCACATAATACTTTCATAACATTACAATGCATGAAAGCAGCACTGTTAACTTGTTTTGCAAAAAAATTAAAGGCTGCAAAATATATTATATTATTGCATTTGGTTTAAAATTGGGCATAGGGCCGTATAACATTGTTACATTTGCTTATTAGGCACTTGTTACTGCACAAAGGAATACTTGATTCTTTTACCTCATTTAAATACTACTAGTTAACTGTAACAGTATCCTAGCAAGTATAACATTCGTTCTGGAGAGTGGAACAATTACTGTGCTTCTTTACGCATTATTTAAAGGCCCTCCTAATTCCAGTTTTTACTGGTTTCTTGAAATCACTCCAGCCAAATGCTGGGATGTTTCCTTGCTACACGAAGAAAGTCTAAAGTCCTTGCAACAAAAAAATTACTATTGTGGCACTTATTTAAATATTTATGTAGTAGTAAAATTAATAATGGGAAAAAGTTAACAATGTTAACCGTTTACAAACTCTTGTATTACTATAATCCAAATATACAGTTGAAGTGTTAAATGTTAATAAAGCCTCTAAGCAATGTTGCCGCTTTCAAAAGTTGTATTATGGTAAAAAATAAAACAAACAAAATATTTTGTTACTATGACATTAAAGGAAGGTCCATCCAACATAAGTTTAAACTAACTTGACGTAAAATGGTGGATAGCAGTGAGCAGCGAAAACCTTGTAAAATAAAACCACTATATGTATTTAAATTTTAAAGCTTATTATGAGAAATAAATGTAGCTTAGACCAGCTATTAGGTTTTTGAAAGCAATTTACATGTACCAATTGTGCCTATATATACAGAGTGTAAAATATTTCCACGAAACAAAAGAGAACTGCAGTTTGTCATTACGTTGTTCTGAATATACACACAATATGAAACGCAATCATACATGTTAAGAGAGAGCAGTTGGAAGGATGTCAGGTACCTTAATTTGGAGAACATCAAACACACAAGGCATGGGTAGGGTTCCCCTCCTAGTTATAATTTTTTTGTTGGCAATATTTCTTTTTGTGAAGAAATAATTGTACTTAATTTACTTCACATGGGAATGTTTCTTTTTTGCAAAGAAATTACACAAAATTTTTTAGCACAATTATTAACATTAATTAAACACAAAATTTATTTTTGCCACAACATCAACACCACCTTAATATTGACAGAACAGTAATGAGATAACGTTTTTACAAAAGTAGCAATGTTACATAAACATTAATAGTATATTAGATTAACCTCAACATTAATAACGAACGGTTCACAGATTACAAAAAATTACTGTTGTCACAACATTAGACTTTTTTCTGTGTACACGTCCATTTCCTTCACATTCGTACCTCCCTAAGCAACATGCTCCATCTTTAATGACCTTGCTGTCAATGAGATGCTCAGCCCTACCTACCTCCACCATGCTCTTTGTTTAACCTACTATATCATCGAGACATGACTGTGATGATGCATTTTATATAACTTTTAATTAATTTTCATATAAAAAAATAAATTAATATTTGCGGATAAAAGAACAGTATTTCAAGTTATAGGCTGTTCACAATAAAGTGAGCACTTTTTAAGGCCCCCCCCCCCCCCCACAAGGAATTAACCCCTAATAAATACATTTTATTGCAATATCAGACCTTAACTTTTGAGTGTGATGGAAAGTATAAACTGTGTTTATTAGTCATATTGCAATGTTTTCATTAAATAGTGACAGAAGAGTAGAAATAAATTGGAAGGAAAAATTTAGCAGGGCCTTAAAAAGTGCTCACTTTACCATGAATAGCCCATAATTGCTATATGTGGCATTTATTTAGCGAGAAAACAATATTGGTGCACTAGTTTCCATTATTATCACATTTTTATACCACTAAATGAGAAAAGTATTAGACTAGCCTATATGGTAATTGCTATACATAGAATTTATTTTGAAAGAAATCAATAGTGATGTTTCATCTTCCCTTATTACACTTCTTGAACAATATGAAAGTTATTTACCACTCCTCAGCATGTATATTAATTTTTAAAAGAAATTAGACAGAGCAGCACAGACCCGGTATAAATAGGAAAACAAAAGGAAACAGGAAGAATATCGGGCAACCACAGTCGATGGCAGCAGTAGGGAGAAGACATTTCGACTTCAGGAGGTGGCGCGAACCCCGTTGAAGAAGCAGGGAGGTGGCAGCTCAAAATTTCACCAGACGCAACAAGATGGGGGTCTACAGCGACAAGAGCAGCGTGCAGCAGCGGTCAAGGGGGGGACTGGACGCAATGAGATGGAGGTCCAGGGTGGCAGCGAGCAGCGAGGAGAGTTTCGGCCAAGAGGGCATAACATCAACAATGACGGAGTGCTGACGAAATGACCTGAAGTAAACTAGGCGTACTTCACACTCAAATTTCCTACACCCTCCTTGCAGTGCATTCAGAATGTCACATGACGGGTGTAGTAATTGTTCAATAAGAGAAGTATTGATGTTAATTCCTGAGTAGTTTAATGGAGATAAAAGAAAACTGCTTAAAATCGTTGCCAATGTAGAGGCGGCGTTTGAATTGGCAGACCCTGCTGATCACAAGAATCTGCTATAGTTGGTCAATGCCAAAATAACGGGTGATGCAAAGTCTGAAATATTATTTAGAATGGCTACTGATAGCTGGGAAGAGTTCCACAAAATTTTAGAAGAGAACTACACAGCAAAAAAGACGTTAGACTTTTATGCATGCCGCATGTTTAATGCAAGACAGGGCAAAACAGAGGTGATAGCATCCTGGGGTAGCAGGATAGACACTATGTAAACTGAGTTCAAAGGAATAGCAAGTCATATTTGTATCGGTGATATCAAACCAGTGCATTAGTTTTAATTCAGAACTTGGCCAAAGCATGTTTCATTCAAGGGTTAATCAGTGATAGAATACAGACATTGGTAAGAAGTAACAAAGCAGTGATTGGTAGTTTAGAAGCAGCAGTAGAATTTGCAGTCGAGGAAGAGAGTAATATCTCACAACAAGACAAACACGTTGGTAGTTCAGGTAAAACTGAAAATCAGCGTTCAACTCCGTGGTGCAAACATTATGACAAGATAGGGCCTTCTACAGAAACATGCTATTTTAAAAAGGAAAAAAGGCAAGAACTCAAAGAAACACACATCAGGCAGGAAATCATGTGTTATAACTGCCTAAATCGCAGGCATACGAAACAGCTGTGCCGGAGTATGCTTAAGGAGTATTCAAACAACAACAAGAGGAAACAGCATGAAAGTAATGTTAAACCAGTAGGCAATAAAATTAAACCAGAGCTGCATGGAGACTTTTAGGGAGACAGGGCAAGCAGCCGGTCCTAGTTTCCATACACTTGGGTAAAGGTTGCAATCAGGCAAGTATTAAACATGAACAGGGAGGTATAGTATCTCAACGAAAAAATCACAATGTGGTCCTTGCAGATATAGATATGCCAAACCAGGGAAATACAGTAATACTGTGTATTTCTAAGTACAGGAAACACATGCAGGTGTCACGATCCTAGTTGATACTGGCTCGCAGATGAGCTTACTAAAAGTGTGTCAGTTAAGTGAAATATTAAAGCAACAGGTAAAAGAAGAAAAAAAGAACATCCATTTCAGGAATTACAGGCAATGTAATGGACACAAAAGGGCAAATTAACTTAAAATTGTGTGTAGAACAGGTACTGTACTATGGAATATTAGGCAGAAATTTCTGATCGAAAGAAAGGGCTGTTATAAATTTTAGTATGGGAAAATTAGTATACAAGGACACAAAATGCAGATGACACGCAGAACCCGCAAAAACAAAGTAATGTTTATTTTGATGCAGCACATAATAAAGGTATTTACCCGGGAGTCACCAGTAAGTCTGGTGAATAAGAGGGAAATTGAACTGGGAATATTTCTGGCAGAGTCATTAACAACAGTAAGAAAGTCAAATTGCGAGAGTAGTGTAGTAAAAATAACACACGAGGAAAAAACCGTGAAAATTCCTGAAAAACTCCCCACTTGACAGGCACACGCGAGACTTAGAACACTGGGCGAGCTGCTCCGCGAAGAATGGCAAAGGGTGAGGGGCCGAGCGTAGTTCCATTGACCACCACCACCAGGACGGAAATCGTGGCGGCTTGGGAGATGTCAGTTCTTCCCTACCGGTCGCGAACAAAACACCGCACCCATACAGGAGGAGACGGGGGCGAGGAGGGTGCTGTACACGTTCCCCAACTTCACCGGTCGCTAGAGTTCCATTCCAGTGGCATTTCATCCGACTGTGGAGGGTAGCGATATCTCCGGCACACCCTCCTCAATCAGTATATGTCCAGCTCTCGAGGTGTGAGGATAGCTCCGCGCACCAGCATCTAATAAGTTTGCTGGTCGCTGGAGTTCCATTCTCGTGGGATGTCATGTGACCACAGAGGGTAGTTAGATCTCCAACACCCCCTCCTCTGGCAGCCAGTCTCAGGCATCCACAGCAAGAACATCTCTCTGCATTCCTGAACTTCACCAGTTACTATAGACTTGTTTTGGCAGTGGTTTGTGCAATGACAGAGGGTAGCTATATCTCTGGAACCCATATCCACATATAGTTAGGTAAACGATATCACAATGGTAAAAATAAAATTCCTTACACATATCTAATTGGACTATATTAATAAAAAAATTCCTTTTCAAAAGCATTTTTTCTTTATTAGTTGATAGATATTAACAATAAAATAAATTAAAATCCATTTATACACCTATGTAAATCACACTCCGGGTTCTTTAAACAATTGCTCCTCACGTGACGATAAATGTTACGTAAAATAATAAAACCAGACAAAATCGACACTGGTATCCAGAAACTGGTGTGATTTCCACTGCATCACCTTCTTCGCATGTCAACAAAAGTTTTTTAAGCTGCATAATGGTTAGTAAACACATGCTAACATTTATAGCAACAATATTTATTTCTAGGAGTTTTTCCCAAACAAATCCTTTTTGATGTCTTCTCAAATTGCAAAGTAAACTAAGTTTCTTCTCGCAATATATACACCGGTGAGGAGGTTGTGTATTTTCACTCAAAGCAGTTGGCTGTGACACATTCGAATAATTAATTGCTGTTACAGAAAAATTGAAAATAAACACATTTTTCCTTAATGCATTCTGTTTCTAAAACAAATAAAGACATATTTTAAATCAATGTAGGTTCAATTTAGTATTCTTGGAACATCTCCTCATTGTATGTGTTAAATGTTTGACCACAGAAATGGCACACATAGTTTATTCCTATTGAAGCATTACCTTTACATACTGCTGAATGCTTTGAAATGTGGAATTTCTCATAAAGGTACAAGCACATTCTGCGCAGCGACATCTAACACTATCAGGATTCCTAACACAACTACTCCTTCATGACGACGCATGCTGCAACTATGCTTAAAGTTTATATAACAATGCTGCCACTGAAATACAGGCGATGGTTCACCCATTGCAGGAGTAAAACCGCAACATTTCAAACCATGCAGATGTAGTTCAGCACTACTATTCAAACAAACATTGACAACTCAAACCATGATGTACATGGTGAATAGGTTTACTGCGAAAATATAGTTCATGAGATTACAACTTTCTCACATTGAGTTACTCCTTCTCACAATAACAACACTTTTGTTCCGAATTCAATGTTTGCTGTGAAGTTTCCTCTGAAGAACGCATATCCAACATATTAAATTCTAAGACAGCAAACTAAGATGGTGTATCTACTACCATACTGTTTTAATCATGTTTAGCATAGGAAACACAAGTAGGGCTATATGCTTTTCATGTTTAAAAAATCACCTAAAAATTGCTATTAACAAACATCACATGTAAACACACACCAACAGAATGAAGTAACTGCCTAAACAAAACAAACTCTTATACCTTTTGTGTAGTTAGTAACATATGGGGAGAAAATTTCTTATATGATAAATCATCCTTCGGGAAATTAAACAGTTTTTTTACAGGATGTACCATATATATATATATATATATATATATATATATATATATATATATATATATATATATATATATATGTAGTAAATTTGTAATGGAAATAAAAGATTTTTGCACAAGTGTGTGTGTACACATACTTGTGCAAACTCTTTTATTTTCATTACCAATTTACTTACAAGAAATAAAAAATGCTTATATCTTAATTGCATACCACACTAGGTGTTGCAGTAGCAAAAACTGTATTTGAACACGTATTCGGGAGTTCAAATTCCATTCATAACATTCAGATTTATTTTTTTCCCAATGCTTTCGACGAAGCTGAAGACGTGGTCAAGAACATACAATTTTTTCTGTGATTTTCAAATTTTCTATAAATTGAGACTTTTTTTTTTTTTTTTTTATTAATATAGGCCTATTTTGTTTGTTAAGAACGGTTAAGGCTACGATCATATGAAGTTATCTAAGGTTAACGTGAAGATTTTTGATATATTTCCTGCTAATGTGAGGGAAATGGATTTTCACAGTGTTTCCATGTATCTTCAAAATATTTCTTCGCATAAACAGTTATTGGTAAAGTATGTTGATCCTGCTGTGTCCCTACCCAATTTTTAAGTGTATAAAAGCAGTTCGTACCACCACGAATCATTCAAAACTTCTTTCTCTCAATGACAGGGTGTATAGCAGAAAATGATGGTAGGCTGTTCTAATGGTTAGAAAATGTTACCAGCTATCGTGGCATATGGAAATTTTAGATAACTTGCAGAATCCGATAAAGATGTTGGGTTTGTATATCTGTCTAAAGAATTACTTCTTGCATATACATACATGAAATACAATCTGTCTACAAAACACTTATCTTTCTGCAATAGCATTAAGAGATTATTTGGCCGTCTCCCATGCCTAGAGGATTTTCAAGGAAGTGTTAGTGTTACAGATACACCACATTGTATGAGCTGGTGTAAGATACATCGGGAGTGTGTTGCAGTAAAAATGTAGAAGTGTAAAGAAGATTGGTAGTCTGATAGACGACTTTGCAGGTTATAAAGCCAACAGGATGATTAGGCCTTGTAAAACATAACACCGGCTAACAGCCAGCGAGTGTTAAGACCATGACGGCGGCCACCACCACGTGACACGTGGGAAGCACGTGTGCAAAGAGGCCTTAAACTGGACTTTCCCATAATAGGAATATTGAATTTTTCAAGTGTTAAATATGTTTTCTTTCATTCCAGGTTCATAGTGTTTTTTAAGTATAATAATATTTGTATGTTCATTAAGTGTTGCACCATACTTGGTTATAAAGTCAAACTGCGTGTTGCGTGGAGATTAAGAACAGTTCTACTCCGGCCAGAATGACGTAACAAAATACATTAAAAGAAGACAAGAAATTACAAATTAAAATGTACAATGTCAATATATATTTTTATTTCTAAAATGGCTTTTACTTTCTAATATAAAATATTTTACTCTGCATTTAAAGCACTTCCACTTATGTGAACACCGTGGGCAGCCATGGTAGTTCCGCTCGACACTTGCCTCTGGGCAGTATGTCTAGGAGAGCTGACAAGGTAAGACTATGCACTAAAACTTTTGAGCACTAATGTACATTACAATAATTTCATTTAGTATACCGGTTAACCTTTGCTTTGCGTACGTTAGCCAGACATTTCCCCAGCATTATGCTTTCGGTTAAATAATAATTTGTGCCCTTGCAGCTTTTTGAAACTTAAACGAGGAGAAAAGGAGGAAAGATGTCGGAGAGGCCCCGCGGCCTGCTCAACTTGAATCAGGCGTCATCCGCCTATGCTAAAGGCATTTCATTGTATATTCTGTATTATTGCTGGATGCAATTTTAAGGGTTTAATTCTAAGTATGAATTTGAGGGTATTTTTCATGTGTAATCATTTTATGGCCATATCATGTATGACCACACTGTCAGATATCGCCAAGTACGTATCTGCGCCATCAATGCGTTTTCAGAGCTTATTTGTGTAATATCATGTGTGCCATAATTTATTTCAGGGTTCTACGTACTTTTATTTAGGGTCCCGTGTAATTTTCATGTAAATTGATGCTTTGTATGTATGCCCACGCTGTCATTTTCATGTTTGCTTTTTCCACCATCAGGCATGCTACAAGCCTGTAAGTGTCTCAATCCTCAGGGGAATATTATTTCCAAACTAAATGCCAATTTGTCTGAACAGAATTTGCAGTTTCTACGGAGAAATATTGCAATTTCACCTGCATCATGTGGTCCCCTACAAACTTTATCCAGCGGCATCCGTGTCATCTAAGCTTGCTTTCACGCATGTGCGTGTTTATCGTGACTACTCATATTATGCCCCATCTCGTTTCATTGTTTTTTATGGTGATATTATTTCCGTCCTAGCCGGTTCTGTGTATAGGATGTCACCACACTAGCCACGTGCTGGAGGGCGAGCCCCAACGAGTCCGCGCTAGTGATGCCAAATAAACACACGTGTTCATGTATCGATTCATTTGGTAATTCTCCATGTCCTATCTTCAGGGAAAATCGTCAGTCCACCCTAGCGGCTGTCGACCCCCTTCCCTTATGAAGATTGTGTTTTCAAACACCACGGTGAAGTCATCCATATAGGAATGTGCTGGAGTAATTGCAGGCTGGGGAGCACCCAAACGGAGTTAGACAAGTCTGAGTTTATCATCATTAAACTGCTTCGTTAGTTATTTGTATGAGCGGTACAATGAAATGTAAGTCTCGCAGTGTTTCAGTATTTTATTTTTAGTGACAGTGTCCTCGCCACACCATTTTTCAGTGATAAAATGTTTAGTATTGCAAAGTGTACCGTAAGTATGCTCGGGTGAGACGGACACACACAACCCACGACAACACTGAGAACCCTGAGTCTCAACAGTGCAGTGACTGGGAAACACCAATGGTGCCCACATCAGTAAGTAATTTGTGTCATTGTTCGTCTCGTGTCTCATCCGACGGTGTCAATAACTACATCAACCATGTTACTTTTACATATTCACAGCGAGCAGACATGTACTGAGATGCTCAAGATGGTTAACATAAACTGTTTGTTTGGAGTGTTAACAGTATATAAGCATGCATCACGTAAGAATGATTTCAGTTCTTTGGCAGATGTATCGGAAGGTAAATCGTCATAAGTAAATTCATCTACTGATACTGTGTAAGCTGTTATAATATGAATAAGGAAACTATGTGTAAGGTCATAGCAACATCACCAATGGTAACGCGAAGGACTTAGGACTCTGGGAGGCTAAGTTACACAACAGTATCAACCAATTGGAAATATTGTGGCAAGACATTCACGAATAGCTTAACACAAGATGACATGAAGCTAGTAACTGTTTATTCAGCACCCCATACAAGATGTATCCATGTGATAATTGTGGTGTGGTGTATGCGAATAGGAGTACCTGGACTGCTTACAACAGGATTTGTTTTATAAAACCGACTAAATCATTAATATTTTTGCTGAATAAAGAATATGTTTGAGTGTTTAACAATTAATATGTATTTTTGAGAAGTTTGCAAAATAAAGTTAAAGTGTACAAAAGACTTTTTTTTGTTTATTCAATCTCTTCTTATATTAAGCCGTGCTGAAGAAACGAAGTCTAATCTGAGATAAAAGTGTATTGAAGATGATATTTATTTTATCATCAAATGTTCAAAATGCTTGTCGGCACGAGAGGGCGGTCTGTATGAAGGGTCCTTTTCACGCCACTGCAGATTTGGAAGCATGGTGGTGGCCTACCGTGGTGTTGCATTGTTCAGTACAAAGTCCAAGTTGTACATTGACCAATGACGAGGTGTGGTGGGAGCCTGCTGTAGTTCTATGCACTTTTATTGCCAAGTGTAAATACAGTTTACCCAGTAAAAGATTAAATATACCGAGCCACCTACTTCTTCGGCATGGGACCAACAGCACTATTGACCTCTTTGGGTGAGCCACCTACAGCAGCTCCATTTGCATCATGACCTGGTGTCAAGACTTCGATGCATATACTGTGATGAAGACTGCAAATATCAGCAATGTTACACAACACAAAAAGCATCAATGTAAGATGAACCCACTACTCATGGCACGTAAGTGTGAGAAGTGCCTTCGTCTGTTTGCTCATACTGACAAACTATACCAACATTCAAAAATATGAACAGAACTTGTTCTTCCACCAGCAAACCAAAAGATGTATTGTCCTTACCATAAACCTGTGATGGACTTGCAAGTACTGCTGTGTGCAATTATAATGTAAACATATCATCACTACATTGTAAAATAAGTGATGATGCAATGACGCTACCATCGGTAAGTGGGGATGTGCATTTGGACGGTATGGACAATTTGCTGCCGATATTGGCTCAATCATGTCGCTATTGTGGAAAGATCTTTAGTAAAAGCTGTCATGCATGTAGCCATGAGAAGAGTGGTTAATGCCTGAAGCAGACAGAATGACGTTGCAGGTACATGCAGGTAACTTATCACCGGATGTACTTCCGGGCCCCACCAAGCTGCCACTTCTGGACTTTAAACAACTTCCGGTTACAACCAAGCGCAATGCACTATCACAACTGATCATGTTACATGCAACACACACACATAAGTGCCAACATGTTGGCTAACATAAACATAATTACTCCTTTTGGGTATGTTCGGGTATCTTGCATTTTATTTATTATACTAAAAACCCTTCTGCTTTATATTCAGAACCAATATGAAAAAAAAAACCAAGATGGTAGCTCCAGCAATGTATAAACAAATGGCAAATGAAAAAATAAGAGATGTTGGCATACAATAGAATGAGAAAGGTGAGGGGATGGAGGCCCATTGACTAAACAGTCAATAGCAATTGGCGACAGTCGTCTGCTGGGAGTAGAACGAATGTAATTAGTGGTGTAGGCAATGACATTACATGGGAAAGCATAGAGAAAAAATTAAGAAAAACATTCACGGTAATAGATAAACAAGAGAAAAACCAGAGAATTGCCACACACAAAAAAACAAAATATAGGGGAAAGCTGCTAATCCCACATTGAAGACATGAAAAATTTCAAACAGAAAGGTTATCCATACACATTAGAGAGAAAATTTATAGACGTCATTTGGAAGTCACTTTTACCTAGTTATGCGGACAAAATTATAGGAATGCAAAATGATACACTAACACAACTAGTAGAAAATTTGCAACGAGTTGAGTTAGATCTGAAAAGATACAATGCTTGTTTGGTTAAAAATAACATGCACATACAAAATCACAAACTCCAGTCAGAAAAAATTAAATTAAGGAGGAAATTACAGAGTTAACTACAATAGATCACACTAGCAAACCACAGCGTGAATCACGTGAAACAGGACATGTCAGTCAAAGAGAAAAATGGAGCGAAAATAAAGTCACAGATAAAACTGTGAACGCAGTAAACATAAAGAAAGTCCACAAAAAAAAACACAGAAATTTCAGACAGCAAATAAATATTACAAAAAGTGTGAGAGACAAACAGGACCCATTATAATTATAGAAAGGGAGTATAGGCTAATATACTATAGATGAACAAGGAAAACAGTTAACGAACCAGAAACGTGAGGTAAAAGTGAGCAAAGAGAATATAGAAATTCACAAAAATATTACACAACAGGTAATGAAAATAGGCAAAAAAAAATGCTGAGAGAAAACACCTACAGCGGAAATTATAGTAACTATAAGAAGACTAACAATTCAAATAGGTACCAGGGTAGAAAGTACACCGGTCCAAAAAAATAGTTAGTCAGGGGGGAAAGAATGTTACCCCAATTAGAGAAAAAAAACTACAGGCTAGTTAGTGTTAGAATCAAAGCAAAATCCTATGTAGACTTTGCACCAGAAAACTCAAGACCAGATAGAAAATGTTTTTCCACAAGCCTTAGGATAATAGAGCATCAGGGCCAGAAAGAATAATGTACAAGTAATGACAAAATGCAAGCTTCACGCATAGAGTTTGGTAAGCATGACAGTAAAATTTCAAAAAATCACACCCAAGTTACAGGAAAACTGTTAGACGCATGAAACATGAAGCAACGGAGGAAAGAGGTGACATTGATTAAGTCAGAAACAGGAACATGCCGTTATGATAACCCAACCCATGACATTGTTACAAGCAGAAAAGAAATGAGGTAAAGTAGGACTACGCAGTTTAGTATGTAGACAGGACATAAAGCGGCACAATGCAATCTGTTTCCTCAGCAGAACTTTAGAAATTGTGACTTGGTTTTGCAAGTTTAAAAACACATTTGGAATCGGGAACAAGAAATCACGTTTAAAGAGACAACACGATTTTGCAAGGCGGCGGTGAGGAAACTGCTCAGGCTGGCAGAGCTGAGCCACACAATAAACAGCGTACTCACAAAGCAGACGCGATGACAGGTTGCGAAAGGAAATAATCAGGATGGCAAACCGAACTTGCAAAAACGTTAACTTTGAGAGTTTTACTGCACATTGATGGAGTCCGTTATTACTCAATGACAGATACCGGCTGCAGTAGCAGATGTATTGCATCAACGATTATCAGAAATCAGACGCTACAGCCAATTATGGAACAGTTTAAAATAGTAGGAGCAATTGAAGCTATAGATGTACCTAAATATAAAATGAATTCAAAAATGAATATATTAGGTCATACCTTCACACAAGAGTTTCTTCTGATAGACAACTTAAGAGTAGATAAACTCAGTTGTGACTTCATAAGCAAATACAATGCAATAACATTTCTTAATCATAAAACACTGTATCTCAATGCAAATAATGCCAAGAAGTTACTCCAAGTACTAATATATGATAACATATTATAGGAAACAGAAGCTAATACGATAGGACACAGCATTTATAGGATAGAAATATTTCAGCACGAAGGTATTACAAAAGTCAAAGAGAAAATAAATAAAGAATTGAACAGTAAAGAAAATGCTGAATTATCAAATGTAATATCAGGATATAAAGATAGGTTTCCACAAAATATGCTAAAACTGACAGAGTTTTGAAATCAAATTATACTTAGCAACTGATAAGTCAATACATAGGCCACCATATAGAATTAGTCCAAAAGTACGGGAGGAACTAAATAAACAGATAGAGGAAATTATAGATACAGGGATAACAGAACAATCGTCCTCACCTTACGCAGCACAAAGTCTTGTTATATGGAAAAATAAAGGGGGGTATTAGATTCTTAACAGATTTTAAACTATTAAATATGTATGTAAAGAGAATTCAATATCCTTTACCATGAATTGAAGTGGTGGCAGGTCACACTAGTCCTGCCTAGATCATTTGATCCACACGAGAAGGCATCCCTATTTCTCTGCAGTAATTCAGAGAGCCTTCTCTTGTCGCCCGTTAATATTTTCTTTTTTTCATGCTAGCAATTCATCCAATATGTCTAGTAGAGGACATTCTACTTGGTTTACTCTAGAATCCTCTGGAACATTTGGAAGTACCTGTGTGACCTGCTTGCAAACACCTATAGTGGCCACCTCCTCAATACGAATGGCACTATCAGACAAATTTATCATCCTAACTGAAAAACTGTCAGAATTAGAAGAGACCAAAGTTCTTGCTACAACAACTTTTCCTGACAGGACAGTAACTTTTTCTGCTGGCTCAATTAGACGCAAACGTCTGACAAACTTTCCTTGACATCTACCTGAAATGACAATTTCACTAGAAGCGGGCAGCAGAGTGAGTTGACCATATATTACTGGGCAACTAACCAGGCAGGACAAATCATGCAGTGTTGACACCAGGCACTATGTACTGCCTACCCGCAGCACACCAAGTCGAGTATCAATACAGCGCCCCAGTCTACATAGCTCATCAAGCCTCAAAAGAGATTCATCTTCTATTTCTGCTAAGTAAACATTGTGCTTATGCTAATGTTCCATGACGTCTTCAGAAGATCACTCGCGGGAAAGCCCGAGGATGTCTTATCTTACTACTATTATGGTCACCCCAGTGTTGATGACCATCTGACAAGGAACATTATTCAGACTCACCTTCACAAGCATTGCATCCCAATCCTGTATTACCTACCGTATATGTAAGAACATTGGGGCTTTCCCTCCAAAAGTCACACAGCTTCAAAACCTAGGATCTGTGTTTACAAATTTTCCGAATTAGCTGTATCCTCACCGGCCTCTTATCCCGCTGTGGCTTCTGCTGCTGCTGTGGGCAGTAGACTCTCAGGTGGCCTGGCTGTCCACATGACCCAACACTCCAGCAGTTTGGGTGGGGGGGGGGGGGGGGGGCGGCGATGCTCTGTAGCACGGACCCTGGAAGCGATGTCTCTCATAAAGGTCTGCATCTTCTTCAGAGTCTTCTTGATGTGGTCTTTGTTGTCTTCCGTTAGCATCACTACTCGTACCAGACATCAGGGTACGGCTCTCTGTCTTGCCAACTCCACCTCCAGTGCTCGGGCAGGGCTTCTTGCATGTTGTGGGGTGCAGCCAGAAGCACTGCTTGTCGAAACTCGTGTTGGCGATGACATTGCTGAAGAAGCAGACAGCTATGATGTTGCGCGCCTCCTTGGGGCATCCTTCCATAGATAGATGGGAGAGCCACACAATGTCTTGCCATAGCTCCTGCATTGGCTCCCCTGGTTTCTGGGTGCAGCTTTGCAGTGTGGCATGGTGGGCATGTCTTAGGTATCGATCGCTGAAACTTAATTCCATGGCCGACACCAGTGTGGAGTACTCTAGTCAATGTCACTCTGGCAGAGATTGTAGTATGTTTAATGCGGGGCCTCTCAATACAGTGGTGAGGTAGTAAGCCCGTTGTTCGGTTGTCGAGTAATTAAGAGTAGCGACTATTTCAATCTGGTGTTGGTACTCCCACCATGAAGTCTGGCCATCGTAAGGGGTGGGCTTAATTGAGACCCCCTTCCCCACTGCTGGCTGTGAGACACCAATGCTGTTGGGCTGCTTGCTATCCTCTGAGGTCGCTGTGGTAATAACTTGTACTGCTTCCTCACTTTCCTTGGCTGGCGATGTGGTGGTGGTAGAATTCCGCTACTGAAGAATATCCTGTAACTGCTTCTTCATCGCACTCATTTTCTGTTTCACATCATTCTTGACAATGTCCATTCTGTTGTTTACACTGTACAGTATTTCAGTCACACTGTTAATTCTGGGGTTCACTTACTAGCTAATGCCTACAGAGGCAATTTTCCTATCTACATTCTAATTTACACTATTTACAGTTTCAATTACAGAACTAATTTGGATATTTACAGTCTCATTTACTCTACTAACTTGGTTATTTACATCTTCTTTTATGCTATTTATACTTGTGCTCCAACCCACACAACTTTGATGACATTAACCATCTGACTACCTAACCCCTCAATCAGTGCTCACAATGTTTCTAGTTCTGCAGACATTTTCATTGTTAACATTCACTGTGTCAGTTGCACAAAACTGTCTTAATTATTTACACAAATGGTTATTACAATAAACTAATTTGTACTAAATCACTAATTGCTAACCTATTGCCTGATTTGATTTACAATTAATTAATATTTGTCTCCATCCCACTTGTGACACCAGTGTTACATGTGAGGATGCCTGCGGGACGTATCCAAATTCGTGAGAGCTGGAGGTCTTAATAAAAAAAAATAAAGAAACTAAATTTGATTTCTAATTTATTCACTCTGCTACTATGTACAACATCAAATTATCTGTCTCCATTTTTACTCATTTTATTCAACAGTGAGTGCAATATTTAATGTCTATTTCAACTCGAATCAACGCCCTTCCCAAAGTCTCTCTTGGTTACAGTCAATTAACTCATACCCACTACTAGCATGTGTTCAGTCAATCTGTTTCCATCATTTATAATGTCTTTCACTCACAAATTTAGTCCAATAGTCCAGTAACGAGGAAATCACTACAACCAGGGACATGCAGCGCGTGCCACAAAAGATTATCTTTTTGACATGGACTATGTAACAGATATGCGGCACAGGCCTGTCGCTGACACTGCTGCCGGTATCACATAACAATTCTCTGTCATTCTCTCTCGCCCACGCCGGGCAGGCCAAGGTCAGTCCCGCAGATTAGCAACACATAACAATACACATTACAAGGAAATTTCACAGATTTAGGAGGTTAACACAACTAGCAGTAACTTTTTTAAAAAGTCATCTATTGTGGAGTTTTTAGCATAATTTATAAGCTTACATAAGATACTATTACACTGTATGTTTATATTATAAAATACTTTAGTATTTTTAAGATTGCAGCCATCTCCTTTCAGCATTCAGATGACTGTTTTATCCCACTTTACACCCCAACCTGCTCACGCAAGTTGTATTTAGAGATCTGGGCCCTATTTCATAAAACTACAAGTCTACAACTTACAAGGGAATATTCTACAAGTGTAATTCTGAGGTGTTTCATAAAGAAAATTATTGGACTTGTAGAAGTTGGCACACTTGTAACTTATTTTTAACAAGTTTATACAAGTCAGCTGTTCATTGTTTGTCTTTTCTTTATTTAGTTGCAATAGATACAACATAATTTTTCTTTGTAAAATGAGTTCACAAGAAACTAAGAAACAGTGCAAAGTGGCTGTACTGCAAAAAATTAAAGAAAAAAAAATTTTGTTTGATGCTTTTTCGGGCAAAATAAACAAAAATTACAAACATGCAGCTTGGACTGATGTCTCAAATTTGGCACATTCGCTTGGGCTCTTACCTCAGGAAAAGGGCTGGGAATATTTCCGGAATGTATTATGGCAAAATTGGAAAAAAGTGACCACAGTAAGTAACATAACCTCAAAAGTTGTTAACAAATTGGTATAAAACCACAACTAAATTGTTTCCGATCTAATGAAATATAATATGCTAGCTATGTGATTTACTTAAACACAAAAAATAAAACTAGAAAATTATTTTGTTTATGTAAATGATTCTTATAATTCTCATTTATTAAAGCAGTAACAAATATAAGTGTTTTTGTATATGCATTAAATAAATATACATACACACCTATATTCATACATACAAACACAAATATATATCACATCCCTACACTGGTAAATCTACTGATTGTGAAATGTTTATTAATGACGAAGTGTTAACACTGTCATTTAATTTCGAATTACAGGCAAAGGTGGACAACAGGTGCTAAACAGGAAGTGGGGGAGGCACTGTTTGTAAATTCAATGAAGTAGACCACATAATTCTAGACATCGTCGGAAAAGATTCAACTCTTGTAACTTCCCTGGATGTACAAGAAACATGGCAATCTCAGGATGCTACTTCTTGCAGTATCATAAATGAGATCACTGTCCAACCAGCTGCTGAGAGTGACCTGCCAGAGTTAAGTGATACTGAGGAGCAGAGAGACAGCAGTGACATTCCTGTTGATAGCACGCATGAAACGAGCAAAGGTACAAATGCCAACTAAGGGAGTTTTTGGTAAAACTACAAATTGCATTTAAATAAAAAAGTTTTTCATATAAAACTCAAATGGTTGCATTAAAAAATTAATTTCGTGAAATTTACAAGTCAGTATAAGTAAAGTGTATATTGAACCATTGGGTGTAATACTACTTGTGAAAATTATTACCACTAGTATTATTAGGCCAAGTAGCTTAGTTAGTTATATTATTTCTTTTGTAAACTTAATACAGTTAGTTTAATGAAGTTAGGCCTCGTATAAACTTGTGAGGTTGGGGAAGCACCAAAAAATTAATTTCTTTTTAAAACTAACCTATAAAATGACCAGATCAGTGTTATTTGCATGGGTTATGAATTCTCATAACCAGTGTTCTTGCTGTGTTCAATTATTCTCTATTCATTGGGAACTGGTGTATATTTGTCTTGTTACTTCACACTCAGACATAGCAAAAAGTTGTGGATTTGAACTTTTCCATCAACATTATAAAACAACACAACTTTTCAGCTCTCATTTTTAGTGGCCATCTTCTATTTTACAAGTTTAAACCAACCATAACAAATCAACCAAAGAAATTAACATATTGCACACTATGGTTTTAAATACATACATGTAATTTGGCTTTATAATATTAAATAGAGAATTTGAGACACTAAATTTAAAGTTTTAGATGAGGCTTATATTGTACATATCTTATTCACAATTATAAATTTTATGCTTATTGTTGGTATTGTTAAAATGTAAGCATTTTCCAAGATATTAATAGTAAGAATACAATGAATTTTACAAAATATTTCATAGGATTACTAACAATCTATTTTACAGTCTTACCCACCAAAAGGAAGCATTCAAAAACCAAATAAAATGAAGCCACAAATGACTCTCTTGAAAAGAAGCGGATGCTGCAGCTGGAATACTTAAAACTGCAAAACTACTAAACAAAATAGGAGATTTTAAAATTGGAAACAGAGCTGAGAATTCCAACCTCTGAATTTACAAGTGATATGGGGCAATTAATTGACTACACCATTGTAGCCAGTGACAATATTGAAATAGCCAATGAAACAGTTGTATTGGCTTCTGGAAAGGAAACGTAAATGTACAGTGTCTTACTTGGGTAAGATGAAATTACATTCCACTGAATGTCTTGCAGTATAGCATTAAAAACAAATTTGTATATAAAGTTTTAATGTTTGTTCGTATTGTGGTCACTACAAAAATATATATGTTTAAGTTATGACAATTTCATAACTAATATATATTCATTAATAAAGCTCCAAACAATAGGTAAATGCAATAATTAAACTACCTAGAGCACATAGAATATTATCAGGGGTTTGTAAAAATTTTTTTTCACATATATTCATTATTGCTTACAATTGCACATAAAATATAGTAAATTAAAACTATCCCAAGACAAGAGTTGACCAAACATTATTTGTTTCAATTTCTTCTAGGTAAGTTTTGTAATGGCAGTATACTTAAGTGTGTTTGCTTTAAGCCAAGAAAAGTACAGGCTTTTATACTCTGATATAATTACTCAGTTGACGCTGCTTTAAAAGTGCTGCTGGTAAAATTGGATCATCATCCTCAAATCTGGACCTTCAATATTACCTTCTTCAGTTTCACCATCGGGAAGACCAACATCTTCATTAGCAATTCTTGAAAAGTTACACAATGCAATACAACACTTGAAAATGTTGACTGAAAATGTAGATTGTACTCTCAGTTAAGCAGGGAAATTTTTCTTTCAGTATTCCCAATCTATTTTCTACTATTCTCCTTGTACTTTTATGGGCCTTATTAAAACTATGAACTGCAGGGGTTGTCATTTCATTGTTTTCCGGTACAATTAACCATTCCTTCAGAGGCTAGCCCGAGTCACCCAGAAGTACTGTATTCGGACAAGATTGCCAGAGCCTATGTCAAATCTGTGGCAGAGAGTACTATGCCTTAAACCCTTGAATCATGTATACTCCCTGGTGGCCAATTTGCACTGACATAGTAAAGATTTATGAGTATGACCACATACAACCATACAGTTTATGGAGTGGTTTCCATTGCGATCAACATAATGTGCTTCATACTCATTTGGCGCATACATGGGTATCAATGTTCCATCCACACAGTCATACACTAAAGGCATCCCAGCTAAAGCATGGATCTGCTGAACTACCTCTTCGACATTATCAGGCCATTTAACTACATTTGGAAAGAGAGTAATATTAATTGCATTTACAAATCCTTTCAAGTATTGATGTACATTAGCTTTTGAAATACCATGAATATCACCAACACAGTGATATTGGCCTCTGTTTCCCAACCATTGGAGTGAAACTAGCATTTTTTCCTTTGCGGATGTTGCTTTGTTTCGAAGAGTCGGATGCTCCAAAATATGACCAATCTCCAACAATAGTGCTCCAGCTTAACAGAACTCATACGGCACCTTCCATTAAATTCAAATAAAGAAACAAACCCCATGTTCACTCTCTTTCTGAAATTACATGCTTGTCTCATAACCTCAAAATTTTGTTGCTCATCTTCATCTTCATCTTCATCTGAATCAGTAAAAATGAGATCCTTTTTTTTCACACACACATATTAGAATACCAGTTTACTAATAAAAAGCACTCTTCATTTGCTCACAGATTTTTTCAAATGTACTTGAACTCTTTACATAGGTATTGATACTTGTAGAAACTTTGCTATAAGTTACAAGACTTTGTAAATTGCAAGTCTCTTTATGAAACAAAACCCTACAAGTACTTGTAGAAATGACTTGTAATTTGTTAGCTTTTACTTGTAGCTACAAGGCTTGTAATTGTAGGTTTATGAAACAGCATTATGTTCCTTTTCCACAAGTTACAGGTAAATTCACTTGTAACTTGTAGACTTGTAGTTTTATGAAATAGGGCCCTGGTCTTTTGTGTGCTTGGTTTTTACATGTAGAACAATGTGCAACATCAAAGTTGTCTGGGTTGAAGACTTACTTCCTAGAAGAAAAAAAAGTCTCCGGCTTAGGGGAAAAAAAATTTAAATTTGCTCTTTTCGAAGCTAAAGAGAGTTATTTGGGGGAAAAAAATAAAAATTTCAGTTTTTTTTACGAAAGGTACTCTTAATGAATAGCTATAGGGCATTGTTGTGCATTATATAATCCCACTTCATTCTGAATGTCATTAACATTAGGATGATAAGGGTTGCCAAGTGTTAATACACTGTTCGGGCAGTGCAATGTAAAATATTGAAACAGTCACAGTTTTGCTACTACATAAATTAATGTTTACCTACTATACTGTAATTTAAAAACTATAGACAAAGTGTATTATTTTTAGTAATAATTCAGCTGCTCAAAAAAAATTTTTTTTGTTAACCTGACTAAGCACAAAGATGATTTCAGTATGCCTGCTGAATGGAATTTTTTTGCCACATCACATAGCAATAGTCCGTGTGATGGTTCCGGAGGTACAGTTAAACATCTTGTGATAAAGGCTAGTTTACAAAGAACCACAAAAACCACACTGCATCGCCATGAGAAATGTTCTAATTTAGGTGAAGCAAAATTTCTGGAATAACATTTTTCTTTGGCCATCAGAAGCTATTGTTTGTGAAGAGAAGTTACTTGAAAGATGATTTCAAGAAGCTGAAACCATTCCAATACAAGACAGTATCATGGTTTTGTTTAAATAGATATAGATCATTTTGCTGTCTACCAATAATCATCACAGAACTATTTATAGGTGCCCATCATGAAAACACAACAAGCTTTTTTGTCAGACCTGAACGATTATGTGTGTTTTATTTTGATGCATGACGTACCGGGAACTTATACTCACGATTGTCTGTTAGTAAAAGTTGGCTCTTATATTTTTGTCTAGGAATTGAGTCAGGCACTCCTATATAACAGGGGTTCAGTTTTGTACAGGCACTGGTGCTCTCCCTGTATACAAAACTGGTTTTGTGATTACTCTGCAGGGCATGAAATCAGGGTTGGTCAGGATGATGCAGCATTTTGGTGGTACTACTGTCATGGTGATACCTGGGCAATGTTTAAGTGTATTGGCACTGGACTGAAGTGGCGCTACAGAAGGTGCAGATGGTGGGCGAGTGTTCTCCTGTGGTTTGTGTAGAGGTGTGTTAAGAAGTATGGCTGGCAGGAGATGTGCGATGGCAGGGGTAGATGGATTTTCAGGCTGACACAGATACTCTTGTACCCACTCAGGGTATGCTGCAGCACTGGTCCTATCAGATAGAGCAAAGAGATGCTGCAGCACAAGTGTCTCCCTTGGTTCTTGCAGATGCTGTATTGCTTGTGCCTGTTCACGTGGAGGTTTACTAGCTATCTGCTTACATAAAGAGGGTGGATACTCGTGTTCTCGACCTGATGCAACAAGTGTTTGATGCACTCTCTCCTTAAAACCTCTCCTTTGGGCACAAGGCATCAGGAAGTGGAGATTCACCCTTATACTACTATACCGTATCTACAGGTAGTCAGACAGTGTTACGTGTTCACCGCAAGGGTGAGTGGTCTTGCCCCAGTCTTCCCAACCTAGGGGACACAAGCCTCCACCAGTGGAGCTGCTCCGGGGAGAGTCGTGAACACCAAGCTGACACGTTGATCCCAGGACTGTGTACCTGGTGTGGCTCTTCCTTTCCTTCAATCCTGGATTGAGGGGAAGGGCAGCCGGTACTAGTGCTTGTACTGTGAAGAAAGCTGTCTCTGGCTCGTATGACTAAATCCCAAGGATTACCTGCAAATACGTTATACTACAAGGTTGGTACTCAAGGTTAAAGGTGACTTCACATTTTATTTCACGCAAAGAAATAAAAACATGGTGAGAGCTCTCTAGCTTCAGGCCAGTGGCATGGGTTTCAAACCAGAAAGCTAGAAGTGAAGTTACGTTGGCTGGTACAGGCAACCAACACCACAACAGGGGAAATGCATTTACGAGCATTGAAGCATGGCAACCAACTATTGCATTGTTCGTGTACATCTTATGGAGAAGGCTGTTACGTGATCGCTGACACATGCTAGGGTGACTACGGAGGATCGTGACAGGATGGTAGTCTTGAGAATGACTCAGAATGGGTCATCTACAGCTACGGGCATAACTGTAGGTGGTTGCAGGGTATGTAGTGGATAACTCCTAACTGACGTAGCCTACCCTCTGCAAGTGTGCTTGACGAGTACCGGGGTTCGAAGTAACGTGTGCTGGAATGTATGGTAACAATAAGCAAAGCTTAAAATGAAAGTAAGGGGCAGTGTCTCAGCAATGCATGCTGGACATTAGAAAACTTGGTCGGATCTGAGCTACTCGCGCTAGAAACAAAGATTGGTCAATTCCTGAGAGACACGCACTGGGAATGAAGACTGGCTTCGAGATGTGGGCCGTCTCCGCATATACACTAATCGAGGACTGCTGCCCAATTCTCATTGGCTGATGCTGCTAGGACGAGGGATGGTCGCTGAGCAGAAGGTGCAAATGCATGACTTGCCTCCGTGATGTCACCGGCCAGCTGGAAGGGGGAATGCAAAACAAAAGACAAGTGATAATTACTACTAGCGTCATCTAGCGGGAAGTAAATGAACTTGGTGTCTTCTAAGCATGATTACAGTTGGCCGGTGAATAAAACAATCTGCAGGGCAGACAATACAATCTTACACTAACATAATAAAATTATCCTTCAAACTCCATGCAAGAGACCTAGAGATGGAGCTGAAGTCGTTAGAATTACCATTATTTGAAAAGTGCCATGCGTCAATTTATGATGGTGACTGAAGAATGGGAATTGTTACACGCAAAAAACTGTGGAGGGAGAAGAAACGTACAAGGTCATATTTTTTCATCCTAAAGGCCCGAGCACTAACTTCAAACTTACAGAGGAATTGATATGGGTGAAACAAGTGAATATTTTTAAGAACGTCACCACGTGAGGTAGTAACTTAAAATAAAAGAACAAACAGCATAAGCAACAAGCTGAGTGAAATGTTATCACTGATTTTCATAGAGAGAATGGCACATACAACACTATAACATTGCTGCATAAACAAGGAGTTTGCAAAAGTGTAACTATTATTATAAGTGTAGAAACAGTGATTGTAAATTAAAGTGAAAACTGAATTGCGAATGTACAAAAAAAAAGACATAGCAGTTGACTGGTACCACAGTTAGAATGAATTAACTTGTGCCGTGATTAGTTATTTGTTATGCATAAAGCTGTTTTTGAAGTTTTGATGTTACTTGTCAGCATGAAGAAAACTTATACTGGTACACTCTTCAACTAAAGCAAAGGTAATTCACATCTGCATTCCTTTGACACACTTTAATCAATCACATTCAGAATGAAGTGGGATTATATAATGTACAATATATTAAATTTAAAAATATACTTTTTTTTTTCTTCAAAGGTCCGTGTACTCAACATGAGTGAAAATAACAGTATGGGACAAATTGTAACCTATAGCTATTCATCACGAGTATCATTCATAAAAAACTCCAATTTTTATTTTGTCCCCACATAAATTTTTGGCTTCGAAAACAGCAAATTAAAATTTTTTCTCAAGTTGGAGACTATTTTATTCTACGAAGGAAGTCTTCAGACTAGATCATTTTGATGGTGCACACTGTTATACATGTAGACAGCAAGCGCACAAAAGATCAGATCTCTAAATGCAAGTTTGGTGAATCTGAATGCTGAAAGCAGATGGTCGCCATTTTGACAATACAAGATTTATTTTATAATATAAATATACAGTGTAATAGTTTCTTATGTAAGCTTTCAAATGACACTAAAAACTCCAAAATAGGTGACTTATTAAAAAAGTTACTGCCAGTTGCATAATCCTCAAAACCTGTGAAATTTGCTTGCAGCATGTATGAAAAATGGCTGCCATCATCCACTTGTTGCAAGTAAAAATCTAAGTAATGTCTTTCTTTCACCTTGAGGATAGGGTAACCTAGGAACAAATTTATCAAAATAAAAAATGGTGCAGTTTCCATTATTTTTAAATGGAAATTGACGATTTCATATGGAATGACCCATAAATCATTTACAGTATTTATGCAATAAATTAAACATATGGCAGAAACAATTTTGTTTTCTTGGCAAAGTAAGAAATTGCTGCCTACTAATATGTGGGTTTTTACACAAAGTTCCTTTTAGTATAGCTGTCTTTTTCTATGCACCACACTAGCACTGTTCACTGTGCATACGGCATGGCTGCACAGAAGTGGTTATGCCATTTATGCACGTGTTTTTCATGTCCACCCAATGTTTACACAGCAGTATTTGCATTCCAATAAGTTTATCAAACACAAACTCCCAGGCACGACTAAAAAAGTTACTACATTTAGCATTCCTAACAAATTTTTTTTAAGGAACTATAGAACTAAAATAATGTTACAATTTCTAAAAGACAGTGGACTGATAAAGGTTCGTTATAGGATGGAGATTCTAATTAAATAAAAGATTTAATTAAAATTTCCTAATTTATTAAAAATAATTACAAAAAAATTCCTCTCATCTCGATATCTCACAACAAATTTATATCGCTTGCTATTTACTATTAATAAATTCCAATCAGTACAACTTACAATTATCTCAAAGAAATTAATGTAATTCAATAACTAAAATCAGTTGTAATAAAAAGTGTATCACAACATAATAAATTCTATGTCCATATTTGACAGTTCCAATATTTACAATAAAGTCTATATCACACGTTCATAGTCCCACCTAAGTTTAGACCAGATTCCACCAGTTTGCAATGTTCTAGAGTTCTCCAAGCGCCCTCATGCCTTCACTCGCCGAGTTTCACACCCTCTCGTTCATTCACACCACAAACATCTCATCTGCCGTCATCTCGCAGTTTCCTGTTGTCATCCTCTTCACTGATGTCCCTCGCCGCACTCTAACACACCCAGCTACCACACTCAGCAAAAGACTTCTACTAAAAGACTGCCAATCATTGGCCCGCTGCAATATTTATAGGGCCGTAGGCCATTACCCAGAAATTTCTCTAAATTCCATGTTACCCCAAGGATACAAGTTCCCAGAATATTATTGTGCATCCTCTAAACTCATTGGCTTCTCCAGCAGAGGGAAAAAGGAGGGGCTGTGATGCCAGCCAGGTCACCACTGTCAATCATTCCACCAGCTTCCAGGCGAGTGACGGGGCAGTGAGAGAGTCTGCTTGGGGGGGGGGGGAGAGTTGAGGTGGGTCACCTCCCACAGAGCCAGACCGCGCGTGGAGCTCGAGTCTAATGCGAGCACCAGCGTGTAACACTGCCCCTTCTTAAATCTGTTCATCCCAGACAGACTCTTCAACATCAGGACGTTTATACAGCGCCAGTCAGTCGATGTGGACAACCTTAGGCTTCACCTGAGAGCCCTGTCGACAAATCCGGTACAGTATATAATTTATTTGTCTCAGGATCCTGTATGGGCCTTCCCAACATTTCTGTAGCTTCACGCAATATCCCTTCTGCCATGGGTTTTATAACCACAACAGTTGTCCTCCCGAAAAGTCTCTTCAGGCATTCTCTGGTTACATTGTGTTTTCATTCTGTCACTATTAAATTTAAGATGCCTCTGGCTAACTCATGAATGTCAAATAACTTTTAACATAGTTTAATGGCATATTATGGGGTGCCTGCTTCTTCTTCCACTGGACGTCCAAACAGCAGGTCAACAAGGAGGCAGAGCTCTCTCCCAAACAGCATCCTTGAAGGTGTTACCTTAGTAGACTTGCGGACTGGAACAATATGAAAGGAGAAAATAAGGGTACCTTGGAGTCCCAATCTATCTGGTAGTCTTCTATGAAGATTTCCACTGTTGAAGGGTATGATTTAGCAGTTCGACCATTCCATCCGACTGAGTGTGTAATGCTGTGGTATGAGTTTTCTTCAATCCTGAAATCCTTATTACCTAATGGAAGAGAGTTGCTTCAAAATCTCGTCCTTGATTAAAATGAAGCTCAAGTGGCACTCCAAACCTGGAGAAAATATGCTCAACAAGTGCATCAGCTACTGCGCCAGTCTCATGGTTTGGCACCGGTATGACCTCAAAACCACTTTGTTAAACAGCCTTGTGCTACTATAAGGTACCGATTCCCCCTCTCAGTGATTAGTTATGGTCCGAGAATGTCCACTGCCATCCTCTTATATGGGACCCCAACATTTTATTTCTAAAGGGGACCTTGTCCCTTAACCCTCGGACCTTTTCTCACGGTACATGCATCACACTTCTCAACATCCTTCTGACAATGCAGCAAAAATAGAACCTTCTTTGAATTCTGTTAAGTGTCTTAATTTACACTGAAGTGACCCCCAGCTGCTGTGTTGTGTAGTGTAGTTCTCTTAGCACTTTTGTGATCTAGCACTGTGGTAAATCAATTGAAAATGAATGTTTCCCATCATTACTTTCCCAGTTTCTGTTAAGCACACTATTTTTTAGAACAAGGGAACTCCACAAGTCTTGCTGAGAGGCAAGTAGATATTTGTACGCTCTCAGCATAACTTACACACACTCCTTCACTCGCACGGGGACCAGCAAGGAAAGAAATGAAGAGCAGTGAAAAAAAAAAAAAAAAAAAAAAAAAAAAAAAAAAAAAAAAAAAAAAAAAAAAAAACCAATGGAGATGATTAGTGCACAATATAAAATTAAACTAGTAAAACAGAATTATATGTTGCACCTGTTGAAAAATTGGTAAACTTTGCTTGTAAATCCACCCCAGTATTTCTTTAGAAAATCAAAACCATATTAAAACACAACAATTACAGAATACTTACGCATCTGTTGAATACTGAGTTCCACCAAGGAAACCATGACGATCAGGTACTGTAGATATAACGGATCCATTGTGAATAATACTGCTCTCCGATCCAGAATCGTCGTCTACCTGATGGTCTTGAGTTTCACTGGAGGCCATGGTAACATCACATCTATGTGCAAAAAAACACATATTTACTCTCAGAAAAATGGAAACTGGCTGTCAAGAAAATCACCAATGATGATGAGACACACACACACTAACACATAACTAAACAAATCAATTTTTTTTCCTCCTATTTTGGCCTCTTTTATCCAATGATTTCCCAGTATGTCCATGTTGGTAGAAACAAACATGTTTGTAATCACAATGGTCATCACTATTTACCATCAATGGTCAAATATTTATAGTTATTTAACAATTTTAAAACAACTAAATTGTGTTAATTCTTTTTTTGTATACTGTATTCGGATTAAAAGAAGGTGTGTGATCTGACACAGCTTCACTTTTCCTTAATAACCATGATTGCTAGGCCTAGTTGGGTTGACAAATGGTACCATTATATGAAATTAAAGTTATTGCACGTATGTTTACAATATTTCAGTACTTGCATTTAATTCACATATTTTTGATTAAATGATACATACAAGGTAGTATCAGTATGTCTTAGGGTGCTAATCCCCACTTGGGGGTTAAGTCTACGTCCGGGTGGTCGGCCATACGACCCTGGGATCAACCACCGCAGTCCCAGCTCTACCATCACATCATTGCCAGTCGGTGATGACTGGTGCCTGTCGGGTAACTTACATATTTTACAACACCCTAATTCCCTCCTTTTTATTTAACCGCTCCTTTACAATGCAGCTCCCAACTAACCAACAGGCCAAGCACCACCACCAATCTCATATTTACAAATAAAGGTCCTTAACTCGATCATTCCACCAGTGATGCTAACAGTTTCACATCAACATATTTCACAACAAATTGTTATGAAATTATCTGTGCTGTGCACAGCAAAATTGCCACCATGTTGACAGTTTCTTAATCGGCACATGAAAATTAACAAAAAAAAGGTTGTCTCATCTTACCACCCTACATCCCACCATTTTTGAGGAATTCAAGCAAAAATTTCAAAACTATTACATAATTGTATCTGGCAAGTGAGCAACACTAAACACAGTTGATTTAGGTGAGTGTAGACTGACAGGCATATGTTAACAGATGTCCACAGAACACATGTTAATAGTCTCCAAATTAAGTAAACTTGTGAAGCATGGGTGAAACTGATGTATTTGTAATTCTTAATTTACACATCTCCATAATGTTGCAATGATGTGAATCATGGTTTACAGAATGTGTTCGAAGATCAAACATCTTATGGGCAGATATTGTGCACACCATCTCAATGGCCATCTATCTACATTCATGACTAAAAGCTGTGCTTACAGTCATGTGGTTGGGCACTTAATACTACAGCTGCTCGAAGATGTTTAACTTGATGTGCATATGCCATTGTGGTTCCAACAGGATGGCACCCCATCACATTGTAGCAGAGATTTGTGAACATATATGAATACAGCAAATCTTGAATGCTGAATTGGAAGATATGGCTTCATAGCATGACACATTTTCACCTGAAATTACACCTTTTGATTTTTCATTTAAGGACATTTGTTTAAACAGTAACGTTCAAAACATCCATTGACAATGAAGAGGACTTTCTGGCGATATTCACTAATGTGTTTGACAGCATCCACCACATGCCAGGAGTATTTAGACGAGTCCAACAATCATTGTGGCAACCCTCTAACAAATACACTGAAGTTGTGTTCAGCAATTTGAAAACGATCTTTAAAAAATAATTGTTTGTTCGTGTCTGTTTTGTAATTGTAAATACTGTAACGTTCTTATGTTATTAAAGTTTCACTTGGGTGTTTTTTTGTGATTACATGTACTGTAATGTCTGCATGATATCAAAGATTTGTTCAGGCATGTTTTACAATTAAATATGATGGAATGTCCATATATTGAAAAGGATTCACCTGTTTCAGCCTAAAAGTCAGTGAAAATTGCTATTCTACGCACACTCCAACAGCCATATAACTGTCAGTGAAGGTTTCATTGACTGAACACACATTAGAACGTTATAACACACCAGGTATGTGGCAATGTTCTACCTGCACTGAGGAATGGGGTGTTTACAGTAATACACACCATTACATCACTATGGAAATTTTCTCTGCATACCATCAATGTTTATGCAGTTTTCTGTCATGAGGTGAGTGCTTCAGTATTTTTTGTTGACAATGTTGGTAATGATAGCAGGTGCCTGTATTCTGTTTATTAGAGGTTTGCAACTGTTAGCATTTTGTATTGACTGCCAAATATCTCTAGAGAAGAGAATCCACATAACATCTTCATCACTCTGCTTCCTGAAGCATGACCACTACAAAGTAAGGAGGGAACCCCAATTTATCTGTTTCATACATCTTTTTTTGTAAAATTGTATAATATAAGTACGTAAATCCATATGAAGCAAATAAATGGCATGCCCTGCACACTCGCTGCAACTCAAGCTCTAAGAAGTGGGGTGTTGCAGATTTTGGATGAATTCACTTTTCTAAAGCCACTTGCAGACAAGTATAACATTATTTATACATTTAGTCATTTTTGAAGGTGCAACTTTTCCGGTATTTTTTACGACAGTAATTGTTCAGAATCACTGCTTTTCTGAAAAATCAGGAAATAGTATCACGCTGAATACGAATTTAATGCTAACTAATACACTGATTTTTAAGTACATCCATCGAGATACGAACACACACTACAGTGCTATATTATCTATGGAGTTTCCACTTCAAGATGCAGTAGTTGATGCCCAATTTAGGAAAGATCCGGAGAAAAAAATGTATATAAGCCTAAATAAAATATATGTCAATCAGGTTGTCTAACTGCATTAAATGAAGTAAGACCTACCCTAACAAACTAATTTTGCAATAGGTGAATCACTCGCTATTACCATTCACAATATTTATTGAATATTACTGAATTTTTTTCATTTAAGTAACTATTTATTTTACTATATACCAATTATAACCACGCCAGGAATACGTATCGCATTACACAATTTGTATGTGATCCACATTTGGTTCTGTTACTACAGGTGAGCCTGAATTCAACTGACAAACTACACCCGCATTATACCTTATGCACAAGCAGTGCACTGAGTGGTAAGTATAACGTATCACCACCAACTGCTTGGATTGAAAACAACAGTATGAAACTGGATATCCATGTTTGAGTGCATTGTTTTCTTGGCCGGTTCACGACCGATTTTAGGGTGGTGGGACCTGCAACCCAATCTGCCACTAGGACCTAGTGTAAGTTTTGCAGCAACTGCATGTGTTACGTAGAATTACTGGTGTTCTGTTGGGCCAGGACACACCATGAGCTTCATAGCCCTCCCCAATATTGTTTTTGGGGTTTCTATTGGTCAAATGTTGATGCCCCTAGTAAATTAGTGTTCTGTTAATTAGTAAAGTGGAATTATACCAGTTTCAGAGATTGTTTCCTTCAGAAAAGCCCCTATTCTTAAGAATTACCCTTCATAGCCCTCCCAATTATAGTTTTTGTGGTTTGTACTGATACCATCTTGATGCCTCTAGCAAATTTGTGTTCTGTGTAATTATTAGTGGGATTAAACCACTTAACGTGAATTTCTTTATCTTCGGAAAAGCAGCTATTCTTAACGTTTACCAGTTGTACAATTAACAGTATTTAGCAGTAGCGCAAAACATCACATTGTATAGTACAGTACTCAGCTTTGTGAGCTATATTAGACAGCAATTCATTATATTTCAATTATGCTTTTAGAGAGATATAAAGGGATACACGATTTAAAATCAAGTTAAGTGCACTTAATTGTGTTGTAATGATGTGTTGTGGAATTCCAAAAATTCAGATGAACCCATCCACACAGCTATAATAAGAGATGCCATAAACTGTTCCTCTGTAACATAATCTAAAGCACCCACAAAATGAAGTGTTTATTGTATGTATTTTGTATGACAGAAAAGTTCTTAGACAACAGTGAATTACAATTGTAGGCTACTAAAATGAAACATGATTGGGTGTCCATACCAGCTACTGAACTTTGTGATATCAGAAAGTATTAGCCTATTGTATAATACTGATGAGAAAGGATAGCAATAAATAAATCAGCACAATCCATCTGTTCAAATGAAATGTTAGGTAGTTAATACTTATGTGATCAACATCTGTCCCTGCCCTAACCCCTCAATAACATAAAAGTATAACTCAAATACATGTTTAGAGTGGAATGTTGAAATGGGAGAAGTAAATCATTACGTCACAAGTGTGCTATCACAGTAATCTCCATTATCCACCAGCTTGCTGCAACATTAACTTCGAAATTTTTGGGTAAACGTGTCTCTTCAACGGCTTCCTATCATATAAAAGGTACATTTAGTCGAAATTTTATTTCCATGTATCTATTCTGTACATTTATTGACATAAAAAACGTATAGGCAAAGACAGCAAAACATTCTGTCGTATTTAATAAAACTGTCAAAATTTCACTTAAAACAAACACAGAGCCCATAAAAACGCTTGCTAACAATAAGAAGGACAAAATAAAACATTACAATAGTTACCCGTCCTTGCAATAATTTTTAAATATCTACTATTAATACCATACCTCCAATATTTATTTACCTGCTTAGTAAACACTCGTCGACATTAAATAGTGCCGACAATTTCTAATCAGTTCTTATTCTCCCAATCCTGGCCTTTGGCCACATCTAGTAAAGCAAAGATATATTAAAAGCTGTTTCCGAAAAACTAACTTTTATTAATGTATAATTATATTATTATAAATTACAAAATTGAGTTAAACATTTAAAAAAATTATTGAATTCATAATTAATGATTTCACACTACAATTTTATTTGAATAATAATATTATAGAATAGAAAAATAATATCTACATGTGAATAAAAGATGACCTGTGTCACGTCCTTCTCCATTAGCCCATTCGATTTTATTAAGTGCGCATTTATAGTATGCCCTCTACTGAGGTGTAGGCCCGAACTTGGTGATTACTCCTTGACGCAGGATGGCGCCCTGATTCTCAGACCGTAATGTAATTTGTGGAAAGATAAATATACACTAGCTAGCCAACTACATGTATTTAATTTCGAGTACCTCAAACGAGGCATTTTGGGGAATGGGTACCCTACAACCGACTACTGGAGGTATTTCAACTATCACACAAGCAATGCTTATTCACTTTATTCAGTGCTCCTTAGAGTTTAAGGCATATGGGTCAGCATTGATAGTCCCACTTCATCCCAATGTAAGTATTAGTCACAAGGAGGTCTGCCTTCATCAGCGCCATTGGATCAACTTCAACAATGCAACCACCAAGGAAACGGCATACACCCGGGCGGTCGGCCGTACGACCCTCGTATCACCAACACCTTCACCTTAGGCACCGCCCATCGACTGTCTGGTGCTTAGTCGGGTAAACCTTTCAAACAATTACTCCCTTCATAGCCTCAGCACAGACATCAATTGGCACCCTTCCATGGGACCATTTCCTGCTGAAAACTGTCATTGTTCAACATTATTCCTACACAATTTGATCGGTGTTAATACGCGTCCTTCCATGTGGTGAACCTTTCCCCTTCCATTCCTTTCACTTTTTTCGACTCAGAAATCTCCAACATTTTTAGACACTTAACCCCTCTTTGAGCAATTCTCCCACTTCCCCTCCTCCGCCCACCAGCAAACACAACATCAAGAGCATGCCAGGAGAATTGTGAACAATATGGGACAACGCTCTAATGCCAGACAGAAACCAAGAACCAAGCCCAGAGTTGCCACAACATTAAGCATGTCAGCATTAAGGCCATCCAGACAATTTGCAATGTTCAGTGCCCACTGCAACTACAGGCAGCATGCACTCTCTATACAAAGTGTAGTGCTGTGTAGAGTTGAGTGTAGTAAGAGCAAGACAGCGTAATATTGCACAGGTCTAGTGTTTTCTCACCCTTCCCTGTGGGAAAGTGAGGGAGCATAATGGTGGATCCAACATGCAGTTTTTGAAGGGCGAATAAAAAGTTAATCCTTTTAAAAAGTGAAAGACTCATTACAAATGAGGACACAAAAATTCCCCTATGCAAATTTCTATATTTATATAGAGTTGTTTACAAAAGTGGATTGTTCTCAGTCCACGTCTTTCATTCTCATTCCATGCCATTTCAGAGACAAAGTGTTTTATTTATGTCAAAAGTAAGTCAGGGTATTTATTTTTACGTATTACATTGCAAGTGTTGACATGAACCACACATTAATAAGCTCCTCATGACCACTTCGACGGCCATGTAATTTTCCCCACATTATCGACTCGAACATCAGACCGGGAGTCGATTAAATATAAGTACCTAATATTTGCACTGGCACAACGCAACACAAATAAATACGGGTGCAACTAAATACACCGAACGCAAGTGGGCTGGGCTCTTTTGGACACACAATTTCACTCTCACTGCCCGAACTACAGTGGCCAATGAAATAATTTGTTACAAGGTCTTCGTGGCCACATTGATACAAAAGTTGCAATTTTTTTTACATACACTACTGTGTTTTTAAGTTTCCATGAGTCATGTTTTATTGCGCCAAATAGTTGTTGATATCGTGTAGTAGTTATAACCTAAACGACAACTGATAGGTATTATTTTTATACTGCGATGTTTGGACATGGAGAGCCGCTTTTTTTCACTAGTTGATGAAGTGTGATGATTGGTGATTAATATGTGGACAACTACATATTTTTAATAGACAAGAATTTCAAATTATAATGATGCAACATGAGATGTTCCTGATGTCCACGTATCCCTTGTTCCTGTCTGTTCCATCGCAGACGCATTAACAACACAGCAACACTCGACTGATCGATATTAGGTCGCGGTCTCGATCAGTGCAGGTCGACAAAAACTGCATCTACACTTTTCCTACTGCCCTGTAACTAGTGGCCACGGGTCATAATATTTAACATTCATCACAAGAGGTAACTCTCATGATTAATGGATATTTGGCCTAAATGAGTTTATCCTGTGAAGTCACGGTCGTTAGACACAACAGCCATTGGAGAGAACACTAGGGTAAGTGGTGCCGCTTATTCCCACGGCTTTCCGATGTGTGCGATGTCGACGGGCCCCATGGCCGAATACGGAGTGCAACGTGGCCCCAAGTGGTTTCGAAATATGGGGAATCAAATTCCCACAGGAGGTGTGAAGTGGCGAGCGGTTTCCTAGCAGCATTAATCAATAGGCACATTTTTAAGCATTCTTAACGGTGAATGCACTATATCTCACTAGGGAAACCGCCCACTCCAGCATAGAGAGTAGATAACATTCCATAGAAAACAGGGTGTATCTCCGCCATTAGTTACGAAATCTGTGTGTCATCACATCCATACACATTCCTGAAATTAATTACATAACGACAAATGCCGATTCTAAAATGTTATTTATAAGAGTGTACATGTAATCATCTATCGAGAATCAACCACCTGAGGTATCATTTCATTTAATATCACCCTTCAAGTGCTATGACATTCTCATGACGTCACATTCTTAGCCATATCTGGGGCTCCGGCGTTCACGAGTATGTCACCAATGTGTTTTAGTTTAGCAATCTTAATTATGTACATCAATTTCACGTATCATGTTATTCATTAAGTTCATTTTTTTCATGTTTTCATTTTGTGCTGGATTCGCCGGACGTGCGGCGAAACAGATAACATGTAGTTAGTGAGACTTCATCACTCGAGACAACCGGCAGGGCAGATGGTAAGTTCTGCGTACCCCCTTCGGCAATTCCATTTAGGCTGAATTTTTCATCATGCCCATAGTTAATGTAATTCAAAAACCTTTTAGTACTTTTATTTAGCCGAGGGGAGGTCTCCCTGCATCCTGACGCCTTTCATGTAATTACAATCTAAGGCCCACACCTTATTTTCCAGCAGTAGCGACCACCGACAGGTCCAGAGTGCCGGATCCGCTTAACTAAGGTACGCATTAACAAATGCAGTAACATTCCCTTGTACCTTTACGGTAATAAAACAGTCATACCATAATTATACATGTTTTATTTCATTTAACTCTCCTGAGTTCATCGGGCACTGCCCCTAATAGCAGCCTCCAAATTTACAAGTGTATTTCACTGTAACTTTTGCATTTACAGGGCCTGCCTTCCTCAAGCAGGGTGAATTCAGTGGTAACATAGGTGTGCGAAGTGGCCGACAGCTTCGCCCACACGCAATATTTTACCTTTACGTAATATAAAGGACGAATTCACTCAGCTCTCCTTCATACTGACCACATATCCAAAGTCGCCATAGGCCATCGGCCGTACAACCCCCATCAACAATCGTTCTCTACACCGAACGTGACACCAGGCACATGATCAGTTCCTGTTCCCCACCTGCTCTCAGGCGGGACACGAACACACCACCAGCACCTCTGGAGGCGCAATACATCAAACATAATATCAGATATGCTTGAGATTGTGTGTTTGATGTTATTTACGTTATAAGAATTTATTTGAAATTATTCAATACATTGTTGATACCATTATTGTACATTACAACTCATTTGACCCCATTGACCAAGCACTGGTTAGGGGTCTATTACAATTAATGAGATTTTATGGCAGCTTTTGAAGGAGTATGCATGTGAGGATTAAACATATACTTACGACTCCCTATCAGACACTTATAGTGAGACCATTTTGACATTGCAGCAAGAATAAAAAAGTATTACCAAATAATATTTTATGTCATTTAGCTTCCTAGTGAATAATGATTACTTACTGCTGTGTCCGAACTAGTTACTCCATATTTATACAGTCATTGTAATGAGTCCCAAACATACAGAGCAATGAAGTGGCCAATTAATTCGTATAATTCGTATAGTATAAAATGCCTATCAAATTGTGTCGGCTCCCTGTAACTTATCTAGGAGTTCCTTTTTCATGTGTTTTTGAAACAACCAGTATTAAGAAGTTGTTTAAGCCGAGTGGGCAAAACATTGTATAGTTGGTAACCATAAAATTTGGGCAGAATCCTGCTATATTCTGTTCGTATCATGCGTAGGAACTTATCGTCTGCTTGTCTGGTGCTGTGTTTATGCTTGTTGTGGTTTAGGTTTTGCTCTATATTATTGCAGTAAATGAACACTAGTACGTTGACTTCATGAATTATTTTCAGGGGGAGCAGTCCAGTAATTGTGAATATCTCCTTAGTCTGGTATGGTAAATTGCAAATTATCTTAAGAGCTTTATTCTGTAGTAATTGTAGTGGGTGGAGTATAGATTTTGATGCACTTCCCCAAATGGCATTGAGGTATTGAAAATGAGAGTTTATAAATGTGTCATATACGACTTTTAAAACTTATATGGGGGCTCCATTTACTCTCCTGAGAACTCCCACTACTGGGAGAATTTTGCTGACAAGTATGTTGATATGTATATTCCATTTCAAATGTTGGTCTAGAAAGAGCCCAATATACTTTACATAAGTTGCTCTTTGGAGTGACTTACTGTCATATGTTAATTCATTGTGGCTGCTCATACTGCTATGTTGGGTTGAGTTGAATATTATGTAATTACTTTTATCTGTGTTAATGATTAGTCTATTTTCATTTAAATATTCCTTCAATAATTTTCGATCATGTTGCATATTTATCATCATGGCATCTATACTATTACTGTGCTTGTATACAAAGGCTTAGTCATCTGCAGATATCTTTACAGATCCTTTCAGTGGAAGGTTCCCTATGTCATTGATGTAGATGAGAAACAATAGTGGACTTAGTACACTACCTTGTGGTACAACAGTTTTTAGTGGTAGCTGGTTACTTTTGTGGTCTCTTATTTGGACTAATTGAATACTGTTTGTTAAGTAACTTTTGAGTAGATTTAATGCAGTACCTCGTATACCGTATCTTTCTAATTTTATAAGTAGGATTTCATGATTTACTAAGTCAAATGCCTTACGCAAGTCAACAAAAATGTCTCCTGCCTGTTAATTCTGGTCTATTACATTTCTGCTTTCACTGACTAGAGACATAACTGCAGATGTGTACAGATTTTTCCTGAAGCCATATTGGCCTTCATAAAAAAGCTATTTTTTTCCCAAGAAGTTACTAATATTTCATGGATCATTTGCTCACATATCTTATTTAAAAAGTTTAATACATAAATTGGTCTATAATTGTTCAATAGCTTTTTATCACCTGTCTTATGAATAGGAATAATTTTAGCTATTTTCAATGCATCAGGGTAAGAACCATTAGTTAGGATCACATTTATTATTTCCACTAAGGGTTTGGATACTAGCTTTTGTCATTCTTTAATTACTTTTGGGGGTATGAGATCATGTCCTGGACTTTCTTTTAGTCTTAAGTCTCTTGATGACAATTATGATTTCTTCCTCATTTACTTATGATATAAATATTGAAGCTGTTTCAGTTTCAGGTGTGTTAAGGTGATGGTTATTGTTAGGATTTGTTTGACAGTTATCTGTCAGTGTCGCTGCTATATTGCTAAAGTAATTACAAAATATGTTGGCAACTTCTTGCTGGGTACTTACTATGATTCCATCATTATTTACAGCTATGTTATCCAATGACTTATCTCTGAATTTTTTACCTAGCATGTTGTTGATATTTTGACATAGTAATTTGCTATCTCCATGGCATTCTACAAACCTAGTGGCAGTATGACTGCTGATGAGCAATCTTTTCAGACTAGTTACTTGATTGATTAGAAGGTACTCAACCTTCTTTTATGAATGTGTTATTTCTTCCCTCTTGTATTCCTTGTATGTTTTATCCCTTTCAGAAACAAGTTTTAAAAATTCTGGTGTTAACTATATGCACAATGCGAAGTTCCCTATTTTTACCTTTCCCTGCTTTACTGCTCCTGTGATCGAATTTGTGATTATGTTGTTCAGGTGATTTACAGCTGTGCTTGGATTACTGTGACTGGCCGCATCCCATTTATGTATCTCATTTTCCATTATTTGTCTTAGTTTATTGTAATCTATTCTATTAACAAATCTGTTTGTCGAAACATATTCAACAGAGGATTTTGTTTTAATCTGCATTAGAAGTGTGCAGTGGTCACTAATACTATTATCAATTGTTGAGATTACTGCTTCGTCACATGTAAAGTTGGATAGAATATGATCAATGGTATAGCTGGTGTGGTCTGTAACCCTTGTTGGTGGACTATTAAGAACAGTAAAACCATTTCATGCTCCGGGTACCTTGTACAGTGTAGAAGCACTGCAGGTATCATTTAGGTTTAGGTTAAAATCTCCCAATACTATTGTATTAATAGTGTTACATGTATCAAGTTCTTTGACCAGGCATTCTATAAAATTATCAAACTTTGTGGAGGGAGGTTTATAAAACCCACCCAACAGGCATTTTTTGTTATTCATGGTGATGACTTCTGTCCATACTGAAAAATAATCATTATTATTATTAATTGATACATTTTGAAATAGACTGTCAATAACAAATGTTATAACACCACCCCCTTGTGTTTGCCTACATAAGAAATAATATAAAGTGTAGTTTTGGTAAGTTATAATAAATGGTTTCAGTTTTAGTTAACCATGTTTCTGTTAAAACTATCACATGGGGGTTTAAACATAGATTGTTTAGTATGAGTTTCACATCCTCTAGTTTGTTTCTGAGACTTCTAATATTAAAACGTAACAGGTAAAGATTTTCATCAGAGTTAGAGATACTTGCGAGCACGCATGAGTCAAGCATATCTGTTAAAGAGTTAAATTTGTATTCCACAACTTTACCTTTTAATATGCCACAACGGAGGGGGGTTTCTTCAGTTTTAATTTGATAGTCCATACAGGTCATTTAAATCCCAAGAGTCTTTGACTAAAATAGGTTTATCATTCACATTCTTTTTAATGAATATTTTCCACGGTTGGTCCTTGGAGAAGTTAACTTACTTCTTTTCTTAAGGTCCACAGCCTTGCCAAGCAATCTCTTATTGTAGAGGGTTAGGTGGTCATTCAAGAACACCTGTTTACTATCGCCGGGGATGTTCAAGTCTTTAGTGTACAGCGGTCCTCTTGTTTTTCGCATTTTCATGAGGTGCTTTTTCTCCCATATGACAAAGCGAGCAACAATCGGTGAGGGTTCTGGTCCTCCTTTATGCTTCCGCAGCCTGTGACCCCCGTCCAAGTCTTCATCCATAACCTCACATCCAACTACTTCCCCAATCTTCATTATTATCATTTTGCAGTCTTCACTTTCGGCGTATGGGATCACCTTTATTTCTATATCAAAATTCTTGCTATATTGTTCTAGATCATTTTGTGAATCATAAATTTGGTAATGTCATTACTATGTCGCTGCACTGACTTTTAGGGTTTTTTTGGTCTTCCTGAATTTTTGTTAGTTTGTTTACTGCACTATTGAAGGTGGAGATAATGCCTTCGAATATCTTCTTTAGATCGTCTATGCTGTGATGAATTATCTGCACTTAGTCGTGGCGTTGGCCTACACTCGCCTGTTGAGCCATCTTAAAGTTCTCACATTTATACACTGTTGTACTGTTTTGAAGAACTTTTTAACAGCGTGTAGATAAACCTATACATTTAATAAGATACCATACATAACATGTGTCCTCACAAAATATTGACTCCTCATTTTCTTTTACTATTTTCCCTCACGCTCCACATGGATTTCCTTCTACAAATGCTATTATATAAAAAAATATATTTGATATTGTATTTTATTGGAGTTAATACATTTTGTGATTGAGTTTGAAGTGTAACCAATCTATTATTATGTTTATTTTTTGTTTAGAAAACATGCTATTCTTTTGAAGGTCATTTGTCACTGCGGTAGGAAAATGATCGTGATGGAATAATGGCCACACTTGGGCAAGCCTTTAGAAAAGTCAAATAATGGACTGATAATGGGTCAGATGTGATTTTGGGGGCGGTGAAGGTGAGGTCTAGGTTGTGGATTACCCGGATAGGCGCTAGACGCCATCGAGGCGACATCAAGATGATTGTTGACTCTCCTGATCTCAGGGTTGCGGGCCGTTTATTAGGGCGGACCACACACAAGTTGGATTAAAAATGTGGAATTGAAAATACCGTAGAACAGAACATACTTGAGATAAATATGTAAAATGCACACTTTAGAATTGGCTGGAAATGATGGTCCTGTGCCCTTATGGGCAAGAAGGCGTAGACAGAATCAAACACACACTTTACTCGTGACATTATTTATTCGTCCATTAATCTACGTACTCCTCTATGAAGTAACTTACACGAGTTCCGAACTTGACAAAGCAACTCACCCTGCCAGGTGATGAGCGATGACTGACTTGGCACGCGGACGTGAGGGCCGGAGGTAGCTGGCCCATGCATCATATGGTACTACTTTCCGACACAAAGTACCGATAGACTTACTTGAGGTCAAGCACAGGTTTAGGATGCACTTAAATACACTGCAAAAAACATAATTAACCCTTAATACAGGTTAATGGATGATGTGGAGGTGAAACACGTGAAATGTAAACAAATGATAAATTACAGAGAATACTAATGAAAGCTGGTACGCCTTAAAATTGCTTTGATATGTATGTATTTCCCAGTCTCGCAATAGGCTTGCACACACATTCACAATCCTACACTAAACTGCCCCCTCATCACACCTCACTTGCCATACTCTACCATGCACTCCCTTGCACAGCCTTGACACACCTCACCATACATTGTACGAGGTTGCACTCTGAGTAGAGCACACCCACTGTCGGTGCAGGTCCCTAGCTGCGGTGGGTAAACTGTCAAGGGAGAAGCAGTGGTTGTCATCAAATACCCCCCTTCCCCAATTCAAAGGAGACTGTTTGCAGCCATTGCATCACAGACAACAGTGATATGTGGGTCGCTGTTGTATCTGACAAAATGCATGTACAGGCTCTTCTGCTGCCCCACATGCTTTGTAGACTGCGGCTGCTGCAGTAATCCTCGACATATGCTGGTATGTCAGGGTGCTGTGGCCTCCCCACATGCTCCACATGCTGGTAGAGGCCTGATTTTCCTCCTTGTCTGGTGCAGGTTCAGTGAACCGGCGACTTGCTGTCCTCGCCACTTACATCACTGCTGAAACATGCACTCCTGTCCTGATGACCACAGTCGTGTCGTCGTTGAGCACGACCCGGATTGACAATCGCTGTTGGGTGTTTGATCCTCTGTGTATTTCCCCACAAATGGCTCCATCACACGTTGCTCTTCCATCTCTGCACAGTCTGCTACTGGCATCGTAATGCCAGGTGTCGCGGCATCCGCTGGTAGCTGCTCGTCTGGTGGTGCTGGTTCTGGTCCCAGTGCTGGTGATTGAACGACAGAGCTCCCTGGTCCCGCATCATCGAATGTTGCTGTGACTACCTTCTGACATGCCCCCTCAGGTGGCAGAGCTCAGGAGACATCGGGCTTTCTCCTCCTGCTTCTGACCCCTCTAACCGAGGTGCTGATACACCTTCCAAGCTGGTGGCTGGCGTGATTACCTCGGCAGGGGCTGCCCTGTTGTGGGTCATTTGGCTCACAACCTCCAACCCCTGCTGCTCTGCTGCCTCTTCACTTGCATGCTGTGAATCAATGTTTCTGTCAAGACTGGGGTTGCTGCTCACATCGGGTAGCTTGTGACCTTGACCTCTGACGAACACTGTGGTCTTCGGTGTGAAAGTACCTGGGTCCCCAGTGATGCCCTTCCTGCTGGAAGTGCGGGCCCACCTCCTTCTGGTGTACTGGCAGTTCTGAGCTCGCCAGGTGGATCGTCGTTGGGGTCATCAGAGCCACTTGTGTGGCATTGTCGGGGACATTTCCTGACGACAACAGGAAGTAATCATGGTGGATATGTACCTGCTTCCTCCCCACTCGGACAAAGTACATTCGGGTCCGAAGCTCTACACTACCTTGTGCAGCCCCGTCCACTTCGGTGCCAGTTACACGCAGAAGTTGTGCCTGGGGGGCGATGGTGGGTGCACTCGCACGTACACTTCTTGCCCAATTGTAAGTACTGGCAGGGATTTTTTTTGTATTTCTCATCCACTTTGTCATGTACTGTTTCTGGCAGCGCCACAGTTCTCGTCGGCGGTGTCATCGCCTCTCATCATGTGGCTCACTGTTTTCTGTACCACTGCTGTTCTTGTAGACAGGACAGAGTTTCTCGCTGGGTTGACTCAGATTCTGGCCGAGCAGAACATCCGCTGGCGACCTTCCTGTGGCAGCATTCACATTCCGGTGGAGAGTAAAGAGTACGGCTGGCAGGTGTTGTACCCATGACATGTGTTGCTCGCCCACATGAAGTCACAGCTGTCTCTTCAACTCCTGGGTGCGATGCTCCGTGGGGTGCACTCGGGGGTAGTACACTGAATTTTTAAAATGCTGTACTACCCACTTGGTGCACAGGTTATTAAATCTTCTGCCGATGAATTGAAGTCTGTTATCTGAGAGCAAGTCCCACAGAAATCCCCACAGTGTGAAAAAATCAGTTTTCATTACTTTTGCTATGTGGCCAGCTCGTGCACTCCTGATCGCATACACTTCGATCCACCTTGAGTTATTGTCGGCAATTACAAGGATGAACCTTTTGCCACCGGTTGCGGTTGGGTAAGGACCCATCAGGTCGAGGCTAAAGGTTTCGAACGGGTGCTGTGGCACATGTGGTTGTTGTTCTCTGTCAGCCCTGCAGGCTTTAACCCAGTTGCATGTATTACACTGCTGTACCCATATTTGTGTGCACTGTGTCATGCTGAGCCAGAAAAAGTGATAGCATATATTCTGTATGGTTTGTTCCACCTCTAGGTGTCCCGCTACACTACTTGCATGCACATTTGCGAATACACATTTTCTTCATTCTTCCGGTACAAACAAGTGCCATTTGTTTTTTTTGTTTAGTGCACACGTTTCTAATCGTCCTTATAATACACACCACTGTACAAGGTTTTCTGTCACACATTTTTCCCTCTGTTGTTGTCAAAATGTACACGTTTCCTGCAAAGACCTTCTTATACAGGACGGAAATTAACTCATAATTTGCCACAACAGTCACTTGGTTGAGTTGTGCTTCCCGGAACGTTTCCTGTTCGTCGGGCAGAAAAATTTCTTCCCACTCTGCGGTGTCGCACACAACTATATTCACATCCGGTGCTCGTGAAAGCATATCAGCAAGTTCATTATCATTGCCGGTCACTTGTTCTACCACAAAATCATACGCTTGCAGCATGATTGCCCACTGGTTCAGTTTACTGCGTGCTTCGTGCATGTTATGAACCCACACCAGGCACCTGTTATCAGTCTGCAGAGTGAAATGCTGATATTCTAGATAGGCTCGGTTTCAGTTGACTGCCCAAACCATGGCCAAACACTCATGCTCATTTGCGCCATAATGCTGTTCTGTTGGGGCAACAGAACGGCATTGGTTGTGCATTGGTACAGTACTGTGCCAATGCCTTCCTGGCTCGCATTCATCTGCAGATACAGGTGGCATGTGGGATCATGCCTGGTTAAAGTGGGGCATGTCCTAAAGATCTCTTGAATGGTCTGGAATGCCTTGCCTGCTTCTTTCCCCCACACGAACCTAATCTGTGCGACAATAAGTCTGTTAGCGACGTAGATATTGTGGCAAAATTCTCAGCATGTGCACACAGCCAGTTTATCAAGCTGAAATATTTGAGCAGATGTTTTCGCGTATGTGGCGGAGCATGCTTGTCAATGATGCCTAAGTGCTCTGACATGAGCATATTTCCTAACTTGTCAACAATATGGACTAGGAACTTTATACTCATCTGACAGAGGTGGCATTTGTTGGCAGCACAGGTGAGTCCATGTATGGAAAGGCATTCTAAGACAATAGAGAGATGCTGCAGATGTTCATCCCATGTCTGACCACTCGACCACATCGTCGAGATACATGAGTAGGAAATCTTCGATTAGGCCATCTAGTACTCTCACCATCATAGATTGGAAAGTTGCAGGTGCACGCCTGAGACCAAAGGGCATTGGGCAAAATTGGTAATGCTGGCCATCTGCGGCCATCTACAGTGGCAGTGCACTATGTGTCACCTGGTTGATTAAGCGAAAGTCCACACAAAAACCCCGTGACCCTTCTTTCTTTGGTGTTAGTGTTAAGGCAGAATTATATCTGCTGCACGTGGAATCAATTACACCATCTGTTAACATTTCCTGCACTATGAATATGCCTAGCTGCTGTTTCCATGTTTGTGTGCTGTTCGTTTGACCAAGGAAATCCTATAATAGCATCTTCAGTAATTTTGGCTGTTATTATGGCCTGTGTTTTTGTTTCAATGTCACATACTCAGAGAGTTATGTCCGCTTGCCCCATGATTGCCTTTCACTCTTGTCCCATAGCTAAACATATCACATGTCCCATGAAGGTTACGTCACATATGCTTACAAACTGTGGCTTGACAAAGCTGTGAGATGCCGTGGTAGCTATCAGTGGATGACACATTTATCTTTGACACAAACAAGAATTTGTATGAATTGGCAGTTGCTCCCACTCACCTGGTTAATTAATGCTTGTTGCAGGGTTACATCCGGGTTATCCTGTGTGACCGGGGTACAGGAAATGTCCGATGACCTTACCCCTGCTTGCTGTTTCCCTGCTGTTATGGGTTCCACCTTGTTGTTTGCATACGTGAGGGTTATTGTGGCAGTCACTTTGCCAGTGGTTTTGCTCACCCTCGCAGCAGAGACAAGGAGTTCACGGTGGTTTGATTTTGGCCCACTTCACAAACCTTTTTCACACCGGGTTTTCCCACACGATCTGCGCCATTGCGGAATTGTCTATCACGACTGTCGGTGGTGTCTTTATGCTCATTTACACCGAAGTGTCATTGTTTCGAATTGTTTGTGCTTCCATTATGCACTTCTTCATCACTTTCACTCTTCCCATGGTGCCATTGTGCGATGCTGGACATGCGATGCGGTTGAGGGGGTGTTGCGTTCCAGGATCAGAGCAACCCACATTAGCTCTTCTACTCCCCTATTTAGCGGTGGTACCAGGCAGCGCGGAATACTGGTCGTGCCATCTCCACTACCACTTCCAGCTGCTCGTGCTCTGGTAGGTTCGGGTGTAACCGGGGAATTAGATGTAGTTTGCGGGTTATGAAGTCTGTCAGCAGCTCGTCTTTTTGCTCTGGGCTTGTGTAGAGCCAAACACTCCTCCGGAGCGACACTTGTACATCCATAAAATTTCGACCACGTTAAGCCATAATGGTTGACAGATTTCCATCATTTCCATGCACTGTTTCCCTGCTGTTTCCTAATGCAGCGAGGCCATTCATCCTCGTGAACGCCATACCTCTACAGACATGATTGACTGTCTTGCAAGAAGACTGTAGGGTCTTCATTTGGTTCACCGGAGAAAGTCGGCAGGTTCTGAAATTTCCTATGAGTTGGCATAGGCACTGTTCCGCTGGACTGCGGTGCTAAGATTGCTGTAACCTTTGGAGCATTGTAGAAGGACAAACTGTAGGCCGCGTTCTGTCCATGCTGTTGTTGTTGCAATTCTGCTGTTGACGGTGTGGTAACGAGAAAAGAGGTTGTAGGGTTGAGAATTGCGTGTTGCTGCAATTATAGCAGTTGGGGGTAGTTGTTGGTAGGCAGGAACTGGAAAAGTTACATTGGACAGATTAGGCATGAATAGTGATGACTGGCAGATCGGCACTGTCGGTCGGACAGGAATCGCATGAGTAGGTTCCTTAGCCGTACATTCCCCATATGTGAACTGCCTTCCTTGGTTGTTGATGCTTTCTTGTACAGTCCTCCATTGTGCATGAATTTTCACCCTGCAGCAGTGACACTGATACATAACTCTTCCCGCTGTTCCTTCGCACCCTGCTCGTCCACAGGTTACCACAACCTGTTGTAATTCGCCAGAAACATTGCTCCAGTTGTTTACTGACCAGTTACATGTGTTTTCTTCTGTGAACATGTTGCATTCGTATGTGAGTCCTGAAAATGTGGCTATTTCTGTTGGTTGGAGACACCCACAATGTTTCTATTTTTGGCATCATGCACATGTGAAAATTGTAGACCCATGTTTTGTGCATGTTACAGTGGTACACCAACTAGGTCCGTTGAGAACTGAGAAAGGTAATACTTGTTGGCCGAAATGTTCATTTGGTTCGCGAGTCTCAAATTTTAATGTCTGTGTTTGAATGTTCACTTCGCGGTGATCCGCGGCCTGGTTAATTGTTGGGGTCGATTCGCACGAGCAATAGCACAGCTGACTATTTCACTCCTGTTTCATGCTGGTACCAAGCTGCATTAAAAGAAACACAGTGGACACCATAGCGCCATTGTGCTACCGGGTGACCGGCCAGCCATGGTTTGTGTTTGTAGACAAATCCACGTGGTCGTGGCATGGAAGACAAGGGTCGTGGATGCTCTTCATTGGAGGGGAAGTGGGCCAATCCTCTTGCGGCATTGCCCGGCATGGGGGTGGAGGAGAAACTCTTACCTGCCCGCTGCTGCGATCAATACCCCGCTCAGCTAGCTTGCAGTGGGAGGTAGGTGGTTTGATGTCATGTTGCCATCCCAAGATGGCTGCTCTCCTCGTCCGTGCTTTGTTCCTTGTTCGTAATGGCCACTACTCCTGTAGTTTGGTGCACTTTCTGACTGGTGCTACGTGGTTGTTTACTAAGCATCTTGTAGGTATCTGTTTGGCATCGGAAGTTGTTGAGCCCTTTTGTGTTGCTATCCCGAGGTTCCCAAATTGCTTGTATCATGGTAGTGATTGGGAAAACTTGCGGAGTTGGACTAATTTGGATTTTTGAGGAAAAATTGTGAGAAAAATTCAGAGTTTTTCCAAAAGTTGGCGGGAAGGTATAGCAACAAAGTTGGGTGCCATTTTGACACCAGGTGGGGTGTCTCCATGGCATGGAGAAGTAAAAAAGGAGCATTTATGTGGAAATGTTGAATGTATTTTAGGTTTTGCCCAGCCCCAGGCATCGCCAGAGATGGTGCCAAAGTTGTAAAACTAACTCTCTCCGATGATCTGGGTAGTGCCACCAACGACCAATGCCTTCCTTGCCTGGCTCCTTGTAGAATGATGAATAATAACTAAATGCAAATCTTTGTGACTTTTTGGGTGGACCACACACCACTTAAATTAAGTTTGTGAATTGAAAATACAGTAGTACAGAACACACTTGAAATAAATACGTAAAATTCACACTTTAGAATTGGCAGGAAATTAGGGTCCCATGCCCTTATGGGCCCAAAGTCGTAAACAGAATCAAACACACCCTTTACTTATTATGTTATTTATTCGTCCGTGAATCTACACACTCCTCTAGAAAGTTACTTACATGAGTACCGAGCATGACTGGTCGGTTACGATGAAACTGAACAAAAGCCACTTCGGCTACACAGTAGTTAGGGTTCAAGTAAGCTCCGGGTTTCGATGCAAACCAACTGGGTGCGGAGGGGTGTTGTCCCGTGTGGGTTAGTGTACAAAGGTTCTGTTAATGAAAGTCTATTGCAAATTAAGGTGATTAGTAACAAATATTGAACCCCACCCTGGTACGCATGACATGACACATGACAATGCGACTCATCCCTCCAGGTTCCGAGTGATGAATGACTTGGCATGCGGACATGAGGGCCTGCGGTGGCGGGCACGCACGTCATGTGGCACTACTTTCTCATACAAAGTACCATTACACTTACTTGCAGTCAAACACAGGTGTAGGAGGCCCGCAACAAAATAAAATACACTGCAACAAACATAATTAACCCTTAATACAAGTTGATGGATGATGTGGGAGTGAAACATTTGAAATGTAAACAAATGTTAAATTACAGAGAACACTAATGAAAGCTGGTATGCCTTAAAATGGCTTAGATATCTACATCTTTCCCAGTCTCAGAATAACCTTGCGCACACACTCACATTCATACACTAAACTGCCCCCTTTCTATACCTGGTTTGCCCTACTCTACCTAGCACTGCCTTGTGCGGACTTGACACACAATTTACCAGACACTGCATGCTGCTGCGCTCTGAGTAGAGCACATGTCCTGTCGGCACATGTCCTTCGCTGCGGCTGGCAAATAGTCTAGGAAAAAGCTGTGGATGGCATAAATTGTTCAGGCCAACAACACAGCCATAAGGTGCGAGAACACTCACTAAAGGCATATACAGTTGCTAAACTGAATGAAGGAAAACATGAATTGAGAGAGTATTGTTAGGGTTTCTCCACATCATCGCACAGAGCAGTCGCAATAAACTACTTACCACTCTGTTCACAGTAACATTAATTCGATTTGATCAAATTCCCCCTTAGGAGAGCACTTACATGAAGAAAGGGTGGCAACAAGCCCGGTCATTGTGGTTAAACTGTGAAAAAGTTTTACTGCAAGAAAATGACTTTATTGCAGAATTATACTTCCTGGATATATGTTATTCCCATGGGAAGACAAGGTGGTGTACTGGGTGGCTAGATGATAAAAATATTCCAGAATTATTTAAAGTATATTGCAATCAAATGTCCATACCGAAATGATGAATGCTGCCTGGTGCGCGCGGAAAATGCCGGATCTCACGACACAACACCACATTCGTTCGATGTTACTCGCTGACTAGCATTTCTGCCTGATGCACGGACGGGCCTCGGTTGACCCACTTGCCAGAGCTGAACTACTTCCTGTTACCACCTGAAACATTATGCCTTGCATCATGTTATCAAATTAAACTTATATTAAAAATTACACATAAAACCATGCAACATAAAACACTGGTGAATTAAATGTACATAACACTGAATGTGTGAAGAGAAATAATAACATGTTAAACAATGTACTACAAATCAGAGAAAAAAATTCAAGCAAAAAAAACTTTAATAAAACATAACAAAAGTATCTGGCATAGATCATGGGCTCACAAGACCAATTATTACCAGGTCACTTTAATATCATTCCACCTGGCGGAGTCTTCAGTGTGTTTGTGGCAACCACCAGCTACACTGCACCGGCGTGTCCTCCTGCTACACTGCACTGATCCTGATCACTCACCGGCGATCTGGTGCTCGCTCTGCCCATCGGGAGAGTGCACAGTCCTGCTGCGGTGGCATCGCAGATCATGGCTACACAAATGGTCTTAGGGGCGAGGGCACATGGCACACATGAAATGCCCCCCTTCCTTTTTCAAGACAGTTTCTAGGCCATCTGATGTTATTTGCAGCAGCTGCAGGTGTGACCCAGCATGCATGACTACAGGTGGTACCGCCACTTCTGTGGCCCTGCAGCATGATGCGTTGTCGTCAGTTGCCCCTTCCTGGTAGGAAACTCCGTATGCCTCCACTGGTGGCACTCCTTTGGTGGGTGTGCTTGCAAGAATCAACACCAAAGGCAAAGCGAATTCCCAGATTCATTTCCCTCGCTGTCTCTTTCATCACTGCTGCTGTCCTCTTGCTGGTTGCATCAACCCCGGGTGCGAATCGGCTGCAGAGCCCCTGCAAACACATCTTCTCCTACATCATACACTTGTACGTGCATTTTCCCTTGCTCCTGCTTAACCTTCTCCTGTTTATCTTGCTCTTGCTTGTTTTGCTTCTTCTCATCTTGCTCCTGCTCATCTTGCTCCTGCCCATGCACTTCGGTGAGTACACCAACACTGCTGTGTGTCTCACACTCCATGCTAACTCTCAGAGGCACTGCAAGTTCCCTGTTGAGCATAATGATGCCTAGTGACTCTTGCACACCCTCCTCCTCACCTTCTGCTCCTGTTTGTGGTGCAGGTGCACCTTCCTGCTCGCTCCTCTCCTTACAGAGCACGTTGATGCCATATCTGTCCTGCTCCACCTCTGGGATGTCCTGATGTTGATGCGCATGGGTGGATCCTCTGAGGGTTCTCCACCCTGAAGTGCCACCAAACCTCGCATTGCCTTATGCTCCTGTGTTTTGCTCATCACGGCCTTCGCGGTCATGGGGTCGGGACACACCGGGAACGACTTCGTCGTCGATGGCACCCGGGATCAGCCAGAAGTGGTTCCGGTGCACCCGTAACTTCCGCCTCCCCATGTGGATGGTGTAGGTGGTGGGTCCGTGCTTTTGTAGTACACGATACGTCCCCAAAAAAAAGTTGCTAGACTTGCACAAAAATCATTCTTCATTGTAGACTGGGGATGTGTCCACACAGATACCTCCTGCCCCTCATGCAGTATAAACTGTGGTCTGGTAGTGACCGGTAGCCATCTTGCCATATAGTGATCCTGCTATTTTGTTACATCATGTTGGCATTTTTTGATGCCGCCATCTTTGTGTGTTTGTGCTCGCACACTCGCTGCTATTATCTTCATGCTGCGGATATTTGGCTTTCCCGGGTAGGCGAAAATTGCTGTCTATTAACACATCTGCGAGTGATCTCACCGTCATTGTGTATACTCTCCTCCGGAGTGTGTACAGAATGGCGGGTTTGGTGATCCACCCAAGTGGTGTGTTGTTCGCCTACGCACAGCTGTAATTGTGCCTTGATCTCTTGGTTCCTGCGCTCGATGGGGTTCGCTCTCGTGTGGTACACTGCAGTTGTGACGTGGTTGACACCCCACTTTGTGCATAGTACACTCCATTTTTGGCCAGTAAATTGCATGCCATTGTCCGTCAGCAGATTCCGCAGGCATCGTTAATGCGGGAAAAAGTGCTCCTCCAGTGCCCTCACTACAATTCCTGCCCTTGCTCCACTGGTGCGGTAAACTTCTGGCCACCATGAGAAAATTTATTTTACTACGAGAAGGAAGTGCTTCCTTCCTCTTGTCATGGGATAAGGACCCATCATATCTATGCACACCGTCTCAAACGATTTCATCGGCATGGACTAACTTTGTAGCTGCCTTCGATCTGAGTGGTGCGTCTTGTATACATTGCACTTGTGGCATTGTTGCATGTATCATCTCGCATGCCTGATTAGGCCTTTCAGATTAACTATTTGTGTACGTTTTGACCCGCCTGCTCAATGCCAGGGTTTTTAGACATGCTGCCAATGTGCAAATAGGATAAAAATTTATTTCTCGCACATGTGGGAGATACACCCTCCATTTCCCCGGCTGTTGAGTAGAACGGGTCTCAAGCCTGCCATCCACAATGCGCCATTCCTCCACTTCCTGCTGTGCACACTGCCTAACCTTCTCCTGATTAAATGTGCAATTCTTTTGTACCTCAACGACATCCCGGTGTAGAATGCTAATAAGACCCTCATTGTTGGTGACTGTAATATTCTGGATGCGAAACTCCGATACGCAGACCCGTGAGCTTGGTGGCAAAATGTCCTCCCCTTCTGCTTCGCCCCGGACGATCATCTCATTGTTGCCATTACGTGACAATGTGTCCACCAGTTCATTCTCTCTACCGGGCACATGTTCCACTACGATGTGGTATGCTTGTAGGTAGCGTAAATCTCTAGTTTTCTAGATACACATAGTAATTATTCACAGCCGAAATTATTGCTAAGCATTCCCTTTCATTTACATTGTAACATCTCTCTGACTGCCCTAGCTTTTTGAGCCCAAAGTCGATAATGTGTTTCTTCCCTCTGTCACCAACTTGGTACAATACTGCACCTATGACTTCTTGGCTTGCGTCAGTTTTGAGGTACAAATGTTTGCTCCCGTAGTAGTGTGCTAGTGTCGGGCATGCTCGGAACTCATGCTTGATGTCTGTGAATGCTTTCGATGCCTCGTCTGTCCACTGGGATCTTTCATGCAGTGAGAACAAGTCCGTCAAGCATACTGTAATTATTGTGAATTTCGAAATTTGCTCTCGCAGCCAGTTGATAAGCTCGACAAACTTCCACAGTTTTTTTCATATTTGTGGTTGTGGATAGCTATCAATAAGCTTTAGGTGTTCAGGATTCGGCCTGTTCCCTTCCTGGTTGATCACATGACCTTGGAAGTCGATGCTGGTTTATCAAACATGGCATTTTTCGACTGAGCATGTCAAGCGATTAATTGCTAACATCTCCAGGACTACTGCTAAATGATGAACATGTTCCTCCCTACTGTTTGACCAAATAATGACGTCATTGAGATACACCTGCATATACTCTCCAATAATGCCATCCAATACACATACCATCAATGCCTGGAATATTGTGGGTGTGCATTTCAATCCAAACAGCATCGCACAGAATTGAAATCGCCGGCCGTCTGGGGATGTGTCTGCGGTTTTCCATCTTCCCATCTTCCAGCTTCCCCGGTACTTGCCAGTAGCCGCTCTTAAGGTCCAGGGATGCCCAAACTTCAGCCTACCCCAATGCTCTTAACTGGTCTTTTATGCTGTTGTGGGGTCGGAGCATGCTGCACGTTACCGGGTTCAAGGGCCAGAGTTGACACAGAAATGCCAGGTTCTGTCTATCTTGGATGCCAAGGTAATGACCGAATTAAATGGCCTGTCTGTGGGTTCTATCACCCCGTCATCAAGCATCTCCTGAATCTGTGTTTTTACTATCTGCATCTGGTGCGGTAAATACCCTCACCGACTGGTGTGTATCGGGTTCTCTTCTATGAGTGGGATCGCATGCTCGGCGATGGTAGTTCTTTTTATAATATCATTGCTGCCAAACACATCGCTGCGTTCATCAAGAACATGCTGGAACATTATCTGGTCTTTGGGTGGGACCTGGTTGTCAAACTCCTTTAATTGCACTTCAGGTAGGCTACCCATCGGATAGCGGTCCAGGATATTGTCCGTGTGTCTCTCCTTCGCCCCAACATGATTTCGTCTTGCTGCTGGCTCTACAATTGTGTTCTGCTCTGTAAGCCATGTGTTGCCTGAAGGCGGACTCCAGGGGAAGTTTATAGGGAAAATGGAAAGTTTCAGTAAAAATTCAATGGATGGATGCCATTGCTAGAGATTACAAGAACAGGTTGGGATCGTCATGGCCGGCGGCCCATGTTGCCTTCCTGGAAGTCACTCCATCTTTAGACATAAAGGGGCAAACAAGTGATTACCATGCTTACTCCCAATACATCGACAATCTCTGTAATACTGTATCCACCGATGCCTCGTATAGTGAGAGGTGTTGGCCTCCCCCAGACAACAATTCACATGCTTAAATGAGCTGCTTTGGCCTCCCAAAGCCATACTTACTCACATGATTACTTTAAGGTCACCAGGTTGTAATATGCAGATAAGGTGTTGCTGTATTAAATAAACACACTGATATTCCATCACGTAATGAATTAAACATATTTCCTCAAAACAGAGCACTGCAATCACAGGTTCGCCATTATATCAAGGCGAGATCTAAAATAAAACAAATTATTGTATGCCTACATGAACTTACATTGCAACTAACATACCAGAAGTGTACAATACGACAGGATCGTGTGGTGGCGCTGATTCTGGGCGAGCCAATCTTAAAACGAATCTAAAAAATTACATTATAAGTCAGAAATTAAAAATGATTGGTGAAACAAAGTTGAATTGCCTGGGCCCCGCGACACTGTGGACACCTCATGTCGAGCCGAATATCAGACTGACTAGCATTGGGTGCAAGGCCCTCTCATTAGCTGCAACTGCCGCCAACATATCATATCATGTGACTTGTAAATATTATACTAAAGTAAAAAATATCATGGAGTAGTTAGCCATAAGGCTGATGAGATGAAAGCATTAACACATGCTTTTAGGATGAACTAAATGTTACTTTTTTAAAGATTACTAAAAATAAAACTACGTTCAACCATTATGCACTTGTGGCAATCTAACCTCACTTTCTGTAGCTACATTAAGGCTGTTTATTAAGGCCAGGGCTCTTCCCTCTCTCAATTTGTATTTTTCATAAACATAAAATTAATGGCAAAAGATATTATAACTAATTTCGGTTCTTCAAAACACATACCATAAACTTTATTACATTTCTGAAATTCCCAGCCACGTGGTTGGACATACCACATGCACCGGTCGGTTCGGTAGCCTAACATTCAGTAATACTGGACTTGGCCAGTGTTTCATTACTGTATTTTAGGTTATGGTTGTCTCTTTTATTCTAGTGAGGTTATGGTCAGTTAATCCATTGGTCATTAAATCGCAATTAATATTAGCACTATGGTAATATTTTGTTTGCACTTTATGTGTGTTCATTCTCAAGTGTCCAATATAGAGTTCATGCGAAGCGCATGGATCGTTGTGGCACGTGATATATCACAGCATTTTAAGAACTACAAATATTACTAATCACACATGGCACTTCAAATAAATGATTAAAGAGACTGTTTTGTCTCGGTACTCATGTGTTAGGTAAAGTTACAAAGAAAAACTATAATAATAACAACAAAACAAAATTACAATTACACTGGTACACAATATCATAGATGAAAATACAAACACTGCGGTATCAAAACAATGACACGTGCACTGTGTCGCATGGGCAATAAACATGGCGATGCACTCACTGAATTGAAAGAATAATATTACCCTCAGTATCAAATATACAGTTCTTTACACTAAACTGCACTGCATGTTACACATTTGTGTATATATATATTTAGTATGGTGGCTTCAGCTACAACGCCTACACGTGACACAGAGATTGTTGTAGTGGCTGGCAGATGGCTGCGTGGTGAATGGGCTTATGGCTGGGGGACAACGTCCAATGCCACCCCTTCCCCATTTGTGAGACATATTACTCTAAATTATCTATCTTCTTAACTGCAATACCATTGTGGTGGGCATAGCTGGCCCTGCGGACGCAGGTTGTAGGTACGCAGCGGCGAAAGTGGGCATGGCTCTTTTTATTGCTCCCACGTGGCCAATCCAGTATTGACAGTTATGGTTGGCACTCCTATGCACATGCAGGCTGTACACTTTAAATGCCGGTTGACACATGCTCTCTTCGAGCAGCGGGGAGGGGAGGAAATTTCCTTCTCTCCAGACTCGTCACTGCTACTGATGATGCTGCAATGCGGGTGGCACAGGCTTGGCACTGGGGCACACCCAATCCTCGACAAAGGGCCTACTACTGCTGCCATTGTGCCCATGCTCGCATTGCGTCTCCTCAGTGTCACACCACTCTTGGGTGGGTCCTTCATGTGGCGATTAAGGCCATCCTAAGGTGGCCCACCCAGCTCGTCCTTTATAACATCATGGATAGCCGCCTAAGACAGCTGCATGATGTCTGGAATGCAGGGGGTTTTCTCCAGGGCATTCCATGTTGGTTCCCTTCGAGATGCTTCAGCACCAGGTGTGTCAGCCATGGTCATACATGGTGTGATCTGCCCTCTGATTGCTTCAGACATAGGATATACATTGCTGGGCGGAGTAGCAGTAACCTCGTCAACAGTGGAACCTTGTATCGCGTTGCATGTGTTTGCAAGCTGTAATGCATTGCGGTGAAACACAGTGTGTCGGCAGTGACTTAACCTTACTTTATTGTGGATGTTACCTTTTGTAGACATCCCTGGGTGGGTGCCGCTCTATTTGGCTGCGAATCCCGCACAAAAACCTTCCTGTTTAGCTGACTGGAAGTGGATTCGTACATAAACAATTGCCCTGGAAACAGGAGGAGATGGGTGCTGGGGTAAACAGTGTCCGCTGAGAGGTGTAGCTGTGTTTTTCCATTTCCCCTTCTTGGCGCATGGCGCTTCCCCTCAAGCTGCTGGTGAAATCACCGGGCAGGGAGAGATCACGACCTTGAAGAATGTGGGCTGGTGTTTTCCCCATCGCCACGTTGACTTGTGTTCGCAATGTAAACAGAGCTGCCAGGAGGTTTTCTGCTCATGACGCATAATTATTTCCAACATGGAGGCGTAATTGTGTTTTCACATCCTGATTACGTTGCTCCATAGGATTGGACCTGGGATGGTACACTGCAGTCGTGTGGTGTTGTACACCCTGCGGGTACATAGCTCTCTCCAGATGCATCCACTAGCCTGTATTGCATTGTCGTTCAATACGATGTGGGATAACCTCAGTTAGCGAAACATTCATTCTCAAGTGCTCTTCCAATTCCACATGCATGCACACTGGACATGGGGTATACCTCTACCCACAGAGAGAACAGGTCTGTCACTACTAAATTAAACCTTTTTGCATTTGGTGTTCAGGGGTAGGGCCCCATCAAGTCGAGCACGACTGTCTCGAACAGCTCACGTGATTCAAGTGGCTGTTGTTGTTGTTGTTGTAGCTCAACATCTTGTCGGCTCTTGAACTGATTACAGGTGACACACTCTGTTTTTCAAATTCTCTTACTTTTAGTCCAACTAATGGCCAGTATAAGTATTTACACTTGTGCCTGGTCTGTGCTGCTCTGTGATGTCCTGACCAGTGACTAACATTGGCATGATTTGACACGGTGTCACATGATGCACCTGGTACAAACACACACCACGTGTCACTGTTTATATTTTGCTGCGACTCTACACATACTTCCACAACTTGCCAGTTTTCTACTGTTTGCCGTGCACATTCCTCTCTCCACTAACTTGCAATTTGTCATCCTTGTTGTTCTCTTTGTACCACATCATGCATGGTGGTCAGATTCAGGACAGTTAGCAACGCCATGATATTTGCACACTGCACAGCTGGCATGCTTGATGTGTCACACAAGGGAGGGGGAGGATAATTCCATCCCACTCATCCTCATTGTGCTCTGTGTCCTCGCCCGGCGAGAGAGAGATAGTCGGCCGACCTGATTCTCAACTCCGGCGATGTGCTGGACCTCCAAATTGTAGGACTGAAGCAGAAGTACCCTGCAGGTTAACTTGCCAGCTCACTTACATCATGAGTAACTACAGCAGCAGCGGTTGGCCATGCATAGGGTAAATCGTCTGTATTCCAGTAATGGATATAACTTTTTAAATCCCCACACCATGGCAAGGAACTCCTTCTTATTGACATTGTATTTACTTTCCATCGAGCCGAACTTGGCACTACCCAAATCGATAATGCGCCTACTCACGTCGTCAGCCAGCTAAAACGTGATGACATTCAGTCCCTTCCCACTGTTGTCTGTCTGCACATAGAGGTGCCGGGTTGATTCGTACCTGACGAGGGCAAAGCACTCCCAGAAACGGTGCTTCACCTCATCAAAACTGGCCTGGTGTTCGGCCTGACGCCTGTATCAAATGATGGGTGACATCAGGTAAGTGAGCGACGCAGTAACAATGACGAACTCGTGTGTGTACTCCCTTAGCCAGTTGATCAAACCAAAGAACTTTAGCAGTTGTTTCCGTGTTGTGAGAATAAGGTAGTCTTCGATCAGCTGAAGCTGTTCCAGGTTAGAGCAGCTCCCATGCTCATCGACGATGTGCCCTAAATACTAGAGATCACGTATTCTCAGATGACACATCTTGTTTGTGCAGGTAAGTTCGTTGATGGCCAGATGTTCCAGGACTAGTGACAAGTGGTTAATGTGCTCCTCCTATGAGCAGGAGCAAACAATGACATCATCCAAGTAGGCCAGGGTGAATTCTCCTATGAACCCATCCAGGACATGAACCATCATGGCCTGGAATGTCGCAGTGGTGCACTTGAGCCCGAACAGCAACACACAAAAGTGTAGGTAACAGCCATCAGGGGTGGTAAATGCTGTTTTTTAGTGGTCCGCTGGGTGTACTGGCACCTGTCAGTAGCTGCTTCTTAAGTCGATGGTGGTTAAGACCATCGCCTGTCCCAAGGTGTTGAGGGCATTATTGATGTGGATATACGGCAGTGGCGCTCAGCATAGCCTCATTCAACGCCGAAATGCCATGTCCCATCTTTTTTGGGACGAGTATTATCGCCGAATTTAATCTGCTTTCCAAAGACTCAATCACCTTCTCGTCCAGAATTTCTTTAATTTGTTATTGAATAATCCGGCACTGGTATGGATAATATCGTCTCGGACTGTCAAAAATTGGGGTCTCGTCAGTAAGCAGTATGTGATGTTCGGCCACCGTCGTACGGTGCAGCGGGTCCGACAGAGTGAAGACGTCACTGCACTAATCTAACAGTTGTTGCATGGATTCACTGTACTCTGGGGAGGGGGGCATGATCTAGTTCGTCCAATAACACTGCCGGGGTGGGTCCAGGTTATAGATGGTCCTCCTTACTTTTTGTCCTAAATGGATCCAGCGAGCTGCCATTTCCAATACTTCCTTCCGTTCAGTGAGCCAAGGCAAACCCAAGATGGCGTCTTCGCGAATGCTGTCGGTAATAAATACTGTGGCTGATGTCCCAATGTTCCTTATTCTGATGGTTATGTTAACTCCTCCCTCAATCTGTCCAGCATGCTTTAATGTGGTAAATTAATTATCCATTGAACCTGTTTTATTTCACTGTTTCCTGCAAATTTTTATTTAATGACGTTATGAGACGTGGTGGTGTCTATTAAAGCACAGCGCCTCTGCCCATTAATTTCCACAGTCATCTGGATGAAATCGTGTGATGTACTGTTAATTTGACTAATGAAAGTTTTTGTAACTGAGTCGAGTCCATGTTGTCATCAACTTTACAGCGGCAGTGTACGGCAGCTTTATACTATTCGCATGTTTCCCTGATACATATCATTCCGCAGTGCACATTGTTGTAGGCCTGCTCATTATGGAGAGTCATTGTCCGCTTGTTCTCCTGTGCCCCACCAGCAAGAGTGCAGGATGCCGGTCCCTGTTAGCAAAACGAGGGGGAACAGAATTGTTGAAGTTGATGTGGGTTGTGTTCACCGCTTGCTCCATAGGGGCATGGTTTGTTGTTCTCTTAATGTTCGACCTTGGCGTGGCTTCCTCGCCTAATTATTTCCTAGACATAGGGGGACGTGAATGAATTAGCAAAATTACACATAAACATGCGGATAAACAGATGCCATGTTATTCCATAGTGGTCAACTCATTGCCACTATGCCTTTGTGTTGCCTACCAGGTGCTCTCCAATGCAAGACTGCCAGTCCTCTGGGTCGACACCATATCTACTGAGCCTGCTCTCACAAGCCTTCAAGAAGGCCACCGGGTCTTCACTGGCAGCGCTGCCATAATGTGGCAGTTTTTTTTAATTGGGTTGGTGTTTTGAATATGGCCTGAACAACTGTTGTATATGGCATCCAGATGTCATCTATCTCCAGAAAGGAAGCAGTTAGTAAGAGTGGGGTTCAGCACGCAGGTGGGCATGACAACTCCAGGACAGGTGATGGCAGAATCTGTAGCACATGACTGTAAAATTCCATGTATACAGTGGTGGTGGTTTGTATCTGCAACTTCTCAACCACAGCCAGTTTCAGCATTGGCCATACTTGTGGATTCATGAAGGACATGGCCGGTTGGCAGTGTAAACACTCAATGCACCGTATATCATTAAGAATCGAGCATTCCTTTGGCGAGATACACTTATTGTGGTACAATCTCCAGCACCAATAGCATGCCAAAGTGGCAGTTCCTAGTCTGTCCAAAGTTTGTACATTGGTACATTTTTGCAAAATCTAGAAAAAATGGGAAGGTGGTGAAAATGAGCTTTGTGGCACCATGCATGTGTACAGACTCAGTGCGCATACGAGGCTCGTCAATCCATTAGCTTTTTTTAGTTTGATATGCTGTGCACACACATCGCTGGGCTGTCTCAAGATAGTCCGCGACCAAGCTCACTCACAGAGTTCCACGTTAAGTAGCTCCACTTATTCCCACAGCTGACGAGCTACTTTCATGTCACCACATACGCATGTTCTTACTTGGATTCGAGTAAGTGAAAACAGGCCTTGTTTCGGAGCAGATCTCAAGCACTGGTGACATAATATATTTGGTTTGCTATTAGATGTTTGCAAGTCCACATATTTGCGGTAGAAAGTGCAGAGCGATTGGTGCGAAGACTCCATGCTGGGGTCTTCACCAGACCATATAGTCACTTGGCTCACGGCAACACCCATCTCAGCACGGCATGGGAGGGGTGGTTACTGCTGGCTCAATGCGACATTGAAGGAGGAGGGTGGCATTTGGTGCACTTCTCTACAGCTGGTGCCAAGATGGCGGATTTTGCTTGACGTCACTTGTAAAGTTCTGCTCCAAGATGGCCGACTTGCTTTGTCCCACGAGAAAAATGCAATTGGGTGTGAAATGGCACGTGGTTATTTTCTGATGATTCTGCCATTGTTATTAATTGAAATTGCGACCCCAATTGGAATTTGTACATGAGGTACTGCTGCCAGTAGCAGAAAGTTGTGAGCCAGACCTCAAAAGGACAGGAAACATGTTGGCATGCATGATCTCATGCAGTGCCCAAGCCGTAAACAAAGAAGAGGAACAAAGAAATACACTGAAATGCATGGAAATACACTGAAATGATAGGAAAACCTAAATTCACTTTTCCCCGGAGTCAAGATAATCAGGGTTGAATGAAAAAGCCACACAACTGGCCAAGCAATTTGTCGTCAGACAAATGGCGAGATGTAATGCCACATGGAAGGGCAAGACATTAGTGGGCGGAAGGCGGACTCCAGGGGAAGTTTATAGGAAAAGTTAAACATTTCAGTAAAAATTCCAGGATGGACAATAGTTCTTGAGAACATGAGAAAAGGCTGGGGTCGTGTTGGCCGAAGGCCTATGTGGCCTTCCTAGTAGTCACTCTGACTGTATACATGAAGGGGCAACCAAGTGGTTACCATGCTTACTTCCAATGTCCGACAAAATCTGTAGGACTATATCCACCGATGCCTCATCTAGTGGGTCCTGTTGGCCGTCCCCAGATGTCAATACACATGCTTAAATGGGCTGTTTTGACCTCCCAATGCCATACTTACTCACGTGATCACTTTAAGGTAAACAATTTGCAATAAGCAGCTGAGATGCTGCTGTATTAAATAAAAATGCTGATATTCCGTCACATAGTGTATGTAAAATATTTCCGCTATAAAGAGCACTGAAATCAAAGGTTAGCCATTATAACAAGCGAAGATCTAAAATGGTCCAAATGGCCATAGACCTACAAGAACTTACGGTCCAAATAACATCCTGGTCGTGTACAATACAACCGGGTTATGAGGCGTCGCTGACTCCGGGCGAGAAAAATGAAAAATTTTTCCAGTAAAATTACATTAAAAGTCAGAAATTAAAGATGTTTGGTGAAACAAGGGTGAATCTCCTGGAGCCCCCCGATACACTGGCCACCTCACATCGAGCCGAATATCAGACTGACTAGCATTGGGTGCAAGGCCCTCTCATTAGCTGCAACTGCCGCCAACATATCATATCATGTGACTTGTAAATATTATACTAAAGTAAAAAATATCATGGAGTAGTTAGCCATAAGGCTGATGAGATGAAAGCATTAACACATGCTTTTATAATAATTCAAATGTTACTTTTTTAAAGATTACTAAAACTAATACTACGTTCAACCATTATGCTCTTGTGGCAATCTAACCTCATTTTCTGTAGCTACATTAAGGCTGTTTATAAAGGCCCAGGCTCTTACCCCTCTCAACTTGTATTTTTCATAGACATAAAATTAATGGCAAAATATCTTATATCTCATTTTGGCTCTTCAAAACACATACCATCAACTTTATTACAGTTCTGAAATTCCCAGCCACGTGGTTGGACATACCACATGCACCGGTCGGTTCGGTAGCCTAACATTCAGTAATACTGGTCTTGGCCAGTGTTTCATTACTGTATTTTAGATTATGGTTGTCTCTTTTATTTTAGTGTTGTTATGGTCAGTTAATCCATTGATTATTAAATCGCAATTAATATTAGCACTATGGTAATATGTTCGTTTGCACTTTATGTGTGTCCATTCTAAAGTGTCCAATATAGAGAGCAGGCGAAGCACAAGGATCGTTATGGCATGTGATATATCACAAAATTTATGAACTACAAATATTACTAATCACACATGACACTTCAAATAAATGAATAAAGAGACTGTATTGTCTCGGTACTCACGTGTTAGGTAAAGTTACAAAGAAAAACTATAATAATAACAACAAAACAAAATTACAATTACACTGGTACACAATATCATAGATGAAAATACAAACACTGCGGTATCAAAACAATGACACGTGCACTGTGTCGCATGGGCAATAAACATGGTGTTGCACTCACTGAATTGAAAGAATAATATTACCCTCAATATAAAATATGCAGCTCTTTACACTAAACTGCACTGCACAGTGCCCACTCATGTACAAGCGTGGGGCAGTGGCTTTGGCTACAATGCCCACATGTTGCACAAAGATGGTTGTGGCAGCTGTCAGATGGCAGCATAGTGAATGGGCTTAAATCTGTGGGTATGCAGTCCACAACACACAGTATTTACAAAATAACCTCCTCGCGAATGTCCGGCATAACAATAGCTGTGGTGCTGGTTTCTATGTCGCAGACTTGAACTGCCAATTCTGCCTTTCCTGCATCTTTACTACATCGTTCGTTCGTTGCCAGGCGAATTACATGGCTTATGGGCATAATGTCCTGCTTGTGTACAAAGTGTGGTTGTATGAAGTTTTGTGAGGCTTCTGTATCAATTAAGGCGGGACATAGCTGACCATTAATGGAAATTAAATGCTGAAGAATGGTATGTGGCTGCTGCTAATTTTTTGTATCAAACTTTGTTGTGGGGTTAGTTTTAGATATTGAGTCCGAATTCTAGAGGGCAGAGTGTCGAAAATATCCAGCCCCTTCACCCCTGCGACCCGTTTACCTGCTGCTTACGTTCTGCTGCTTCTCTAATGTGTTCCATGTGAGGGATATTTGGCCACTTGTTGTGCCACTGGTATTGTTGATTCGGGCAGTACATGCACGGATATCGCGGCAGATAATCTGGTTTCCATCCCTCCTGCGTATTGTTGATATTATATGCTGGACGCTGGTTTGTTGGTTTTTGCTTACCACTCGACCCCATGGCTCCGGTTCAGTTCTGGTCCTGTCTATACATTTTCTCGTGCAACTGTCAACTATAAATTTTCTCAGGCGACTGCCCACTATACTTCTTTTCAAGCAACTGTCCACTAAAACTACCTGATTTTTGTGAAAAATTTGGTGAGATGTTGGGATGATGGTTTTTGTTTACGTTCTCTTCCCATTGCTCATGTCACCATTTTACTACACTTGCATCACACGGTGGTGGTTCATGTGTTCGTTCCAAAATGATTGCAGTATGCATTAAGTTTTCTAGCATACCATTCAGCAGAGGTACGAGAGCTGCTCTATGTTCAGGCCTGGCTGTCTCTGCAATTACTTCGAGCACTTCGCACTCTGGCAAGTGAGAGTGGAAACATATGAGATGATTTTTACGTGTGATGAAGGCTGTCAGTGACTCATCCAATTGTTGAGCTTCCAGCATCAGCCTACTCTGGGCGTGCAAAGAGGTAAAGTCTCCTCTTAACCTGTACTGGAACAAGCACCATAACTGAGCCCACTGAAGTCTATGATGTTTGAGATATGTTCACCAAGAGAGCAAATCTCAGTGGAGTTGCGCTCCAACACAGCTGGCCCATTCATCACAGCTCACCCCAAACCTGGTGAGACGTGATACACAATCTTCCAAGAATGCTGCTGGATCCTCCGTCAGCATTCTGGTGAAGATGGGCAATGTTTGAAACTTCAATGGTGTTTTGGCCTTGATCAGCCCTGGCCGATGTTGAGGTGTGTTGGGCTCCGTGGTTCCATTCAGTGTCGTACTTTCTGTTCCTGCTGGCTGCGGTGGTACTGTTACCATGCAACTTGTCATATATGGTGTTATGGGCAGAAAATTCGTGAAATTCTGCGGCAATTTTGGCAGTAATGATGGATAAACAGGTGTGGATAAAATGTGAGGTGGTGGCAGGTAAAATGGTGTGAGCAGTTGGAATGAGTGCGGTACTCATATTGGGGTAGGTTCAGGTGGTGAGGGTTTGTTGACATTGGCTACACATGTGGTGCGAGCTTGCCGCATCTCGGCTTCGCATTGCATCCCTCTCCTTCTCTGCTGCCACCACACCCCTCCTTTGCCTTCCGTCACCCCAATTGTCACGTAGTTACCGTCCAATGCCACTATCACTTGTGAAAGATTGCTGTTACATTGACTGCCACCTTATTATACCATTGTCCTAATAAGTTCAACACCTGATAGCATGAGGTATCTGTGGATTCGTATTGTGTTTAGTTTACGCCCTACATTGCCTGTGTTGATATTGCAAGACATGATAAACAAATGAGAATGTAAGTCCCACAGCTGATTTACGTTCTGTGTCAGTAAGACATTCCTGATTATAGTTTGCATTACACTGCGCACATTTTAGTACAATGGCACTCTGTCCATTATGCAACAAATTGTCACAATACCGAGGAAACATGTAATTTGGAAATTGTTCGGCCTCAATTTTAATGTTCACTGTGGGGTATTGAATGTTCTGCATTGTTCCACTATCACTGTCTTTCCTTGTTCTGCGCATGTCACTGACATGGTTGTCAATAAGGATGGACTTGCGGCAGCATTAACAACTATCACTACTCTCATTCACAGATTGGTCACTGCCTATCATCAGATGTAAACAGTCTGGATACCACAGTGGCTGTGCGCTCTCAGTCATATTGCCATAAATGTTTTGTTTGTAAACAAGCCTTGTGCACAGTAGACACAGGTGTACCAACACGGATGTGCGGGCTTGGGGAAAGAGGGAGCGAGCACCCTCCTCTCTCACGACATGGCTGGTATGCTCGTCCTGCAGCACAGGGGTTATGGAACCGATGCTCAGCTGATGCACAGTGCGTGCGAGGCGTCCGCTAGATGTCGGTGGTGCAGTGTGCAGGGGTTGGGGGAGTGGTATCCTCCACCCCGTCACTTTTCCTTCTTGCTGCATCCCTCTGTTCCTTCACCCAAGTGGCGTGGCTTGCAGCATGGCATCATTTCCCAATTGTGGACACATGACACGCTTCCTAGCATCTGAATGGTGTCCCACAGACATCCAGGTGCTGCTGTTATCGTTGCTGGTGCCTTCCTGGTGTCCTCATGCTATTGCGGCCATAAAAGGCCGGAAAATTCAATGCCCAGAAAAAACTTGCGGGAAATTTTGGGTTAATTTTTTTGAAAAATTTGATGGGAAATGTTTTTGTTTGAAATTTGCCCCCACATAGGTCATCATTTTTCACCGAGGTAGGAAAATTCTGATGATGAAATAATGGCCACATTTGGGCAATCCATTTGAAAGTCAAAGAGTGGACTGATAAGTGATCAGATGTGATTTTGGGAATGGTGATGTTGAGGTCTAAGATCTGGTTTACCTAGATAGGCACAGGCGCCATCAGGCGATGTCAAGATGATTGTTGAATCTGCTGATCTTGAGGTGGCGGGCCATCTGTCCGGACTAAATATCCTTGCCGATGGTGCTGGTGACCTCTGCCCCATTGATCATTACACAAGATTTGATGATGTAGTTGTTTACTAAACGGTAGCCGGTGGGTCGACTACTTACCATGATGTTTGCTCTTAGTGGGTAAAGTTGACTAGCCATTAACACTCGTGTATATGGATTGCTCGGTTCAACCACACACCCATAAGGTACAAGAACTCTTAATAAAGAAATATACACTTGAAAAACTAATTAAGGAAAACATGGCATGAGCATGTATTGTTAGGGTCTGTCACCTTAAATGCATATAACGGTCGAAAAAAACTACGTATCGTTCAATTCACAGTAGCATTTATTCGACATGATTTAATTTCCCCATAGGCGAGCACTTACATGAATAAAGGGTGGTAACAAGACCGGCCACTATGCTTACACTACATCTCTGTTTTTTTTTTCATATTTAATTCCATTTTTGTACAACAAAGTGCAAATTTTGCATTGCAACCATAAAAACGTGGTTTTAATCGGCCCCCTGGATTGCGTTATGCAGGTTAATGGGGGAAGAAACCAGCACTGCCCTGTCAACAATGAATACATAATGCAAGAGAATATTCCACTTTATTTATTACTAAAGTAAATCTTGTAATGTATTAGTAAGTCATCCAATATTGTATTTAGCTCAAAGCCGCAGCTGTCAGGTACACGGACAAATGGACGTGAAGTAGGAGCAGCTTGCGCAGCGACGCCCGATGTAAACAGCTATTAAACGATGTTGTCTGGTCTGCTGGCCAGTTTAAAAGTGTTATGTGCCCCCCAATGCATTTAATAAGTGTGGACTACCTTTCCGAACATGTTTCCAATGCTAAATTAGTGCAAATAAGTCATAGGGGTTAATTTTCATTATATTTTTGGTAATCGAGACTGGCTACTCATACACTCTGGTACCTTGGACTCATTCAACTGACATGAACCAAGTGACAGCTCCCAGTTCATTCGCCACACCGCCTGTCAAACCGCCGCTGTTCACCCCACCACCATGGGAGGACATCAACGTTCTGTAACTAAGAGAGTAACCTTTTTTAACTGAGTACTCTCACTAGGCCATTTAGTTGGTATGACATCATATGAAAGAAATGTGGATTTCAAAAGCAAATAAATATTGTTTTAAGCCTGAAACAACTGTTTGCCTAAGTCAGAAGAGTTGAAGATCTACATTAATTTTATGTCTACAAGGAATAATTTCAATAAAAATGTACATTTTCTTCTTATGGCGATTTAAACATTGGGTTTTCTGACACAAAATTCCAATGCAATGTATTTGTGATGAGATGTCAAATTATAGTTCCATGAACATAGATGAATCCAGATCCCTTTTTAAGCGATATATCCACTTATATACATAGTTTGCCATAATTTCCAAACTATTTAATATATAGTTATAAAATTCATAACAAAGGCATCAGCCACAACTACAAGCATAGATAACTGAAATTTCCTAACCATATGAGATATAGTTGTCAAATTCATTATATAGGATTCACCTATGATAACGAAAAGGGTAGAAGAGTCAAGTAGACCCTATGTCTACTTTTAAGTATAGTTGACTGTAATTTCCAAACCATTTAAGATATAGTTGTCAAATTCATAACTTAGGCATAATCCATGATGACAAGAAGGGCAGAAGGGTCAAGTAGACCCTATTTCTACTTATAAGCATAGTTGGTCATAATTTCAAAACCATTTAAGATATAGCTGTCAAATTCATAACATTGGCATTATCCATGACTATGAGAAGGGTAGAATAGCCAAGTAGACCCTACATCTACTAATAAGCATAGATGACTGTAATTTCCGAACCATATAAGATATAGTTGCCAAATTCTAAAAATATGCATCACCCATGATGACGATAATGGTAGAATGGTCAAGTATACCCTATGTCTACTTATAAGCATAGTTGGTACTCATTTCAGAACAATTTCATCGGAAAGGGTCGCAATGCCAAGTATGGCCTTACCACACATATAATCACAGTGAGCAGCCATTTGTGAACCATTTGTGGTACAACTAAAAAAAGTGATGGAGGCATGAGTGTGGATCATCCAGCCACCCTTGGGTTACCAGTCCGGCATCTTGACCACACAGCTTCTGTTGCTTGGTAAGTATTATGAGATGAAATAGCATATATACGTGGAACTGTCTATGCACGCAACAGATAATGCAAAGTTAGGAGAAGAATTACTAGCATGGGCCTACACACACTTGCCAGATTTGTCTATGTGAGCTGGCGAGTTTGTTTCCTTCTGGGCCCACCTAAGCCAATGATGTTCTCGACAGACATTGTGCAATTAGGAGAAAATATAAAGTAAGTTTTGTTATTGGCCTATGCACTCACCAGACATGTCATTGCGAACCATCGATGTTAACCCTTTTGGAGACACCTAAGCTAATTATGTCCTCATCAGACAGTGTGAGCTAAGGAGAATCACACATGGGCCCCCACCAGACATCGTGGACCAGGGAGGTTTTCCTTCTGGATTTACCTATGCTTATGATGATGCCGACAGTGAAGATCCTCACACCATTACCTAGCTGTGTAAAGGGCTAACATTTCCAAAGGTTTTCCTTCCACCTAATGTCCTGGCAAAGTCTCATGCACTGACATTCTACCTTAGTTTTCACCAGTCGAAATGCTCCTTAGTTGTCCCATTCTAACGGGGATTACTCCTTCCGAAATCTGTTCATCTAACAGCCTAGCATCTCAGTGGGGATGATTCCATGAACATCCTGCTCTGTCATTCTGGTGCCAGGGTGTTCCCAGCCACATTTTCCATCCCAGAGAAAGTGTGTCTCATGCTCTGTCATTCGACCTCGATGCCAACCATCTTCATCCCAAACTTGTTTCCTTCCTAGCGAATATGCACAACCTCCTGCCTCACTACCATAATACCATCCCTGATTCCTACCCCCAATGACAGCCCCCCTCTCCAAAGGTGCTCACACCTATCCAAGCTGCTCCCACCTGCTGATTTTCGTCCTAGCGAACTTCCTGCTCTCACATTTCACCCCGATTGAGTCCATCTTGGATTCCTGATCCCTGCTACGACACAGGGGCTCCCTGCCACAATGCCAGCTTGGACCCGAGGGTGACCTCCCAAGCCAGAATGCCCCTTCCCACTCTACTTCTGATGCTAGGTCCCCCTCCCCCCAGCACCAAGTACTTTTCTTTCCGATCCAGCACAAGCATCGAGTGCTGCATGCTGCGATGATGCTAGGCACGACCAGGCCATCCTGGACCTTACTTACGGACCGAAAAACGAAACCATCACCAAGAGAGAGAGAGCGTTAGAGAGAGAGAGACGACACTGCTATGCATCAAGGAAAACAGCAAAAGCATTTACCAGCGAATGCGCGAGCGAGTACAGAGAAAAAAAAAAGTACCATTTTTGAAGTGTGGGAATGATAAGGGCAACACTACTATGCAGCAATGCAAAGGAAATAATATTCATAAAGTACTTTCCAAACAGCACAATTACCCACAAGCACAGGGTGCATATGTGATAAACAATGCAAGAAACGACCAGGCCACCCTACATCTCCTTAAAAACCGAACTCATCACTTGTAGCCATCACTAGCATCAGCCAAGCCGACGTTTGTTGTGCGACAGGCAGCTGTCCCCGACCTACTCTCATGTACCGAGCCTTAAATGCTCCAAACAGCCTGTACATTTTGTCGCAATTCCCCCCACCTCCTCTCTAGCTCTCCACAGCCCAAGATCATAGTATTAGTAGTAGTAGCAGTAGTAACACATTCGGATACGACCAGCCACTCATTGCACTTATAGTTCATGTACGGAGCCTTCATTGCGAGGTGGCAGACCAGTCGAGTGCATGTCCCTTTACGAGAGGAATACATTGCCAGAACCATAAGCACATATGAAACAACATACATAAGTCATGCAAGAGAGAGACGACACTGCTGGGGCAAATAGTACATGTACTTTTTTCGCGTATATACCATTTATAATGCTAGAAGCTCATTACGAAACGAATTACCCTTGACGAATGAGGAGCTATTACAACACACAAACATGAAGCATGTATGTACTATGCTTTTAGAAGACACAGAGCAGAAGTTTACCTTAACTGGTGTAGCTATTTCACAAGACCTGCAGGTCACGAGCATAGCTATCGATGCGAACTGAATGAAAGTACAAACAACAATGACCGTCCTGCCTTTCATGCATTTATACATTACCGACCAAGAAACCAACTCTGCACTTGCAACTACTGTAATTACACAACCTTCGACAAAACATACATTCACTATATAGGAAATAAATCATATACCCTGACGATGGTGGAGCAGCGCACCAACGTTGAAAATAAGGTATCACAGATTCAATTCTTGTAGAGAATCCATTCATTTCACAGTAAACTGATTTTATTTAATTCAACACCTTTATAAAGCCATTTATAACTACTGCCTGTTCAATCAATGGCGACTCGTACAATTTTTCACTTTTGACGGTGAAGAATATAATCCAAAGCGTATCATCGACAGTCCCTTGGTAAACATTTTTGATGGGCAAGAGAGATGTAGGGAAATTTTTTTACTGATGATGTTAGCTACCATTCTACAGCCCAAATATACTAAGCACAACTACACAATAAATTAAGAAATTAAACTTGTATACAGGGTGCAAGGTATCAATGTTTTTTATGGAGCTGAATAAATTTCATGTTAACCTCACAAATCCTACATGTTACTGAAAGCAAAACATAATGTTAAGTCAACTTGCATTTCGTTTTATAGGAAAATTTTACTAGTATTAATATTACTCATACATTATAGGCAATAACAATACAGGTAGTACAATTATGAAAACAATCTTAAAAATTATATACATACCTACTACATACGTTCATTCACAGATAAAGTATAAAATATATGATTTTTTTAAAACAGAAATACACTATCTAGCACAAAATATCAGGAAACTGCTACATGCTAAGCTGATATAAATCATATTGTTAAATAGAAAATTTTAATCGATTAATTTTTGTCTGGCTGAAAGAATGAAGCCTGATTATTACTTCATCAATACTGAAAAAAAAGTAGATGGTTTGAATCTACCTGCACTTAAGAACCTAGCATTAGCTATTATAATTTCGAACTAATTTCAGATATAATACACAAGTTACAACAGTTGTTCAGATTGCAAAATATGTTTAAATTACAAATAAATAAAGATCTGGTAGCTATCGAGATTTCATGCTGTGTGATTAACAATGTGTAATTGTTGGTGCCTCCAAATACACCCAGAAAATAAGTACATCCTGGGGCCTAACATTGTGTGCATTAAGGCAACATGAGTGGACATATTTTTTTTTAAATCTATTAGCACATATATGTATTCATTCCATAGCACTGAAATTTTGTGAATGTGGCACATTTCCCCGTAACACTACCAGCAGTTCATTGGTTGCATTAACCAAATTTAAGGGGCATTTACACTAGCAATATTTTTGTATGTACTATACAAACATGATCCTTTTATGTGTAAATATGCTTACTACAATAAACCGACATTCATAAAATAGACAGTTCTACACAATTAATCTTAATTTACTAACTTTATAACCCTGCATTATTGTTTCCCTTACAAAACAGATGTACAATATTCCAGTTTAACGAGATTTTAGTTTAACGAAATGATACCTGGTCTCATCAAGTTTGGTTACACGAGACACTAGTGTTTTCATATTTAGAATATTATTGATTTTCTTGGCTTTCTCAACCAGCAAAACGCAGCTCCAGGTCGTAATCCAAGATAACCTACCTCACAACACCGAGGAAAAATGCAACTTTCTATTATGAAGAGTAAATTGAAATTAAATTAATTCATTATATTTTTACATTTTAAAATTTCTGAAGGCAACTTAACTGCAGATGCAGTAATTTTACACTCCATAGATTGCAAAAACTGCTCTATAAATAGAAAAAAAATGCAATTTTTTAAAAGTTTATGCTCTTTTTAATTACATTTTGCCTACGATAAATGGATTATTATAATGATGCAAAACATTAAATGAATGATATTATTGTTTGGGCGTGCACATTCACATTATCTATATATGCGATAGGGGAGATATTGAGAGAGAGGGGGAGAGATAGGGAGAGAGATAGGAAAAAAGAGGGAGGGAGGGAATAAATGTGAGGGGGCAAGGTAGAGTGGGAAACGGGAGAATGAGAGAGTTCCATGAACTCAATGAACTCCAATGAATTCTGATGCTGTTCGGAAACGGCAAACCAAAAGACGGCGAAGAGGAGGAAGGGGGAAACAAAGAGAAAGGAGTTGGAAGGGAAGAAACAGAAAGGAGGAGGAGAGGAAGAGGAGGAATGAGGGGAACGAGGGTAAATACAGGGAGATAGTGTGCACGCATATCTGTCTTCTCTTGGTGCAATTATTTGTTGACAATTTTAGCACCTGTTGACATGGTCTTACTCTGTTACTATGCTATCAGCCACAAGAGTACTTGCATGAGCACACAGACAGGTATAGTCCACTCACGGTTTCTGATAATGTTTAAAAAAAGAACTTTTAAGAATCACCCTAGGAGTAATATGTCAACCTGTTTTTTTTTAAATAATTTAAATACCACAAATGTATAACACTATGATTATCTTGGTTTATGAGGAACCCTTAGTGTTCTGTTCGGAAACACGCATCAACTTTACACCTCAGTCGAACAACCATCCACCGGGAATTAAACTTTCATCCACACAAAATCCAAATTGTTGAGGATTTGGAACCAACAGACCATCTGGTGTGGCAACAGTAAATGCACACAAAGAGACGGACACTATCTACATGACATTGTTTTAAAAAAGTGAAATCTTTTGAATTGAATCCTTAATGGCAGGTGGTATGGTTTCGTTTTCAACAATCAAACTTTCAACAACATTTTCTATCATTGTTGGAGTTATTTAAAACTTTCCCGTTTTCCTGGCCCGCCTTTTATTAATGATATGTTTGTATATCCATGTTGAAATCACAAAACACAACAAAGTTTTTACATGGGCATAAATTTTTTGTCCACAGATCTTGTGTGCAGGGAAAATTAATGGCACTGTATCCTAGCGCAGCTTATGTTTCCAGTATAAATGATTTTGTTCAAACTGAAGACTATCAAAATGGCTCTGAAAAAAAATTTTCTTTATACAAGTGCTTTAGCTAAGTTCGCACCAGTTCCTGTTGCCACACAGGTTAACAAAAAATATAACCACAATATAAATCACATTTCTTTGAAGTCAAACTGCTATGCCATAAAGCTCATTCTCCTAAACTTTTAAACTGATTTGTGCGAACGCATTAAACTTCAAACTCGTACGAAAAATGTTATTCTTATACGGTATTAAGTAGGCCAATAAATCATCGACAAGGGTACAAATTGCATCATACACTGTCTGCAAAAGTGGACAAATAACAAAATTGTATCACTCTGTCACAACTTATTCTGTTATTTTTAGGGGGCTGCTTACTAGGCACTAGAAATGTGTTGCAGTGTGTTGGGAAATCCGTTTTTTTTTTTAACGAAACTATTCAATGTGCGCCCAGTGTGCTAATTTACGAAAAGAAAATAAACTTCAGGCGATGGTGGAATTTCGCTTTCATGGCACTATGTCTATTAGAACCACTATTTCGAAGACCTAGCTACAAACATAGCTACAAACAGCCTTTTCAAACTGCTGTATACAATCCTGCATTGAACTTTGCATTAGACTTTCCATCAGTAAAATAATATAGTCACAGCTTAAAGACCCATAGGAATAAAATGGTTCGATGAAAAGCTTGCGTGCTAGTTTAGTGCTTCGCGCATAGTGGCTATGCGGCACTTGATATGTGTGCCAGTGTCACCCTTAGCATTCGCTCTCTCCTGTGCCATGTCGCATCAGGTAGGCGGTTCCCTTGTGCAAGTTCGTAGTCGCGTAGGTAAACAAGTAGGTTTTATGCAACTTTAAACATACATTCAAGAATTGAAGTATAGAAATTTGGCTTTATCATTAACAGGACACCAAATCCAGAGAATGTATAATAGTTAGTAAATGTACTATTAAAATACACAATTAAAATTAATACTCTACAGCAAAATTCTTTTTATACTAACGTCGCAGATCCTGTGGTGATCCGTTCTCTTCCAGTCTTTACGACGTGCATACACTATAAATTTGAATCAGTGGGAAACCACTGATTCGCAGTGAATGCAAGTACTCTCATCAGTGAAAATGGCTCCACTTAGAATCAGTGGAAAGCCGCTGATTATTTCAGTGGAAGTTTTCGCTTATTTAACTAGTGATGTGAAACCATTTCACTGATTGAATAAGTGACGGCCGACTGCAGTGACGAATTAAATATTGCTTTTATAGAATGGAGGCAAATGATTACATGAAATAAACATATTCATGATAGTTAACAATTCATATTGGAAAATTTACTGTAATTTAAAAAGTAAAAATTTTTTAGAGTGGACCAGGACCTAACTTAGACACCATTGTATTCTAGACCACCATCTTGCCATCCGAGCTATCATGGCAAGATAAAACTCTATGTGGAAAACATATTGATTATATATTAACTTAGAAATTGTGTAGTTTGAAATTGTTTGCTCCTACTTTTCGTTTTGGTTTGAGTGGTACTGTTACAATTGTTAAATACGAATAGTATATATGAGTGTACTCTCCTGGCCACATTAAATCTAGTTTACACCTTCACACAGAGGTATTTTTCATTCATATGTATTGCACATGTGTTAACAAGCTCATGATTTAAATGCGACTACCGCCGCCACCATGGTTGACTTGACGTCATACCTCCAAAACAAGGCAAGCAATCTCCTGACTGGCTATTTAGGTCTCATAGACGAAGAACAGTGTGTGAGTACTCAGTATATATAGGTTACTCCAGTAACCATTGTCTATGTGTGCATGTGTGTGTGTGTGCCAATGTGATGTAAATAAGTGTTTTATTTTTATTCTGAGGGTCTTTATGAATTTACATGATGTGGTAGTTTTTTTGGTTAAATAATTAATTAAGTGCAGTGTTTCATTATTTTATTTTATTTTCCTATGTGCCATATTGAGCGAAGTCTTTCATGTGCGTGCACTGGTTGTAAAAAGGCAGTGAGCAAGGACTGCAATATTTTGTGAAGTTTTCTTATGTGGTTAATTTGCAGGGTCTTGTGTGAATATAAAAATTGGGTTAAGTTAGTGTTTGTTTTATATGTACAAGAGTGGACATGCCACTAGCATGTGATGTGTTTTAATTCCCCAAATGTTTCCTGGCAAATGAGGTAAATTTTTTGAAAGTGCTAACGGTGTGATAAAATGTGTTATGTTAATTTTAATATAGAAGAGATTTGTTGTCATTTAAATAATAGTGAGATATGCTCCTGTCATGCACAAATAGTAAAATACAGTACCAAATCACATGTTAGAAGTAACATTGCAGAGCAGCGCTAAAAATATTTTATGATACTAAATTCACAAGCTCAGATGCATACAAATAGGTGCTATTACATTTTCAGATCGTCACGTCAGTTATCCCAGTAGCAATTCGAGATATGGTCGAATATTTCTGCCAGAGTGCACATTATGTACATGCAGCGTGATGATGTGTGCATGGAAGCAACGTAACAAGAAACCCCTATTTTTTTAAATATAGTAATTAGTCAATGTTTTCTGGGTTATATATAAATATACACTTACATATGTAAATAAAAGGACATTTAATTTGTGATCTAGGGAGTGACGTTCTGACCCTTAGACAGTTCACCACATATGGAGGAGAAACCCGCCAAGCCAACGCATCGCCACCATGACACTTGAGTCCAGCCAGTGTGACGTGTGCGCGATCTAGTGTGGGTCGAATAGGGCCTGCTGTGAATATATACTTAGTGTTTGTATCTTTGTTTCTGTTATGGACCTAATATATTTTGCTTTTGTTTTTATAATTCTATCAGTTCTAATATTTGTAGATGTAATTTTTAACGTAATTTTCTTGGCCATTTAAGTTTAATATTATTTGTTTACATCATGTGACCACGTGGTCTCAGACACGCCGCACCGTGGGTACTAGTGCGATGTATACGGAATACTGGTTATTTGTATAAATCTTAATATCAGCTGTGCGATGCAGTGTTATATTTTTATTACTATTTGAAGGGTTTTTAATTGTGTTCCATATATGTTTGAATTTATTTGTGTGAAGTATGTGGACATGCGCAGCTGGTAAAAATTAAAAAAAAAAAAAAAAACCCACAGTCATGTGCGAGACTCTGTACACGTGGAATATTCACATAAATTTTCCAAGTGGTTTTATCAAATGTGCTGATTTCTGTTTCTTAATTTGAGATATTCTTACGAAATGAACAGTACCAAGAACAGTATAATACTGGCCAAAACCAGTATTCACCTTATGTGAATTGCAAACTGTGACCCACAGTAACATAATATATTGGACACGTGCCAAAAAGCAGCCAAACATTAATAAGTGTTTATTTTAGGTAATATTTCCCATGTAATGTATTTTTATTGTGTCGGGTATAATAAAATAATTTTATGTACATTAATGCAAGGTAATCGTGGCACGAGCGGGGTTGTGTACAGGAAAACTGTAAAGCACCAGAGTGAGATTATGGTGCCCTATGTGGTCAGTTTATGTTACATTTACATATATTTTTTAATTTCTCTTAATTTTAAATTGTGCCTTGTAGTGTTATGTTTTATGTGTATTATATCAGTCTAGGGCCATGTTCATTCACAACATCTCATTTAAATATTGTGTTAGATTAAGTTGTTGATCGCGTGACATGGTGGTGGGAGTTGGTGCCAGGGAGCAGACAGTCCGCCACCATGTTTAGTATTAGAGTAACATGTACCGTGTTAGACAGATGTGCGTCGTATGCCCTCCCCGGGCATTTTACCATTTGCACCAACCATGTAGTATACAATAATTTTTAATACAACTTTCAGGAATCTTTTGCTTTGTTTTAGGTCAGGGATTGAGCCGTATCACAGCCCAGTCCTTCTTATATATGTCCGGGGTGTAAGTCATATATTTTACATGTAGACACTGCCACATTTTACAACTGTAGTGAGCATCCTACTTTAATGGAGCGAGTTGTATAGTGTTTCTTTGAAGGTTAACAGAATAAATCAACATGTTACTTGAGCCACGGATTATTTATTTCACTGGCCACTTAATGGCCATATAACTCGCAAAATATATTTTTTTCTTGGGGCGTAAGGCGGCCAATAACAGCCCAGGAGTGAGCATGAGTGTATGGAAGTGGCTCTAATAACTATCACTAGACCAGGCATTGGATTTATAAATCAAGATGTACTTATGCAACTTCTACAACTTCTGCAATGAGACATCAGACATCGAGGGGGCCGCAATATGCCGTCGGCCACACGTCCCAAATGTACTCAACTCTCTGCTGAGAATGCTGGCGCACCCGGACAACTATGGTTGTATTTCAAAATCCCATCTACATAAAAATTTTCCCCTTGATGATCCACCATCTGTACATCAAGTGGCACCACAACTAGTGTGCTTTTCCTACCGCCAAGTGGTTATTCCAACTCGTGTGACCTTTCCTGTATCAACTGTTCCTAGTATCTATTACTTAACATTGTAACAGAATTTAAAATTTTCCAATCAAAATTCTTTTTTCAAAGTCATCTTTGTGGACCATGTGTGAGCATGTGCTCCCACAAAAATGTTTTCTTTTGACAGTAATATTCTCAGAATAACTAGTGGCGTTTTTTCCTAAAACTACCATGCCAAATCTTGCGAAGAACGGAAGAAAATGGCCATCAAATATAGGAAGAAGGTTATCTGGCGCCAAAATCGCCATTAGTGGGAAAGTGTACAGAAAGTGTCATCTTGGTGCATGTCCTCTTTGTGAGCATGCGACCGTGATGTCAGCCAATCACCATCTTGGACATATGATCAGCTGAAGGGAAGAGCTCCACCTGCCGCCACTACATCTCCCATGTGTGTGTTGTTGCGAGTTGAGTTCTACGTGGCCCAGCGAAGCAGACATTATGTAGTCCTCGCATCAACAGTGCCACATTAACATCAGTGTGTGCTGAGACTTTCGTATTACAAAAGGAAAACCATCTACTTTGTGTTGTAAGTGTATGAGATTCACACAAAATTCCGACACTTTTCGCTCGTCGAACTGCATAGGAATTCTTGCTTGTGTAAAGATTCTACAAATGTACAGAGACTTTGGGCCACAGTGAGCGAAGTAAACATCGAGCAGCAATCCGAGGCATAGTCATGCACCTGTGCTGGAAAGCCGGGTGATCTATGTGCAAATTGCTTTCGGCCACAGCAAACGAGGGTATTTGGCAATCCAGTTTATGCGCCAAGTCTATACAAGTGTGATGTCACACAAATGAGTCCACCCCGGTCTATGTCAAGATTCTGGGGAAACTTGAGGAAATGCACCAATTACACAATATGCTATGGGATAGGAACTGCTACTCTCGCCTGCACGAAGTGCATGAACAGTGTGTCACACCGCAAGAGATGGCTATGCGGCGGGACAAATTTTACATTAACTGTGTGAGATGTCAACAGGTGAGGAAGGACAGGCTGCAACCAGCAGAACAAAACAACTTTGCGCTGCCCACTCGCCAATTTCCGAGGGCAGAGAGAAGGGAGACAGAAGGTATGTGGGAACAACAACAACATGAGCACGTGCCACTACTTATGCTGCCACTCCTGCCAACTGACACAGTGTACATCGGACTGCTGTGACTGGCCACACCCCCTGCTTGTTCCACGCAGTTACTCCGAACCATACTAGCATGGGAACCAGAACCTTTGACAACACCGGAGTTTTGGTATGAAAAGGGGAGAAGGAGGAGAGACCATTCACCAACCATTCCAGCGAGATTTCAATCCCCTCCATTATACATCAGCTGCTCGATCGAGTATCCCATACCTTTTCTCCGAGGATTGTGAAATCAGGTTGACGAGATATGGAGTCGTCCCAGAAGATTGGCCAAATTCTGTTGGTGAGTGCTTCGGAAGAGATGCTTGGCTGTGGTGGTGAGTCGTGAACCTCTATGGATGCACATAGGCCGAATTCAGTCAATGATTTTTTAGCCCAATCGCCAATTCGTTTGCCCTCTGTGCACACTGAGCCGAATGGTGTTGGAAGAACAAAAATAGGAGACATTATACAATTTCGTAACACGAAAGATCAGTACAATCAGAAAATACCACCCATAACTGAGCACACAGGAAGTGTTAGAAGTGGTGGCGAGCTCAGCACCCCCCAGAGTACCAAGTGGTACTTGCACCCGTCATCCACTCTAAGGAACTAAAATTTCTGCAGACTGTCATGCTCCTGGATACGAGCATCAGTGCTAAGCCGCTATGCAACCGCGAACACGAGCAACAATGCCTGGAAGTTGAATAATTGAAACTGTAAAATAATCGGGATGAGAAAGGAAGAGGGGCCAGTGGTCATAACATGTCGATGAGATCAGGGTCGGAAGTGACAGTCATGTCACCCACAACACACTGTAATGGGGCACATCAGATACGCCCCCAAATGGTGGTATGGAATCTTTTTCATGTCCATGCCGCTGGTGTGATGGTCTGCACTTTGACAACCGTTGCCCACAACGAGCTGGAGCACCACCTGCTGCTGGACGAGGAATTCCACCCCCAGGAAACGAGAGGTCGGGGTAGAGCAGACAGATGTCACTTAACTCCAGGCAAAAAACATGTTCTGCTGACCCGACTCCGCTAAAAGTCCTACTTGCTCAAATTAATAGTGATCTGTCCTTCTGAATTCGTATATCAATAACTATCAATTACCATCCTTGCAGAGCACTGATAGACTTTCCTACGTCCAATAAGTTTGTGAGGAGCAGCATCGTCGACAGTGACAAAAAGCAAACCGGTTAACAGGACAGTTCACCTGGCAACACGCCAACATAAGGGAAAAATCAAAAGGGATATTTATTTATTTTTTTAAGGATCCATGTTGTGGAAAAACTGCAGTCGCCTTCATATCCCAGCAGATAAGGGAGGAAGCTATTCTCGGAATACCTTGGCAGACAGAGTTAAATACCGTGGTCGAAACCGCTCCACAAAGAATCCACTTTGGGAGGGATGAAGAGAGAAGAATGGTATACAGTGTAGGAGCACCTGTGGCACAGGTAAACATGCTGGCCGACACATTGTGCAGTGTGTAAACCTGTCAGTGTTGCCAACTGTGCAAATGCTGGACACACTCAGAGAAGATGTCACACATGAACAGAGGACCTGCCCAACCACAAGTAAGTAAAGGAAAGAGTTTGGACAGCAGAATGTAGAGAAATGGTGAGTATTGAATGACTGTGTCGAATCATGTGCGAGCGCAGACAGTGCTGTGTGGAGGATGTACGTGCCTGCAGCTTCCGCGATTCAGTCTTATGTTATGCTCATTCCAATCACAATTCCAGACACCCAGGTGTAACTCAAATCAAGAGCAATATATTGAAGTACTTCTACTGACCAGGACTGTCGGTAAACATGAGAGATTTTGTGCGACAGTGCATTACCTGCAACTGCTTTAAGAGCCGACGTAGGAACGGTGAGCAACAACAACAGCCACGTGAGCCACACAAGCCATTTGAAACAGTTGCACTGGACTTGATGGGCCCTTACCCCAGGACACCCACAAGGAAAAGTTTAATCTTGGTCGTAACGAATCTGTTTTCGAGGTGGGTTGAAGCTTACCCCATCTCCAGAGCATCGGTAAAATACTGGAGAATTAGTTCCTCATCAACTACCATATGTAGTGATAATGGTATGGAGTTCACTGATCTTGTATGGCATGACTTCTACACAAGATGGCATACAACATCACACCACGATGATTTATCATCCCCACTCAAACCCGACAGAATGATGCAACAAATGTTAACGGGGAAAAACCATACCCTGTGGCTGAGCATTTGCCCACGATCGTTTTTACGCTGAGCACTCGTATGAACCAAGCATCAGGGAAAACATCGGCCCAGCTTCTTCAAGGCCGTGACCTCCCCCTGCCCGGGAAATTTGCCGCCGGGTGAGGGAGAGTAATGGGACAGAGGAAGATGACGAGAGTCATGAAGAACGAAGAGAGAGGTAGGTTACAGAAGTGATGAACAACAGCATCACATGCCAAGAAGAGAGTGACAAGGCAGCCACTACAATCTGTGGCAGCAGCGTGTGCTTCGCCCGCCGCGCAGATGCTGTAGCTGAGCCAGGACCTTCAAGCAATGAGTGAACTGTCTCCAGAGGGGGAGGGGGCATGTGATGTGTGCCACAATTTGACCCCTAGACCATTCACCACGTCTGGAGGAGACACCAGCCAAGCTAACGCATCGCCACCATCGACACGTGAGTCCAGGCAGTGTGATGTGTGCACAATCTAGTGCGGATCGAATAGGGCATGCTGTGTATATGTATTTTGTGTTTGGATTTTTGGTTATTTCATGGACCTAATATGTTTTGCTTTTGTTTTTATAATTCTACCTGTGCTAATCAATGCAGATGTAATTTTTAACATAATTTTCTTGGCCATTTAAACTTAATATTATTTGTTTACATCATGTGACCACGTGGTCTCAGACACACCACACCGTGGGTACTAGTGCGACGTGTATGGAATACTGCTTATTTGTATCAATCTGAATATCACCTGTGTGATGCAGTGTTATATTTTTATTATTATTTGTAGGGTTTTCAATTGTGTTCCATATATGTTTTGTATTTATTTGTGTGAAGTATGTGGACATGTGCAGCTGGTGCAAATGTAAACAAACCACACAGCCACATGCAAACTACTTTACATGTTGAATATTCAATTAAGATTTTTCCAAGTGATTTTATTAAATGCTCTGACTTCTGTTTCTTAATTTAAGATATTCTAAAAAAAAATTATCAATGCAAAGAACAGTATAATACTGGACATAACCCAGTATTCACATTACGTGAATTGCAAACCATGAACCACACTAATGTAACGTATTTGACACGTGCCAAAAAGAACTCGAATATTAATAAGTGTTTCTTTTAGGTAATATTTCCCATGTAATGCAATTTGATTGTGTCGGGTATAATAAAATAATTTTATGTACATTAATGAAAGGTAATCCTGGCAGGAGCGGGGCTATGTACAGGAAAACTGTAAAGCACCAGGGTGATGTTAGAGTGCCTTATGTGTTAAGTTTATCTTGTGTTAAGTTGATGTTACATTTGCATATATATTTTTATTTCTCTTAATATTAAATTGTACCTTGAAGTGTTATGTTTTCTGTGTATCATATCCGTCTAGGGCCATGTTCATTCACAACATCTCATTTAAATATTGAGTTAGAATAAGTTGTTGATCACGTGACATGGCAGCAGGATTTGGTGCCAGGGAGCAGGCAGTCTGCCACCATGTTTAGTAGTAGATTCACATGCACCACATTAGACGGATGTGCGTCGTGTGCCCTCCCTTCGCATTTTACCATTTGCACCAACTATGTAGTATACAATAGTTCTAAATTTAACTTTTCAGGAAACTTTTGCTTTGTTTTAGCCTGGGGAATGAGCCATCTCACAGCCAAGTCCTTCTTTTATATGGCCGGGGTGCAAGTCACATCATTTTACATGTAGACACTTTGCTGCCTTTTACCACTGTAGTGAGCACCCTACTTTAATGGGGCGAATTGTACCAGTGCTTCTTAGAAGTTAAAATAATAAATCAACATGTTATGTGTGCCATGGATTGTTATTTATTTCACTGGCCACTTAATGGATATATATTTCGCAACATATATTTTCTTTAGGCATAAGGCGGTTTATAGCAGCCCAGGAGTGTATATGAACCTATGGAAGTGGCTCTAATAACTATCACTAGACCAGGCATTGGATTTATAAATCAAGATGTACTTATGCAACTTCTACAACTTCTGCAATGAGACATCAGACATCTAGGGGGCCGCATATAGGCCGTCGGCCACACGTCCCAACTGTACTTGTGCTCTTTGATGAGAATGCTGGCGCACCTCGGACAACTATGGTTGTATTTCGAAATCCCACTTATGTAAACTTCTTCTCATCGATGGTCCACCATCCATACATCAAGTGGCGCCACAACTAGTGTGTTTTTCCTACTGCCAAGTGGCTTTTCCAACTCGTGTGACTTTGCCTGCATCAACTGTTCCTAGTATCTGCTACTTATCCTTGTAACATAATTCAAAATTTTCACATCAAAATTCTTTTTTTTAAGTCATCTTTGTGCACCACGTGTGACCATGTGCACCCATAAAAACTATTTTCATTTGACTATGATGTTCTCAGTATAACTTACATGATTTGCAATTCATGAACCACAATCATGTAACATATTGGACAAGTGCCAAAAAGCGGCCGAATATTAATAAGTGTTTCTTTTATGTAATATTTCCCATGTAGTGTATTTTGATTGTGTTGAGTGTAATAAAATAATATTGTGTACATGAATGCAAGGTAATCCCGGCACAAGCGGGGCTGTGAACAGGAAAACCGTAAAGCACCAGAGTGATGTTAGGGCTTCTTATATGGTATGTTTTTCTTACATTTACGTATGTATTTTTGTTTCTCTTAATATTAAATTGTACCTTGTAGTGTTATGTTTTATGTGTATTATATCCGTCTAGGGCCATGTTCATTCACGACATCTCATTTAAATATTGTGTTAGAATAAGTTGTTGATCACGTGACATGGCGACGGGAGGTGGTGCCAGGGAGCAGGCAGCCCACCCCCATGTTAAGTAGTAGAGCCAAAGCTACCATGTGAAATAGACATGTGTCGTGTGCCCTCCCTAGGCACTTCACCATTTGTACCACCATGTAGTATTCAATAGACTTAAATGTAAGTTTGCGGGAACCTTTTGCTTTGTTTTGGCCTGGGGAGTGAGCCATCTTACAGCCAAGTGCTTGTTTTATATGGCCAGAGGGGTAAGTTATGTAATTTTACATGTAGGCACTTTGCCGCCTTTTTACCGGCGTAGTTAGCACCCTACTTTAACGGGGCGATTTGTATCAGAGCTTCTTTGAAGGAAAACGTAATTAATCAACATATCACTTGAGCCATGGAGTGATATTTACTTCACTGGCCACCTAGCCATATAACTCGCTATGTATATTTTTCTTAAGGCGTAAGGTGGCCTATAATGACCAGGAATGAGCATGAGTATATGGAGTAGCTCTAATAACTCTCATTAGACCAAGCATTTGATTTATAAATCAAGATCTACTTCTGTAACTTCTACAACCTCTGCTATGAGATGTCCAACATCAAGGGGGGCCACATGCAGGCCGTCGGCCACATGACCGAACTGTACTTGTGCTCTCTGCTGAAAATGCTGGCACCCACCCGACGACTATGGTAGTATTTCTGAATCCCATTCCCAGAACCTTTTTCTCCTCGATGGTCCACCATCCGCACGTCATGAAATAATAAACATTGCAAACGATCATTTAGGAACTACCACAGCCCTATTTCAAAACATAATGCATTTTGAGGTTAAGTCTTAAGCGCATGACATATGTCAGGAATGAGTTTTTATATTTTATATTTTGCTAATATAATTTTTATTTTTAAATGGAAGTGTCTTTGTGTTCAATCACGTCAACAGCACTGTATTTGACCACATCATTTCAGTATCATTTGCATTTTTTTAATTAACATTTTTTTTATGTACAAACGGGAAGGTTCAGCCAACCAGTAGGCCCCCGCCCAGCTCCGGGCTTTCGCTCTTTGCAACCAATCATCTTAGTTTCTGTAATGTAATTTTTTGTCTCGGATCATTAAAATTGATTTTGTATGCCTGGAGCTAGTGCCACCCCACTTCACAAGCATGTTTTGCCGGTTTTGCCAAGGCCAGTGCGTAATTTTACTATAAATCATCCACGTCCTTGGCCATTGTTCAGCGTGAGAGTTCGCCTTTCTAAAGTGGCAACCATTCCTGTAAGTGTTCCCTGTTGGGGAGGAAACGTGAAGGAATCACGTACAGCAAAACTGCCTTTATTTATTTGTATCAGCCTATTCATGGCTGCTTAACTCGTTTTGAACTAACCTAACTTGTATATGATGGAACGAATGGCACGAAAGTGACCTCAGACAATTTCCCTGACCATTTGTATCGCACAGTCACGAATTGCACCTAGAACATGCTGAGAGTCTACAAGAACAGCCGCGAGTACGCTGGTGTAGGTCGCAGAGAACGAACAAGTCACTTTTCTCGGGGACGTAGATCGCATAACTCCCAACGGTTGAATTAATTGTTTGCCTTCAAGAGGTAACTCCTCGCTTCGGCCAGCTTTGCAGTTACAAGTTATCAGCAGACTTTAAAGTGCCAAGACCGCATCACACATTTAATTCATAAAATGTATTGTGTTTACATTAATAAACGAACTTAGGCCAGAGCTAATGTTTATTATTGGCTTTATCATTAAAGGTACTCATTGGGCACAGTGTCCTAAATTTTAGAGTTCAATAGAGCGTGTGTGTGTTGTTACGATTATGGGAGCTATTCCCTATATAGAACAGCATCAGTGTAAGTGGCATGTTGGAGACCTTCAGCCAATGCTTTTGTGATGATAAAAACAACCACCTTAATTCCATCTGAGTAAGCACACATGGTATTTAGAACTTACAATCGCACTACGCAGACTTCAGGGATCCCCATTGACCATTGGCACATGACCCCAAGTCATTACTCTACCCAAAGGGCTAGCTCCAGCACTATAACCACTTTGCCGGTCTGAAAAGTCAGAATGGCTAAAGATTCATCCCTGGAGCCTGGGGACCACGTCAAGTGAGTAAGGCATTTGAAGGGAGCCAGAATAACCATCACTTGACTAGGCATTGTGTGTGGATTATAACACTGAAGCAAATGAGATCCCAGACATTTGGAATGGCAACATGTGTGGGCGGTCACATGACCGAACTTCAGTAACTTGTGCTCTCCACTGAGATATGGTGCCCGATGGAAGACGTGATCTATATTTTACCTCTCAACCTCTCCATGTTTCTGATGCTTTAAAATCACCAGGCATCAATTGTCGCCCTTCTGTGTGGCAACACACACCCATCACACATAACCTGCATCCCTCCACCAAAATTTTCTCCATCTAAATTCTACATCCAGTGTCTCCATGTACCATGTTAATTTTACACGTGAATTTCTATTATACCTTTTTGCCCACATTTGATCTCGTGTGTCAAAATGTAGGTTCCTTTGAAAATTAGTGTTAACATGTATTTGCTATTCCTGTAATTCCTATCTGAAGAATTGTATCACAACAATTTTAGAGCCAAGAAACACCAACATACAACAGAAAATGTCTGGTGTCAAAATCGCCATTGTCTTGTACTGCACAGTAGTCAGCCATATTGGACCAGCATATTGCCGCATTGGACACCAGGACCAGTGATGCCAGCCAAACCCACCATCTTGGAGCAGTCCAGAGATGAGCAGAGCATACCACCTGCCACCCCTCCACTAGCATAGCACTGTTCCAGCAGAACCACCCCTCCCACATTGTGTCGTGTGGGTGATATCCATGAGCCATGGAACCACGTGGTCCGGTAGAAGTAAACAACATGTCGTCTCCGTTTAAACTGTGCCGCGATCGCGACTTGGGACATTTCGACTGGCTGATCACAACTGGCAAACCTGCTTCACTATATGCTAAATGTTTGTACCCAGCTCCACCACCAGATCCATTCTCGCTGGAAATAGTACAATATTACAACTATATCTGCCATGATCCTGCCCCACCCATCAGAAGCAATGGGAAATATACAGAACAAGCAGAGAAATTTGCAACAGTGATTTGGTGCACATCAGCTTAGGCAAAACAGAAGACATGTGTGCAGAATGCCTAAAACCACAATACGTGAAATGTTTCATGAATCTGGTTTGCCCACCAGATTTGTGCATGTGCTCAGCAATCCCTGCAGACTTGGAACAACCAGCCTCAATATCTCATGAGGATACTCAGAAAATGTGCCCACTACAGCTGGTGTGATGGAAACAGAACTGCCACCCTCGCATGAGTCGAATGCAAATATGTCTACCATGAATGATGTATTACTTGGTGGGAATGCGCAACACTATTAATTGTTCATGACATAAACTGCACGTGGTGTGTTATGGAAACAGTAATTCCGGATTACCCCAGGCAAACCAACATCAGAGTGAAACCAAGTAACGGAACAGCATATATGCCACAACAACAGCATAGAAAAGAATTCGGCAATGATGTTTAATATTTTGAGAATTATGGGCACCAGCTGAATACGCCACAACCGATTCTGATATGCCTTCCTGTCCGGTCGACACTGCTCCTACAGAGGTGCCAATCGTGACGAACAGCATACCAGCCATGACGACTGTACCTGGGATTTCCGGGAAAACCCACTGTTGCAGGTAGTCTTACACCTTGCCGGCACGACTCCAGTCCTTGCCAATGTATACCGGTGCAGCTAGTGAAAACTCCAGAGCCTTCTTAAAAGACTGCAAAAGCAGGCTCAACAAATACAGTATGGACCAAGAAGAGTGACCCCACTGTATTGGGGAGAGATTTTTCGGTGATGCCAAAACATGGTGGTGTGGAATTGCTCGTTGTAGATGGGAAGAATTCAACAGAAACTTTAAGTGCTGGTTTGCGAACACCTTCATATCTCTCTGAGCATGCAACCAAATCATCATGAAGGAGCAGGTGGATGAATCCTTGTACGAATTCGCCATGCACAAAATCAGTCTAGTGAGGGAAAACCATCTGGAATTTTCACTATGAGACATACTGTAACTCGTGGCAAATTCAGCGTAAGCAGAGTACTGCCCCACCTTAGCATTTGCAATCCACACCAAGGAAAAAGAATATTTGCATATGGTATTGTTATTGGACGCGAGCCCCACTAATCAACAGTGCCATGACTGCGAACCCATGCAGCTGCTTCGCGATCAATGAACAGTGAAAAACGAAACTAGTGGCTCGGTAGAAACAGCGACAAAGCAGCCGATTACATCAGTAACAACCGCGAGTTAAACCACAGCAAAAAGTAAACCAAAACCAATGCAACAGTTACCAGTGCCCCAGCATACAAACATCCGAGCAAGACAAGGCAACCACCTCAACCCTGCCAGTGGTGCAGAGGCCCGCACTAGAACAATAATTGCCCGGCTTGGATGGATTTCGCTTCGCAGGAAGAACATAAAACACAACAGCAGAGAAATGGACTATGGGGGTAGGGTGACCTGATGCCACCCACCCCTAGTCGCCATCAGTGTATTTGGATCCGACACCACAACAGATTCTGCTCCCACAAATTATGGGCAATAACAATCGTTTCATCTGTATTGCAGTCCTGGTGAACAATACTCCATGAACAGCATTTATCGATACAGGCGTTTCACATAATTTCATCCAAACGAACATCATCAATGTAATTGAAATCATACCCATACAACTGATCATCAAGCTAGCCATCCATCAACAAACAGGTGAAATTGCCGGCGAGCTAGGCATAAAAGTTTGTATATGTGACATCGAGATCGCAACTATAGCTAATGTGTCCGATGACATCATGGAAGACATCTTCCTGGGAATTTCATCGCTGGCAGAACAAAACACAGTTGTTGAAGCTGCAGTGTGGAGAATCCACTTCGGGCGGAAGGACCGCCAGACTGTGTAAAATTTGGAACTCCGACCAGCTAGAGATGCACCTGCTGTCGCATTGGATGACCTCGACCATTTGGTACCATTGGAATACCGGGATACCATGCAATGCCTGTTAAATGAGAGAATGGATGTGTCAACTGTGGCCGACCCATTATTCTATAAAACAGTGGCGGAGCACTGTATTTAGCTAATAGCCAATACACCAATCTGCGACAGCCCGAGGCTTTACTACCCACACCAGTGAATGATCATTCAAGAACAGCTGACTGAAATGTTACAAGAGGGAGTAGTTGAGCCAGTAGAAAGTGCATTCTACTCAGCGATCACTCTGGCACCCAAGAAAACTGGAACGTGGTGCTTCTGCATGGACTTCTGCTGCCCAAATTTGATTATGTGCAGTGCACCACCGCCCTACATCCATATATAAGATGCACGCAACACTTTAGTTTGTGCAAAGGTCCTCACCACCATTGACCTTTGTAGTGGTTACCGGCAAATTCCAGTGACACCTGCAGACCACCAAAAACTGCATTTATCACACCAAATGGGTGCCATTTTCAGTTTTGTGCCTTGTCATTTGGCCTTAAATGTGCACCGTGAATGTGCACTCACCTATTTAAATGTCATTGTGTGATCCGAGTCATGGCCAAATCCACTATCTATCACTCATTTTAGAACATTTGGCAATCAACGACCTAACATAAGCAAACCAAAAGTGTCACCTCGGCAAGGGGAATATTCAATTTCTGCACCAGATCATCAGTGAGAATGGGAGAAGACCAACACCCGAACAGCTAAACATAATTGAAGATTATCCTACGACCCACATGCTGCTGAGTTAGTTTTTCATACTTATTAACTGGCTATGCGAATACATTTGGAAAGTTCTCCATCATCACAGCACCCCTCACAGAATTAATGTCCCTAACGTGCACTTCAAGTGGTAAAGTGCACAACAGCATATTTTCTACTAACTGAAACGCTGATTCAGGGAATGTCCCGCATTGGCCTGCTATGACCTAAGTCACTACTTAATTTTGCATACAGATGTATGTTAGAAAGGACTTGGAGTCGCTGTGTTCCTACTCTCCAAAGACAACATGTGCAACATCATCGACTTCGGGAGTGCCAAGTTCGGCCCAGTAGAGCAGCAGTACAATGTCAATGAACTTGAATGTCTGACCATAGTGTGGAGATTAAAGAAGTACAGAGCACTCTTGCATTATCAGCGCTTCATGATATGGACCGATAACTGCATAAACAGCATAAAAGTGATCCGTAGTAAACTGACTCGCTGGGCCCTCATAATGCAGGCCTATGGTTTCGAAGCACAGCACATAGCAGGTGAAGACAGCCAACTCGCTGACCACCTGTCCCAATCACCAGAAGAATTCAGCATGCAGGATGAAGAAGAGTGGGAAAGTGTTTTGCCCCCCTCCCCTCCATGTAAGGAAAACTTGTCACATCCAAAATCCAATGTGCAAACATCACCGTAATACCGCAAGCACCCATTTTGACCTCAGTAAAAGAACATTTCATTAACAAACATGCGGAGTGTCCTATTGTGCAGAAAAAGATATCCAATTTTGCACAATGGGTGACCGATAGGTGGCGGGTGATTGACTATGGTATAGAATCATGTACAGATGTAAATACAGACACGTGGCATGTGTATGTACCGACTGCAGCATGCAAAATGGTGTTACAGTCTCTCATTCAGACTACTTGGCGGGTCATCGAGGTGCAGCACAAACACACTGCAATGTGTTGAAACATTTTCATTCGTCAGTCATGTCAATACAAGTGCGCCGTTTTGTACGCAAATGCACAACATGTAATCATTTCAGGAGCTGGCATACAGATGGAACACAACAGCAACAGCCCAGAACACCGACCGAGCCGCTCGAAACAGTAGCACTGGATTTTAAGGGACCCCACCAACACACATCTAAAGGTAAATGTCATTGTGGTTGTGATGGATCTGTTTTCACACTGAGAAGAGGTGTATCCGGTACCAAGTGCACGGGCACGAACAATGGGCAAGGTTGTGGAAAATGATTTTGTCACCCACTGGGGATATCGACGAACTTTGCTCAGTGATAATGGGACTTAATTCACTGGCCGTGTGTGGCGGGATCTGTGCACAAGGTGGGGCATGAGACATTTGTTGTTTCCGAATACTGACTTAATGGATCCTTTATGGTAAGGGATCCATAAATGTGCATTGAAGTGGATGTGGCCATATTGGCTTAATTTCCGAATTCTCACTAGGGATATCGATACATCTCTTCATGTGTCCGCTACCAAGGGATGCGACACTCGCATCCACTGTCGCATCCACACATCCCTTAGTTACGGAATTTCTTCGTCATATGTTTATATTATTTTTTTCACTGATTTTGTGTGTGTGGTGTGACTTTGTGGTTGCTTTTGTTGATTAAAGTGGATGCAAACTTTGTTTTTTCTTTAACAGTAAATAAATAGGACTCCATCATCGCAAAAAATTGAATGCTGTTTAAAATACTGACCGAGCAAACAACTTCATTATACACATCAATCATTTCATCAAATGCATTCGTAATTTGTATATGCTCATCAAACATATAATGTCCTATTTACAAGAAATCTGGATTTCTATTTGCAACCATCACCAAGCAGAAATTGTAACAACTCTAACAAGATTTTCGTTTGCAGTAAATTGTTGACATTTCGCCTATATCCCAGAGATAAAACAAAAAAAGATACAACTTCAAAGTAGTAAAAAATGTGCTATAGCTTGCGCTCTTTAACTGTAGCAGAATTCGGATGTTATCCATCCCGTCAATGCATCCATTTCCACAGTGGACGCATGTACGAAGGGACACAGGGATGCATCAGCATTGGACGCATCCACATAATCCAGAAACAGTGATTATACAACCACAGTTTACCATCCACGTGCAAAGCCGACCGAGAGATGCAATCAGGAACTGAAAACTCAATTGTGTTTGCGAGTTGCTGATAATCATGCATCTTGGGCAGAACAGCTGCACGCCATCTTCTTCATGCTGCTAACACATATGAAACAGGCCACTGGGATGACGTCAGACTTGTGGGGTGACACTCTAATTGGCCGAACGTTCAAGACTTTGTGTTGTCGTGAATGACAACTTGGGGTGCTAATGTCGAATTTAAACACACTGTTTGGTGGTTCCCAACATCTATGGTTTAGTTTTTTTTTTTGTTTCAAATTTTTTTATAGCAGGAATTAACCTAAACTACAGAATTAATTTTACTTTCTCTGAATATTTATGAACATTTAAAGTCAATAAAATATGAAGTAGCATACATCGCGAAGGATTAAAACAGATTATCGGTTATACAGGCACAGAAAAATTATTTGGACTGGAAAAAAAAAGTATGTCGGTGGGAAGTGCATCAAATTCAAAGGATGTGAAATGTTTTCTTTTTTCAAGGAATTCAAAAGTGAGGTAAGACAATTCAATTGTATGATATGTTTTTACCAAAAAAAAAAAAAAAATTGTGGAGTTCAAGCATTTACGAATTTAAGAACTTTGGTAGTTCGCATGGTGTGTTTTATTTTTTCTTCGGCTAGCTTCGAGATTAATAGATTAGTCTCAAACCACTGGGTCTATGGAAAAAATTGAAAATTAAAGTTTCTGTGTTTCAGATCCTTCAAAGAAATCATTTTCAATTTCCAAAACCAACTGAAATAATGTAGAAACATTTGCTCCTACCACACATGCAGTTTTACTGTAGACAAGTCTTAAGATCTTGGTAATGCCCATGTCCCTTGCAACATCTTTCTTGCAGACTCTAAAATGAATAATCTTGCACTGTTTGCCTACTTCTACAGTCTGTGAACATTTAAGGTACTCGCAATTGCGCTTTCATCGCCCTACCAATATAATGGCTGGTCCAAACAAAAATTAAATCAAATTTTAAATCAGTCAAAATTTTTTAGGTCTGACCGCTATCATGTCTGAAGAGAGAGTTCCTAGGGTTGTTAAGTCAGCTCCCCTCCTTTAATAAGATCAAAGAACACATCATTTTCTGATAAGAGAAACTTACCTATGGTCTGTTTAAAATTAATAATTTCCTAGGCCTACAAATTGACATTACACATGGCATTAACTTTAGAAGAGAGAAACTCTAGGAGCAGAAAATATAAGTACCTAACCTAAATGATATATTTAACAAACTCTAAATGCAGTCGCAAGATATTGTGATTTGTAACTTTAACCTTTTTAGGTTACATAATTATTATTAATTTTTATTTTTGGGTAGATGCTGCCCAAAATCCCAAACTACCTGGATGTAGACAGAATGATGTCCTCGTATCTTTTTTGGCATCATTTTGAGTGGAATCAGTTTCGAGACAACAGCAACACAACTTTAATTTTTGGTGCAATTCCTGTAACACAAGTAAGTTCTGGTCAGCAATAAGGAGGACCACTTCTAGCTGGAAATGACAATGTTGCATCAGGGCATCTGATGCACTCTACACCATAGAACAAAGAAAATATAAGTGTTTCAATGAGAAATTCAGCATACTTCAAGAAGTTATACATTGTGCATTGAAACTCAAGATGATTCATTGCAAAGAGTATACAATTATTTGGCTGCTACAGAAGAAATACCTTATTCAAAGTTTCTTTTTCTTTTGCAAAAAAAGAAGAAAACCTTACTGAATGAAATAAACTGTTAATGTTTTTAATATCTGACACCTAGAAAACAACTTTCATTTCGCAACTGTCAGATGAAAGAAAGAACATTGAAACTTTTCAGAAGTCAGTACAAGAACAAGAGAATTTCCTTGGAACAGCTGTGATTGTGTCAAACTTGTAGAATCTCTATACAATCAATTTAATTGACAACAGCTCAGTTCCTTGCTTCTGAAATGCGGTGTTCAAATATTAAGTTAAATTACAGTTACATTGGATAAATGTGGAGAAACTATTAACTTTGGTCGAAAGGGTTGAAAACTATCTGGATACAAGTTTATTAAACTAGAATGAGGTGCCAGCTGCGAAATCAGTGATTTATCAAGGATAGAAGCTTTTCAAAAAAAAACTAAAGTCCAAAATACTTTCTGAAAAATGGTATAGGCCTATATCGTGTTTTGTACTACTTATATATTACACAGTACTATCATCTGTCGAATATCTTGAAAAATTTAACAGATTTAAATGACAGTCCGACAATGCTTGTTTACCGTGGTTTATAGCTGTATATCATTAGTGTGTAGGCTAAATCGTACCCTGTGACTAACGTTTTGTCAAATAAGATTCGTTTGCAGGGGTGCTATCGCATTAAACATGATTCAGCTAGCCGAAATTAATATATTTGACATAAATTTTATGTGTTTTATTGCATAACATCCCCATCTTCATCGCCTTCCTCACTATTATGTTTCATGGTATATACTGCGAAACATGTGAAGCCCAACAAATTCCCATGAAGTGTGATTAGTAACTTAATCAACAAACATATACACCATTTACAAATATCATTTTCCTGGTTTTCTGAAAATCCCCTGTTCCTAATAAAGACATTCGTAGGTCTACATCATTTCAAGAGGTATTCTGAATGTTGTACGACAGTTTGTGATATGGCAAGTACCAATGCCAGTGCACAAAAAGTTTTAGTATTAATTTTTAATTATTTGAAAATTATGACCATTTTTGACCTCCTACATCTGCTGAACACTGTCTTCCCAACATGGGGCTTAAACATAACATTCATGTTAAGTGACCATTGGTGGCAAAATAGTGATTGGGACCGCACAGTGGTAGCATATCTTGGGTGCTTATGGGATTGACAGTAGCAGACCTTCTATCTGTTACACAAGTTGACCGAAGAACATTTGAATCCTGCAGATTACAAGGCCCTGAAAGTTTTGTTGGCTGCACCAGTATTAAGACATATAGTTGCTGTAACTATTGAGTGTCTGGTTGTGTTTGTAAAAGATATGGCAGGGTAATATGTACCCTGTAGTATAGGAATATGGTTAATATTTTGTTAAATGTTTTTTAAATCATGTTTTCTGCGACATTTCATTAGTATGAATTAAATGTATCTGCGACTAATTTAGGGTCTGAAGATATGCAGTCAATTACTTTTAGGTTTACCACTGGACATTATTCTGTTGTTCTTCCTGTTGTATTTTTTACAATATTCCATGTAGTTTTTATTTTGTTTTGAGAATTCTTAATGAGGTTACAGAAAAAATCCTTTTTGCATATTTGATGACCTTACAGAAATATTTGCAGTATTTCCTGTCGTGAGTCATTTTGTCAGAGTTGCTGCTGTCTCTGGTGGCCTTGTAAATTTTTATTTGGTTTTCGCAGGAAATTGTTATTCCTTTGGTTAGCCATAAATATTTCTTTGGATTTGTATTACTGCGGGTCAGTCGGGATGGGAAACATTTTTCCAAACAATGGAGAACTTGATTAAGGAAAGAGTTAAATTTTTCATTTGCTTAGGTAAAAATATACAATACTGACTATTGCTATCTGCTGAGCTCACTTTTCAATCATAAGACATTTTCCAGCAAAAATCTTGTATTTTCTTATAAGAAATTCAAATTGTGAATTGTCCAAAACATAAAAATTATATACCTATTCTCTGGCATTTCTTTTCACATGAAACCATAAATGTTAGTTAGGCCTATCAAGTTTAATTACAATCAAGCTGAAATAACCGAGTTTCATTCAGAAAAGTGTATGCATCCGAAAAATGTTTAGTAAAATGGTTTGCTGTACTGTGTTGTGGGAGTTGAAATTGCAGTTTCCCAGTGAGTCGAGCCATCACAAAATTATTAGTTTTTGGAATGCAGTCTGAGTATAACAACATTTTTATTCTGTGCTTATTTCCTGTTTCTAAATTCGCCAGGTATCTACCCTGACTTGGCATCAAACCCTACAAAAATACTTTAAGGCAGACACGACTTTGTCACACTTCAAATTCACATCAAGAAGATGAATGTACCTCAAAATATATACTCCAACCAAGGGGACATGGCAATTAACACTTCTTGAATGCTGTCGTATAAAATTTGTCAGTGTTTATTTTAATCGGAACACATCACACAATTAGAACCATTCCCAGACTTGCTGTATCAGGGCTGTAGTCTCGATTTATGTTAGAGAGATGCTACTTTCATTGGATGAGACGGCATTTGTAGGAGTTATGATTGGTTGGTTCTTTCCAGCAAATTAGGCTTAAAATGTATCAACTTTGTTGAAACCCAAATGCCAAAAAAAGTATGTTTTTGGGAAACACTTTTTTTTATTCACTGAAGTTAGGGGGTAGCTGCCCTTCCCTGCACACCCTTGGTCAAACACTTGTGGTGAGTCATTGTATTAAAACTGCCAAAATAAATAGATAACTTTATCAAAACAGCTATCTAATGTTCAAGTAAGTAGTGGCATTGTGCGTATACGACAAAATTGATCATTATGCACAACTGTACCATTAAATGTGTCATTCTTTTCACACATGAAAATAAGTTTATTAACCTTTTAAAAAAGTTCTTTTCTTTTTTTTTTGTAAACAAATATGATATATGCTCTCATTTAAGACTCCTGCCCACCTCGACATATCAACTGCATTTCAGTATGTTTGAAATACTTGTTTTTCCATTAAACTATTTCATGTGTGTCCAGTGTCATGTACTAAAAGAACTCTTATGTCAGACAAATGCTGGTGAGTGATTTCAAAATGTCACACACATTATAAAAACAATTTAAGATGATGTGAGCCGAGCTCTCCAGTGTGCTCTTATGACCATTTGTGCCGCTGCAGTCAGCTATCGCATTAGTGCATGCCAGGGACGAGTCGAACAGCCCAGAGTACGTCCCCTATGTATAGCAACTTTTGGGAATTAAATCATTAATTTATCAATAGTGTAACTTCCAGAACCTCTTTGTTTTTATCCTAATACCGAGGGGCCAACCGACAGTTAATTTTTACCATAAGAACTTAAGTGCACAGTATACACATTTTCGAAAGCAGCATCAGCTGTCGGCAGGCCACAGCACCGAGCCTGCAGGATAGACATTTGTAGAGTACAAGGTCAGTTGTATTCAGTTAGATGAAATAAAAGTGTGTGTGTGATTAATTCCCGCCTTTTATTGTTTTTACCGTAAGTAACATAGGGCACTGTGTCCTTAAGACCGAAGTTTAACCTCAGTGCTTTGTGTTGCGTATTATGGGTCCTGCCCTCCATAGGCAGAGTAGAGTCAGCGTTTGTCAATGGCTGTGTAAGGGGGCCTTTACCCTTACCCTTTTTTAGTGGTGGAAACCACACGTCAAAGAGTAGGCCTTCTCCAAGATAGCTAAAAACTGCTTTTTCAAAGTGGAGTATCTCAAAATATATGCATCAGATATGCATTCAAGGGCCCTGCATTAAACCTTCCTACTAACTTTCCACCAATAAAATAATGGGGCCCCACAGAAAGTCCCATATATACATGCAGCCCAATGAGAACACTGCATACCAGTTGATAGCCTTGTGCTTCATGGTGATGGAGCACTTGATGCGCATGACATTCTCGCACTTATCGCTCTGATGCTTCTCATCTTTAAATGAAGAAAAAAACACCTGGTAGGCCGAGGCCTTATTTAATGTCGTTAATTCGACAAGATTCAGATTTATTTGTAAATTTTTGGGCATAATGTTAGTATGCATAATGAACATGATTGGTAAAAAATTATAATGCCTGTTCTGATCACATCAGATGATAGGTATAGTATGTATTATTATCTGTGTGTTTCACATTTAGTATGTTTGCATTGAATCACACCACCAACCACCAACATAAAAAAAGATTCACAATTTCTTTAAAAATTTCTTATTACAAAAACACTTGTAACATTATGTATATACCTACTGATTTGTGACATGCCTTGTAGTATATGTAGGTTGCTTTTATCAAAAGTATTGAGCTCTATCTGTGTGAAACAATGTACTAATAAATTAAGTGTAATAAAAGGTACTCTGCTAATATAATATATAAAAAAACATTAAATTGTGTATTTACTTTTGCTTATACCTCTCCTTCTTAAGAGTGCAAATTGTACTAAGCTACTTTCTGTGAATGTATGTATACATGTATCTCTGTAAATAAACATTCTCTGAATAAAGCTTTTTTTTGCAAGAAATGTTAAGAAACCAGTTATCTATTGGTGTATGCATTCACTTATTTCATTGAAGTGTACACAATGAGAGAAAAATTGTGAAAACTGTAATGAATAACATTTTCTTAAGAGGTGAACAAGGTATTAACATGCATCTGTATTTAAATCAATGGACTTTGATAGCATGTATAATGAGGGTTGTTTGGCCGAGATGGGGTTGATTGGGATTTACAAAGGCGGTGAACAGAATTTGGAAAAACGTGTTAGGAATTGTATACCTGGTATGCACCAGACATCGCTGTGGTGGCTCACTGATGTTGTTGTGGTAGAGCTGAGTCCTCGTAACTTCGGGGTGCTGTGGCCCGATCACCCAGACCACATTCCCATGTAGATCTTGCAGTAGTTCCCCTGATGTCGAGGCCTCGTTGTTTTCTAAATGAGGGGCTCTTCGGATGGCCCAATCACTGCTTGGTATTGCAACTTAAACATGATGTCGACATAACCAAAACTCCTTATGCGTAGATTGTCAGGGCCAAACCACACACCCATAAATGCTACTCGTGGTACTTTGATTAGGTTGTAGAACACGTACAAATTAATATTTACCCTTAAATTCACATAAACACTTGGATCAGGAAATGGCAGGTTTTAAGGGGCCCGTGCCCTGAAATGCCTTTCGGCAATCGAATAAAAGCACTCATCAGTTCATGCAGTTTGTTGCAGAATCGAACATTCCCACCAGGAGAATAACTTATACAATTGCTCGCATTAAACCTGCGGCGAAGGCGATGTGGTAAATAAAGCACTAGGCTTGCATTAATATTAGGTATGGTGATAAAATTATAAACTCCCCAGGCGATGCAATTCCTGGGGAGGCAAGGGGGAGTATCCCGGATGGCGAAAACAAAAAAGGTTCCTGATATACTTAACCATTGCTGCAAAATGACTGGTGATGAATATTTATATTGTCCGAGCAGAAAAAGTGCGAGCGTGGTTTCACACGTTCCTCCCCCTCTGTGTGCGAGTTGCTGACTGACTTCCCACCATGGTGTGAGGGCTGGCTGTGATATACCCATGCACCACGGAGGGACCTACTTGCACACGCAGAGAAACAAATTTACACTTACATGCTATAATACTTTCAAACACTGTAAAAAACACAAATCAGTAATTATTTCTGAAGCTTACCTTGTGACTGGAATGAAATGGGGTAGACATAAAACTGGAGGTGGTGAAAATAAACATTTGTGAAATAAAAAAATAATACTTCAAAACAACAACATTGGGGCATAAGGGTTTCTAGACATATTGCACTTTATTTGCTGGTCTCGTAGCCTTATCACGTGGTGAGAAATGTGCTTGTGAAAATGTTACAGCCCTTTTAATGCTATACACGTGTTCCTGTATTACTCTGCCCTCTCTCCCAGGATGGTAGGCGCATGTGGCGCCGCTACACTCCCTGCACTGCAATGCACTTGCCTGATCTTGCCCACTCTTGCACTCACACTACACTAACACTGCTCGCTGGTTATCAGTCGTCGAGAGCACATGTGTTCTGCGCTTGGGAGCGGCCTGCGTGACAAACGACCTAGGGTGAGGAACGACACACATCATGTAATAAGTACCATTGTTATCTTACATGTATATTTTGCATAGTACACTGCACACTTTGCAACGAGGTGCTGAGTGATCCCTTGCTTTTTGGCTTTGAATGCACAAGTATAAAATCATCTTAAATTCATTGTTTTGTAGCAGTGATTTTATTATTTTAATTTTAAGGATCTAAAAGGTAAACATTACACCCGCAATCAGTAACCACTTATTTGCACCATGTTTCTGGATTCCTTTATTAAAAGGCTTTAACTCAACTGGGAAATGGCTTGTTTAAGCATTGTGAAACAACTCTAGTTCTGCTATCATAGCTGTGGTAAGTATGTGACAATAATTACAAAACAAGTTCTACAGTTAGAACTTACAACGAATCCTGTTACAATCTACGACTTCTGTTACAACCTACGACGACTCCTGTTACAAGCTACAACGACTTGCTACTGAAATTGTATACCAAGCTTAACAGTGCTGCTTATGAAATAAATTGGCATAGGCCTATAGCAAATTATATTCACATGGTGAGTGTAATTTTTAATAAATGGTCATTGTTACAAACAGGAGAAATATCATTTTGATGTTTTCGTTACAAGTTATTACTTTCCATTTTGATTGAAACATTACAGTAATAAATACTTTGTTAAAAACGGATGTAACTGATGTTACACCACCATATGTTACTTGAAAGTTTATTACCAAGCTAACTTGAAAGTACCCAATCATAACCTAGTTTATTGCAATTTCATAACATAAAACTAGTTTTCTGAAGTTGAATTTATTTGGACAAAGGGGTGATACTAACATACATATGTCCGTGTGTGTATATATATTAGTTTTATGGATGGTCAAGCTTTCACTAAAGTACTATTTCGAATTGTATCCCCCCACCCCTTGTCAAGGTATCATCTTGATGTGCGTTAAATTCCTAGAAGTGATGATTTTCCCCTTGCCTTTGATAAAATGTAAACACAATATTAACATTCAAGTCATTCTGTGTCTGCAAAGTACACAAGAAATTTGAGTAATTCAAAATAATAACAAAACCATTACAATTTTCTCGCAGCGCGAGTTTATTTTAGTTAGTTCCATGTGAGAACACTTGGAGCACTAGCATCGTGGCATTTTTTCATTAGTTCCAAGAGTGGCAACTTGGAGTGGTAGTATCGAACACATAGCACGAAATAAAGAATTGAGTTTCCCATACTTCCATTAAGTGGTTGATCGTTGAAACCAGACCAGCTGCTCCAAAGACTCCTAACTGGCCAAAGTGTTTACGTCCATGCATACCCACAGTGAGCCAGACAGGAAAGGTTTTGTGCAGGCTTCGCCGAAATATGTAGTGGCCCGCACATCACAAAATTATTTGGCGACGCATGCTACGAAATACACATGACTGCGAGGAGAACAGCAGTATTCTTTTGTGATGCCATTTGGTTTGCGAGCACCGGCATCATGGCACCCAGTGTCCACCACCCGCCATAAAGCAGTGATAAGGGGGAAAGTGTCATAACATCGCCTACCATCGCCGATAACAATGGATCAATAAACCTCTACAATGCAACTCCAAACCTGTAAGCAGCTGCAACACCCGACACTACCGCGTCAACAGGGATCACAGCTACATATGCTGCAACAGCAGGCTGTAGTACGCCGCCATACATTCTGCTGCCAGCAACTCAGACCGTTAGTGAGTTAGTGACAGCACAACAGGCAGGCCATCTGAAGATGACCATGATCACCAGATGCCACCTCTGCCTCACAGCATTGTGATGCCTCTAGTAAGCCAGCTATTTTCGATACCAGCATCATCATCATCATCATCATCATCGGGCTCATGAGTGCCTAGGCACGGGAACACGTCATCATGTGTCGGGGACGCCCTTTCTCCGAATCGACGTCGCCTTCATCACATCGAAAACAGCAGCAGCGACGATTCGGGTACAGGGCAACTCTCCTCATCCCCCCTTCGCTTCAAGCGGGTTTGTCAGACCTGGCATGCCATGTGCCCGGCCTGCTGGTACCCCCCTGCGCCCACTGCAGCCAGCACAAACCCCCGCCAGCATGGGATTAGCAGCCCCGCCCACTACATTCACAACAACAACACCGCAGCAGCTAGAACTTGTGGCCATGGGAGATACTACGGCTGCCAGCCACATGTTGCAGCTAGGAAGAGGAACAGTGTCATGACTATTGGATGACCTCCGAAAGGAGGGGAGCATATAACATGAACCATGTGTCATCTCCCAGGTAATTAACCATGCCACCTGTCAAACCACTGCCGTTCACCACACCACCATGAGAGGGCATCAGCATTCTGTAACTAGTGTCTACGTGTGCATGTGGCAGTGCTGTGTAAATTAGTGTTTATTTTTATCTTGAGGGCCTTTTTGAATATGACATGCTGTGTTAATTTTTGTGGCTAATTAATTAAGTGCAGTTATAATTTTTTATATTTTTTTTCCTATGTGCCTGATTGAAAAAAGTGTCCCATGTGTGTGCACTGGTTGCACAAAGGCAGTGAGCGAGTTCTTCATTATATTGTGTGGTTTAATTATGTGTTTGTTTTCCAGGGCCTTGTGTGAATATTAAAGATAAAAGTATTATATTGGTTTAGTATGTACAAGAGTTGACATGCCACTGTCATGTGATGTGTCTAAAGTAAATTATACATATGTTTCCCTACAAACTACGTAAAATGTGTTATGTTTATTTTAATTTAGAAGGAATTTGTAGTCATGTAAATAATAGTGACTTGTGTTTCTGTCATGTTCAGATAACAAAATATGGTACCAAACACACATTAGTAGTAACCTTGCCGCGCAACATTGAAAATATTTTAGGATATTAAATTCACAAGCTCAGATACATGTGCATAGGTGCTCTTATATTTTCAGATCCTTGCACCAGTATTCTCAGCAGTAGGATGGGATATGGTCCAGTATTTCTGGCCGAGTGTATGTAATGTGAATGCCATGTGTCGTTTGCATGGAAGCCATGTGGCCGGAAAACCCTACTTTTTTTTTCCGATTTAGAAATTAGTCAATGTTTAAAGGGTGAGATAATAAACATTGCAAGGGATCAGCTAGGAGCAACCACAGTTCAATTTCAAAACACATTTATTTTAAGGTTAACACTTAAGCACACAATATATGACAGACATGAGTTTTTATATTTTTATGTTTTGTTAAAGTAATTTATAATTTTTAATAAACGTGTCTTTGTATTTCATCATATCATCAGCATTGCATCTGTCCATGTCATTTCGTTATCATTTGCATTTTGTTTAATTACCATGTTTATTTTATGTACAACTGGGAAGGCTCGGTCAACCAGCGAGCCCTGCACCAACAAAGAGTCAGTAGCCCCTTTCTTCACGTGGGGTGGCTAACATGTATTGCCGCTCCGGGTCTTCATGCTTTTCAACCAATCATCTTAGTTTCTACAATGTAATTTCTTGTCTCGGATCATTTAAACCGTTTTTGTATACCCAAAGCGTGTGCCACCCCACAACCCTGGCTTATTTTGTAAGTGGCTGGGGCATAATTTTACCTTAAATCATGTAGGCCTTTGGCTATTGTTCAGCGTAAGAGTTCGTCTTGCAATAGTGGCGACCATTCATGTCAGTGTCGCCTGGTGTCCCCTGTTATGGAGGAAATATGAATAAATCATATACATCGAAACTGCATTTATTTATTTGCATCAGCTGCTTCATGGCTGCTTTACCTTTTTTCAGCTAACCTAACTTGTATATGATGGAACTAATGGTGTGGAAGTGACCTTAGACAACTTCCTTGTGATTGAGTTTTGTGTTTGAAGAGGGCCAGAACAACCTTTTCTAGACTAAGTACTGTACATGGATTATAGCACTGCGGCAAATGAGATGCCGGACATCAAGAATGGCCACATGCGCCAGCGGCCACACGACCCAACATCACTAACTCATTCTCTCCACTGAGAGTTGGTCCCTGTTGGAAGAAGTAACCCCTAACTTTCCTCTCGCCCTCTCCATGTTCCTGTTGCTCCGAAACCTCCAGGCATAAGAACCAACCAAGTGGTGACAAATTGGCATTGTCGCAAAAGTGAAGTGCATGCTACATCGCAGTTTCTTTATTAGAAATGAAATACAGATACTGAAATATTAATTAGAATTATTTTTGGAAAGGTTAATTAATGTTATTATGTAATAGTGTCATTTTGCTTCCTTCCATAGCACACTGGCTATAAAGACTACATTTCTTTTATTATTGTTTTCTTACACTACGACATTCCTCAAGTTACTTCTGCAAGCATAAAAGTCTCTTGCAGATTTAACAGGAATGTCACCAACATGTATAGCGCAATTTTCAGTAATGTTGTATCACTTTTGTTTTGTATTTGAAGTCACATTTTAATATTGTACTCGATGTTTAGTGCCGGCACACGCAGCCTGTAGCGGAAGTCAGTATCATTTGTACAGTTTGCCCTTAGCACTCAAACAGTCAGCAGCGTGGAAGTTTCGTTCCACGAACTCCCTTGGTACCAGCATGTAGTGATGTCAGTCAATTTGTCAGAAGGATTATGCCACAAAGTTGGGTGTCAATTTGACACAGTGTGGTGGCTGGATGAAGGGTGGTAGGTGATTTTAGGGGTGTTGAAGGTTTAGCTTAGGAAGTGCTGTGGAAAATAATATTACCCAATGGTGCCAGACATTATCAGTGTGGTATCCATGTTGTTGTAGAGTTGGAGACTCTTGAAGTTCTAAGGAACTGCGGGCCGATCACCAAGAAATAACTTTCCTGTGTGGATATTTTACCCATCATAATTATTACCAGTGTTGTTTACTAAATGGTGGGCCTATTAAAGGCTAACTCCACACCTGATATGGATGCACTTGATTACTGAGATTTTTTACATTCACAAAGGCGTTGAGTAATGATGAGTAGATTTTGGCGGGCTTCTAAGGCAGTTTCTCAACTCGAAAATATGCTCGCTCTCACTCGCCACTCGCACTCTGGCATACTCTGGCTCACTTTAGCGAATTGAGACTTGTGCCCTCTTAAACCTTCGACATTATTTCTCTTGCAGGAAAGGTAACAAATAGGGAAAAATAAAATATTGTTGTCCTTTCACTTTCCTCGAATAAATGTACAGTATTTAATGAAATAGTAGACTGACACGGAGTGCCCCAGAGATGATGATGGTGATGCATGTCCCACCAGGGAGCAGATGGAGGGCAGAAACTGAAGATATTGCCCAGTGCCATGTTCGGTAGAGCGAACGATGTTGATGGGATCGTATGGCTGACAGTCTGCGGCGATATCTGGATACATGGTCAATTTAAGGAGAGTTAATGTAATTACAAATTATTATGCTTACTATCATATCAAACCCTTTGCTAACGGATGAAGGTGTCGGCCACTTCGCACGCCGATACGAGCACTGAGTTTACCCTTCTTAAGGGAGGCAGGCTCTGTAAGAACAAAACGTATTACACTGACAGTACACTTACTACTGATTCTGCTTAGGGTGCAGTGCCCGATGTATTCAGAAGAGCAAAGTCAACACAACCAGCCTCATCAATGTGTGACACATTTATTGATGAAACGGTACAACAGAATGTTAATGTACAAATGAATGTTACCCTTTGAAAAGCGGACCTGGCACTTGAATCCTGCCGGTGGTCGCTACTGCAAAATAAGGCGAGGGCCTTAGGTGACGAATAAATGAAGAACACGTACAGACGCGTGAAGTCCTGGAATATTTCCTCTGTATGTAGAAAGGCCTCCCCTCGGTTATAAAAGTGAAGTAAATATTCCTGAACAAAGTTAAACTCTTGGGATGAAAGTATACAGCCTAAGTTGAAGAGCCGAGTGGGGTAATGTGGGAGCTTACCAACTGTTCTGCCGGTCGTCACTAGTGCTAAAAACCTGACTGAAGAACATGGCAGTGGCCTCGCCACACGTCAGGCGAGCCCGGCACCAAATACAAACATGGAAAAATGTAACTGGACATCTTACATGATTAAAGAAAGTAACCCTGTGCATAATTATGACTACTGATTAAAAACATGCTGGTGCCATACCGTGAAAATCGGAGCCCCAGATATAGCTAAGAAAGTGATATCACGAGTGTGTCGTCGCAATTTAAGGGCGATTTAAATGAAATGATACCTTATGTGGCTGCTTCTCGGTGAATGAAGACATGTACGTTCTATATTAATACAGAAATATTGACGATGTTTGTCGATATGGAGAAAAATGGGAAAAAGCATATGTATTTCTCTTCCTGTGACGACACACGTATTTTACTGAAAAGGGGCGGGGCTATGTTCTGTCCTCTGTTCGATTTGTGTAACTCTCTAAAATAAACAAGGCGGCTTTCCTAGTTAACTATGGTGTAATACTTGCTGAAACTCAATATAATTACTCTAATTAAATGATGCTGCTAGGGAGATGCTCGCAACTTTGCACTTTTGCTGGGAATATTATTCCCCATCTTTTGACATATCTTGAAGCCACATCGCACTTCTGATTCGGCTACGAGGCCCATCGACATCGTACACATTGAAAAGCCTTGGGATAAAGTGGCGACGCTTACCCAAGTGTTACCCCAATGGCTGTTGCGCCTAATGGTCGTGACTTCACAGAAAACACCCATTCAGGCCACCTACCAATTTATTATAAGAGATTACTCATGCTTGTAATAAATTTGGATATAGTGTGACCCGCTGACCACGAGTCGCAAGGCAGTAAGGAAAGTGTAAACGTCATTCTTGTCGGCCTGCACTGATCGGGACCGCGACTTAATGACGATCGGTCGAGTGTTGCTGTGTGATTGATGTGTTTGCGATGGTACAAACGGGCATAAGGGATACAAGAACGCCTGGGATACATCTAGGCCTAACTTATTTTAATTTGTTTCATTTTTGCATGATTAAGAACATTGTTATGTGCAAATCAACGTAAATGAAACATGAACATAATATCGTCATAATTTGTTATGTTCTATATCAAACGGAATATTGTTATTATACAATTCACAATCACAATGATTCATATAATTCGATAAAATATTCCTAGCACTGCTTTAGAAACAACAAAATATTGGCTATATCTGGATATTTGAGGTAGGACTTGAAAACAACATGTCTGCCAGAGAGGGTGTGAGAGTGAGCACCGAGTGTACACCATCGTTCACTCTCCCTCTCGCACTCTCTCCTCTAAGTTGGGACAGCAGAGAGGACTCTCAGTGACGTCAAGAGTGGACAGGAGAGTACTCTTTCGGTGAATTGAGACATGGTCTAAGGGATCCATTACCTGACATGCCAGAGGGCCTCAGAAATAACAACACATGTGGCTGCTCATACAACGTATTTTTAATTGTTTAAAACACTACATCCTCCTCTTGGGAGGCACTTTACACTTGCTTGCCAGGCTTAGTCCTCTGGCATGGGCAATACTGTGAAATGGTGCAATGCCGATAAAACTTAAGTATTAAATTTACGCTTGCCCAGACGATTCAAGCACGGGGAAAGTAAGGGGCGGTGACTATGAGTAGCTGAATGAATGAGGTTTCAGTAACTAAATATATTGCAGAATTAAAGTGAGTGATGAAACAAGAGATGAATGTCACCAACAGTGTGCGGGAACACCAACACACAAACGTCCCATTCGAGTACTTGCAGTCTATTAAAATACCACTGCGTGGCACAAGTACCCGCTTGACGGGTTAACATGTCACACAGGAACTATGTTTTGCCACGCTGGAAATTAATAGAAACATTAAGAACTAGCGCAATAGCCTAACAATAAACATTATGCTTTAATTTATAACAAGCAAAACATTTGCACAACCTTTGAGATGGATTGGGGATGAAACTCGTGAAATGAAAATAACTTACCCTTTGTAAATAAACATTATGACAGTAAAATTACACTTTAGGATTTAATCGGCATGATCAATTAACCCCTTTTGTGGGCGCCCTACTTATCTCTTCGCACTACTTTGCACAACCTGGCACGAAGCTGCACTGCACTACAGACACACACACTATTTCACTCTCATACAGATTAAAAAAACTTTGCAGAGTGCAGCTGCCTGCTGTGGTGGTGGAGTTGTGCTCAGCGGGCAAACAGTTTTGGGGGACACGATTGCAGCAACCGTCAACCCCCCTCCCGTCGCAACGGAAGACCATTTACAACCGTGTGCTGCTACAAACAGCAGGGGGCCGATTAAATGCATGTTTCTTAAATTCAATGCAAAATTTGCAATCGTGTTGCATAAAATGGAATTAAATATGAAAAGCAGAGGTGCAAGTAGTTGTGTACCGATGCAAAAAGCAGAGAAATCTGCACCCAGGCAAATTCCTCGCCACAAGTGCAATTGCTTTCGCTGTGCATATGCAGTCGACACATATAGCTAACGAGACACATTGCTATCATTTAGTAGTTGTCAAAATATACATTTAGGTTAATTGTTTTCGGTTGCAAATTGTGTGAATTATTAAATTAGAGTGATTTCAACAACACATTTAAGTGGATAGAATGTGGAAAGGAGGTTTTCTGAGGGTGTTTCTGGCTTAATTTTTTACATTAGATTACTTCTATTTCCATCAAAATGGTCTAAAAATACATTTTTATTGAAGTGCTTCAAGTTTTTTTCTTCATATTTTGGAGGGGGATTTGATATGGAACACAAAAGAGTCTTGTTGCATTTACTTTCGAAGGGTACGGTGGCGATTGGTGATAAAAATGCTTATGGCATGACATGCAACACGAATAGCGTTAGATGTCTGCGAATGTAATATCAACTTTATATAAACACAAATATTCAACCTGTGCACTGCACCGATTGTATTTGCGTAGAAAAAATCAGCCGCATGTAAATTCGTAATGAACTGAAAAAAAAAGTCATGAAGAATTGCATGTTTTCTAAACAAAAAAAAAGGAAGTAAACAAAATTTTAGGTCGGTTACACTTCGGACACAGTCACAAATCGTATTAACACTTTTAATATATGTTATCACATATATTCTTTAACATAAATAACATCAAACACGCAATCTCAAGTATATCTGATATTATGCTGCATCAATTAAATTTTTAATTCTTGTCTACTAAAAATAAGTAGATGTCCACATATTAATCACCACTCATCATACTTCATCACTTAGTGAAATAAGCAGCTCTCCACATCCAAACGCCAGAGCACGTGTTTCCTGCTGGTATATGATGCGCCATCACTCACATGTAGCTGTTTGGACATGGTGTCACTGATGGGAAATTTTGAAAAGGTGTTGACTTATTGGTAGCATGGGTGGATATATGGATGTGGGAAATACATTTGGTACTGGTGGGTAATAATGGCCTAATTGTTGGAATGGGAAGTGTGTTTGTTATGGTTGGTGTAGGCGGTGTGGGTAGTATGGCTTTGTTTACATCAGCCATGTGCATCAAGTGAGTGCGTGGTGACTCTGTTCCCTGCTGTGTTGTCTCTGCACTCTGTTGCCACTCCACTCCAGCACTGGTCGTGATTGTACTTGTTATGTTATTTCCGTTCTGTGCAACCATAACATTTTAACCATGATTGTTGACAGTGACTTGCATTTCATGACCCCATTGGTCCAACAAACTTACCATTTGTTCCCACCGTCTTTCCTCAGCGAATGCAATTTGCATTAGGTTTGTGCCTTGCTCCTTGATTGTTGTGTTAGACCCCATACAGGTGAATGAAAGTCCCACTGGAGTGTTCAACTCCCTTGCATCCAAACACTCGAGTTGGAAATTAATTTTGCATTCCATAAACTGCAGCATAATAATGCCTTGACCACTGCATAGTAAGTTGCCACAATAATTTGAAAGGTTGTAATTCGGAAATTCTGAGTTTTCAATTTTTGGTTGCACTGGTGTGCTCACTGAGTTTCACAGAATGCCATTGTCTGTCTCGTTCTTGTGGTTGATCGCAATGTGGTGGCTTGTTAGGCTGGACTAACGACAGCATTGGCAGTTGTTGCATCCCTCATTTTTGGCTATAAGGCCCTGGGGCATAGGACATAAACACTCAGGACACCACAGCACCAATGCACTGTTGGCGATCCTACCAGCCATGCTTTGTTTGTCAACAAAGCCATGTCGAGGCAGTATTTATGGGGCAAGACAGATGACAGGGATGATTCAAGGACCAGGTTGCAGTGCGATTGTGCATGGTGAAATGTTAATATGTAAAACTAGATGTTTAATCCAAAATTCAGTTTCTTACAAATATCTCTCTAAAACCTAATAAAACACTTGGTATTCAACAGCAAGGACTTTCACTTAAAATTTTATGCATATGAGGGGCTAGGTATATCTAACTTGAATACGAAAACACAACATAGATTCGGGTGACATCTATATTTTATTTTACTCAAAAGATCTTAATTGACATTTGCAAACATGTAACCATAAATATATTTTTTTTCAAACACAACATTTTGCATTTTGCAAAATCTAGCATTTTGATGAGTATTTCCTTTGCAAATATAGTTTATAAAAAAATTTTATTTAATACAAGTAAAATTATGTATTTTGTAATTTCTGCTATTTTATTTTGATTTCATTTTAACACTTCAGGGTCCCGTGATAAATCTCCTAGCTTACAAATACATTTAACATTAGTGGCCTTTTTGGCCGACTATATGAGGCACACATCATTACATTTTGGTTTTCACAAAAAATTGTGTTATTAATTTGGTACTGACTATCAGGAATTTACCATATTAAAAAATTTAAATTTAAATTTAAATCGTCCCCAAGATGAATGAATTGTCAAAGAATATTTCGGAAAGTCTCTCCAAAGTTTATCTCTAATGGTTAGTAGAACATGCCGGGGCGAAAGAAATTGAGAATAAATTGGCCTGGTGATGCATAAGTTGCAGATGAGGAACATATCTCCAATCGGGATGTTCCCGATAACAGGAAACTAAGTTATGGCGAAAGGGCGGCGAGGAAAATCATCCAAAGTACTACCACGTCTCAACTCCGATGCCACAAAATTCAGGTCGTCATCTTAGGGCAGTCGGGTGGAACCGCCGAATCAATAATTGAGACGTAAATCAGCTAACTTTGCGACAACCACAGTGTACAAAATGCGGTATGGAAAATTAGTTACACTATAAACATACATGTTGCGGTGAAAGTGAAAAATTTACATCAGGATTTCAGGATTATGTCACAATTGTCACACACAAATGTCACAGGATAATGATGTCATAATTATAGCATGTTGAGGAAAAAGGAAGAAGTGACGTACCAGAAATCATCATAGAGAAAGATCGATTCTAGGATTCCAATACCAACATTGGTCGATATACATTTCGTGACTTCTAAAATTAAGTTTACAAAAATTACATTTAAAGTAAAACAAAATTATAAAGACAATGGAATTAGTTATTAATTTCCAAATGCACCACATTATATGAAGTACTAAATTACAATAAAAAGTACTCACTTTTTCTGAAACTTGCTAATCCTTGAAATACTGATTGGCATGGCTGGAAAATTTATTTTACCAAGAAAATGGGATTTTTAACCTCAAATACACATTATACTAGCAAACAAAATATTAACATCTTTAAAATACAAAGAATACTGGTGATAGTTAAAACACCATTCCATCGACCTAGAGATATATTGACTGTCGAAGGCTGTGCTTACAGTGCTATTTACTGCTGTCGAAGGCAGACTAGGGAACTGCCACTAGGCAACACTCTAATAGGACTTGGGAGTCCTTCTTTTCTGTTTCGTTCAATGTCTGTAGCTAATTTGCAGCAGCACTGTCGCATGTAACCGACATTATCCTCTCCTTGTTTATATATATATATATATTTTAATGGAAGCAAGGGATGTTGTGGATTTGTATAGTTATGTTTAATAATTTTGATTGATAGCCTACCTTAATTGCCGCAAAATTTCCGTGCGTATTATTCGACTTAAGCACATTCCGAATATTTTAAGGAATTAAGTTTCAAATGTCTTTAGAAATGCACCACAAGAGCTTTCACGTTTTGCATCGACTTTGTAGTCTACATGTTTTACCTCGCAACTCACAAAGCAACATCCAGAGAACAGCTGGAATAAAGAAGATAAATACTACAGGATAGTTGAATTTCTTTACTTTTTTAAAGCATTCGTAACTTCCCAAAGTTGCCATGTGCTCGTATTATTACAATGCTTATGTAACGGTGGAAGAGTAAAATAACTGTGCATGCGCACAGTGCTTGATTGTGTTTCCACTGTCCATTGTAGTTAGAATGCAGCGCCACTGGACAGAGGCAAATGAGAATCTTTCAGGGCCCAGTTTATAACATTGAGTGTCCTATCTTTCCGTAGGGATAATGTTCGTTGGGAACTACTGAGTAAGTGAGACAGAACGATGTATTGAGGGTGATGTGGGTAAGAGAAGCTTCATGATGTGTTGTATCTAATGGTAGCTAAGCGACAACTAGCAAATATGCCATAAAGTTTTTATCTCATGATTTCAATATTATATGAAGGTGATGCATACAGCTACAATAAGTAAACTGTATAGAGAAATAATGCCTAAACAGGTCCTTCGAGAAATAAGTTTGTTTTATGTATATTTTCTTTCGCTGTTCGTGAATGTTCAACCAATACACTTGTCCATTGTACTCCGATTTTGTATCTATGTTTTTGTAATCAGGTCTATTTTTATAAAATCTCCCTACCCTATATAGGTAGAGTTTATATTGTCTGCTGCGAATAACAGACCTGGAAGGTACATTGTGACAATTATTAAGTTAATGTACGAGTTACTATGAATGGCACTGTAAATATACCCCAATACCTAGGAAGTCAAGCAGAGTGGATAGCTGTTAACATCATTTAGAGTAGGTAAAATATAACTGGAAAATACCTATCCCTCTTCGAAAAAGCTAGGGGTAACTTACTAGTGGAATTTGGTGATAAACCTGTGCAGTACAATAGCAGCTATGTGTGCAGTTTACTTATACAGAAACCAAACCGAATTTTTAATTTTAGTAATATTCGTGATTGTAAATAACTGCCTATGGATAAAATGCTGCGATGTTCGGAATACTTTTTTTATTTAATTGTAGGCTTACTAATATCCTCATGCATTAAGAACACTACGAGACCCAAATAAACAGTTTGTGATATCTTTACACTTTCTGAATGAAACCTTTGAAAAATCACTCCATGTATTACATGTTTAGTTGTTTCCTAAATATGTCCGAGTGACCATTTGTTTGTCTGAAAGAACCTTTTAAGTTTAACCTTTGAATTGTGTTATGCAGTAAATCTTTAAAAATAGCAATATACTGTGTACAGCAACAGACAATAGTGCATGGAACAAAATGCACAAGAACAGGATTATTACAGGAAAATCATAAACAGTACATTTGGCTACCCTGATCACTCCTTTCCATACACCCCAACTGTTTCGAAACACCTAAACACACATTACCATATTAACCAAAAGCCTAGCAGTGAATTAACACTCAAAGATTAAAAATTTCTGTTAACCATATCATACAAAACAGGAAACCTGTCACACAAAGTACCTTTACAGTCTACTAGTAGCTCACTAAAGTTTAATTTCTACTGTGTTCATTTTTAAATGTAGCATTTTCTCAGTGCTAACTAAATTACCCTAATAATAGCAGATAAGTAATGTTTTCTCCAGTTTGAACCCATGTGGTTATGAATCATTCCTTTGATTTTTTTTCATTATAATATCCTTAATAAATTACCCTTTAATCCTATGAATCATCTGAAGCTGAGAAAAGCTCTGGCAGCAAGCAGAAATACTATATATTTACTGCATCAGCATTTAACATAACAAAGAGTTTATGTGCAGCCTTAATGCTTGAAAATGAGCATTACAGGTGCACGGAAACAGGTCTGTTGTGCCTAGTTATGTGAATAGAATTTTTATAATCTCTGATCATTGTTACTTGTTAGGCCTCACTGCAGCATATGAGATGTCAACATATTTACTTTTATATAGCACTGTGATACACAAACAATACATATATAACTATATTAAATAGTGAATACTGTTTCCTGATATTCCCATGTTGCACAAATTCCTAGTTTTATAGATTTGTGTGAACTGATGCCATTCGCTTTTACTAGCCTGTTTGCCTGTCATCGCCAGCAGCCGCTGCATCTACCGGCACTCTAACGGGCGCTCGTGCGCACCGGGTGGAGAGTGCACTGCAGCAGTCGAACCACAAAGACCTCAGTTATGAGTGCGGCCACAGGGGCCGAAGAGAGTGCTTGTGATATGAGCAGGAAAGTGCAAGTGTTGAGCAAGCCACATGCGCCTGCGCACATGTGTCTTAAAAACAGATCCTGCAAATTTGGGCATAAGTGTAATCAAGTTTAATTAAGAAATGCTCAAGGAAGCCCATTCACGAAACGGCCAATTAAGGAGTCCTATAATATTTTGATGCCCCGTTGGTCTTAATTACAGTGTTTTGTATTTTTCATTAATTATCATTTTCCCATGTTTCATCCATAATTCGTTTCACACAGTGTAATACGTCAATTAAAGGATTCCTGTGCCAAGGGCAATTGTTTTTGTAAGTTTTGTAGCATTTAAAGAAATGTGGATGTGTTTTCTGGAGTTTGATAGTGTAAGAAAATAGGCCATGCTGCTGGCCTGCCTGACAAACCTCGGTGGGCATGCCACACGGGACAGTTAGTCATACCGCGGTGTCTCGAGGAGTTGGACGTGCTGACCGACAGGGTTGTGTTTCGCGCGCATGGAGGGGCTTCGTCTTTTTTCACTAATCACTTCACAGAAATAGACATTAATTTACCAGAACCTTTGTTTACTTCGCAGCCGCCCATGATTCTCCACTCCTCCCTTCCCATGGAATAGCATCTCTCGGGAAGTCTTAAGTTTGCACGTATGTTCTTTGTCACTTTCGGGCCGTTTGTACAGTGTCACCCTGCCAGCGGGATAAATCTGGCACCGTGTATAAGTTGGCTTCCTGGAGGAGCTATTAATAGAATCCCATGAATCAATTTAAAATGGTATGTGTTCTCATTTGGGTTGCCTACAGGCCATAGGGGCGTGGGCCCCCACCTTTCCCGCCAATCATTAAGGGTTGTGTGTCGGTGTTTTGTATTATCTTTCAGTGTTTTTCTCTACGTACAACTAATTATGGGTGTGTGAACCACCCCAAGATCTCACTGAGCAGGGTTTCAGTAACAAATCTGTTTTAATATTAATTATGATGGTCGAAGCACCGGGAGGACACCTCCTGTACGCCGTCGGCACACAACCCGGAGAGGAGAAGTCTGCTGTATGCTAGCTAGTTGGTATTTCACTTATAATGCCTGGCACCTGTCATCTACAATCTTGCAGTCAAATGGCTTCCCCAACTTAGGAATGTGTCCTACAGCCAAAATTCCTTTTCAAAACCCGTTGAAATTTTCTCAAAATTTTCTGCAGTTTCATACAATCAGAAATTATCCTATCCTACTTTCCCTGACCTGCACCAATGTCGAGGAGGTGTAAACAACATCTTCTGTGCACATCTGGACCAGTGGGATGCTGTCGCGATGCCCAGGATGCCAGGAAGTTTACGCACGTGGCGAGGGAAAAGCACAATGAATCTTCAAGGACACTGCCATTACCACCACCACGAGGAAGAAAGCAGAAGGACTAGGGATAGTGGCCATCTTGGTGCACCATTATGTCAGCCAGCTCGCACCACCCAGGCACCGAGCAGACAAAGGGGCTGCGATTCCTTCCCCTCTGCACATGTCGCACGCACTCTAGGAGGACGAAGGAGGAAAAGAAACAAGAGGAGGAAAATAAAATCGCCTCCCTCTCATGCTATCTGCTCCCACGCCGAACAGCTGTGCGCACCCGCCATGCATTGAACCGTGCGTTGTGCCACGTGGAGCAGGACAGCTGCGCTGTGCTGTACCCATGCTGCGCCGAGCATCGCCTGCTCCTGACCATGCTTCCGCATGCCGCACATCCAATACCAACACTCTTTTTACCATGTGGACTGGAACAACAACACTATGGCTAGCCGGAACTGTAGTGACTCCGTCGAGTTTCTCTGTCCGTAGTGCTCACAACCACAACCATGGGACTTAATTGCAAAATACGGGCATGACATTACATTCTCTAAGTGTGCCCGGCAATCCAGCACAAGCATCCGCATTGGGAACAACCATGCAAGAGAAGAGCGAGTGAGCAGGGAACTTGAAACTTTGGAAATTACATTCAAAATTGACATTTCGAAAACCAAACAACAAATTGGTGGTATGACCTGCTCTGCCCAGGTCAGTACAAATTCTTATTAAAATGCCAACTGTGTAGTAACCATTATCATTTGGTGTTTTTGAATGGAAGCGAGTTGTAAACAATTAAAGGGCTAATGTTCTCTTGTAAGCAGTGAAGTTCACAACACTTACCCCACAAGCAGGTCATGTATGATTGGGACACGTTCTTTTGCGAGTTGCTAAAAATAAACACGTGCGACCATAATGGATGTACAGGGAATGCTAACAGAAGAATAAGCAGCTGTGACAAATGCAAAATTAGGGTCCACCTACAGTGTCAAATGGAGACAGTACGGCAGACAAACAGTGAAGAACATTTCAAGTTTGGAGACTGCATGATCAAAGAGGAAGTCACACCTGCTGAAGTATCCAACATTCAGAACATGCCTGTGCTACCACCCGCGGCGATAGTAGCCGAGTCACAACTACTGCCTGTAACTACCCTCCAGTAACAATCTTTGCCGCCAATACCTAGTACACCCTAAGTTCCGCACCTGCAACCGTATTATTCCTCGCCTATGTACACTCCACATTTTCCAGCAGTATTGCCACCCATACAGAACCAGTTTCCTACTTCAATGCCTTTTCCAAATTTACCGACAAATGTAAACAGAGCAACAATGGCTACACTCAGTGTTACCAATCACAATGATGTACCATTTCGACCAATGCCTACGAGGTTTCAGACACTGCCAACCTTTTCCGGCCAACTGAATGAGGATCTATCCGCCTTTGTACAAGATCGCACAATGTGCCTGCAGAGGTATGGGGTGTCGGAATATGAATGGCCCGGATGTGTTGGGAAGTAATTAGAAGGAGATGCATGGCAATGGCGACGATCAATGAACCATTATGGACTCAGTTGGGGAGAGTTCATTCATGTGTTTCAATGCTGCGTCGGAGGTACGTTCACCTCAATCCACGCTCAAAGCAAACTCATGCTCGAGGAACAACAGGGGGGCGAAACATTAACGGCATTCGTCAACATGAAAACACACCTGGAACGAAGATTCTATCCTGGATTGAGTGAATGGGAAGTCCTCGAAGTGATATCAGAGACAGAGCTACCAGAGTACAGACCAGCCTTAGTTCCACTACTAAACAGCGGCCTCGCAGAGTTCATGTGTGCTGCCATCATCCTCGAATGAAACACGAGCATTCAACAATGCGAATCAGGAGGCGCCCGGGCATGCCAAGGGTATCATGAGTTCGGGAACTTCTACGGCGAAAACAACAGGATAAACAGAAAGAACTTTCAACCACGATGGCTGGAACAGCCGCGGGATAACCAAGTGATCAGTATTCAACCCCATGCATGAAATGGTGGGAACATGCAAAATTTGAATTCCTATCGTGAAGCGAACCGGCCCATTTAGTGGGACCATAGGAGACTGCCTCTGATGCCATTCCAGTATTGGCCATGATGGCAGTTCCAATGGTACGCCGATTGCCCGGGAAACCCGCGTCGGAGACAGCAGAATAACAGCACCGAAAATGCCCACCAACAACTGGACAGCAGTGAATACCAGCAGGGAAATGGTTTGTAGGGGTAGATCAAGCAACCAAAGACTTTACCCCTCCCTGCAGCACCAGCACAGTGGTAACACCACAATAAGCCCTAATTACCAAGGTCAGTAGCTAGGGTGCAAAATTTATTCGTGTACTTATCCATGTAAACTGTATTTTGTGTCATGCCATTGTCGACATGGCTGCGTCACACAACATTTGGCACCCTCGTTTTGTCAATAAATGTGACATAACCTCAACCAGATATGTGATCCAGCTAGCTAACGGGAAATGTAATAATACAGTAGTCGGCCAAGCGACCGTTACTATCAAAATAAGAGATTCGGAAACCATAACTACAGCAGTAATTTCTAATGAAATTATTAAGATGTTATTTTAGGAGTACAGTGGTTCTCAGAGCAAAACACAGTAGTTGAACCAGCCGAACGACGATCCACTTTGGAGCGAAGGAAAGACGAACAGTTTATAACGTAGACAGCTGTAGCCATGAACATGTGCCTAAAGTAAATTTAACAGAATTTGTACATGACATACCCACAGTGCACCAAGCTACTTTTTTGTGCTTGCTAGATGAACGTAAACTTGTTTTCATGAATCATGTTGCATTATGCAGGACAACGGTGGCAAAACACACTATCCCATTGACTCAGGAAGAACCGATTTTCAGTAGCCCTCGCAGTTACCTGCCTCACCAAGCTAAGATAATAAAACAGCAGATATCCGAGATGCTTCTAGATGGGGTAATCGAACCGACTAGAAGCCGATGTAACTCGGCCATAACTATCGCGCCGAAAAAGGATGGGACCTGGAGGTTCTGTGTGTAATTCAGGCCCATCAACCAGGTGATGTGTAGTGCCATACCGCCCTATATAAGTGTCAAAGACACCCTTAGCTCACTCGGAAGAGCCAGAATCATGTCGTAGCTCAAAATGCTGCGACGTGACTACTGGCAAATACCAGTATGCCAAGAGGACCGGGAAAATACTGCCTTTGCCCCCTGTCATCTACAAGTAGAAGAGTTGGTGAGAATCTATGTAACATTTACCTGTCCTGCTTCGAACCTTAATGAACTCCAATTTGCTCCACTAATTTGCTGTCAGAATCTGAGTTGTCTTGATCAATAATGCTGCTGTTAAATACCTTCTTGAAAATATTAAACCCAAAAACACTACATATTTATGTAAGAGGTATACTGAACTAAAACAGCCGGAGCAAATTAAAAGAGACAATAGACTCCATCGCGTTCTTTAATAATTTCTTAACAAATATGTTCAAAAGGCATAAAAGTGAATATAACTTACAAAAATGCAAAATGTAACAGTTGGTGAACTATATTAAACATTTACAATAAAGTAGTTCTTTATAATTATCAAGTTACATATGCACCTGCCGATGAAACACGCATTTTGTACGTTCTGATGAAGGCTGGTATAGCTACTTTTTGCAGGACCTTATTAATTTCATTTGCACCTTGCTAATCAATGTTGCATTCAATAAAATGCAATCTTAATACCGTAATTTCCAAACATTCAACAAATTAGCTTATAAAATACCCAAACATAATACATTATTTAAAGCAATTCAACTATAGCCTCAAACATTCCTGTTTCTTGTCCAAACATTAAATGCAAAGAAATGCAATATTAACTTTTTAGAGTAATATTAACGGTTTTTGTCATCTCATTTCTTTTGAAATGGTGTTGCACTCAAAAGGCATCAAAAACATGAATACCTACAACCGTGAATCAAAATTTAAAGTGAAACATCTTGAATTAGTGTTAAAATAAAAATAATTTAGTTGAGACCTCAAAAGTCAACAGCAGAGTAACTGTTAAAATATCTCAAATTATTAATAATAAAAACTACAACAAACTGTAATATTATATTTTGGAATGTTTCAGTAGGGTAACCACTATTTGTTTGCAACTCTATATGCAATGCATTTCATTATCTGTTAAGCAATGTGAGATTCCAGATTACAGTTACCATGATAGGTACCATAAACAGAGGACTGAAAATCAGAGTGCATAAAATAAAAACCTTTTCTTCTTAAAATCTTTCAGGTTCCGAATAAGATCCAGTACTGTAATTACAAATTATTAAGTAAAACTCAACAACATTGTGTGAACGGTGTGGGCACAGGTGGCTTGTGCCTTGATTCTGCCACACTTTGGCTATTACAGAAGTCTCGTGGACCTACGGCATGGAGAAAATATACAGCAGTGTTGGCACAGACATCTGTGCCCCAAAGCACCGAGGAAAAATATTGTCTGCACCTAAAGTAAGGAGATGCTATTCGCAGCCTAGTGATATAGAACTCCATGACAAAATATTTCTTTTGCACTTAAATAATGAAAGAAATATCTATAAAAGAGCACTTATTTGCTGGGGTATGTTAAATTTTATTTGGAAGGGCATGTTCCTCTGCATCCATTGACAAAAGCCACTACTGTGTTGGGATGTATGTATGTATGTAATTTTGGCACAGCTTCCTTAGTTCCCTTATCATTTGGATAAACTATACAGTAGCCTTGTTTTTTACAACTTCAAGGTTAGCCTAATAATGTGCATTATGGAGGTTAACCATACCACAATATCACAGGCCTGTTTTATTACATTTTTTTTAGTTCAATTTTATAGCTGCATATCGTCACCTAATATTTTGGCTTGGTTTTTATTTACATACATTTTTTTGTAATCTGTAAAAAAAGTTTTGGTTTTTTAGGTATTCTCTGTGAACTAGAGTAAGATTTGACAATGCATATGGTCCTATGTCGTTAGTGTTCCTCAAACTGCTTAGGGAACTAAAAGTTGTACTGTAGAGATAATATTAAAACATAGTATGCCAATGTAAGGTGTTATGTGCTTACACAATAAAATGATTGTTTACTGTCTTGGGTTCAATTATGTTTTGTGACACATATGACACTTAGTGTAACTTAGATAAGATAGAAAAAAATGCACTCTTTATTTCATCACCCAGAATAAGGAACAGGATAAGGGTTAATGTAGACAACTGCAAAAAAGTTTTCAGGGTAGTGACATTTTCACTTAGAATGTTGAGACACAAATACCCTTTCAAATTCACACAAACTCTCATAAAAAATATTCCTCTTTACAATAATATATGCAGGATCAACCAAAGAGAAAATTACCAATTACCACAGAATTACTGGGAATAAATAAGCAGTGTGTTATTTCAATCTAATATAATTCATTAAAATTTATTAGTTGAAAATAATGGCAAAATGTTCTAAGGAAAAGTCATATTGCTGATTCTAGTTTGCTAATCAAATTAAATCTCAATTAATTACTGTGTTATTTGACTGGAGTCTGTTGACTTCAAATATTATACCATCCTTACAATAATTTTACTTTTATGTACAGTACTGACTTTTTTATTTGCTTCATATTTTGTTCCAAGGATTGTGGGTAACTAATTCCCACAAAGGTTTGAAAAAAAATGCAACTGTTTATTCCACTGAATTAGCTAACAATGTGTATATTAATCTCTATTTATAAATTTCTTAAATATCGTCATAAACTTTTTTACTCATTCCTAAGAACTGAGGGGTAATAGTGAAGCTGGAGATCCCCTATTTACTGAAGGGAAAAAATATTTTAAATCTTACAAAACTGCTGGAATTTTACAATGACTCTATTAAAAAATTGCCTACTGCAAAATTTCAGGCATCAAAAGGCTCAGAAAACATTCTGACGTGACCAGATGGCATTCAATTTCTTCGCACTGCACATATCCACCTTCTTAAAAGGTCTGGAGTTTTTGGAAACTTGAACTTACAAAATTCTATCATACAACTTTAAGATGATTGGTGTTGAACTTCTAAAATAAGATTTTGGTTGGTTAAAAGAAAGAGCCCTTATAATATAAGATATTTTTAAAGCATTGCAGTATGTAATTTTAATTGTGTTCGCCCAAGTTTTATATGCCTTTTTAAAGCAAAGTAAATTTTATATTGTATGTTTTATGCCAATATTTGTGGTAAATTTTTTTTTATTGAAGAGTTGTGTGAAGCACAATAAAAATTGTCGAACCAGGATTTTTGTGAAAATTCTTGTAGCAGATGTTTCAAGAAAACTGCGGCACTCTGCTTATATTTGCTCATAATTGTTTTTTCGAATATTTTCCTGATGGTTGAGACCATGGGCTTTCTCTATCATCTAAATAAAGAACAGCTGTTGGCCTTCCTCACCGACAATGACGTGCTTTCCCACCCGAAGCTACAATGGTACAACCAAGGGAGCTAGAGGGAGAGGTAGGGCCGATCTGCTGGCTAAAATTGGAGGGAAGAGTGGTCGGTCCACGTGATGTCACAGGGGGTACTGTGCAGCGCCTGCTCCATGCAGAAAGCCTTCGCCGGGCGCGGCAACTCACTGCAGTATAGTCTATTACAGGCTGTTCACTGTAAAGTGAGAACAATTTAAGTTCTTATTTAAACCAATTTGTATCCTTGCATTACTATGTTTTATATAAAAAATTTCCCTGCAACTCCAGCCCAATGTATATATTTTACACTTCTTAAAAGTTGCTATCTGCTGTGGCTCAAATAATTGTTTTTTTTTTTTCAGCTTACCGTGAATGACGTTTATGAAAAACGTGTTTGGTGTTGAACCTACAAATCTGGAGTTGATCACCTCAAACCATTTATCAACCGAGTCAAAAAACTTTGAAATTAGTAGTTTTTGGGGGAATTTTCTTTGAGTAAAGTTGCTTTGATACTTCGGTTCCACATGGGAGCCGAATACCGTAGTCCAGAAAATTATTCCCCAGTAGTTTTATTAAATGGGGTATGTCAGCAAACACCCACACTTTTTGCATCACGTCCGCCAGATTCATAAAATAATCTTTGTAGAAATTTGTAAGTTTTGCCACAATCTTAGATTTCCACCTCCCATATCACTCATAATGGCAACAACTTTAAAACCATAATTTTCAACTTCCTTTATTACTTCGAACAGTTTGTCTTTAGTAAAATTCTTGTCAAAAGTCGTAGGAAATAGGTTGTTTCCATTTAGATGTCAGGCCTCTCGTTATTATAACCTGGGCATTGGAATGGAGGCTCATTATTCTATCTTCCTTTTGGTCATAACACATCCTAGAATCAACTCTGATTGGGTCGAATGAAAGAACTGTCAAACGCTCTCTGGAAGACAACGATAATAATCTACCTTTTACACTGAAAGTAATTCTTTTTGGAAGCCAGGTAAACACTCAGGTTGCTAGTCCATTTTCGAATAATTGATAATCCAGGTAATGGTAGACCAAAATTCTTCCGCAAATATAAATACGCCTTCCTTGAAATTGAACGAAGAGTTATAGCTGCAGCTATGTCATCATCTTCCCCCCATATTCACTTTTTGTTTTCTAAAATCAGTCTTTCTATGTCTGTCAAAAATTTCCCTTAGTTTTGTGAATGCATATTTTGTGCACTGCCTATGCTGGATTTTATTATTTATCAATTCCTGTCTCACAGGCGCATTTATATCTTTCAGATTTTTTTCACACGTATTCTTTAATTTTATTTCTTCTTCCAAAGATGATACTCGCATTTCGAATAATTTAATTTAATTTTCAAAAAATGTATTCTCTGAATGACGCTCATTTCTTGTCTTGGACCTGGTTGACACATTGTTCGTTCATTCAGTTCCTGTGTAACGCCATGAGTCCAATTATTTTTGTTTTCTTCACATTTTGAATTTTCTGGATGTATTTTCCTTACCCGCAATTCTGCTAGGTCATAAACTAATTTCCTTTTCACAGATTGATTCTTTAGTCGTTCACTTCTCTCTGAAAATTCGTTGGACGGTACATTTGGTAACAACAAATGAGGCACCACGTCTGTTTTCAGGGTTCGTTTTCTTTTTATCCCTGTGAGTTCACTTTGAAGATCTCTTTCGTAATCGCTTTCAGAAAAATGAATGGATCTCTTGATGTATCCGCATGGAAGAGCTTTCTTTTACACGCAAATATCCAGTTTTTCCTTGTAACTAAGTCATTTGGAAACCTTTGGTACGTCACCGCTGAAACAGTTTTCCTATACTATAATCTATTCAGTTTTGCACTGCACAACCAGGTATTTTATATTCCACACGTGTAAAGTAGTTTCCTCTATATTGAAATATAAATAACTGGTGCAGACACACAGCAATTTTAATAATATTCCGACCAGCAACATTTAAATAAATAAAAACCTTTTTACGAATGTTTCGGTGTAGTTATTAACATTTCATTTCACTGGTTAATAAGCTTTTTTAAAACTTAAAAATTAATCCACCTGAAAGTCACTCGTTATTTTATAAATTATTCAGAAGTATAAACCATTGCACATTCATTTCAAAAGAGTTAATTTTCAGGATAATCTATTTAGTAAATACCATATGTCCAACAGAAATATTGAAGTATTTAATTTCACAACTTTTGCACGTCGCGCAAAATAAAAATTTTTGGAAACCAAAAGAAATAGGCAGAAGATACACAACGAAACTACCCACCCACACGTAACTTGTAGCTTACTACAGGCAAGCCGGAGGGCCGGCCAGCAGGCCTGTAACCCCCGTGACATCATGGCAGGCAGGTCCCTATACCGTTGCTCGGTAGGGCGAGTTACGGCGCTACCTCTCACTCTAGCTCCCTTGGGTACAACTACGAAAGGAGGCTGTGCAACACGTGAGGGATCGTATCCGGGACATGAGCGGCGTCGCCGAGGAGGTGGTCTCGGTGAGTCCCGGATCCACGCATACCTTTTCCTCTAACATATTTTTTCAGGCATTGCAAGCTGTCCCCAATTTGAACGTAGCCGAGCCTCGCATGATGTTTTTTTTTTATCACAGTTGCCAAGGTCATTGACCTACGCTGTGTGACGACATAGCTTTGTTGTGCGTGCTGGCCGTGAAATGTCAAGGTCATGCCTTACAGCTGATTTCGGTGGAAATAATTGCCGAAAATGATTGCTTTGTAAATTTCCACGCAGAGTGTTGGCTCATGTTTTCCCATCGCGTGTAAAACACACGTATGAGCATGATATGATATATCATTTTCAACATCATAATAAATCATTGAGTGAATTTATTGACTCCACAGTTTCTCACCAAAGGACTCTTTGTTTGAATTTGCCGGAGAGCGAAATAGTCCGTATAGTGTTGGAAAATATTACTCTACGTGTTCGAGTACAGTGCTCGTTACCTGTGCCCCGAATTATGGAAGAATTGCATGCTTGCTTTAGCAGTCGAAATGCAGAGCCATGTTGCTGCAAAGTCGGAATTTAATTCTGTTTATTCTCCTACCGCTCGAGTAGTAGGAGTGCCACGGGTAGAAAATGAGCACATTTAAATCGAAACTGTGTAAATTGTTTCAAACGTGGACACTTAAGTGTGGATTGTAAAGAGCCACAGACTTCTTGGCAAGATAGAAAGTGCTTTATTTGTGATGCCAAAGGGCATTTGTGGGTGGCGTGCCTGGTTTCAGGATACTTGAACGGCGTGATCAGACTCCCTATGCATGGATTGTTAGGGTCAAACCACAGGCCCATAAATGATAAACACAAACACTTCAAAATACAGTGCAGCACACATGAAAATAAATAATTATCCTTGGAAATTCACATAACACTTGCATCAAAAACGGCGGATTTTGAGGGGCCCGTGCCCTGAAATGCCTCTCGGAGACCGAAATAAAATGCACTGGTCAGTTCATGCTATTTAATTCAATGTTTTTACAGTCCCCTCCAGGTGGACAACTCACAATTATGCTCGTATTTGGCCTGCGGCGAAGGCTACACTGATAAAGAGCTTTTACGCACTATGGTAATTACGTGCGCTGTTTAAATTATAAACACCCCAGGCGATGCAATTCCTGGAAGGGCGAGGGGGAGTGTCCCAGACGGCAGAAAACAAAAATGTTCCATGCGTTTTTAACTATTGCAGAGAAGTTACCGGATATGAAGAAGTTGAGACCGTCCAGGCGGGAAAAGCGCGAGTGGTATTTCACCCGAACCTCCACCTCTAGGCACCGCTTGCTGACTGACCTCCTGCCGTGGCGCGAGGGCTGGCGAGCGCGGGCCCATGCACCACAGTGGGATCTACTTGCACACGCAGAGGACACTCAGCTTACTTGCACATGCAGAGGAAACTCTGCTGTGACATGATGGAAAACAATACTTTGAAACCTGCAGAATCACATAAAATAAACACAACTATAGACCTGCATCTTTAACAAGGTCCAATGAAGTGGACAACATATTTGTGGCAGTGAAAATAAACATTTACGAAAACAACATTACAAAAACAAGACAACTGGTCTATGAGGGTTTTCATGCATGTCATTCTTAATTCCTGCACAGTTGTCCTTTTCCAATGACCAGAAATACCATTAAAAATGTTACAAAAGCCCTTGTATGCATACTGCACGTGGTAGTGTATCATCCCGCCCTTGATTCGGCCTGCTCAACGCACGTGGCACTGTACCAGTCACACTTTCCTGCACCCGCACTAGCATGCACCACTCTTGCACCGCATGTCACTCGCCGTTGATCAGACGTCGAGTGCGGGTGCGTGCTGCCCTGGTGAAGCGGCCGACGTGTCAAACGGCTTAAGGCGAGGACGCACACGTCAGTTCTTAAAAGATTAAGGTTGAAGTAAAGCTTCTACCTATGGAGCACTGCACCTGACTGTACAATGTTAAGAACTCATAAAAAATTAGTACAGACACCATACAAATGATCAGAAAAGTGTGATTTATGCTGTATATGAAAGAAGAATGTATATATTTTGCAGCATTATAAAACATTTTACAAAAATATACTTTTTAAATGTAAAAAATTAATCGATCGATAGGGTCCGCATTTTTAACAAAATGTAAACACATTTCCGTTTTGGATGCTTCGGAAAGCAGTATTTACAAGAAAATTTTCTTCAGGAAAGATTGTCATACAATTTGCTGTGATCATGTGTAATAAAATCTTAGTAATCGTGTATCATATCAATTCTATAATTGACTTAATTTATGTTAGTTTAAGCAATACATGTTTGTGGCAAATGGACGCGCATTAAATCAATTAAAAAAATTATTTCCTACATTATTATTATTATTTTCTAACACACAAATCTAGTAAACATTATGACGATATTCCTTGACGAAGATTTTCTTGCAAGTTCTGGTTTCTGACGCATCCGGAATGGATATATGCTTAAATTTTTTTTATATACAGACTAACTAATAGATTATTTTTTTAACTTTAAAAAAGTGTATTTTAATCAAACTATTTTATAATGTTGCAAAAAATATATATTCTTCTTTCATATACAGCATAAATACCCCTTTTCTGACAATGTTTATGGTGACTGTACTACTTTCTAATGAGTTCTTTACTTTGTATAGTAGGGTGCAGTCCTCCACAGGCAGTTGCTTTACTTCAACCTTAAGCCATGGAAGTGGAGTTATAAGTTCAAGAAAAAAGCACTCCGCCCAGTGCGTGAGAAAACGCGGAGCACACGAACACACGCAACCACCCTCATTGATGCCAGACTCTTACTGACTTCCCACCCCGGCAGGAGAGCGGGTGAAGGCTGGCTTGCGCGCCAAAGTGGGGAACTACTTCCTGCAATACATGCTAACTCCTGCCTTACCTGCAGAAATGTAAGGTTACATGCTACATTAAATTATACAAGAACCCTGGATGACACACGTATGCAAAACACTTATGAAATGAGCATGAACACAGCATAACAATGAAAACGGTAAACACACATTTGCAAATGAACACAACAAACCACTGGTGGTACAAATAGGACAACAAAATATAACTATTTATTAACATAACAACAACTGGAACGGCGTGAGCCGTAAGCCATTTAACTTGGCACAGTGTTAGGTTCTCTTTCATGTATCAACCCGCCCCGTGGAGTCCTGGCCGTTTGGCCTGGAAAACGCCGATTACGCTGCCCCTGCGTGCCCTGTGTTGCCCTTGCACACGCCACACACTGCGAACTCGCTGTGCACCCTGCACATCTGCAGAGTACGCATCCCAACTGCGGTGACGGTGGGTATTCGGCCGGACAAATATTCTTAGGGAAGAGGATTGTGGCACACGTCAGTAATATAGGAAGGTAATGCACTGTAGATCACCTGGTTTACTGGGAGGAAGTCAACACAAAAACTCCATGTGCCGTCTTTTTTTGGTGCTAATATGATAGATGAGTTGAAACGGCTGTTTGTTGGTATCACCCCGTCTGTCAAGATTTTCCTCTATTTGTTAATATACGATATGTGCTTGGTGTGGCAGGTAATTTCGCGGTGTGTGTTATATAAACCCTTCTTACACCAAAGTAAATTTGTATTCCGCAACTGTGGTTCGCCGTAAGGCCTCATGTTTAGCCAACAAATCATTACGCTCATTTAAGAGCCTCGGAAAATCTGCCTGATGTTCGGGCGTTATGTCGTCAAATTCCCTGAGCTATACAGCATGTTACGCTATCAGTTGTTCGCCAAACGATATTGTATACAGTACGCATTTCCTTCACGCCAAAATGTATACATCTCGCCGCGGGTTCTACTATGGTATTCTGCTCTGTCAACCAAGGCCCTTCTAAAATTGAATCTTCAATAATATCAGCCGTTATGATTGTGGTAGTGATTGTCTCTAGATCACGCACTCTTTAATGTTACCGTAGCTTGCCCTAGCGTTGTACTGCTGTGTAAATTGTAGCTAGCCGAATCACATGTTTAGTTGGAGTCACGTGACTTTTGATTATACAAATTGTGGTTGCACAAAATTGTTAGATGCCGCAGTGTCAATTAAGTTATGGCAATGGTGACTGTTATTGAAACTAGAATGTCTATAAATTGCATTTGGCTACCACTAACCTGGTTTATGTGGGCTTGCTGCGGTGTCACATTCGTATTGTGCTGCAGGACTGGGGCATCGAGAACGTCTGGTCCTCTTACCCCTGCTTCCCGTTTCCCGGATTGCTGCTTGCAGGTTCCCTGTTGCTATCCAGATGCGGGTTGGTTGGGCACTCGCTGTGCCAGTGGAATACTAGGCCGTCACAATAGTGACTTTTTTTTTGCGGTGGTTTGTTTTTATCCCACTTCACAAATTGGTTGGTTGCACTTTTGACCGCACTGTTAATTTTGTCATGGTTAAAGTTCTGTTTACCATTGTTGTTTGATCCTTTGACAGAAATTTTCTCCAGATTTTGTCCGAACGATTTGGTTATGAAACTGTTCGTCTGTTCACTTTGCCTGTTGGCACATTCTTACTGTAGCTCATGACGCGATTGTGCAGCACTGGAATCGCGATGTAGTTGGCATGAGTTGCGTTCCAAGATGATGGCTGCTCGCATTAGCTCTTCCAAGCTACCATTGAGTAGCGGCACTAATGTGGTACGTTAGGTAACGTGTGGGTAGAACTGGTGCATTATTTCTTCTCGTCTGCTATTGAAACTTTTATGATTTCTGTTGTGCCCATGGGTATAACAGAAGGTAGCAGAAATTGGGTATAGCGTAGGAACGGCTTAACTGCGTTAAGTTTCGCCATGTCTTGCCGATGACAGTACCGCTTAGCTGTCCGGAGATCTTCCGCCTAGGGCGTGGCTCGCGAACAGAGGGAAGAGTGAATGAAGAGATTTGGGAGGCTCTTAAAAGCGAGTTCTTGAGAGCCGATTAGGGTGATTGAGGTATGGAGCAGTGCTGGAATAAAATGGCAGGGGAAACAAGAGATCCCCGGGAAAACCCGTCGACCAGTGGTATCGTCCGGCACGATTCCCACATGCGAAAATCCGGTGTGACCCGGCCGGGTATTGAACCTGGTTTGTCTTGGTAAGTGAGCAGGCTAACCGCTCACCCACCGTGGCCCCAGAGAAGTGAGTTGTGTATGACGCACCTCTGTATTCAGACTTGTTCCCAAAGGTTCAGGTTTCGAACCTCAGCGAGACTCTTAGCTGGATTTGGGAATTTATTTTTCTGTGGATGATTTATATTTTACGGGGATGGCATTAAGCCCTGTGATAACATATTTTCATGAGCTTTAGCAGTTTGATATTTCTGGGCCGTACTCGAGACAAAATAGCATTTTCAGTTTCTATATATTTTCATGTTTAAGATAAAACGAGATTATAAAAAAATTTAATGGAAAAATATATTTGAGGGAATAGTGAAATTTGTTGTGTTTTGTACCATAATAAAAATGTGCTAGCTCTGTTGTATGATAACTTTATATGTAAACATATTTCTCACATGATTTGATTCGTTAACATCAGTGCAAATAAAACGCAACATATAAAGTAAGGAATTTTATATTTTAATAAATTAACAACTCATCTACATTTTAGACTATATCATGTCATAATGATAAAATCCCAGAAATTGGAACACAAAATTAAACTTTCATATATTTATCTATGTACACAGATCTGAAGTGAGTTCTTAAGCTTTCTTAAGAAGTAAAAACATACCTTTTCACAGGAATAAATAATTATTTCTGAAGTTTTTATATCTCAGTTCCACAGCAAACATGAAATACAAATAAAAATCCTATAGGCCCTATTTCTAGTGTTAAACAAATACTGACATGGCACTGTAAAAATCGCTAACTTGACGGCATTTGGAAATTTAAATAAAAAACCTTTCGTTACTAATTATAATAACTAATATATAAAAACGTTTAGAGAACCAGAAATTGTGTGTATTAATTCGAGGACAAGTTAAATTTCAACCACATGAACATTCAGGTTTCTGCTCCTATTGGAGCGCAGTTTGTTATAAACACACCTGACGACTATTGAACAATGACGAACCTGCACGATAAGCAAGCACCGAATCTCATGCTACCTAGTCCGGGGTAAACTGAAGCAATAGACAATAACCAAATAACTACTGATGATCGAAAGCACTAAGTATTGTGGAATCTAGCATGTTTGCCGGGTGAATCCACCAAATTTCCGCATCTTTAATAACATTTGATTAAACTGCATTATAGTTATAAAACACTTGTTTTAATACTCATCACTATATAGTGGGTGTGATTTATGTGAATATGCAAAATAGCAAATAGTACCATAGTAATATGAAAAAACTATTAATAGGTACTTATAAATATTCACTTTAAAATTTTTCGAAGTTAGTGATGTTTTCAGAATTTATTTTACGTCTTCTTCACTTCTGCAGACAGTTTTTTTTTTAGCAAGAAAAAGTGTCACTATTAAGAGCATCCCAATTCAGGTGTATCAATAATATATTAACTCTGCGTAATTTCGAGCGCTTGTGAATTGTTATATTATTGTATACTTTCAAATACAGTATATATAAAATTATCAAAAGAAAATATGTATACGAAAAATCGGCACAAAACTAATTATATTTTACAATTATTTCTTTGACATTTGATAAAATTATACCCAAAAGTAGGATTTTCATCTAAGAAAAGTTACATCTTACTGAAAAATAAGAGTTTTTTTAGTTATCTATTGTAAAAACTATTCTGCAGACTACAAGACAAAAACTCTATATCAAAGAAACCTAAACCAATAGAACACTTTATATAGGGCGTAATGTGCAGGTACCATTAAAGCAATTTAACAATTATTGTTGCGCAATTACAACCTTACATATTGCTTTCTGTAAATTATAAATTAATACTTTATATAACTAACTTAAAATATTCCGGCAACAAATGTTTGTTACAAAATACAATTCTTGTCATTGTGTATATTCAGTGTAGTGGAATTTAATTTCACCAATACCATAAAACCGTGCATCGATAATGTTAAAATACTCTTATAATTTCAAAACACTGAAATAAAATGAAGTTATTCCCATAATCGTTTTCATAATCATAAGCACCAATTACGTAAATTAGAAAATTGTTTCTATCTCATCGTTATACTTTGTGAGGCTAAAGATAATTCATTTACAGTGTTTAGATTTTTACAAAGAAACTAAAATAATAAATAGTAAAGCAACTAACTGCATGAACAACAGCAGTAAGATTACCGCAGTGTTTGCAAAGCATGGTAACAAGATCACCTTCACCAAAGGAAACTTGGAGAATACTGATATTAGTTTCTATCACGAGTATTGTCAATTATAGAAAACCATCTAATGCGGAAAATAAATACTCTTTTAACCTAAAACAGTAACATCCTAGTATGTCACAAGTTTTGGCATGCTGTTAAAAGCATTTGTACTAACAATTATTGCCCATACGTAATATAAATATTTTCTAATAGCGGAAACCTGTACCTAGAGACAATCACCATTGTATCTTCCGAGAGACACAAATTAGTAGAGAGAACATGTCTCAGATTATTTCTTAAATATATTAAGCAATTAAATATACAATACATGTAATAAGTTTTGTAACTTTAAGATAATTTAAAATAGAATAAATTCAAACATGAAAAAAATATCGCTTCTCTTGTCTTCCATTTCGATGTCATATGTGATGTTACTGTTTTCAATATCATTGGTTATCGCTGATAAAACCTCGTTTATGTCCAGTAACATTGAAAATGAAAAATAAGTTCAGTAGTCCAGCAAAGAATGTGAAAGCACCAGAGAACACAATGTTTGAAAGTTTAAAGTGAAATCACTGTCAGTGTCCTCGTATTGTGGATTCACTCATTTTCGATGACGAATTCACTATTTTCATAGCTGGGGGATCGCAGATATTGCGCTGCTTTCACCGCTGGCCGCTGACGAGTGCTTGGGCTTGCAAACGCAGCCACTTTCCACGAGCACGTAGTCCTGGCCTGTCAAGGTGACTGGTCCCAAGGGGATCACCAGGAACAGGTACGGCACGTACGTCTGCGTGCATTCCCCCCTCACCACGTCACACTCCGTCGACCTGAAACACAATCATTTTGATCAGGTTTTATTTTCTAGTCTAGTACAGGCAACCAATTTGTCTAAGGGTGGGTTTACAATTGAAGTGAGCGAAGAGATTTGGACCAGGCGGTACTTTAATGGTATATGCTATTCACGGCAAAGTAAGCACTTTTGCAGCACTCTCATTTGGAATAATAGTCAATAAATGTATTTTATTTTAGCCTTGGAAGTTAACTTCCGAGAGCGATGGAATATACAACTGTGTTTAGTACTATAATGGCAATATTTATTTAAAAAGGTAGTTAAATGATAAGAAATGGCTGAAAGAAAAGTAACTAGGGACTCTAAAATTCTCACTTTACCGTGAACAGCCTATATCAGTGATACTTCAGTAGAATAAGAATGTGGACATAGCAAAATGGGATCAGGGATCGGAGCTTGGAGGTATTCATGCTCTGTCATTCCGGTCCTCCAGCGACCATTTTTTTTCCACAAAAGTCCTATTTTTCCTCAAAATGTCCCTTTTCTTCCTCAAAATGTCCCTTTTCTCCCTCAAAAATTCCCTTCCCCCCCCCCCTCAAAAAAGCACCGATCCCCCAGCTGTAAAAACGATCCCCGAAAGGCACTTTTCAGCCATTGGGGGGGGGGGGGATTTAGGGTTATTATTTTAGAGAGCACAGCTTTGGCGGCCATATTGGTTTTATATGCGCATAGGATATGCCAAATAAATACACTGGATCCGGGATTGGAGCCGGAGCCGACCGTCAGCCAGCTTCGTTCTGTCAACTATTTTAATCGCCATGTTGGATGTCGGTGACCTCGACCTTGAACCCAGTTACCTTTGACCTTGAACATAGAAATTCCCCAAAATAATCCAAAATTCAATGAAAAAATAAAATAAATATTTATAAAAAGTCATCTAAAATTTATTTTAAAAATTATAAAATTAAAATGTTCAATGTTCGGGCTTAGAGGAGACGAGTTACTGGAATCAAGCAGCCCCCATATTATAACATCACCCAACAGCCATTTTGGACCCAGGAGGCCTTGATCCATGCAGCTTGTGCAAGGAGATACATTGAAATAACATACCGAGATCGGCAAAGATTCGTCTACTGGGAGTGAGCAAGTGTTGCCGGCAATACTTCTTGCTGCGTCGATGGGTACCGATTCGACAGGGGATTATTATAAGACACTCATGCTAAAGACGGAATATGTGCAGTAGAGTCGGTATGTGTGGAATGTACACTTGCAAGACTATCGTGTGACGTCGACGGACTTCAAAATAAACCGTCGTCAGCTCTAAATGCTGATGAGCATACAATGCCTGCTATAAAGGAAAGTAAATTTAATATAGAATACAAAACAGGAGGTCAAGATGACCATAAAGAGAGCATTGATGAAAATAAACATGAAGACAGTGTAGTGTTGAAGACGATGATTACGATTTTTTTGAAGCACTGACACACCCCTCCAATACATTTACTGCAACAAGCTACATGAAAACGGCAGAAGACACAGAGAATACTGGCTACCTATTTCCCTAAGACCCGAATGAACTTGTTCATAGACTCAGAAGTAGTATATATATGGCAGATCTGAGTCATCTGCATCTGATGAAGGGTCACAGCTTGCCATGTTGTTACGTCACCGTTAGCAATCGTTTTCCCTTTTCATTTTTTCTCAAAATATTCCCTTTTCCCTCAAAATTGACTAAATTTCCGAAAACAATATCCCTTTTCAACTAGAAAATTCCCGTTTTTTCCCAGGAGGAACTGTGTCCTGGGGTCAGAGCAGGGAGGAGGATTACTGACCCAGGGTCAGAGCAGGGAGGCTGATTAGCGACCCAGGTGACCTACGGTCAGGACAAGCAGACCAGTATATACAATTGACCATTGACCTTGACCTTTGATCTTTGACCTAAGAAATCCCAAAAATTAAAATAATTCCAAAAAAAACTAAAATTATATTAAAATATCCATATATTTATTATTAAATAATTATTTAGAATGTATTTTATAAATTAAATTTCCTAAGGTTTCTCCCTTAGCCCCTCCACAAACCAATCATAGGGCAGGCCTCCACCACCCTCGCCCATATCCATTCAGCAAGCATATTACATTACTGGCTACTACCACCATATTAGATCCAGACGACCTTGCCCTTGACCCCAAGATCTTGAATGAGCTTGAAAGCAAAAAATCTAGAAAAATGCATAAAAGTCAGCAAGCATATTATGTTACGGAAAACTAACACCACATTAGATGCAGATGACCTAGACCTTGATCCCATGACCTTGAATGACTTTGAAAACAACATCTCGAGAAAAATACATTAAAACAGCAAGCATATGATGTCAGAGACTACTTCCAAACATATTGGATGTGGCTGACCTTGGCCCTTTGCCCCATGACCTTGAACCCAATAAATAAAAAAAAAATAAAAAAATTCCAGAATTATATAAAAATGTATAAAAAATACATTATTTAAAAATATAAAAAATTTATTAATGACAATTATTATAATGCATATTTTTTAAAAACTTATATTTCCAGAAGTCCCACCAGCATCACACTCAGCAGACGACTGTCGCCGATTGCTATCGGCTGTTTAGTCAGTGGGCCTCCTAACCTCACCCCCACTCCCCCCCTATACTCTTTCTATTGTATGCCGCCATGTTGGATTTTTCGTTCATCATTTGTTTGTTACTGGAGGCGGCCGTGTTTGTTTTTTCGTTCGTCATTGGTTTATATATGTTACTGGAGGCTGCCATGTTGGTAGGCATAATTTGTTTATATATGTTTCTGGAGGTAGCCACGTTGGTCGGTGCAATCCGTTATCTTTGTAGGTGTCATCCATGTTGGTTTTTTATTGTCATTTGTTTTAGACTTGGTCTCTCACCTTTGTTCGGCTACCATATTATATTTCATATGTGTACCACCAGACGACAGCCGTATTTTTTATATTGTTGAACTGTAGGTTGCACTATCGACACCCACCATATTGGTTTATATTTTTAACACATAGGTAGTATCAATAGTTTTGCTTGTAAAGTTTTGTTATGCTGTTTTGCAGTTACCTGGTTTGGTATATGCAAATGAGTTGTGTGGGTGTGTTTTGGAGGAGATTTTGGCCATTTCGAGTTAATTTTGGGTTGATTTGGGTTGTTTTGGTTTAATTTGGTTCATTAGGAGCAAGTCTTGGGTGGAGTGGGTTTACCATTTGGAATATTTTAGGTTATTTGTATTGTTGTTTGTTCGTAAATATATCTGTTAAACAGAAATTGATTGAAAGTATAATAACATTTTTCTGGGATTGAGTATACGGTTTTGCTTTTTGGGATAAATTTTTGTGGTAGGCTGTTAAATTGTTTTCTAGGAGGGATGAATTGGAATATTTTAAGGAAACTATAAAAATTTCATGTATCCTCTGGTTAATAGTTAAACAAATATGTATGTATGTTGCACATAAAGCAGATATGTATGTTGCATACAAAGCAAATATTAAATTATATTCACTTGCAATAGTTTTGGAAACCTTTCACATCTAGGAATCTGTTATATTTTGACACTCCCCTGGAAAAATCATGTGATATAAGAGGGAGAATTCTCTTTCATTCTCTAACCTTGGTTTTGTTTAGATAAGTGTTAAGTATAGTTATAAATTATTGTAAATTGATATGATAAATTGATTAATATTACATTATTTTGATAGGAGTTGAATGGTTTGTTCGCTGATTCCATAAACATGATAGAGAATGTTGAATTTATATATTTTTAATTAGGAATTATACTTAACTAATGCACATAGTTAGGGGTGATGTTAATGTATGATTGCGAAATCCGTGTCCCGTACAATACTAACATTATGAAATGTCTTAACGGTTATTGTGAATAGGTGTTTATGTCATTCTGTTTGTGTATGTTTACACGAAATTTGGAAAAAATAATTAAGTATACCTATAATGTATTATATATTTAAGCTTGTAACATAGACACATCCCTCTATGTTAACATTCGTTTGAAGGGGTGATAACATTTAAACCATATACCCTACAGAAGTATTTCTGGTTTACGATTATTTAAGACGAACAGTTAAAAAGTATTTACAAACTTTAAAGAGATGATTTTCATATATATTTTTGTCTCTTTGTATGATAGTTAGTTCATGAGCAATTATAAAGGTATGTTGTGTTAGAGTAATATTATAGGATCGTGGAGAGATGCTTACATTTCGTCGGTTGAAGATCGAATGAGCTCTGAATAGTATTGACATTGTGACTGATAAACTGTGTTTGTCATTGTTTCATTCAATGGATCAGCGATAGATTGGATCTCTAACGATTGGTTGCTTTTTTCTCTCGTATATAACTACATTTACGAAAGGCATAAAAGCTAGTTGTCATGGTATTTAGCTCAGTCTGTTTAGGATGATAGAGGTGAAAACATCGACTCTGCATTCTTAAAAAAAAAACCTCGCATCAAGCAGTAGATATGAGACATAAGTGTTGTTATTGTACTAAGGAGTATTTCGATTAGGGAAAGTTATGTTCTCATGAACTCTACTACCATAGTAAACCTACTCTCCATCTACATAGATGTTTGAAATGTCAATCTTTGTTTGGTATTAGTGATAAACTAGATCTACATGTTATGAGCTGCTGTGGTTTTACTCCTGCAATGGGTGAACCATCCCTTGGATTACACTGTCAGCACTGCAAATAAAAACTTTAATCATATTCGTAGTATGCGGCGTCATGAAAGAAGTAATTGTGTAATGAATCCTAAGTGTGTTAGGTATTGCTGTACAATATGCGGACGTATATTTACGAGACAATAAGCATTAGCAATGCACGTAGCGGTATGTAAAGGTAGTATAGCAATGGGGATACGCCACATATGTCGTTTCTGTGGAGAAACATTTACCGCATATCGTTATGTTCATCGTCATGACAAGAGAGCATGTTCCAAGAATCCTACTTTGAAAGTATAGCGATTTGGAATATGTCTACATTTGTTTAAGAAAGAGAATGCATTAAAGAAGAAGGGAGAATAATGTAAGATTTTCTTGCAATCAATTGAATTGATTTCATCATTGGCAACTATTTCGGAAGAGAGCAGACAAGCTAGTTTCCAAATAAAACTTGTGAGGAGGAATTTACTTCACAATGCCATTTAAGAAGACATCAAAACAAAAAAATATTTTTTTAGGAAACATGCTTAGAAATAAATATTCATGTAGTAAATGTCATTCGGTGTTTAGTGATCATACCCAACTTGACAAACATTTGTTAACTTCTGATGGAAGTGATGGGATGGATAACTCAATGGTTTCTGGAAATCAGTGGTACTTTTGTTTGAAGTTATTTACATTCCGTAATAATACGTATACTCATATGACAAGTGATTGTTAAAAAAATCCTGAATTTAAATGATGTGTGTGATGTGTGCACGAATATTTACCAGGAAGTATATATTATACAAGCATTTAATTAAATGTAAACACCACGTAATGCAGTAATGTTTGTTTTTCATGGAAACTGTATATATTTGTAGGTAATGTATATCTTATAAAATGGTTTTAAGGTCGTAATATTTATGTTTGGATTGTTTACACAAATGTTTTGTTGAGTTGAGAATATGATTGAGTGTATTTATGTATGTAATTTTGACTATTGTGTGAAATAAAATTAGAAGTATGTGGAATACTATTGTTTTTATTCATTCCCTCCTTTTATTAACTCATTGGGAGAAATGTTTTAAGTCTAATATGAGTTAAAGGTGAATTGAAGATGTTATCATCAAATATAATTTTTTTCTGATTGTTGTAGAGAGTGTTATGATACATATAAATTAATTGTAAGCTAAGATTTATACATCAATTGAGATGGTGTTCTCTGGCAATTTAAATTATATTTTAAAGATATATACACGACTTCATGAAGAAAGTATTTTATTCAGTAAATTAAGAAAAGAAAGGAAACTTGTGTTAATTAATTATTTAAGATGAGAAGTTTTTTTTTATTCCTTATTATTGAATGTTTTGAATATAGAGGTAATTGTATGACTTCAGTAAATTCTCAAATCTTATCTACTTTCCAATAGCATTCGCTTTGACACTAGCTAGGGTGGTGGGAGGTCGTATATTTTTTAAAATGAAGTATGTCTCTTGATGTTGTGAAATTGAGTACTGAGCTAATTTCTATATGCGAAAATTATTCTAATATCCTAATATTAGATGGAAAAAATATAGGTATATTTTTGTAAATCTTTTAGTAATATCGGTTGTTGAGTATAAGACGAATGAAATGACTTCCACGATGTGATGGAAGGTATGCCAATTAAAGGTAATGTTAACTCAGCTGGTTAGAATGTTTTGAAAACTAAGTCTGTTCGTTTGATGTTAGTATTGTAAGTTGAAATGGTCTCATTATATGATCGTGTTTGTTTTGGTTCATTTGAGATAAATGGTAAGTTGATATATTTTTCCAGTTTTTTTTTCTGTTTGCTGGTAAGTGTAGTTGAGTTACGTGATTATATGTGTGTATATGGCTGTGTATGTGTGTTTGTGGTGCTGGCTTAGGTTGTTGTGCTGTTTGTGGTGCTCACTTAGGATGTGGAGTCTGTGGAATATGTGGAGAAGATTGTAGAGCACGTGGAGAGGATTTTGGAGCAAGTGGAGCCGATTGTGTAGCATGTGGAGCTTGTGGAGAAGATTGTGGAGCATGTGGAGCTTGTGGAGAAGATGGTGGAGCATGTGGAGCCGATTGTGGAGCATGTGGAGCCTTTGCATAAGTGTGAACTCGCCTCACAAACGAAGCTGTTCCCTGAGCACTGTTCGCAAGGTGTCATTACTTGTTACGCATTATGTATCGGAATATACGGTGTGAGTCTCGAACCAATATTTAAATTCTATTTTGTATAGGAACCCATTGCTTATTACACCAATCTATTTACTATGATGGGTTTCGCTCATTGTTCACTGTATAAATTACAAACTAATAAAACTGAATAACATGTAAGTATCCTGGATGGGAATCGAGTCCAGTAGCAATCTGCACACCTGTCGTTGGAGCCCAGGTGTAATGACTATAGCTTTGGTATATGGGAATTATGAGTTAGTATACTTATAAAAGGGCTTTAGGTGTGTTTGCCCTTATAGTATTGTGTGTCGTTGTGGTTGATGTGTAATGTTATTAACTTTAATGTTTGTAGGTTTGATAGATAGGAAATTATGAGTTAGTATGCTTATAAAAGGACTTTAGGTATGTTTGACCTTGTAGTCTTCTTTTTTTGGGTTTGATGTGTATGTTATGAATTTGATGTTTGTAGCTTTGGTAGATGGGAAATTATGCGTTATTGTGCTTATAAAAGGGCTTTAGGTGTGTTTGACCTTGTAGTCTTCTTTGTCATTGGGGTTGATGACTATGTTATGAATTTGATCTTTCAAGCTTTGGTAGATGAGAAATTATGAGTTACTATGATGATAAAAGAACTTTAGGTGTGTTTGACCTTGTAGTCTTGTTTGTTGTTGGGGTTGATGTGTATGTTATGAATCTGATGTTTTTATTTTTGGTATATGTGAAATTGTGAGTTAGTATGCTTATAAAAGGGCTTTAGGTGTGTTTGACCTTGTAGTCTTGTTTGTTGTTAGGGTTGATGTGTGTGTTATGAATTTGATTGCTATAGCAGTAATGGTTCGGAAATTATGAGTAACTATGCTTACAAAAGGCCTTAACACAAAATTGACCTTTTCAGATAGGCCTTAGGGGTTAAATGGCCTTAGCATTATAGTGTATGTCGGGTATGGTGTTTATGTTACGAATTTGATGACCATAATGTTAATGGTTCGCAAATTACAAGTAACTATGCTTATAAAATGGGTTAAAAGGATAATTAGCTTTGTCAGAAAGTGATTAGGGTCTAAATGACCTTACCACCATAATGAATGTTTTTATGGTGTCTAAGTTATGAATTTGAATAGTATAGTTTCAATGGTTCGGAAATTATTAGTATCTATGTTTATAAAAGGGCTTTAATGCACAATTGGCTTTTATTAGAAAGTGTTTATGGTCTAAATGACCTTACCGCCGTAACGGATGTCGGATATGGTGCCTATGTTATGAATTTGATCACTTTAGCATCAATGGTTTGAAAATTATGAGTAACTATGCTTATAAAAGTGTTGAAATGCATAATTGGCTTTGTCAGAAAGTGTTTAGGTTCTAAATGACCTTACCGCCATAATGGATGTTGGGTATGGTGTCTATTTTATGAATTTGATCCCTATAGCTTCCAAGGTTCGGCAATTATGAGTAATTATGTTTATAAAAAGGGCTTAACACAAAATTGACCTTATCAGAAAGGCCCTAGGGCTAAAACAGCCTTAACATTGTGGGATATGTCGGGTATGGTGTCTATGTTATGAATTTGATGACCATGACATTAATGTTTCGGAAATTATGCCTATATTTATAAAAAGGCTTAACTCCAAATTGATCTTGCTAGTAAGGGTTTAGGACTTAAATAAGCTGTTGATAGGTAAATGATATGTTGTATTTGATGTTCGGGTAGGTTACATAATTAATTTAAAAATAAAAATTTATGCCATATGCGTACTTAAATTCAAGTTGATGACAGTTATAGTTAAATAATAATTTTTCCTAGTGATATATTCATAAGTGTCTAATAAATAAGAATATTTTGATATGTCACTTGGTTATGTTTGTTTTGTAAAAAATTAATAAATATATTTTAATTTAAAGATATTAAACTTTTTTATAAAACAAATTACATTTTGAATATTTGGCTGTTATGAGTCTTTAAACTTAATATCCTTTAAAATATGAGTTCGTGAATATATCGCTTCATACATGTATTTTTAACAATTTTAATGTTTTATATACAAAATAATACTTCAAACACCTTACTTTTTTAATACAATTATGTTTTAACTAATATTTTGTTCAATCATGATATATATTACATATTCGTTTTGACTATGCAAGTATAGGCATGTTTCTATTTATAAATACAACATTTAAACCCTAATATGGTGATTGTGGTCAGTAATTTATGTTTGCTGACTGGGTATGGGCCACAAGAGTGGAGGTATCGAGTTTTCGAGCCAGGGTTCCTCTGTTCGAAACCACCTGAAAGCAAAGGTTTTTTGCAGTGTACTAACACATTACATATATGATGGAGAGAATTGTCTTAATGACATGATCGAGGCGATATGACTCCTTCGGGTGGGCCACCTACAGCAGCTCCATCATTATCATGACCCAAGCCACCAGTATCAAGACTTCATTGCATGTACTGCAATGTTAGATGTCATGGAAATCATCCATGTAAGATGAACCTGCTCCACACTGCATATAAATGTGAGAAGTGCCTTAAATCAGGCAATTAAATGTACAGGACTTTTCCTCCACCAGCAAAACAAATATATGTATTGTCGTCAGGATTGGTACCAGCACCATCGACTTTGCTAGGGAAATAGTTTTGTGGTCCTTTCGATATGTATTGGACAATCAGGTTAGTGATTAAAGTAATAAATACTTGCGTCAATTGCTTCATTGGGTATTTGAACGTAAATAAACTCTTTTAGTTAAATTTATTTAAAAAATATTTCCTTTACTTTCATTGATGGAAGGAAACACTTATCCCGTATATAAATTAGTTAAATCCTCAATATGCATCAGAGAGCGACCTGGATGGATGTGTAGCCCTGTTCCCATTTTCGCATATTAGTCACAAGTGCTCCAACACATCTCCAAACAAATCATTCCACACAGAAGTACTTATTAGTCTATCACAGGTTTGTGGCGATGTCGATGTCATGCCTGAAGTCGTCGATGGCTGCACTACTGTAGGTGACCCACCTTAAGACATCGATGGTCCTGTCTGCACCATGCCTGAAAAAGTCGATGGCACTGCTAGTACCACTCCCGAAGAAGTTCTCGGCACTGCCATAGCTACCATTAGCTCTGGAGTACCCGAAGACATCGCAGATGCAAAATAATACTTATATGCGAAGCAGCAGAAGCTATCCAAGGTGATCTGCCTTTCATGAGAGTTACTGTCAAACTAAGCATCTCAGCTCATATCGACTTTGAACTAATCTTATTGCACCATTAATAAATTGTGCCAACACCAACCAGCAAACCACCAACCAGCAACTCATCGATTTGCCATGTGATTGCAGCTGGCCTATCACATGCAAGCATTGAGATATCATGTGCGGGAGTCAGATTCACAAACCTGACCCACACACACACACAACCAAACACAACCACCAAAACACTCACACACCCAAACGCAGGTACAGACTCCTCCACGCCTATACACACACCCACACACAAACACACAGAATGCAAAATATTAAAAAATTTTGACTGACTCCTTCCGACCACCACCCATATTGACTCCACCACCACACACACCACAATCACCACCACACACACTGCTATCACCACTGCCTCCACCTCTGCCTCCATCTCCTCCTCATCAGGAGTCAGAGACTGACTCCTGCACATGATGTCTCACTCCTTGCACGTGATGTCTCAGTGCTTGGCCATCTGCAATCATGTGACAACTCGGTGATTGGCTGGTCGCTGATTGGCTGGTCGGTGTTCGCACACTGAATTACTGGTGCAATACAATTGGTTCAAAGTCGGTATGACGCCATAGGGCTTGTACATTCACATATTAAAAGCAGTAGGGAGGTCAGCTGAAAGGCTTAGTTCTACAGCATCTCCTATGAAATTCGGATCATCTCAGAAAGCGTCTAAGTCTTCTTCATCTGCGATGTCTTTGGGTACTCCAGAGCTAATGGTAGCTATGGCAGTGCCATCGACTTCTTCGTGTGGGTCACCTACAGCAGTGCAGCCATCGACGACTTCAAGCATGACATCGATAGCGCCATCGATCTCGCAACCCAAGCCACCAGTGTCATGACTTCGATGCATTTAAAAGGCATTAACGATAACATGCACTTTGAATTACATAACTGTCAGAGAAAATCATTTTATGACTCATATAATGACCCTGCCAAACCATGTAAACCTTATGCCCCAAAACCTGTCCATGTTCTAGGCAAAACTAATGCCAATGGATATTATCTGAAGCAATCTGTATTCAGGAGCATACTGAAAGATTATGTTGTTCCGAATTTGTCAGTTTCGTCGAAAGATGTTTGCTCGTTTCTTGTCAAGTAAGAAACAAAATTTATTAAACCCTACTTACAGAAGAGATTGAAAAACAAGGGCCTCTAAAATATAATTTATGGCTGGAACGTATGTAAACGAAACCAGAACCAAACCAGGACGAACATTGCAAAATTGCTTTCAATATACATAATATACCATTCTGTAGTGAATTTGACATCGAAAAGAGTGTAGATGATAATATACAAAACAGATGTTGCGAGGAAGAAGAAATGGCGATGAATAGTTCGGGCTGGACACTCGATTCGGTAAATCATCTGCAGCTGAGAACAAGTGTATACCAACCTCTTACGAAATAATGTGATCTCCTCTTGTTGTCTTCATTAAAGTCATCACAAATAAATGTTTATATGTAAAATGTTGTAAATAGAAAATAAGTATATAATATGTTGCCATTTTTATTTTATAAAAAATACCTTCTGCTTTACATAAAAATTATCTTAAAAAATCATTTCTAATTAAAATGCTTGCTTTTAAGAACAAAACAAATAAATAATTAAAAGTGGAAGTTTAATTACTTTGCAGGACTGATCAATGCTACCATTAGGTACACAACGATAGCAGACAGCCTATAGATACTACCTATGTGTTTAAAAATATAAACCAATCTGGAGGGTGTCGACAGTTCAACCTACACTTTAACAACATAAAAATATGGCGGCAGTCTGGTGGTACACAGGTGATGAAAACATATGAAATCATATATGGCAAGTGAACGAAGGTCAGAGACAAACTCTAAAACAAATGACAATAAAAAACCAACATGGAGGACTGCACCTAGCAAGATGGTCACCAACAAAGATGGCGGATTGCATCGAACAACATGGCTGCCTCCATTACTATATAAATCAATTATGCCTACCAACATGGCAGCCTCAAGTTACATATATAAACAAATTATGAACTAAAAAACATATATGGCTGCACACGATAGAATAAGTATAGGTGGGGTGAGTGGCAGTGAGGAGATGTAGGCCCACTGACTAAACAGCCAATAGCAATTGGTGACAATCGTCTGCTGGAGATGGTGTTGGTGGGACCACCAGAAATGTAAGTTATAAAAAATAGATTTTATAATAACTTTTATTAACACATTTTAAACAATTTTAAATTACAATTTTTAAGTAAATTTTAATGGATTTGTGGGATTTTTAGAGATTTTTTTGGAACTTTCGATAATTTTTTGAGTTCAAGGTCACTCAAGGTCACGGGGTCAAGGGCATCTAATATGGTGGTAGTAGTCTGTAATGTGACATGCTTGCTGATTTCGATACATCATTCTAGAGTTTTTATTTTCAAGGTCATTCAAGGTTATGGGGTCAAGGGCAAGGTCTTGCATCTAATATGGTGGTTGTGGTCAGTAATATAATATGTTTGCTGACTGGGTATGGGCGACAGGAGTGGAGGCCATCCGACTAATTGGTTTGGTGGTGGGGTGGAAGGGGAAACCTTAGGAAATTTGATTTTTAAAATTAAATTGTGAATATTTTTAAATAATAGATTTGTAGATATTTTTAAATAATTTCTTTATTTTCTTTTTCTTTTTTGGAATTTTTAAAAATTTTAAGGTAAAACGTCAAGGTGAATGGTCAAAGATCCTGACTTGTCCTCTTGCCCTGACCCAAGATCACCTGGGTCGCTATCAACCTACCTGCTCTGACCCTGAGTCGCTGATCATCCTCCCTCCTCTGACACTGGGTAACAGATCTGTTTGGGAGAAACGAGATTTTTTTAAGGGAAAAGGGGAAATTTTGAAGTGAAAATGGGGAAAACGAAAAAAATATGGCGGATAGTGACATAATAACATGGCGGGCAGCTGTATTCTGATATACTACGCCAGACGCCGATACCTCAGATACGCCATATATGTCCTACGCTCAGATATTTGACTAACCTTCAAAAACGAGGGGTTCTCATGCACATTAACGAGATATCTTCAATCGTTAGTAAACTGAAGGATCTGGAATATATCGCATGATGTGATGAACTGTTTTCTTCTGAAAATGCAATTTAAAAAAAATTATTATTAAGAAATAATTGGGTTTCCTTAATTTTTGTATTGTATTTTAAAGGGCTTTTTAAAGTCCCCCGGTTTTATGCTTGAAAGCTTAGCAGGGAACAGCTTACAGACTAACTTATAACCTAACTTAAATTAGTACCAATGCCTTACCCGCGATTGGAATCCACAGCCTCCAGCACCCCAGATCGGTGGCGCACCAACCGACTGCGCCACGGGAGGTGTGATACTCTATTTTTGTGTTTCGTGTATCTTTTTTCCCTCGCAACTTTAATTGGTACTATGAGCACTCAACTATTAAAGGCAAGATCTGCATATGGAATGATAATAGAGACTTTGGTATAAAAATGCAGGGATAGTTGACTGCATTCAAAACATTATTTCTGTCGACATGTACAAATTTGGCGACAGTTGGCGAACGAATATAATGTCTATACATAAGGGTAGGGAACAAACCGAGGGATTGATCGAAGGATTGGGATTGATCGAAGGATTGGGATAGATCTAAGGATTGAGATTGATCGCAGAACTGGTATTAATAGAAGATAGATATTGATTGAAGGATTGGGATTAATCGCAGAACTGGTATTAATAGAAGATAGATATTGATTGAAGGATTGGGATTGATCGAAGGATAAGGATTGATCGAAAGACTGGCATGGATTGCTGTGGATTGAGGAAGAGTATTGCTAAGGATTGGGATTGATCGAAGGATCGGGATTGATCGAAGGATTGGGACTGATAGAAGTATTGGGATTGATCCAAGGATTGGGTTTTATCGAAGGATTGGCATAGGCTGCTGTAGATTGCGAAGGAGGAATGCGGAATGGACTGTGTAGCAGGTTGCTAAGGATTGACATGGATTGATGTGGATTGGTGTGTAGATTGTTGTGGATTGGTGTGTTGATTTGTGCGGATTGGTGTGTGTTTGGTGTGGATTGGTGTGTGGACTGGTAAGGATTGATGTGTGGTTTGGTGTGCGAATTGGTATGGATTGCTGATTAAAGTGCTGATTGTGGTGTGATTTCGGGACTGTTTGGTGGAAATATTGCGAGATTGTTCGAACGACTGATGAAAAAACAGGTCATTAATAAATTTTTAAAATATATTCCTTTTAATTTTTTCGATTTTATAAAATCTTTATAATTTATTTTTATGTGCAAGGTTATCCAATGTCGTAGGCAGGTTGACGAAGTCACAGATGTGAGGACAAGGTGATGGTCATCCAGATCTAACATGATGGTCGAAGCCATCAGAGCCACCTAGGTGTTGAAAATGTAAACGAATAACAAACAAAACCCAATATGGCAGGTTGAGTGCATTCAACATAATGAACAAAAGTGTGTATGTAGGGGAGGGGAATATTAATACAATGTGAATGATTGGAGAGAGTGGGTTGTCTGCTGGACGTGGTGCTGTGGGGGACATCCGGAAATGTAAGTTTTAAAGAATTATTTTAAAAATTAATTTCTAATAATATGTATTATTATTTTTTTTTTTTAGGAAATGTTTGTGATTTTTTACGATGTGTTGGGTTCAATGTCAAAGGTCACCGGGGTCAATGTCAAAAGTCAAGCTCTCCTTGATCCAAAATGGCGGTAGTGTCATTAATGTAATATTCTCGCTGACTTATGTGAATGTATTCCGTTTTTACCATTGTTTGTCTAGTTTTGGTTTTCGAGGTCATCCAACGTCACAGTTATAGGGTAACGATCATGGGTTAAGTTCAAGGTCATCTAGGTCCAACATGGCGATTGGGAGGTTGGTTCCAGTCCCTCGTACCCTCTAAGAAAAAATATTTAAAATTTTAATTATATAATTTAAAAATACATTTTTAATAATATTTTATAAATATTTTTATTTATTCATTTTTTTTATTTTGGTAAATTTTTGGGAATTTTTTTGGGAATTTTTAGGTTTAAGGTCAACGTTCACTGCGTCAAGGTTAAGGTCACCGACACCCAACATGGCGGTTAAAATGGCTGAGAGAATCAAGATGCCTGACGATCGGTTCCGGCTCCGATCCCAAATTCCGTGATTCGATTTGGCATACCCTATGCCCATAAAACCAATATGACCGTCACTGTTTTCCCCCTAAAACAATATCCCTCCAAATTCCCCGAATTGGCTGAAACGTGCCTTTCGGGGGATCGCTTTTGCAGCGGGAGGAATGGTGCTTTTCTGAGGGGGAGGGGGGAAGGGAATTTTCTATGGAAAAAAATGAAAATTTTGAGAGAAATGGGAAATTTCGAGGGAAATGTAGTCAATTTTGAGGGAATAAAGAGACATTTTGAGGGTAAAATGGCCACCGGGGGACCAGACTTACAGGGTATGAGCTGCTACGATCTCCGATCCCGGATACCATTGTTCCACTTACTTTCCCCATTTTCATGTTCCCCATTTTCATTCCACTTACTTTTAATACCTCTTTTACTCCTAAAAATAAAGAGAATATTAATAATACCTAAAACAGTACACTTCATAAATGCAACATTCAAAAGTATTAGAATTGTTTAGGCATGTACATGCAAATATTTCATGATATTCATGAAAATTAGATTTGAGATATTCGAAGGGTGCCATTTTATGACATTCGTCTTTAAGCTTTTTCCCTGTTTTGCTTTTGTTAGCAAATCCCTTCTTTTTGGCTGATTTTATGATAATTTGGTTTGTCTTAAAATTATTGTGAGCGTTTACTGTCAACTTAAAGTGGAATGGAGTGATTTGTACGGCTGTGAACACAAATCTTGAGAGGCGATGAAGGTGAAATGAGGCGATTAAGGAACTGCGCCGGAATGCAAGGGTGAAGGAATGGGAGATCCCCGGGAAAACCCGCCAACTAGCAATTGCTCTAACTACTCCACAATTGCGGCCCCGTTTACAACCGGAAGATTACAATTTAAGAATAATGCAGTAAAAATCGATCGCGCACATGGAACCTTGTCAACTGTATTTACGATTCGCCATTCAGTAAATAATTTTTAATTCAAACCAATGAAAACTCAAGAATATCATGCCATCTACTAGGTTTGTTCCGAAAGTTTGTGGACTGACAACGCTGCTCTGATAATACATAAAAGCTATTCTTGTGACTTTCACCCATGCAGGCAGCCTGTGGCGTGCTTTGTTTACATGAATAATACCAACGTGCTCTTCCCCCCCCCCCCCCCCCAAGTCACAACACGCTTTTAAAGTTGAACTCCACTGCCGAATGAGGGGGCCACGGTGGTTTAGTGGTTAGACTACTCGCCTCCCACTGAGGCAAACCAGGCTCAATTCCCGGTGGGGCGGCCCCCGGATTTTCGCACGTGGGTATCGTGCCGGACGAATTAAAAATGTATTGGAAAAAACATAAATACTTATTTTTAAAAAAAAATATTTAAAATACCAGTAATCGAGTACCCACTGTTAAACATCATAGATACTTAATTAATATGTTTTTATATGAAATAGATCACATGCCATGTTATTTAATTGGCAAACTAAATTAGGAGCATAGGAACTTGGGCTCCCAATTCCGAATTTTTCGTATTTTCGGTGCTATATTTCTAAAACAAGGCCTATAACCATTTTGTTGGGAATATCAACATTTATGTTGTACTTATAAATATCTTTCAGATAGTGAAATACAAATTATTGTGAAAAATGGCTTTACGGATGATGGATACAAAAAATTAATTATTTTATAATTGTGCCAAACATTGTTCAACTTGTGCGCATTGTATGTTATGACATTTTCCTGTAATGAAAAAAATTTTATACTTCGTATTGTTGGAATAATTTCATGTCAAATCCAGATTTCTTTCTGTTTTGTTGCAGCCATAAAACAAATACTAAATAAATGGTACAGTCGAAAAAATTACAATGTAAACTTATGCCGTGTGCTACCACTATATATATATATATATATATCAAATACTGTAGTTAATACATTTGTATAAAATGTTAAAAATATGCTATATATATATATATATATATATATATATATATATATATATATATATATATATATATATATATATATATATATATATAAATATACACACACACACACACACACACACACACAAATATGTATGACCTGTTATTTAGCGAGTGTCACGCATATAGGCACGGCATTTGTTTACTTTGTCCCCCCCCCCTTTTTGTAGTACTTAATTACCTAGTTTTAGCTGCAGCAAAACAGAAAAATTTTATATTTGAAATCAAATTATTCAAAATACATGAAATGTAATATTTTTTTTTTATTCTAAGAAAATTGAATCACACACAATGCGTGCAATCTGAACTTTGTTTGGTAAAATTGTACAATAACTAATATTTTGGTAACTAACACCCTTAAGGCAGTTGGCTGGTTTGAAAGTAGTGAAAATTTGGTATAGGGAAATACATGTTAATGCAATTCGGTTTTTAAAGCCAATTTTTAAATACCGGAGTGTGAGAAATGATATTCTCAAGCTCTGTATCGACCCATATATAAAAATTAGTTTTTTAGTATATTTTATTTAATTATTACATTTTCTGATCTTTCCAGGAGACCAGCTATACATTGATGTTACTACAAAAGGTTTTGATAGCAAAGAAGCGCGTGTTTATCTACTCAAAAAAAATCACTGGTGGTATATATCTAACTTTAACAAGAACGCCAAAAAAAAAAAACGAATTTTACTAACATGTATTTCCCTATACCAAAATTTTCACTGCTTTCAAACAAAGCAAGTGCCTTCAATTACGGCTTAGCTTATTCTGCATAAATTCTTGTTTTTTTTTAAATCGTAATTTCGGTTCCAGAGTTATTATTGGAAATTTTTCTTTGTAGAAAATTTACAACTTATTTGTTGTTTGATACGTTTGTATCTATTTTTTACTGTGTGTTATTTCCTGCGTGCAAAAAGGCAGCTAGTTGTTGATAGAATGTGAATATGTTCTGGATATTTTACAGCGAGCAAATAAAAGACAATTAATATTGCGCACAATAATATTAAACAACTAGTAAGGCGTACATTTTCTATTATCGAGCATTGTCAGTAATAAGCATGAGTCCGAAATTAAGACTCATAAAAGAAGAATTTCTGCGAACGCTATGAAGCCGAGCATTAAGGGCCCTGCCTACCTGCTGGCAGATGCGAAATTTGAAAAGGAAATCCTGTGTAAAGTAAATTTCGCCTCTGTGCATTCATTTTAAAGATAGGCGTTTCAAACAGAACGCATTCTTCGCGAATTTTTTAGGAGAAGTTGCCTACAGCAGAGATGTTTCCATAACATGTATAGCCTGTTCGCAAGGAATTGTCTAAATTAATGTTTTAGAAAAAAAAGTTTTACCGCCTATCTGTATTGAATATATACGCTCGTAGCGATCTTCTCAAAGAAAATTCGTAGATAATACATTTTGTTTGAATCGCCTATATGGGATTTCCTTTTAAAATTTCACACTTTTGCAGAAATTCTTCATATTTGCGTCCTTATTTGGGATTCATAGTAATTATTGACAATGTAAGCTTATCTGCTAGTTGTAGAAAGTCAAGAACATACTTATATTTAATCAATAAGTTCTCGCTTTTTTGCAAGCAGGAAATAACACACAGTGCAAATTAGATGCAAATGTATTAATGTCTGTTCACGATAACGTGAGCAATTTTAAAATCAATCTTAGGGAAAAGTCACTACGCCTGCCTGCATATATTCTAACGATTGCACTCAGTGACACGCGCACAGTAAAGTTGGTAACGATGGGTCGAAAGTAGTTCCATATATTAACGTCGAATACCGACAGTAAGATGATCATTTGTGATAACTTAAATTATTTCTTTCGCTTTCTGTTTTTATCGAAGTGTAAAATTGAGCGTGTTTGTAAAATATCTACTTTTCTTATAATTTCACAATTTCAATGGATCAATGGACCGACGCATGGATAAAGTGATGAGGCCCTTGCCAGTGTTAATTTTACATAAGGCAGAAGAATACGCAACGTGCATAGAAGTTGATCTTCAGCAGGGCTTTCAAAAGTGCTCATTTTACCGTGAACAGCCTATAAACAGCTAGTAAATTGTACATTTTCTATAATTTTATATTTTTAATAGTACATCTGAAACTGAAATTATGATACGAAAATGAACAATTTCTGTGTTTACATGAAGACGAGCGTTAAGGGGGATCCGGCCAAGCTATCTTGTATTTACGAAATTTTTGCCGCAACTTGCATTACAGATTTTATACATTATTTTGGGCTTCGACAAGGCATATAGCATTCCTTTGCACATGCTGTAAAACATTAATTGGTATATTATTGTTGCCAGGATTTCTGTAACAGGATTTCTTGCCGGCAGTCACTTGTCAAAAATTAATAAACGAGGTAGAGTTGTAATAGTTTGATAAAACTATGGCATGTCGTGCGAAAAATTTCGTTAAATAATCTTAAGTGTGAATTATGACAAAAACAGTACAAGTCCAATATGGCGGGGCCTGATCTACTTTAACCCTTTCAGACCCACATTAATTTACGGTTTCAGGTGTTGCAAACAAAAGAATCTATGAGGCGTGCTGTACTTACGTCGACGCAACGCTTGTTTCGTTGCCACAGAACTGTAGGCTATGTGTTCGGATACAGTTATATGAACCATTTATGACTGTAGCAGCAAAACGGTTTGCGAATCTTTTACTCACAGGTGAGATCATTGGTAATTGAGCTTCGCAGTGTGCAGTACAGACCAAAAAGTACCTTTAGGCTGTTCACGGTAAAATGAGCACTTTTGGAAGCCGTGCTTAAGATCTACTTGTATAAACGTTGTGTATTATTCCACCTTACGTAAAATTAACATTGCCATGGGCCTCATCACTTTATTCACGCTTCGGTCAAGTGAAACTGTGAAATTGTTATAAAAGTAAACATTTTATAATTCTGCTAATTTTTACACATTGGAGCGTTAAAAAAAATGGAAAGCGTAAGAAATAATTAAAATTATAACAAATGGTTACCTGACACTTTTTATTCGACGTTAACATATGGAACTATTTTCCATCCACTGTGCGCTTATTACTCAGTGCGCCCGTTAAAATGCATGCTGGCAGGGGCAGTGACATTTTTTTAAGGTTCATTTCTAAAGTGCTCACTTAATCGTGAACAGCCTCTACAGGTGAGTAATGTACACAATCGTCGGGTCAGAATGGGTTAAAGGCCCTTACACAATTGAAAACTATAACATTTGACTTTACGTTTGCTTTCCGACATATTGTTTCTTATCGAGCTTGACACAATGGAACTGTCAAAGGTAAAGTCAAGCACTCTTGACTTCACGATATGGAAAATTTTAAATTTAAAGTCAAAGTCAAGCAGTCATTTTGCCGAGACTCTAACCGAGGTTATGTGGAAAGTGCGTTATTTTACTGTAGGGCGATTTTAATCTCGGTATTTTAAACAAAGCTCGTCTTAAATTAAATAAATGGCAAACAAATATAATATGAAGAGGAAATATATGAAGTGACATATTTTAATAAAGTAAACAAATTAGGTTTTTGGTTGAAATATACTTATAATATAAATCGTAAGCCTATATTAAAAAAAAGGCTCGTAAAATGCATTCCTGGATAATATAGTAATTATTTACATAACAAGATACACATTTTTACGAAGCTGGCAGAACCGATGTTCAATTGTCTAAACTCTGACTTTACAATTGTATTGTGTATTGGTCATTTCGTCGGAGGAAAGGAAACGTAAAGTGAAATGCTAAATTTTTCTATTGTGTAAGAAGCTGAAGGCAGCGCTCGACGGCTGTGGCAGCTGGGAGGGTATACTCACTCGCAGACCTCGAAGACGACCTGCTGCAGGAGGTCGGGGAACTTCTGCACGATGGCGACGGGCAGCCCGGACGTGAGGGAGACGCCGTACATGGGCGCCGTGGTGTTGTACCGCGTCTTGCAGAGCCGCGTCGCCCTGCCTGGGCACGCGTCCGCGTAGCTTCCGCTCCGACCTGCCGGCAAACCACCAACACATGTCATCGCCCCCGCCACAGCAGCTCATGGCTAGGGTTGTTCGAGATATCGATATATCGATAGTTATAAATATGATAAATAATTTATCAGAACTGTACCTAATTTTGAAAAATATCGGTATATCGATGTTTCAATATTATCGAAGTTTTCGGTATTATCGATAATTTCTGTATTTTCGGTACTATCTATAATTTCGGTATTATGGATAATTGCGGCATTGCCGATAATTGAGGTACTATCGATCATTTCGGTATTACCAAGAGTTTCAGTATTTTAGATAGTTTCGGTATTATCGAGAATTTCGGTACTATCGATATATCGAAAATACCGAGTAACTGTTCGGAAAAATATCGATGTTAAATTTTTATGACATCGAACAGCCCTACTCACGGCTCGCTTAGCACCAGCCAGTATAGTCCGTTCACGGTTATTTCGCGCTGCTCTGCGGTCCTGCTCAAGTTCTACTTCCAGGTATTCCTCCGCCTCGTGCAAACAAAGCCAGAAAATATCACCAAAGAACAACGCACCGTATTCGTGCGCTCTCAACGTAATTACATTTAGCATATGAACTATATCTTATTAGGCATTATCAGCACACCTATTTTCTCACAGTTTATAGGCTATTCACGGTAAAATGAGCACTCTTTGAGGTCCTCCTAACAGGGATTAACAATAAATAAATATGTCTTATTGCAGTCTTAGGTGTTGAATTTTGAGAGTTGTGAAATGTATACACTGTGTTTACTTGTCACATTGAAAGGTTTATATTAAAAAGCAGCAGGAATATAGAAATTGGGTGAAATGAAAAATTTATAAGGGCCTTAAAAAGTGCTCACTTTACCGTAAACAGTCTATACATTCATATTAATTATTAATGAAATATCGTTAGTTATATCTAAAACATAAATAAAAATTCTATATATTTAAACCAAAGATATTGTTATGTTAACACACACAAGTGTATAACGCTTGTGATACATAGGAAACAACCAAACACTTGGCACATGGCGTGATTTTTCAAAGGTTTGATTACGAAAGTGTGAAGAAACCGCGAATAGAATATATAGTTAATTCGCGGCACTTTTTGAATCAAACATTTGAAAAATCACTCTGTCTATGAGATGCTTGGTTGCAACCTAAATAAACCACGTATCACAACCTTTTTATACTTGTGTTAACATAAAAATAGGTTGTTTTTTTTAATTAAAATAAACTTTTAGTTAATTTTATTTATGAATAATTGCATTTTATGTACAATCAATATAAATAAAAACTGGGATAAAATAGGTATGTTGGTAATGCCTAGTAAGAAATAGTTATTATGCAAAATATCACCACACTGAGTGCCAACGAATGCGGTTAGTTGTCCCTTTGGTGTGATTTCCTGGACTTGGTTAAGCTTTGTTGGCATGATGCTAAGGAATATAGGCCTACTGGACGTAGAACTTTAGCACGGCTTCAGCAAAACGTGAAGTAACCGTGAACGGACTTTATATACAGAGTTGTAACACAACGGTATGACGAATGATCCTTATGCTATTCTTTTGTTTGCCGAAGCAAGCCAAAATAGCTCCTACGGCACTGACAACTTTAGAACACAAAGTAAAATACATATTCTCGCTTTTTTATGTTGGTGGTATTTAGCTCCTACGGCGCTGACAACTTTAGAACACAAAGTAAAATACATATTCTCGCTTTTTTATGTTGGTGGTATTGTACACTATAAAAAAATTTGAGGTAAAATTATCTTACATGTAAGGGAAGCTAAATACCTTTACATGTAAGTTAAAATTACCTCTTAAATGTAGAGTAAATTTACATAACAAGTAAAGTACTATTCCCTGATAGTACGTAAAAAGTACCATGCAAAAAAATGGGGGGGGGGGGCATACAAGTACGGGAAAGTTAACTATATTGTATAATAAAATTATATTAAAAAATATCCTGCAGTATTAGTACTGCTAATTTTTTTATTACCTATATCCTCTGACAAACTGCAACCGAACCCTCAACACTAAAATCATCGACACATGGTGGTAGGTAGGCGCGAATCATGATCCTTTATAAAGATAGGACGATGCTCTATCCATTACACCACGGCGACAGCACCTTTAAATATTAGCGTGTTAAGGGATTGTTTCTTCCGCCCGTCCTTCTACGTGCTGTTGAGACAATGCTGAAGATATGAACGCGCCATAACGTAATTTTCCCATCCATTTATGGAATTTTCCACCGCTATGTACTTGAATTTCACTCCAGAGTGCGGTAATTTTACCTTATCCGTAAGGAAAACTATGTTTCCCCCACATGTTTGCGAATATTACCTTACGCTTGTCAGGTAATTTTCCCATTATTTTTTACTGTGTAGAGAACTTTCCAGCTGGGATTTTTGTTATATTGTGATTGACCTATGTTTTCTGGATAATATAATCGATTCGTCTCTCGTCCACAGTTATTTAACATCACAAATATATTTGAGCGAATATGAACTACAACTGTGAAGGTGAAACACTACGTTACAGCCAGTTTAATGGGATGATTCATAAAAAAAAAAAACGTGACAAGAATAAACAGACGCGAAGTGAGTTTACACAAAGCAATTTGTGCTTCCACCATCAAAATTAAAATATGCGAATTAATCAAGAGGTTATAAAGTACCTACGCTCTAAAAAAAAAATTCAAACATAGTTTTATATACGACAAAGAGAACAATTTCTTTGATACTGTTTTGTTTACAGCAACGCAGTCTAGCTTTAATTCACAGAGAAGGTCACAGAAACATAAGTTTGCTGCTAATAAATGTTTTGTTTGTGCGTTTTCGTTTTATGGCAATATTACGTTTCTTTATAGCAAAGGAATAAACATTATTTGAGCTGCTTTTGTTCAGAGTAAAGAAATATTACTTTGTACCAAAAGTATCTGTTTAAAAGGTTTTCTGTCGACCATTGTAGTTTTCAGTACGTGGCTCTTATCCCAACGCAAACGTTCATAAACCAATAAGAATATTCTGCAGTTACGAAACTGCAGCTGAGCAAATTTATAGTCCTCCTGCAGACGTTTAATGTCATTCTGAAGTTCGGTGATTCTACCTACACACCACTGATCTCAATTCTTCCCAAGAGGTCTTCTGGTCCATGTTACAACCTAAAATAACTTGCCTATCAAACGTAATACGAATGCAAAAATGGAATGTGGTATTGTGGTGTTGTGTGTTAAGTTAACATCACAATGCGTGTGGGTTCGATTCTTGGAGCCGTTCTGATTTTTTTTTGCGAGTATTATTTTGAGATATTTGTTCCTTTTCTATTAATTACTGTAACGACAATTCAAGGTTATCATAGTCATTATTATATAGATCAAACAAAAAATAATTTATGTGCAAGGCTACTTTGCAGTGGTTCATATTTAAACATATTTATCTTTGCAGCTACAAATTATGTGCTTCAGCATAGAAAGTGTAAAAAAAAAGAAAATACATTAGTGTTTATTGTATGTTTATGCTTTGTGAATATAGTATATACTTTGCTTAAACATGTAATCATTTTTTTGAAATTATGAAGTTGTAAGACCGAGGAACTCGGCTTCAGGCAGATTTCGGGTGTCTTCGGCAATGTTTCGTTTCCCGTATTCGCGTTACGAGCGCCCGTTGAGCAGGTCTGAAAGCACCCCTTAGGAACGACTACTTTTCTCATGCCTAGGGACACCCGAATTTCGCGAAAAGATTTCACGACCAGTTGTATTTCGTAACACTTTAGCTCAGACCCACATTCGTTATTGGATGATTTCCGTGTTACGCGTCTTTGGGTTTCTGCCCGCGAATCAAAGACGCACAGCATTGATTTTACCTAATCCTGATTGGCAATTTAAGTAGGAGAAGCGCTTCTCGCAATTGTACGCCTCCAATAAGTAAAGCAAAACAGATAGTATGCCCGTAAGGCATTGAAATCTGCGATGTGCGGAAATCTTTTTGCCAAATTCGGACGTCCCTACTCAATCCCTATCCTGCCACCATATACAAGAAGTTCACAAAAATCCCCGGCAAGCTCCGCCAAGCAATTCCTCGCATAAATAAAGACGAAATATACACTCTAAATCTGAATCAGCGAGAATTTCACTGTTTAAAACTGTTAACAGCTGGTGACTTATTCAACAGTTACTTCAGTGAATTTAACTGATGAATTAGTGGACAAATGCCGTAATATTTTCCACTGATTCATAAACCATTTCATTCGCTATTTTTCAGTTATTTTTATACTGATGGATAAGTTAAAAAGGCATATAAAATGAAATAATATCGCACAAACTAATAAAACCCATGCAGATATACCAGGTGAGTCGTTTAAAAGAGACCCCGTGGGACATGTGTGTAACGGGGCGAGGGTATGAGGAAATATAGACATGGGGCCTCTTTTAAACCACTCAGCCTGTACTTTTAATGTGAGTTTCGTCTTCTATAAAACCATTTTACGTGGTAACATGAACATTCAGTCTTTCATATAGTTTTTACGTCTTTCATTTGGTTTTAACGTAATCGTCATAGCGCTCGGTTTGAAGGTTTAAAAGCAGTAAATGAGTTGAAGTGACTGCATTTAGCTATTTCGCGAAAGGAACTTATCTCAAGTTTATACAAAAACCCGTTCACTTATTTAGTAGTTTCGTTGCCATTTTTTTAAAGTGGTATGTAAAGCTGAATACTTACTATTCACATTTCTATAATTAAGGTTGTAATAATACTCGTACAATGGGTACTAAGGCTTCCGAATGGAAACTATCTGTAAATTAGATATAGAGTGCCCTATTTGCATCACAGGTGTGCTGTGCATTGGAAGAATTTACTTGCTGCTTCTAAAATACAGAACTTTCTTGTTACCCCCTTTTGTATTATAAACGAAAAACACGGCTGAGGGTGTGGAAGTACACAAACGTAGTACACATACGTTTAGTTTTTATTTCAAAATACTTACTCTTACACACACATATGTATGTATGTATGTATGTGTATATATATATATATATATATATATATATATATATATATATATATATATATATATATATATATATATATATGTGTGCGTGTGTTTTCCAGACCGGAAACGGTATGTAAACAGTAAACTGGCAAAAGTGCGAAATAAATTCCGGTATTAATTGTATCGTAGATTAAGATTTAAAAATAGAGATGCATTAAGTAATGGTGATTTGAAAGGACAATCAGTGAATTGCTTTTTAAACATAGCTACGGAATACTTACTGATTTGTCATTAATGAGTGCGGAAATGGGTTCCCGTGAAGCAATACAAAAGATTTAAAATTAGTCAAAGAGAAGCGAAAATTATTTTCAACGTATTAAAGTAAATAATTCACTAGGGGTTTGTGATCACCTTCAAGATGCATCCACGCCATCGTCCGCAGAAGGTTTGTTTTCAAATGTTTTTGCCTACAACCGCAATTCAACAGTTATTTCGTCGAAGGGTCACTTACTCTGCATCTGACTTACAGCCATTATTTCTCAAATAATTTTACCTTAAATCAACTTCACTCCTACAATTGTTTGGCTTGCGGTCATTTAATTTAAAACGCGTACGAAGTTTGTTTGATAAAATGACAGCTCCAGCATTACACTGTAAAAAATAATGGTAAAGTTACCTGACAAGTGTAAGGTAATGTTCGCAAACTTGTGTGGGAAATATAGTTTCCCTTACATGTAAGGTAACATTACCGGACTCTGGAGTAAAATTCACGTACATAGAGGTGGAAAATCCCATACATGGATAGGAAAATTACATTACGACTAATGCATCTCTTCAGCATTATCTCAACAGCTAAGTGAGAGGACAGGCTGAAAAAAAAAACATCCTTTAACACACTTATATTCACACGTTTAGCCATGTCGTCGTGGTGTAATGGATAGCACATCAGCCTAGTGTGATAGAGACCCATAGTTCGCGCCCATTCACTAGCAAATGTCGAGGATTTTAGAGTTGAGGTTTCGTTTAATCTTCGTTAGATGATATAGGTAGTAAAAAAAATTATCAGTACCAATACTCCGTGCAATTTGAATATAAAGATATCATACAATATAGTTAATACCGCCTTATTTGTTATGTAAACTTATTCGACTTTTTACAGGTAATTTTACCTTACATGTATAAGTAAATAGCTTGCATGGCATGTAAGGGAATTTTACCTCAATTTTTTTACAGTGTAGTCATTATGCCAACCAGCAGTAAACGTAAAGTCGTTTTGTACAGTATAATTGTCACTACGCCGAATGTAATTGCGCATACAAAACCAATTTTACGTCTGATGAACGTTTAGTCACTCTTGCACTGTATTTGGATGTCTTTCACTCGCCAGTATCTATCTAGTGCGCACACGCATTTTCCTCTTCCCAAGCTACCTGCGCGATACGAAGATAATCATACGTTTTGGGAAGATATCGGTTAAATTGTTTTTCGGTTTTGAAATCATCAAGGTCCAAGTTACTATAGTTAACAACTCTGAGTGAAAGTACACTGTCGAAGCCTTCAAAATTCGTGGTATTCGTTTATTTATTTGCGTGGGGAAAAATTAAAACGACCAAAAATGAGCTCGTGAATGATTTAGCAGCAAAACGTTTTGACCTAAGAAACATGGGACGAACGAAATACATGTGATAATTTAGCCAACCTAAGAGAAGAAATTCGTCTGACTTACCTTAAAAAATATTTAGTTCGAAAGAAAATTATGAACGAGCAAGAAATGAAAACACCCAGTTATATAACATAGATTTTTTGTAAAAAGATTATAACGTTAATGTGGTGTATACTATGTATACGTTTGTTTTGATTACCATTTACATTATTGCATTCCATTTTTAGAGGGAAATCTACAGCATATGAGTACCTACATGGTGCTCAAATTCTGAGTCATGTGTGTACATACCGAACTATTACTCATTCAGGCTTCTTGCCACATGAACGTAACGTCTTAATGATCAAGGTTAGTAAAGGGCAAGGGCTTCTTGGACTGGTAATCGAAGCATATCTGTTACCATTATAAGTTACACTGCTAGCAAGCCAGTTATTACGGTTTTGGTCACGGAGTATACTCACAGAGAATAATTGGATGATATTTCTAGTACTTCAAGCGTTACGCTTGTGTGAGACGTGCACTGAAAATTCATTTGATTCGGTAGTTTACGTATTTTTTCTCTTGCATCGGTGTAACTTCTTAAAGCTTATCTTTGACTGGACCAAGCCTTCTAATTATATTACCCCGCGGTGTTTTTAGCGATTTTTCATGGCTATGGCCTATTGGTGTCTTTCTACGTGTATAGTTACCGTACATACCAATCACTTACGTCTTGCCTCACTGAATCTAAGTCGATTGTTTCGTTGGATAATGAACAAAAATGATCCTTCTGCCACCATGATGGCAGGCCAGTACACCGCATCGAATTTTATAAGGTAAATAATGTTCTAGAGTTTGAGAATTCATGATACATCAAAGTATCATATCAAAATGTAGGGTAATATATGAGTAGAGCAAAAGGGGCGATTTCCCAACAGTGCAAACGGAGCTGTGAATCGTTTGGCACGGATAAACAGTTGATTTTTTAAGAAAGGTTTATTAATCAGCATGTCAAAATTAATTAAAAGCTTTACTTTGTGCCTATTTTCCTAATCTCCACGATTTTCATAAATACAACAACAAAGTTTTGCTAATATATGGAAGGTAGATGAGATAACATTCGATAGAATCGCTTGTCAATTTCCTGGGCTCCTGGTCCCAAACCACCATGAAAGTGTAAATAAAGCATGCTTTTATTTGGATATTTAAAAAAAATTGATATCAATTTAATTTTCCGTATTCTTTTGTATGTTAATAGGGCGGTTTATGACTGCAATGAAACATTGTGACTGAAAATACAAGTGTGGCCACCTTAACTCGTGAGAAAGGCTTGTCTTCCCAACAAAATACTGACCATTTTAAGACGGTGTTAATCTCCACGTCCCAGTTACCAATAAATCGCATCTACGGTTACACTCAGCCAGTGGCGTAAATTAAATTTTCTCCTGGAGGGGGACACGAGAACACAGTAAGTTCGGTACAGGTTTTCATCTTGCACACAAAAACAGTTTTGAGAACTTGGAAGGAAGAGTTAATTTGAAAAACGAAATATGTGATTTTTCAGGCGTGACTCAAAAACGAGACTATTATTTTACAAGTCCGTCAGGGAAACTGATGGTACTTTGTCGTGGATGATATATTCTAGACATTTTAAACATAAAGAAGATCGTATGCATCCAGTATACCAACTTGTTTTATAAATATGCCACATACATATAAAAACATATCCAGTTATTGAAGTGAGTTGATAAATCTACGTTTGTGTTTACCAGTCAAGTAAAACTCATGCACTACTGGGAAGGGACACGTTGTCATTAACGTAACTGCGTCACTAGCTTCTGCCAAGCCATTTACAAGAAGATAGAGTACAAAAATTAACGGTGGTGTTTCCAAGATCTGGCTCGTATACGAGATGCACGTCTGCAAGTTGTAACTTTGCGAAACATCCTTTAAAGTTGAGCTACACTGACAGAATTATATAGTTGCAAGTACCAAACAAATTTACTTTTAGGGTATTGGTTTACGTTTAAAAAAAACATTTCGTTCACATGACTAATGTGCTTTAACTCCAGACATCTACATTCGTTCCCTTGAACAGAATGAAATTACTTTTTGTTGAGCTGAACAACTGTTTGTGTTTTCCGTCAACACCTACATGCATTTAGTACACACACCCATCTCACAAGTACTTTTAACTAATGAGTTTGGTGTCGTGTACTTTATCAAACTTATGACAGGAACAATAGGGTATTTTTGTAGTGAACAAACACGTTGTAGCTGAAACATTCAGAAATTTTGGCTCCAATAACATTAGCTGGGTTCAGTTTGTGCATTCATTTGTTTAGCTGTAAAGTAATGGGGTCTTTTACTTGGCTTTAATATACAGCTCGAGGGTTTGTTAATAATTTTCTGCAAAAATTATGATATTAGTAATGTTTTAGTATATTAATTGAAGCCTAATGCTGTGGAAAATAATTAAAAAAAAAAACGTTTTCAACAGAAAACAAAATATAAAGGAAGAAATCTTGAAATAATGTATACACGTAATTACCATGTACTTCATTAGTTATAAACGTGAAAGCATTACCACTACATCAATAATCACTATGGTCGTACGTATATTGCTGCCTCGCTATATACGAGACGTTCCAAACCATCGTTTTTGTTATGGCATGGACTTCGGACACGCAGATTTGGGGTTCGAATATCGGTCAAGACTCAACTTAATTTTTTTGTGATAAAATAAAAAATCTACTGTACGTACAGCCATGCAAATTTTCAATAGCTCCAACCAAATCCTTAGCGTGTGGTACAACCAAGTACGACTAGCGGAATAATTATGTTTAAAGAACAACATATTTAACTGTCCCTAGCCTATATAAAAAACAATTCATTTGGCTAGTCTAAATAAATTTTGGTGCATTCAACAAAATATTTTTCTCAGTGTACAGCATTCACCTCCAACTCTGGTAACATAGAGCTGGTCCAAGATCAGCACTGTCCGTAACTCAGATGCCGATATTCCATCTTTAGTTGAGTTCGTTTGTTTATATTTCGTTCCAAACTAAGAATATATTACGAAATATAAAATACTTTGTTAGACTGCTCTTCACTATCAGCATTCTGTAGGACATCTATTCAAAACCGGCAGGCTGCACAGAAACAGTGTTTTTTTTTCTTAATGGTTTTCTGTCCACTCTGCAATTCCGTGACGGATTCACATCGCAGTTAGTATGCACATTTTATGTACTTGTGTATGACTTCACGCTTTCTCATTCAGTTCTTAAATTTGTGCTTCATAATAGATAGGGACATTCAAAATTCGTATTATTATTTGGCACCAGGCTGAATTTTACAGTACTGTATGCACTAGAGCCGGCGTCGTTTCTCCATTGGCTGCTGCATAGATGTGAAAACACTCCCTCTCTGGCTGTACTACATGTTATTGGGGCACATAATTGTGAAGTGTTCCTTTATTGGTGCAGAGTCACCCAGGGCGTGTCACATAAAGTGTGGTCTAATGACAAACGTATTGTAAAGGTACATGTGTTTCAAGTTTAACATGTCCTCAAATAACTCGAAAATTTTGCATGTCTCTAGTAATAGATTATATACATGATGTATTCATGGTTGTGTTACAAACTTTCAGGGATGATGGAGAAGGGAACCAGCACATCCGTTTGAGATAAAGTACCACAAACGAGAAATGCATTCGTCGAACGTTACAACCAAAACATTGTTGGAGTGCCTTTTACAGTGGGATACGACAACGGTGGGGGCATTGTGAAAGAACGTATTACGTTTAGTGTCATCAGGTAAAGTACTAACGTCACCTTGAAGCCTGAAAACCAGGACGAACACGCGTGCCCGAGCAGGGAATCGAACTCGGTCCCTGGGGAGTGTCAGTTAAGCATCACTAGTGCACGGTGGAGGGCAAGCGGTGGATCGACATGGTCGGTTATGAGGCACGAGTGTGGGTGCTATCGAAGTTGATGGACGTACCTTTGAACACCCGTTGTCAACTGTCTCTTCACTAATTGCCCGCCATGCACGTAGCGCATTAGTACATTAGATTAGTTCAAATTCCTGTAAGTTGTCGTATTCCTATCTAATAGGCATCCCAACACTGTTTTGGTTGTAATGTTCGACGGAGGCATTTCTGAACAGGGGTACCCTGTCTCAAATGGATGCTGGTGCCATTTTACATCGTCCCTGACAGTTTGTAACATCATCCCGGACACACTATTTCTATAAATATATATATATATACACACATATTGTTGAGTTAGCTATTAGACTGATATTGTAATTTAAACTTACAGTAAAAGTGGTTTTACATAACTTTTTACATTTTTTTTTTCACAAATGATCACACCTCCCCTGAAATTATCTTACTCCTCCCCAAGGGGCTGTGCCTCCTCCCCACAGGGAGAGAGCGCAGACTTTTAAAAATGCATCCTAGGTTTATTAAATATTTCTAAAAATGTAAAAATATTTACGAGTGTAAAATAATATCTGGAATGAGAGAAACCTTTCCTGCTGATGAGCGATTCATCAGTGGCCATGTTGGATCGCTGGTAGTTGTGGAGGAGCGCTTGTTGAACGACGTGGGGCTCGAGAGTTTTCGACGATCTGCCAGTCCGCTGGGATCCCCACAGGCTGCTCGTGCGGAACGTGCGGGCAACTTTGGACCTGCAAAACAACGAACAGAAAAACAACCGTCACTCACTGCCAATTGTGCGGTGCTTCGTCTGTTACGGTTGAGCTGTGGTCGTTCAAAACACCAAGTCACGCTGCTTTTCATAATAGCTGTCTTTATTTTTTTTTATCGCGTTCAGAATGTCGTGACAGTAATGCCGTCCAGTTACAATTTGCGGTTAGGGGGCGGAGGTGTCTGTGGATGTTTTCCTTAAATATGATTCCAGGCAAATGACAGTCGTTGTCATTAACATTATCAGACCTTTCCCCATAAATTATGATAATGATCGGTTTCGTTTAGTAATATTCTTTCTCTGTATAGCTGTGTGCTTGTGCGTGTGTATTGTTTGTATGCGAGCAGATGTGTGTATTGTTTGTATGCGAGCAGATGTGTTTTAGTGTGACCGATATTAAACGTTTTTTGGCCTCAGCTTTTATTGCTTTTGCTCTCTTCATGTTTTGTGCTATATATTACTGTCAGTTATAATTATATCTCTGGTTTTTATAAACCGTTCTAATATAAATTAAAAATACTTTATCTGCTACATAGTGACATTTAGATTTATTATTACTTATTTTGTTATCCTAGTTACATAACCTAGTGATCTTGCTGTCAGTGTATGTCGTCTTTGTTTTGTTGTAATTCATGTGATATTCTTAGTTCATTGCATCGTGATTTGCTATCTGTGTGTATTAACTTTTGCTTATTTAAATTTTTTATTTCATTCTATCAGTGGTTAAGTGTAAGACAAGGCGGTTATGTCTTAACTTCGCCACTTGTATAAAATTCGTAAATTAATAAATAAATATTTGAAAAATTATTTTAAGATAAAGCATTCCTTAAATTTACTTATTAACAAAAATAAAGAAATGTTGACGTTCTCTGACTTACACAGATCCGGAAACTTAATACAATTATGTGTAAGTATAGTCATAACATTATGTAACAACATATATATTAGTTTTCATATTTAGCAACATGATGTCGATATTTTTCTTAACAGCTACTATACAACTAAAAGCCCCCAAGATTTCTGAGCAATAGCCCTTGGAACACCGGATAACAGTGCAAGCATTATTACGCAGTAACAATAGCAGTTTCGCTTGTGTTGTTTTCTTCATTCTATTTTTATATTGTAGTTTTTTTTTTTTTTTTTGTTTATCAGGAATGATATATTTAATCATGTGAGTCTGTTTCAGTTGTTCTGTTTGTTTCCGTATTTTTTTAGGTGTCAGCCTTGTTCAAAATCTTCAGCAATAGGTTTAGCTGGGGCTCTTAATTTTTACACATAATAAATTTTAAAAATAGTTATTTTATTTCGCAGCAAATAATCAACAGATTTCTCAATGTCTTCTTTCTTACTTCGGAGTGTGGGAGAGAAGGCTCAGGATTAGTGAGCTATTAAAGCAGTAAATGAAACAGCAATCTTGATGACTGGCAAACAGTTCTTGCGTGCTACTTAAAGAAGAAGAGACGAGGAAAGAAGATAACCACAGTATACGCGAGACAGACAAATGCGAATCTCAAACATTCAAACTCATTCTTATTCATGTACAATTTTTAAGGCTCGGCTTCGCCTAATATGCTGAAATGCTTGGTTTTCATGTCGTAATTGCAGTTTCACAGGTATTATTGGAAATGTTTGATTATAGAAAACTTACAGTTTACTAGTTGTTTAATACATTTGTGTCTAACTTGTACTGTGTGTTATTTCCTGCTAGCAGAAAAGCAGGTACTTACTGATAAATTAAACACATTTAAAATTAGGCACAAAAATATTAAACAAATCGTAAAATGTAAATTTTCTATAATCCGACATTGTCATTAATTCTATGAAATCGAAATTGTGAAGCGAAAACGAAAAATGCTGTAAAACGGGTGAAGTAATCCCTTAAGATGGTGTTGGTGTCTGTGTGCGTGTGGTAGTAAGTCGCTGGATTCCCCCTGAACATTAGAAAAGAAATAAACTAACAGTAATAAAATAAAAACATTACACACATGTGTAAATTTCTTGAATGAGTTACACCACCACTCTCCACCAAAAAAAGACGAGTGGGGGGATTTTGAAGGTCTTAAGAGCCGAAGTTGGTCGAGCGAAGTGAGTATCGAGCGGCGTCGGAGTGCGGGGGCGGGGAAGCGGGGGATCCCCGAGAGGACCCACCAACCAGTGGCATCGTCCGATACGATTGCCAAGTGTGAGAGGCCGGGGAGTGGCCCCGCCGGGAATGGAGCCCGATCCGCCTTGGTGGGAGGCGAGTAGTCTGTCCATTACACCACAGCGGCCCCTCACTTTTCTGGTGCCATTTTCAGTTTATTCCTTGATAGGTTATAATTATTTACTTACACAATTGATAGGCCATCTTCCTCTTAAAAATAGAGACAAAAAAAATTTAAATAATTTAAAAATGTTAAAATCAGCTGCAGAATTATACTTTTTTTAACAGTATGGGGGAAATGTATAGTGGGTTTTACATGAACGGGCTAATAAATAATATTGTACTAAAAAATTTTAAACAAAAATACGAAAAATTAAGTAATAGGCCTATTAGCAATTGTATTTGAAGTAAGCCATGTCATGTAAGCAAGAATGGTTGTGCCACATTTTAACGTTGACTAAAATGCATGTTAGCCGGTGCTGGTAGTTTGAACTTCAATATTTATTGCTACTCAATTGCCTGGGCAAAGAAATTTCATGCGTTACCAGCATGGGAATAATACTTAATGTGTCAATGTAAAAGTTAATTTGTATTATTACAAAATAAAATTTCTCTGGGAATTAAGGAGTAAACTGTAGATAAGAAGTACCACATCAATACTTAAATGAGAGCTACAAATCATGCAATCTTTAAGTCTAAATTGAAAAGTCATGTTGCTTATAAAATTAAATATTTTATTTCTCGTTTTCACTGTGTTCCAACTCAACGTTAAAACGAATTAACCACTGCACACACAGCTACCAGAGTTATATTAATGAAACACTCAGATTGCCAATATATGTACCAAGCGGAGAATCATTTTGTCTTTATTCGTTCCTGGAAATGTCTAATTTTTTTTAATGTTCCCTCAGACATATTGAAATATCACTCCTGAATAATAAGTCTGGACCAGTCGATAATTGCATCAATCGTCCCCGTATAATTTGGAGTTACTACAACAAGCTAAAATACAGTTCCCAACATACTGTGGGAATCCATTACTTTCTATTCTCTCAGTAAAAATAAAAGCCTCTTAGAATTCAACACGATTAATAAAGGCGAGTGTCAGTGTACAAAGAACCAAAAAATTGCTAAAATACCGTTATGTGATTACAGACTAAAGCCTCGCAATTCTCGTATTTATCTCAGCACTGGCCATTTCCCCACCTTTAGATGCGTATGTTGTTATCAACATTTGTGCTACGCAAATATATAATTCTTCCTCTATATTATAAATTCACCCGTATTTAACTTTTTTCTATAATGATTAGTTTATGTTATATATGTCAGAATTTCGTAGCATATAAGATGGTATTTTTCTTGGCAGATTTTAAGCGATCGTTATTTAATTTTCCATATTTACCATGGCCTTTGTAAGAATACAGAATGAGTCTAAACCACAACGACAACATTGTATGTATGTAAGAGTATGCCCAAGAGAACAACTTTCACTAATGAAGTGATTGTGGAAATCGTCTCGTTTTGTACAGGATGTCTGTTTGGTGCCTAAAGGTAGGCCACCCTTCGTATGAGTAATGCAAGTAGATTGAATCTCACAAGAAGCATCATAACAAATTGCCTTCGAAGAGGCCATATTCTTAGCAACGTGACTGTGGGGTTGGCTACGAGTATCAACTTCTTAAACATAAACTTAAATATTTTTTGTTGTCTTGTTACCCAGCACTTCTTTTAATTTCATTGTCCTCCACAATATGAGGTTTATTATAATCAAGTACGAATAAAAAAATAAACACTATGAATTAGTTAAATTACATCCTGGCATCAAAACATCTCCCTTTTGATAAATAATATATTTTGTCAGGTAAATTGGCCGAATTTTCATTTTTGTGTTAAGGAGTACAAAAAAATTTGCCATTTTATCACCAGAAATGTTCTTGGATATTCCAATAACTAGTAATATGTTTTGCACTAACTAGGCGAGCTTTAACGTCTCATTTAATTTTAAAAAATTGTAAATAGTTTATTAAAGCATTCGAGTGAAATGTGTGGGAATAATACATACCACTTACTTCTTATAACCATGCAAGTTCTTAGATACTGGATCCTTCCCCTGAGAAATATGTTTTGTGTGAACAAGATACCATGTAATTTAAATCGCTAAAGAAATATCTAAGTTATTCTTAACAATAAAATTCACTGACACCAGCAGTCGTTGTTGACCAGAGTTTAGTATCCTGTTATAAGTACATAGTTCCCTTTTCACGAAAAAATAAATACTATCTGTGGTGAAGCGTTACTGCATTAAAAATATAATTGATGATTCTCAGATTGGCTACCTCATCGATTATTTTTCGCTACAACAAATGTTTACGCACTGTTCAAAAATGTAGTTAATTACAGTCCGGAAAAAACATTTGTAGCGGCAATATGACAAGGTAGCCATAGTAATTAAACTGGTTTATGTATGTGAATAATTGCACCTATTCACATTTTAAATACCAGAAAGAAGTGGTTATTAATTCAATCTTTTAAAACTGTAAAAATATAACACATTAAAATATTTACTACTGAATCTATCTATAAATGTACAAAAATAATCTCCCATCAAGTCTGCTAAATGACACTTTGAAAAATCACTTGCAGCTGAAAAGTGACAAGTGTTAAAAATAATTATTAAATACGCTTGTTTGGCGTGTCTATCTTACTATGTTGGCTGCCATTTCCTTCAAATAAAATACTCAGCAACGTTTATTTTATAGAAATATTTTACAGGATTTTTGCAATTATTGTATTAATTATAAAAATATTTTCTCTCTTTGTGTCCATAACATTATTTTGAAAGTAAACGTCGCTCCACTTATGACCCATAGTACTAACGAAACTACAGCTTTGCGCAAATTTTTACTGATTATCAAAACGAACAATTGTTAAAGGTTTAAGCTAACTCTGGGTAACATCATGTAGGAAATGACCTGATAAATGATGCTTTGAAGTAATAACTGTTACCTGAAAAGTGAATTTTTTTAGAAATTATTCTGCGAAAATATTGCAATAATCTCGTTTCATCTCTACATATTTCGATGTTGGTTGTTGATTCGTAAATTGTTATTTCGTTCAATAAACACATTCAGCGACGTAACTTTTATTAAACAGTTTAGCTTACAAGGTTTTGGCAACAATCTCATCGCTATAGGCTATTCACGGTCGGGTAAAATGAGTACTTTGAAAGCCCTGCTTAAGAACTACTTGTATGCACGTTGTGTATTCTTTCGCCGTATGTAAAATAACATTGCCATGGGCCCCATCACTTTATTCATGCGTCAGTCAAGTGAAACTCTGAAATTATTAGGAAATTAAACACTTTATAAATCTGCTAATTTTTGCTCACTTGTACATTAAAAGAACAGAAAGCGAAATAGATAATTTAAATTATCACACATGGTTACCTAACACTTTTTATTCGACGGTAAGATATGGAACTACTTTCCCTCCATCGTTACCAACTTTACCGGACGCATGTCACTCAGTGCGCTTGTTGAAGTACAAGCAGGCATGGGCAGTGACATTTTTCTATAGTTGATTTCAAAAGTGCTCACTTTATCGTAAACAGCCTTTACCAACACATGTTCTCCCTTTGTGTGACCATAATATTATTTTAAAAGCAAAGTCAATTAACTTTTGTCCTGAAAATCTGGGAACAAATATTTAGAACTCTCAATATCTTAAATAAATTAAAGATGTGCACTTCGGAGATGAGTTACACAAATGTTAACCCGCTTTTCGTGATGATCTGAGCGTGTGAGAGTGTGTCAGTAAGTATGTCAGTGAGAGGGTGAGTGTGTCAGCGAGAAAGTGAGTGTGTCAGCGAGAAAGTGAGTGTGTCATAGTTTGTGATGTGTGACAGAGTGAGTAAGATTTCTGCAAGGCGCTTAAGCGACTTGGCCATTAGCAACATCATGAAACGTTCAAAACCAATAGGAAGATTCCTTCAAAACTCTCAATTTAAAAAATAATTCACAATTTAGGAAAAGCCTAAGCGACCACAAAAAAACATGCTAAAACAATTAAATTAAAAGTAATAAAAGGCAGCAAGCCTTAAAATTCAAGGTGAAACGTGAAAATGCACTTAAAACAAGACCCACCGATCATTAGTATTTAAGAGAAGGCCGAACACACACACACGCGCGCGCACACACACACACACACACTCTACAATTACCGTAAGCCGTCTGTCTGTAAGTGGTTCACATGTTACTGATAACTTTAAAATATCCTTCTTGGTTTCATCCATCATCCCTTCGCGTATTACCTTATCAGATGTAAAAATGGATATTTCTTGAGACCTACTTATATAGGCTGTTCATGGTAAAATGAGCACTTTTGAAAGCCCTGCTTAAGATCTACTTGTATACATGTTGTTTGTTCTTCCGCCTTATGTAAAATTAACGTTGCCATGGACCTCATCACTTTATTAATCCGTCGGTCAAGTGAAACTGTGAAGTTATTAGAAAAGTAAGTATTGTACAAATCTGCTCATTTTTACGCTTCGATGGATTACAAAGCACAGAAAGCGGGAGAAATAATTTAGATTATCACAAATGGTTACGTAACACTTTTTTTTTTTGATGTTATTATATGGAACTACTTTCCCCTCCATCGTTACCAACTTTACTGGACACATGTCATTCATTGCGTCCGTTAAAATATATGCAGGTAAGGGCAGTGACTTTTTTCTAGGGTTGATTTGAAATGTGCTCACTTTATCGTAAACAGCCTTTACATATATACAGGTATTTTTGAATAACATATCGAAATGAAGTGAGGCAAAACAACGCAGGGAGTCCGCAGCCGTACCTACATACGTGCACGACAAGTTCAATAACGCGAAGGCGAACAGAATTGGCGCGCCACGCGGGAAATAAAATGTAAACACTTCTGGCAGCATTTACTACTCGATTGCTAATGTCCTATTGTTCATGTAGTTAGAGCAGTGTTGGGTAGTAACTTAACGAAAGTAACGAGTTACCCTTAAGTAACTTTTTGGGTTAACTAGTTACCATTTTTTGCAAGGTAACTTGTGACTTAACTAAGTTAACTCAGTAATTGTAAAGGACAGGAAAGATAACAGTTACTTTTAGCTTCGCAATACTGTAGCTTCATCTCATGTGCAGCGATAATAGCTGAAGTAGGGGGAACTTAATGAGTCACGAAGTCCTCGCTTAAAGTAGGTCCACATTTCTAGAATTACTACCGTTACCTACACTACTATCTTTTCTGTCCGCTTCATGTTTATTTCTGTCTCGCCTGTTAACCGTGTCTAATAACTTGTGCATTCGAAACGCCGAAATGGACACGCACATTGAAGGCAATTGCTTGTAATTTCATAAACACAAATATTTTTTGCTTTCTTAGTATTTAACTCGCCCATAGCACAAATGTTAAAGGTAAATGTTTTTAACGCTTTATAAAATATTTGTCTTTATTAATAACGTCTTCTTACGTAAGGTAACACCTTAACGTAAGAAGATTCTCATCTTTTGCGCGGGTGTGTTGGTATCATATGCACACAGTAAGGCTTTGCTCGAATTAACAAATTTATTCAATCAAATGGTTGCGTACTTTTATTAATAAATTTCTTAAAGCATACTAATGTTTTGTCTAAACTTAGTTTTGAAATATAATATCATATATGTACCATTTCACGAACTATGTAAATATGTTAAGTTTATTTCTAAGCTTTAAAGTCGTCAAATTTTTTGTAGACATTGTAATCTACTGTGTTTTTAATTTTCTAAAGAAATGACCATGCCAACTGGGCGAACCTGAACAGAAAGCTACTGAATCACAAATAACTAAATTACGAATTGAATAATTCAAACGCAGCCGAAGCACAGAGTAGAGAAATACACAGAGACGAAATGGCGTGACGGCTCCTTTGATATGGGCGTGTTCATTTACTGATTGGTTGTTTGACGCTCTGGAAGCGGGTCCGCGTCTGGTTGGCTACTGCGTGCTACGAAATTTTTCCTAAAGCCCCTGTCACACTATCAAATTATTCTCTTCAACTAAATTTGACAATAAAATTTGAGGTTCAAAATACAGCCATAATTTTTTTCCTTCCAAAAAATATTATCAAATAATCTTGAATGTTTTTGAAATTATCTCACACTGTCAAATTTCTTATTGAGGAAATCTAATTTTAATTATTATTTAAAAATTATTTCCATAGTGAGATGTTGCTTTTGTTTTACCATGCGGTCCATTACAGAGAGAAATGTAAGTAATATTGTAGTTTATTTTCGTTTCTTTACAAAATTAAAATTTAATTTTTAATATATGTTTCCTGCGCAATGAATTTTAATGCCTCTGAGTTCGTAATATTATGTGTAATATTCACTTAAATTAGTTACATAAATCAATTATCTTCATAACTGACTTCATTTCCAGCAATTGTCCTTTATTTTAAGTTTCTTGACGTCCATTTTTGTCGTGCACGATTCTGATTGGCTGAGACCGTCAAACATTTAAAAAAAATGTTAGAACCGGTCCAATTTTCAAATATTTGTTGAAAACTGAAGCTGCATAACTTTTCCAGACAAAATGGTGGCATTTATGACTTTTCAATGACGCCATAACTGTCCAACTTTATTTGAACAAACTTATTGGAAGCAGTTTGACGGAAAAATTTGACAGTGTGACCGGGGTTTAATGGCTGGGCTACCCGCTCGCATGTTAGTTACCAGACGCTGATAAGGGAACGGAGCTACGACACTTTGCGTCAGTGACACCATTTTGGCAGCGTGTGCGCCCGGAGTTCGCTCATCGGTTCTCAACACCTCATTGTTGAGAGCCGCCCAAACCTCTCAACATTCTCAACTTAACGGACGTCAACCGGTGAAAGACGAGCTGCAAAACCGTTACTATAGACTGTTCACGGTAAAATGAGCACTTTCGAAAACCCTGCTCAAGATCTACTTTAATACACGTTGTGGATACCTCCGCCTTATGTAAAATTAACATTACCATGCGCCTCATCACTTTATTCATGCGTCGGTCAAGCAAAATTTTTAAATTTTTAGGAAAGTTAATATTATACGAATTTGCTCGATTTTACACAAAGCGAAATAAATAAATTTAAGTTATCACAAATGGTTACCTAACACTTTTCATTCGAATTTAAGATATGGAACTACTTTCCATCCATCGTTACCAACTTTATTGGGCGAATGTCACTCAGTGCGCCCGTTAAAATATATGCATGCAGAGGCAGTGATTTTTTTCTAAGGTTCATCTCCAAAGTGCTCACTTTATCGTGAACAGCCTTTAACAGGTTTTCCCCATCATTTTCGCGGAAAATCGCAATTGCGCGAACGAGTCACGCTGGTTTGGGGAGGAGACCGGATGGGTGACGACTTGCGTTCAATTTCCGGCCTGACTCGGCGGACGTCCAATCGTCTTGCGGGTGTTGTGGTGGTCAGACCTCTCGCCTTTCACCACGTCGAACCGGGTTCGAAGCCCGGAGTTATCACGCGCGGATATCCGCGCGAGGGGAACCTTTCGCACCCATGCGATGGGCGCACTCCCATCTACGCCATTACGTCACTTCACTGTAGCTCGCTTAAACCCCACAAACCTTACAATGCTGCCTCCACGCATCGGTCTGTTTTTAAAATACGTATTCTCGCCAAAAGAAGAAACTTACACTTTGGGTAAGAAAACGAATCTGCATTCACAGTGAGAAGGGAGTTTTAAACGTTATATATATATATATATATATATATATATATATATATATATATATATATATATATATATATATATATATATATATATATATATATATATATATATATATATATATATATATATATATATATCGCTGGAACAGGGTGTGACCCAGAGAAACTGTTCTTGGGTTAACAAATGCCATTATTGTATCTCATTCAATCATCGATCCATCATTTCAGAAATCACACAAGACTAAAGGAAGTTCACAATAAAGTGAGCACTTTTGAAATCAAACTTAGAAAATAGTCACTGCCCCTGCATGCGTGTATTCTAATGGGCGCACCGAGTGACATTTAAGCAGTAAAATTGGTTACGATAGATGGAACGTATTTACATATCTTAACGTCGAATAAAAAGTGTTACGTAATCATTTGTGATACTTAATTATTTCTTTCGCTTTCTGTTTTTTTTTTTTTGGAAGTGTACAAATGAGCAGATTCGTTAAGTATTTACATTCTTAATAATTTCACAGTTTCATTTGATCAGCGCATGACTATAGTGATAGTTAATTTTGCAAAAGGTGGAAGAATACACAATATGTATACAAGGAGATCTCAAGTAGGGCTTTGAAAAGTGCTCATTTTACCGTGAACAGTCTATACATACACTGCCAGGCCCGGGGCACGAAATACCAAATAGAGCCAAGTTCTGTATTCCTGTGCAAGACACTGGATCCGCAACGAGCATCATGCACAAATAACGCGGTACTTGTGCTAATTAGTGTGCTCTGCAGTCCCAAAAGCACATTGAGTAAATGGTTTACTTTCTCTTCGCAGTATCCCAAAACTGCAGCACAATCACTGTGATCATCTTGCAAGAATGAAATTTTTAAACCCACTATTTCAGTGAACAACGAAGGGTAAACTGAAAATGGCGGGAATTTTTGTAGACTTAAACAAACTGAAAGGAAATGTGAACAGTCTGGTTACAGAACGCAAGGAAAAATTACAAATTGACAAGTGATAAAATTCTTATATTTTTGTATAATTGTTACACTCTTAGACGTAATGTTTATGATTAACTGATGGTAACTGAAACTGTTTCTGTGTATAATTGATTCTCTGAAAAAGAAGAATATGAGGAAAGTTGCAATTATCTTTTGGAATTTACAATGGTTACATAATCAGTACATATTTGTAAACACAGCATGCTATTTACATCATGCGAGTTCTAAAACCACGTTAATAACTCTTGCTTCCCTCGGTTGTTTCTCTCTGTTACTTTACTCTAATTTCTGAATAACGTTCTGGAACACTCCTCGCTATTGTAACGCCTGCGAGATCGGCAATCTGCACTCCTCTTGTATGCCACTGGCTGCCTATCCCCTGGTGCTATGCAGTACATTTCCACGAACACTGGCCCTGAACGCTCGCATTTCCAGACGTGAGTTAACACTTCCAGGATTGGTAGTCTAACCGATATATCGGACGATGCATAGGAAGTGTACTAAACGATGTACATTGAACACAACATAAAAAGTTACCCAATTAGTGAAGTCACTCACGTAGTGAGGAACATCATTTGTTGTTGCAACTTTAATCAATTCGCGGTTAATTCACATTTTCTGAATTCCTTCTAAAGTCCTACTTCCAGGATATCTCTGCCTCGTGCAAACTAAGGTTAACTACGTCTAGAAAATTGTATCAGGACGACACACCGAATTGGTGCGCACTCAATTGTAAAGACATTTTGCATGAAAACTATTTCTTACTAGGCACTACAATACACATGTTTTCTAACGGTTTTTATTCAGTTTTATCATAAATAGAATATTTGTATTTATAAATAAAATACAGATTAAACTTCAGTTAAACTAAAAATAAAGTACTTACATATTGACAGGGGTATAAAACGCTTGTGATACATGAGTTGTTTAGAAAATAAGTAAATACGTGACACATTGGGTGATTTTTCAAAAGTTTAATTCAAAACGTGTGAAAAAACCGCAAATAGGCTATATATTCCGTATTAGCTTAGACTGTTACTGCCAACAACAGCAAACAATAACGCGTTTTTTATTGTTCCCTAAATAGGGCAGAGCGTTATTCTGATGCCAGCACTGTTTCAAACAAAACATTACATCTTACTTGCGGCTAAAAGTGTTATTAAATGAACTGTTCGTTTCGACGTAGACACGTCTTTAAGGGCGCTGCCCACCTGCTGGAAGCTGCCAAAATTTTAGTAGGAAATCTTATGCTACGTTAATTTCGCCACCTGTGCGTTAATTTTAAAGAAAAAAATTTCAGACAAAAAGTTTTCTTCGCGAATTTTTTTGGAGAAAGTCACTACAACGGGGATGTTTCCATAACATGTACAGCCTGTTTGCAAGGGATTTACAAAATTTATGTTTTAAAAAAAATTACATACTGCCCATTTATATTGAAAATATAGGCTCGTGGGGATCTTCTAAAAAAAATCGCGAAGAAATGAATTCTGTTTGAAACGCCTATCTTAAAAATTAAAGCACTAAGGCGAAATTTATTTGGCGTGGGATTATCTATTTGAATTTAGCAGCTGCCAGCCGGTAGGCAGTGTCCTTATAATCAAACCGACGCGTGGAGTTTCGGGACGGAAACAACGATCTCACGTTTACAGCATGATATATCCCGACCCTGTAACTTCGGGGCTAATAACACGATTTAAATAAATACGCTCTCATTCGTTCACGTTTACCACTATAGTACATTCACGGTTTCCTCACACTTTTTGAATCAAACGTTTGGAAAATCACCCCCTGTATGACGTGTTTAGTTTTTTCTTACGTGTGTTATTTATCACAAGCGTTTTATATCTCAGCTTTTTATTACATTGAACTTTTACCTATATTTTATTTATAAATTATAATATTTAATTTATAATGAATACGAATTAACACGTGAGAAAATACATGTGTTGCTAACGCCTAGTAATAAATATAGTTCTAACGCAAAATATTATTACAACTGAGTGCCCACAATTTCGGTGCTTTGTCCTTCGGTGTAATTTTCTAGATTCGGTTAGGCTTAGTTTCAATGGGGCGGAGGAATATCCTGGAAGTAGAACTTTAGCAGGGCTTCAGAAAAGCGTTAATTAACCGTGAATGGACTATACGATGCGGACGTGAGCTCGGGTTAGCGCCGCGCGTGCTCTCGAGCCGAAGGTTGAAGCCTGCGGCGAACGGCGGTAATTTTCACAGACTAAAAATAAGGTAGACCGCTTGCTTATACGTCTTCTGCGCATGTACCCAACATTCACCTACCCCAAAAGAACACGACTGTCAAAGTCACATGGTCAACCGTGATGAAAATGTTTGTTTATACCTTAATATTTAAACTATAAGTACTATTATATGAATGAAATACCTTTAACAATTTTAATTTAATTCAACTGCTTTACAAATTTATTAGAGAAATATCTGAAAACCTTTGTTTATGTATTAGTTTTATAACCTAAATTCTAAACCACGCAATTTTCGCTAGATGTGTTGGCAGCAAAGCAGGTTGTGCTCAGCCAGCGAGATCGGTCTTCCTCATCCTTAGTCTATGGCAATTTTGGGCATGGCCGTAAAATTTCCCGCCGTTACATCTCGCAACCCGACATGCCAGCGCACTCATTTTGGGTCTGGATGAAAGATCTCGTCTAGATCTGTCGATTCAAGCCATGAAACCCAAACATCAACTTCGTTTAAGGCTGTTCGCGATAAAGTGAACACTTCTGAAATGAACCTTAGAAGAAAGTCACTTCCCCTGCCTGCACATACTTTATGGGCGCACCAAGTGAAATTCGGCCAGCAAAGTTGGTAACGATGAATGTAAAGTAGTTCAATATCTTAACGTCGAACAAAAATTGTAAGGTTGTCATTTCTTTCGCTTTCTGTTTTTTTTATGCATAGATGGGTAAAAATGAATAGATTTGTAAAATATTTACTTTCCTATTAATTTCACACTTTCACTTGACCGACGCATGAATAAAGGGATGAGGTACATGGTAATGCTAATTTTACCTAAGGCGGAAGAATACATGACGTGCCTACAAGTAGATATTAAGCAAGACTTTCAAAAGTGCTCATTTTACCGCGAAAAGTGTATATATTTATTTTAATTTTCAAGTTAAAAAAAAAACATTACCTACTTACTCATATGTATTCGCACGAAACCTACGGCCGTTTCTCCGACTTTGCAACATCCTGCATTTTTTCTTGCCATCTATGGTAAGCCTGGCAATTTATTTAACAAACATTGCATTTATTTCGTATTTTAAATAATACCAAAACTCTTTTTTCTTACTGTTTTCTTTTCATACGATTCATTTCATCTCTGGAGACTACACATTCGGTGCCGTCGTAATTTCACAAATCATAATGCTTTTGAAATTTCGTGGCAATAGCGAATTTGAATAACACTCTTAAAATTGTTGGAATTTCTCCAATGCCAAGTGGATTACGAGAAAAACAACCGAGGGAAAAAAATTGCGGGTGAATATTGCTTCAATTAAAAAAACTAAGCATGCAAAATAATATGGCCAATATTTACACCAGAATTGGATACAAATTTAGACCAAATATACCAAGCACGGTAAGGTTTTTACTGCACGAGGTAGTGCTGTGAACAACTACTTGACTCGCAATCGGGAGGACCCGGGTTAAATTCCCAGACCGACCATTCTGAATCCGCTTTACCAAGGTTTTCCGAAATCACTCCGGGGGAATGCTGGGATAATTATTTGTTTGGCAGGGTTCTTTTTTAGTGTGATGATCTTGCTTGATGAGTATTTTATTTTATATTATTTTTGCTAAATGTGTTTTCCGGAGTACCAAGTTAGAAAAAATACACTAAAATTTTGATTAAAGAAAATACTTTATTCGATTTTTAAAAAACATTTAAACAACTAAATTAAAGAAAAATATATTTTAGAGTGTTAGGAAATATATGCGTTATTCTTTCATATATATTGCATTTCTGACAATTTTGGTAGTGTGTGTACGACTTTTTAATGAGTTCTGCGTACTGTACAGTAGGACGCAGCGTTCCATTATATGTCACTCATGCCACTTTGCCTCTGCCTTAACGGGAAAGGAATTTAATTTGCATATATGTAGTTGTGTGTGCTGAAATGGATTCAAATTTAGTGAAATTCGGATCTGTGTAGACAAAAATGCCTTGTAATGAAACTCAAGTACTGGCCCGAAAAAAGTGATGACTAGCTATCAACAATTAATTTTGCTAGTTAAAATATTATGTTTATATAAAGATCCTATAAATTATCATTTTATTGATATACGATTATATTGGTTTCGTTTGTGTAGTAAAAATAGTGAGCAGGTTCATTAGAAGTATTTGGCACTAAATATTGTCAACTATCGCAACTTCGCTACTTAAATCTGCTCAGTTAACACTTCACATACTTCCGGTACAGATTAACTCGAGTCCGAATTCCATTATGTATTTTGTAATGAAGGGCGTTGAATTCAAATTCTAGTGCTCAGTTTAGGAATCGCATAAGTGAATGTTTCGATGCTTATTTAATATTTGCGCAGTGAGTATTAAATAAATAAAATAGTAGGTAATTTCTCTTGGAAAATTCGTAAACCGTCTTATTAACTCACCCTATTAAGGGAAACGTTTATTTAAATATTAATGTTACAGAGCCATATTTTTTTTACAGAATTTGTATTAATTATTACCTTACTCAATATATATATATAATTGATTAACGATAAAATTACGCATCAGCAATTCAGCTTTATTTATTTATTTTTTTTTATTTGAATATATTGCGTGGGAAAAAGAATGTAATTATAAACAATAAACTGTAACCGTCTTTTTGCGGAGGTATTTGAACATTTATCTGGTCACGTGGTCGATTTAGTAGCATAAAAAGCAGATTTATACACGACTTGAGGCAAACTATATAGTGTATAGGCTATTGACGGTAAAATGGATTTCGATATAAGATATAATTTTATACACGTTGTGTATTCTTCCGCCTTGTGTAAAATTAACATTGAAATTGGGCCTTATCACTTTATTCATGCGTAGGTCAAATAAAACTGTAAAATTATAAAGGAAGCAAATAATTAACAATTCCGCTCCTTTTTACAGTTAGATGCATTAAAATGAGAAAGTGAAAGAATTAATATTAATTTATCACGAATGTTTACCTATCACTTTTTATCCGGCGTTAAGATATGCAACTACTTTCCATCCATCGTTACCAACTTTACTGGGCGAATGTCACTCAGAGCGCCCATTAAAATATATGCATGCAGGGCAGTGACTTTTTATAAGGTACATTTCTAAGTGCTCACTTTATCATGAACAGCCTTTAATTCTGACATATCTAGTGGAATTTATGACAGGTATAAGTGACTTTGTAATAGTAACAGATACCCTTTACAAAAAAAATTATATACATGCCATCTCTAGTCACTCGTACACTGACCACCTGCAGCCGAGCGCCTTCATATTTGTTGCGCATTCCGAGGCTAGAGAATGAATCACTGCCTCTCCGAAGCGAGGGTGAGGGAACCTTACCACACGAGAAGTGACGTCAGTTCCAAACGAGGATTCAGATACTGATGTGTTGACCCGACGCAGCCTGCCCAAGACTTCAACTTCGCAGAGGTTCGCCGCCGAACCCTGCTGAGAAATTCATTCCGCCCTCTTAACAAATCGAAGCCCTGAAAGGTTGGAAGCTGAAAATGTAAATAAGACAGAAGGGAATAAGCTCTGTCTTTTTATATTAATGGATTTTTTCATCACAGCGTGACAGTATAGGTTTTGAATTTAATTTTATGGAACAATATTCAACGGGGCACTGGTTAACATATTTCATAAAGTTGTGATTATATGCCTTCTGTTTTTTATCACTACATCTGTATTGTAAGAAAATTTCCTCAAAAATACGAAAAGTCCTGGTAAAAAAAATATATTCATAAACTAGCGTAAATTTTATTTTCTTAATGACAGATGTACCGTTACGTGGCATTCCATTATTGTATTATACACTCTTTATTGCTTTAATGTTTAATTCAAAAGTATTCCGGAAATAGTTGTAATGTCATTAAGTGGGCGTTGAATTTTTTTATTTTATTTTAATACATCAGAGTGGGATTTGAACATGGGTCAAAACTGCATCAGAAAAAACACCATAATTTTTCACTTGCTGGCGGAGTGGACGAGATTTGTTGTGGAAACTTTTTTTTTACCATACATTTACCGGCACATATTTTACAGTTTCTTCTTTCATAGTGGTGTTTGATATGGGGCCGTTTGTAACAATGGGTATTTGTGTTCCCTTGAGGTATCTTAAGATACTGGTGCAAGTATCGTGAATATCCGAACTGCTGTAGGAACGAACATATTCCTGCTACAATGGCGATGAACGCTTCGCGTATCCTCATCATTTTTAGTTCCCGACACTAAACTACACGATATACAAAAACGATTCGTAAGTACGGAGATCAATGAATTTTTCTTTCACTACGGGCTGCGTTCCACTGCATTAGCTACACACCACTGTAAATCGTTTCCTTTCAATGCGTTTGTTTCAAGCAGTTTTTTTCACCAGCGCAAAATATTCACTTACTACATTTAAACTATTTCATTTAAAAAATATAAGAATTTGAGACGTTTTAACAAGCTATCATTATGTCACGTTGTACGAGAAATGTTGGTACTTATTCTGAAACAGAAAATGTGGTAGAAAATGTATAACGCCTACCAACTTGGATTTACTCACGTTTTCCAGTAACTTGTTCTTCACGTACGGTATTCAGAAATATAGCTACTAGAGGCGTAGGGTATAATAAATGTTATTTTGAAATATATTTGTTCAACTGCTGTTTCTCATTTCACAGGTGTAACCAAAACCATAATCGACGGAATATGGCCGACGGTAATCAATACAGATGGAAGTCGATCTCTGCCACCTTCCGAAATCCTACCGAACAGAGTCGCAAACAACAGCAAACTTTCTCTGCTAATGCTATTCCTTAAGAAATGTGTATCTCATATGCAAATAGAGATACTTGGCTTCATATTGGCCACACGGCACTTGTTACAAGCAGAACTTTATCCCTATTGCAAAGCCTGTGGAAATACAGGTGTACTATTTTTTTTTTTCAAGTTCCTCGTTAACACTAGACCTCCTTCAATTTTAAGATACTTGAGAAGCTGCAGTAAATTCTATACGATTGAGATATGTCTGTGAGTGACCTACTCCCATTTTTAATTGCGGTGGAATCTTTTAACCTGTCATGGTGTATTTTAAACATGTTTTGATTCATGTAACGTTTAATTAATGAAGTCCTGCAAATGGTTTTTTATTATTTTATCCTCTGTGGAGTTTTGAGATTGGTAATATGTCCGCGAGGGCATGTGTGCGACCCATGATGTGTGTGTGTGTGTGTGTGTGTGTGTATGGTTGACCTATGATCCACAAGATGGCTCTGCCGTCCTTACACTGCCACAGTACGTGCATGTAAAGGCCGTTCACGATAAAGTGAGCACTTCTGAAATCAACCTTAGAAAAAGTCACAGCTCCTACATGCATATATTTTAACGGGCGCCCTGAGTGACACGCGTCCAGTAAAGTTGGTAACGATGGAGGGGAAAATAGTTCCATATATTAACGTCTAATAAAAATTGTTAGGTAATCATTTGTGAACACTTAAATTATGTCTCTCGCTTTCTGTTTTTTTTCTAATTCACCGAAGTGTAAAATTGAGCAGATTTGTACAATATTTACTTTTCTAATAATTTCATAGTTTCACTTGGCCGAAGCATGAATAAAATAATGATGCCCATGACAATGTTAATTTTATATAATGCGGGAAAACACACAGCATGTATACAAGTAGATTTTAAGCAGGGCTTTCAAAAGTGCTCATTTTACCGTGAACAGCCTATAGACATGTTCGCCATCATATCTCCTTTCTCTGGTTTCGCGGACCACATGTTGCCAGTCGTATAAACGTTCCGTGGTGCTGCCCATGTTCCCAGTTTCATGTTTGCACGCTTTTACTGAAACATCCGGCATAGGGAAATGTTGCACAGTGCCGATACAATTAAATCTTAGGTTTCGCAGTATTCTTGCGATGACATCTGTTTCAGAGATTGTATGAAAAGATTTGGTGTGACAGAGCACGGATGAAAGTATTCCAAACATTATAAATATGTCGCAGTTTCACAGGATACATAACTTTCTAACAAATAAGAACTGAAAAAAATTCAATATTTTATGCTAACAACTACAGAGGTGTAACCAGGAAGAGAATCAATATTATAAAGATATCAGTAAGTGTGCGAAACTGTACCCGTATACCATGTCGGCACGCAAAATTTAAAACAAAATTTTTGAATAGAACCTTAGAAAAATCACCATATATATATATATATATATATATATATATATATATATATATATATATATATATATATATATATATATATGGTGATTTTTCTAAGGTTCTATTCAAAAATTTTGTTTTAAATTTTGCGTGCCGACATGGTATACGGGTATTTAGAAAACAACCAACAACACCATATATGTATATATATATATATATATATATATATATATACATATATGGTGTTGTTGGTTGTTTTCTAAATACGCCATATATCACAAGCGTTTTATACTTGTCTTGATATAAAAAAATATGTATTTTTGGTTAAACTTATTAAGATATATTATACATTAATTTTAGTATTTCATTTATAATTTATATGTATCAGTAAAAACAAGGAGAAAATGGGTATATTGGTAATACTTAGTAACAAATAGTTATTATGCGAAATATTATTACAATGAGTGCTCACGAACCCGGTGCGTTGACCATTTCGTTTAATTTTCTAAACTTAGTTAAGCTGTGTTTGCATGAGGCGGAGTAATATCCTGAATGTATAACTTTAGCAGTGCTTCAGAAAAGTTGGAGGTAACAGTGAATGGACTATACCAGATTTCGGAGTAACAACCGTGACTCCAGTTTGGCATGGATCAATACCCGTTAAGGTCATTGCATACCAAAAAATTACTTATTGTATAGTTACACCAAACTTTGTTCAACTTGAACGCATTATATGTGATGACATTTCCCTCTTGAATTCAAATATTTTACACTTAGTAATTTTTTAATGATTTGATATCAAATCCAAAGCTGTTCTGTCTTACTGCAGCCATAAAAGCAAATACTAACCAAGACATGCTAATGAAAACAGTTACGTTAACTAATACTCTGGGTTACCACATGGAATATTTGTAATTGCCAAATAACACTTCATTCGTTTTGAAAAGAAAATGAAAAAAGTTTGCAATAATTTCTTTATATTTAACTTTTTTTCCAATATTTGGACGGTTATTTAGCGATTACATGTGTGTCACGCGGTAGCCCAAGGTATTAGTTTACTCTGCAATTTTTTAAAATTTAATAACTTAATTAATATTTGTTATTACGGCTGCAGCAAAACAGAAATGATTGGATTTGACATTATATATATATGCAGTGCAATATTTTTTTATTCGAGGAAAATGACGCCATATACAATGCGTACAGGTTGAACAATGTTTGGTAAAATTTGATATTATTAATTTTTTGGTATCCATCATCCTGAGGCAGTGCTTTCAAAAGCGCTGTTTATCGTGCAGCTCGCGGTGGGTCGAAAGGGGGGGGGGTGGGCACAGAAGGTTGTTTTCAAGGAGCATGTAAGGAGAAAGGATTGGCACTCCCCGGTTAGGACTTCATTCTTATTTGTTGACTATATTTGGGGCTTTTAATGATTATTTGCTGCCAACCACCCAGCATAAAAACAATTAGGTAATCATTCACCGAACTGTTACAAAACATTTTAAAACTCGAAGCAACTTATTTGCAAGAAAATATATTAATGTACTACGTAGCTAATTCCTTTCGTAGTATTTTTTTTTGTTTTCAAAAGGAAATTTGTTTTGTCCCTGTAGGGCGGTATTGATAGCTATACATGATTATGCAAGGTTGTTAAACATTTGTAAAGGACAAATTCATTGTAAGCTGCAATAGACTTATGAAATGTATGTTAAAAAATTTAATTCATTATTTTAGAAGTCACAAGTTTGCATGGTATGTATTTCTTGGGAACATTTAATATATTCACAGTTAATTTGAGGTTAAAATTTTTGCAACGGAGCACTCAAAATTATACAATACGTGTTATTTCCGTACATATAAGTGTGGATACATGTTAATTACATAAAGATATGAATTTGTTACACAACAAACTTATTAAAATTTTAAAACTTTTTTTACGTCTTTGAAAGAATTACGAAGGAACAGTGTTCAAACTCAAAGACATGGAATCTACCCAACGGACAAACAGTTTTAATAAACAGGGGTGCCACCAAACCGGATTTCCTACTGCACTAAGCTTAATAAACCGAAAATATCTTACCATATGTACATTTTTCGATCAAACATATTTAGATGAATAAAAAAATATGACTGTAATCTTAAACATGTATATTTTTTGCTAAATTCAATTAACTTTGCAAATTATTGAAGTTTGTACGTATCTTCAATGTTGGTATACACGTAATCGTCAAAGCTGAACAAGAACTTGTAGGTCCTAGCCAGTGTGACAATATACTTAAGATGAGGTAGACTGCTTATTCGTCTTCTACGAATGTACCCAACATTGACCTACCCCAAAGGAACACAACTGTCAAAGTCACATGGTCAACAGTGATGAAAGTGCATGTTTATATCTTAATTTTTAAGTGAGAAGCACTATTGAATGACTAAAATACTTTTACCATTTTGAATTCAATCAAACTGTTTTGGAAGTTGGCCAGAGGAAGAATACATACGTCTCAAACCATTTGTTTACAAATCAGTTATATAACCTAAAATCCAAACCATGCCGTTTTCGCGAATCGTGTTGGCAGAAAGGCAGTTGACTGTTGGGACGCGAAGATTGGTTGTTCGCAGCCAGCAAGATCGGTCTATCTCGTCTTAAGTGTATGAATGTGACCTCCCTGGTTGTACTCACGCGGGGTAGGGATCTCCGTTGGGGCCGATGCAGTCGAGCGGGTCGCTGAGCGCGTCACCCCACAAGTACTTGAGCGGCTTGCCAGAGCTCGAGCACTTCTTGCTGGCGGCGACCAACTGTCCGAGCACCAGCACCGTCCACAGCAGGCACCTCAGCTTCGCCTGCGCACACACAACACACACTCCTCTTATAATACATTTACGATTACCACACACTTTTCTCAAGTCCTACTTCCAGGATACTCCTCCACCTCGTGCAAACTATGCTTAACAGCTTACAGAAAATTACACCAGTGGACAACGCACCGAATTCATGCGCACTCAGTTGTAATAATATTTGGCACGAGAACTATTTCTTACTAGGTGCTACCAATACAGATGTTTTCTCACTGTCGTTATTCACATTATAAATGAAACATTACAATTTATAAATAAAATATTGTTGAAACTTCAATTAAATGAAAAATTATATACTTTTATCCTAGCAGAGAGATAAAACGCTTGTGATACATGATAAATTAGGAAATGACTAAATACTGTGATATTTTAATGGTATGATTGAAAAAGATGTGAAGAAACCGCGAACAGAGTATAGACACCTCTCACTCTGTCACATTGCCTCCTTAAAATATGCACAGTGGGAAAAAAGGGTCGGTTGTAACAAAGGGGTTGCATAGAGAAGCGAAAACGGGGAAGGAAATGCACAGCTAAATTTTTATTATGGCCAAACGTTATTGTCTTGCGTTGCGTTGTAGTGTGTTTGAATTACATGTTTTTCCAAGAAACTATTCAACGTGAGTCCAATGTGTTAATCTATGAAAGGAACACACAATCCAGACGAGGGCTGTTTAGTACTTTCAAAATGTCACGGACGTTATAAACACCATTTCAGAGTGCTCCAAAACGATTAACAAACCGCGTTATGAAAGCGCTGTATCTCAAAATACACAAACGTTAGTGGAAAATGTAACAACAAGAAGGATACACGTGACTAAAATAAACTTTATACCACTAGGTACATGATAATACACCATTGATTAGGATGATGGAACTGTACATGATCTCTGTTATTGAGAATTCAGTATTGTGTGAAGCCAACACTTGTGGTAATCAGAGCCCCTAAACGTCGTGGCATGGAATCAAAGAGGACCTGGATATGTTCCTGGGGAATCTCCCTCCACGCGTTTTGTATGCGAGTCCACAAAGCATCAACAGTGGTTGCTGGAGGAACACGATGAACAAGTCGCCGAGCAACCATATCCCAGACATGTTCGATGGGCGACATGCCAGGTGAACCTGCAGGCTAGGGAAGCAATGGCACCCGTCATTACTTAATTATTGAAGAAGGCTTGCACATTCCTCGCCACATTATCCTGCTGAAAAATGGGATGTGGAGTCGCTTGAAGGAGGGGCAGTACCTCGGGCTCTAAACCCTCCCTGATGTGGCGGTCGTTGTTCAGATTGCCCTCAATACGTAGGAGTCGAGATCGCATGTTGTATCCACTGGCTCCCCAAACCATCACACTTGGCGTTTGTCCGCTATGCCGCTCCAGAATGCAGGTTGACAGATTGCGGTCACCACGGTAGCGTCTAACACGTGTGCGGCCATCACTGTAGGACAGGTTGAAGCGGGATTCGTTCGAAAACATTACATTTTGCCACTCAGCACGCCAGCGATGGCACTCACGTTCCCATTGTAGTCTGAGACGTTTGTGGTTTCTGGAAAATGGAAGCCGACCCAATGTCATGTGTGCCACCAGTCCAACCAGCAGCAGACGGCGTCGAACCGTTGACGCAGACAGGTCCACACCCGTTGCAGTGCTTCAGTGTCGAGCCAACACCGTGGACGAGGCTGTATGGTCCGTTACGGCCATACAGACAAGATAGCGGTCATCCTGTGCTGTGGTCACATTGCGTGATCCAGTACCCACTCGTCGCTGCATACAAATCGCTTCAATACACTGGGAGCCGAAATGTCATGGTATGACAAACCCGTTTACCGGACACCGATCATTCTGCCCCGTTCAAATTCACTCACATGCTGATACGGCGCCCTTTGACGTTGACGATATAGACTGGTACTTGCTTTCACTTCATTTGACGGCTCTTCACTGACTGAGCTTAGCATGACACTGACCTTTCCGATCACACAAGAGAGGGCGCTGCTGGGCCTACGTGTACATCTATCTACAATCGTAATCACTTAATGCTGGTACACTGTTCCACACATCCTCCGAGATTAGAATCATTCGGGCCATTCATTCTGGTTGTTACCATTTTCACAAACAATAGTGTATATGCATCAGATACTTATAAAGCTATTCAAGGGCCCTGCAATGAACCTTCCTACAGACTTTCCATCAATAAAGTAATAGGGTCACCGCTGAAAATAAAAAATAGGCAGGGATAGGAAAATTTCGTAAGAGTTCAATGACCTGTATGCTAGACTCCACAATCCTTTGTATAGTTTCTGTCATTGTCCGCACAAGGTCTGCTCTTGTATAAGAGAACAAGTAACTTATATATTTACAAGATACGATAACATATCTACGAAAATCTCTAATTCTACAAGAATGTTAAGTTGCAGGTAAAGAAACTTTTTAACTGTGCACTAGATATTTTATGGGAATCGGGGGCGTGAGTGTTTACCCCTTAACTTACAATCCCGAGTATACACGTTCATGTCCGGCATGTTGTAGAACAGGTGAAATCATAGTCGGCGTTCTGTGTAGGTCCAGAAGCTAGCGCCACTACAGGTATCATCCTTCCCTGGGCCATGCTATTGGTTGCTGCTGACATACTGTTTTATAATTAGTTCCTTCTTGTGTTATGAATTTACTGAAACCACTTCTATAGGTTCCAAAGCGTCAGTTGTTATACGAATTTCGTAAGTACTTTTCACACCAAAAATTATTTATTTTGTAAAACCTGAAACGAAAAATTAAATTTTACATTAAATGGTTATTCAATGTAAAAGGAAGGCCTGGGGGGGGTGGATTTTGAGCAGAACACATCCCCTGCTAAGTAAGAATATATTTAAAACTGAAATAAAATATAACTTATAAAAATCATTTACGCATATATATATATATATATATATATATATATATATATATATATATATATATATATTTACTTATTTACCAATTTATATATATTTATTTATATATGCGTGAATGATATATATATATATATATGCCAATTACAGAACAGGTGCGCTTACATCAAATGATCCGCAACGTGTATTCGACTAAGGCTTCTAAAATACTTGATGTATTTTAATGCGGCTTTCGCCGTAATTTAGAGAATTTCTTGGGGAAGGTTAAGGTATATAATATATTAATAATTGTCTTAAGGATAGTAAATAAATGTCGACGATTTCTAATTATGTCGGAAAAACCCACAGTAACTATTTTTGTCTTTTAGGTGTTCACTTGCGAAGACTTTGTGAACAATACATTATTAATTCTATGCTAGTTACCTTAAGCATGTATTGTATACGGTTTACTTGCTGTAAACCTAAACAACGCCACATTTGTAAATCGCACCCGAGTGTAGCCGGGGCGGGTCGTTAGTAGTAAATAAATGTGCGTTTTTAAGACATCTTAACTGGCGTGTTCCCTGTGAAATTACTATTTTTGCCCTCATTTTTATAAAAATATATTTGCTACAAGTTATTCCCCAAAATTTTTGGTAGAAGTTGACGAAAATGTGTACTGCGTCACTGAGAAGGCCCTGCACTCTAAATCTGAAACAGTGAGAATTTCACTGTTTTAATCAGTTTACAGCAAATGACATATTCAACAGCCATTTCAGTCATTTTAACTAATTAATTAGTAAACAAATGCCAGTTTTCCCGCACTTATTGATTAAGTGACATTTTTACTGGCCTGTCAACCATTTCTCTCGCTGTTTTTAAGTTATTGTTTTTTTTTTTTTTGCTATTGGATTAGTTATACAAGGTGAAACTAAATAACTAACATCGCGTAAATTTATAAAACCCATAAAAATATATTTTTAATGCTTGTTTCGTCTTTTAAAATACCATTTTACGAGGCAACATGAACATTCAGTTTTTCATTTTGTTTTCACGTAATCATCATAACGTTCGGTTTGAATGTTTAAACTGCAGTTAATGAGGCGAATACCAGGGGGTATTCGCCTCATTATATATATATCCCCCCTGGTAATCATCGATGCCTTGATAGCTCGTTTGGTAAGATAACGCTCTGAAGGCGGGGATACGGTGGGTTCAAATCATAAACGCCGCAAGTTACTTTTTACTTTTTAAAATTATGTTAAATTTTAAAATATATAAATTAGTTACTGCTATCGGAGAAATGTTTATTTCTCGTAATTATTTGGCTAAATTGAATATAAAAAAATATTTAATTCGTTGCGGATAGTTGGCTGTCACTTATTCAATCAGTGAGATTGTTTCACTGAAAAAAAAAAAAACCAGTGGTTTTCCGAACGATACTAAGTGGAACCATTTTAATTGATTCGAGTAGTTGAATTTCACTGCGAATCAGCTGTTTTTCCACCGACTCGAACTAAGACGACGATAGAGTCGTCTTTCCCGCGTGGGACTCAGCGACTAGGCGGGCGGACACTGACCTGGTGACACGATTTCCAGTGGCTCTTCCGCGGACTTGTCCCTGCGACGAGTTTCCAGCAAGCGACTTGGGTATCTTCGATTACTGCACAGCTATTCGAATCGCAAAGGAAGTCCGGGGCAGAGCGAGCGTGCGGGCTGCGCATCTCATGCGTCCCAACAGAGAAATGCTTTCCTTAGGCCCGTTCTACAATGCACGGATACGTAAGAAAACGGGTTCGGTAACGCAAGCGGAACAAGCTGACGACTCGGGATGAATTTTAACAATTCTACAATACGAATACACGTATGGTCTTGCAACTTATGAGATCAAAAATCCCTGGCTGTTGCAAATTACTGATCAAGGTTTAATATTATACACATCTAATTTTCTCAATTTTTACAGTGTTTAAAAATACGTAAATACTACTGCTGAAACATGTGTACTTATTTATTAAAACAAAAATGATTATCACCACGTCAAATCAAAGAACTTGTTGCCGTCTCTATCACAATGGCCACGAAAACGAGTATCAACAAACCAAATACTCAATTCTTATTGGCTACACGGATATACGGTCACGCAAGAGTTAGGAGTTTCCGAGCGTTCTTGCGTGTATCCGTATGTTATCCGCTCCCGCATGCGTGTCATTGTAGATTGTGTTAACGTGTCCGCTTCCGTGATGAGTATCCACGTGCGTGTCATTATAGTTCAGAATTGTCAAAAGCATGTGGTTTACACTAAGGCCTAAATAAGTTCTCCTTACAGCTCCTTTGCAGAAATTATTCGTTCCCGTGTCATTATTTCAGTCACAGAATAATTAATGAGAATTTTTTTGCTATAAAAAATCTACGTTTTGCGAGTTGTTTAATATGTTTGTGCTTAATTTGTAAAACGTGTTATTTGAAAGTCGTAAAAAGGCAGGAACGTATTAATAGATTTAACGTTTATGTTGTTACGCGCTGTAGCTCCCACCGGACGCGAGTAGGTTCACAGTGGTTTTATACGTTAGACATGAAGAGTCGGTTTATTGGCAATGTGAGGTGGCCCCGGAAGACAACGAAAGGACTGCCCTTTTTGTCTAAGGGAAAGGAACCAGGCAATTCAAGGTTGATCCCTTTGGGCTGTGCAATGTCCTTGCCACCTTCGAACGACTGATGGAGAAAGTTCTGCCCTTAGACTTTAATAAGATGTACCTAGACGACATTGTGCTCACGGGAAGAACATTCGATGAGCACCTCGTATGCCTAGATTCTGTGTTTCAGAAAGTCGCTGCCACCAACTTGAAATTAGTTCCTAAGAAATGCAACATTTACCAAAAGGAAATTAATTTCTTGGGGCATGTTGTGTCAGCCCATGGGGTTGAAATAGGCCCTGAGATGACCAGAGCAATAAGAGATTGGCCTCTATCAAAGCACAAAATTGAAATGCGAAGTTTCCTGTCTTATGTGCTTGCTACCGTTGATTTGTGCCCTGCTCCGCCACGATCGCCAAGCCTCTGCATGAGTTGACTGAGGCAAAATTAAAATTTTATCGGACCCCAGAGTGCGAAATTGCTTTTAATATACCAAAGTAAATTCTGATATCTCCCGAAGCACTGGGCTTCCGAGTAAAGAGGGTGAATTAATTCTGGATATTGATGCTAGAGATGTAAGTATCGGAGCTGTGTTATTTCAGATTCAGGATTGAAAGGAGAGACCATTGGTATACTTTACTAAGGTACTACACGTGCCCGAGAGGAATTACTGTGTGAATTGCAGGGAGCTTCTGGCAGTGGTGAAGGCAATAGCACATTTACACCCGTGTATTTATTACAGACCCTTCATCCTAAGAACTGAATATGATTCATTATGCTGCCTACTCAAGAACCCCGAAGGTCAAATAGCTTGCTGGATATAGCACCTGCAAGAATGTGATTTTGAAATACATCAAAGGCCAGGAGACCATGAGAACCATTCTGTTGTCATTGTGAAGGCTAGGAGGAAAAATGTTGTTATCGTGGAAAGCAAGGAGAACAAGAATTCAATGCCCTGTATCTGGTGATGGGTCATCTATATAAGACGAAAAGGACATACGAAGTGATTAGCTAAGTGAGCTTACATTGCGTCCAATATTGGAGTGGAAGGAAGTCGGGTGTCGACCAAGATAGAAGGAGATACCCAGCCTAATTATGACAGTCAAGACTTATTGGGCAAAGTGGAATTCACTTGTTCTAAAGAATGGTGTGCTTTGCAGGGACTGGAAAAGTAATGATGGAGAACAAAGTTATTTACAATTGGTCCTACCAGAGTGCCGAATCCCAGAAGTGCTGAAAGAAATCCACACAACAGCAGCAGGTGATCACTTCGGTATAAATAAGACCCTTGACAGAGTCCGAATGAGATTCTATTTGCTGCATTGTCAAGTGGTGCCATCTGTCTGACGCATGTACCGCGAGGAAGGGTCCAAGGGACACCTTAAAATTAATAGTCACAGAATGAAAACACGATATGACAAGAGAACAGCTGAAGAGACTTTTAAAAAAGGACAGCTCATGTGGTCGTACAACCTTCACAGGTGGAAGGGATATTGCCCTACAGAAAAGATGGGAAGGCACTTACAGAATCCTTAAACATATAAATAATGTGGTCTGCCAGATTTTTCGCCAGGGTTCTCGGGAGAATCCTAAGGTTGTCCATATCGACCGACTGGCACTCTACGAAAGTTCACAACACACATTCCTTTGCAATACGTTTGTCATTACACCATATTATATTTGAAACTCTCTGAATAACTCTGCGCCAATAAATGAACACGTCACAATCGTGTGCCCCAATTACGTACTGTGCAGTCAGAAAGGGAGTGAATTCTCATCTAGGCTGCAGCCAAAGGAGCAACAACGTCGGTTTCAGTATATACAGTACTGTGAAGTTTAGTCTGATACAAAATAACATCGCTATATTTGCAGGCCTCTAGTTATTAATAAACCCACAACTACTTCTCAGGTATAGTTAGACAGACTGATCATCACCTTTAGATCTGTAAATCACTTGTGAAACTTAATATGTTTTAGCAGTGTTTTAACCCATATGTTGTAATATAAGATATTAGAAGGGCTATCTGTTTTTCGAGAAAAGATTTACGCGTTGTCTAGACTTCTATATCCCATGTGCACACTTGCAACCTTCCTTTGGCTATTGGTCGTTTGTCTTTGTGTGAACAGAGTCTGTTACATGACTGAGCCAATCAGTATTAAGTTTCTCCGAACTGACCGTCCGTGATTGGCACACAGGCAGATAAGACGTGTAGCAATTCAAATGATCCAATCACCAGAATGGTTCTGAACTAAAGTGCTTTGGAACATAACTTGTCCTGAAATCTTTTCGCGAAAAAGAGGTGCCTCTACACCGTAAACAATTTCCCAAATTGTAATGGAAGTTATTAACCTATACACTGTATGGTAATAATACCACACATCAAGCTGTACATAAAGGAATGTTTAGCGTCGCTACCATACAAAGATGGGAACTTCCCTACGCATTTGACTATATTCCGAGTAAATCTAGGAACGCTACAATGAATGTATAGTGGAAAATATTTTCATTCCTGCTTTCTCACTAAGCGTTATACATTGGTATGTTAAATTTCCGAATAATTTCTTTAGAGCGTAAATATTATGCATCATTGTCGTTAAGCTGGGCAAGATAGATGTGATAATAGTACATATCGTTATGTTTCAATTACAGTTATAACTACGGTTTTCGTCAATATCATTATTCTTTAAAAATTGCAGAAAATTCATAACTACTTTAAATACTACATTTTAATTTTTTTCCCAAGGAAATTAAACAAGACAGTATTTAAATAATTTTTGGTGTACCCGGTATCGCTTTCGCGCTGATTTCATATATATCAACCCCCCCCCCCCCCCCCACACACACATGCACATATACTCATACATAATGTAAGGTATAGTAATACTGTTGTTAAAATTTTGCGTAAGTTAAATACGAATAAATCCTTTGTGACTTGTATGCCACAGTTTTGTGTGGAATGAACACTGTAAACAATTCCCGCAGACTTAATAAACTGTAATGGAATTTATTGCACCTATTTATTGGACTGAAAACTTACAACATACCAGGGTGCAGATTTAAAATTTTCGACCGTAACACTTTGCAAATTTCACTACAAATTTAATTATTACTGAAAAATAAGTAGGAACGCTAGCATGAATGCAGGTAAAAATACTTCATGCGTGCTTCCTTAATACGCGTGGTAATCCTGCGAACAGAATCCTCTTAGAGTGTGACGTTGTTAAGAAATATTTATACGTTTTCTAACCGTTACTGAGTTTGTCCGTTCTCGACGCGGAACTGTGTGGCATCAAGCTCCCGATGCTGCTTGCTCACGCCAAAGGTCTGGAATACTCAACAACGCAGAGGCAAAACAGCCGCTTATACCACGAATTCCAGCCGCACACGCTAGCAAAATGGCGTCACTGGTAAGCAAGACTTCGTCCGCTAATCAATGCACCGAGCGAGGTGGTGCAGTGGGTAAACTTTGGGCTCGGTTTCAGGAAGACTTCAGTTCGAATTCTGGTCCGGCCATCCTGTTTCTTTTTTACGTTTTCCCCCTAAATCACTCCAGACGTATAGACTACTGCGATAGTTCCTTACTCCAGGCCGACTCTCTCCCAGTTACTGCTTCTCTTAGCAGCTTGCTACTACTCTCATGACTTCGCTGTTGACAAGACCTTAACGCCCAACCTACCTAGATTAGATGTAATGCTTTATCGCGGGAAAAGTTGACTGCTAGAATTCAACGTACTGTACATATTTCTGACAGGTTTTATTTCATATTGGCTGTCCTGCCTGTATGATGCTACTACCCCGTCTCACTGGGCCAATGAGGATTCTGATACTATAAGGCAGAACGTTCGCGATTGGTCTGCAAACAACTTAGCCGAGTCAAAACTATGTTCATCCAATCATGAAAGAATACACTAGTTACAGTGTTATATATAGAGTTCGCGAGTGCAATGACCTGTAGGCTAGACTTCACAGTTCTATATACTCTCATGCAGATATAAACTGTTGATTTGTTGATTGTTGTGGTAGTAAAAGGTAGCGGTTGGGCGCACAATTTCTCGCATGTTTGTTATTGGCTTATTTATCTCCAGGAGGTGTCAAAAACATGTCGACTAATTAAAAACGTAGCATGAACATACATGAGTGTGAATTCCAACTTGTCTAGAAATCAACCCGCGAAATTCAGTTATTATAGAAAATACGTTTGCTCAAAAAAATGTCGAGATTTTCCATAATTTATAATTATAATCACTAACACATTTAGTGGTTAAACTACCCCCCACCCCCTTCCCAAAAGCGAACCAGGTTCGATTCCCTGCGGCGTCGCTCCAGGATTTTCGTATGTGGAAATAGTGTCGGATGATGCCGCTGGTCAGCAAGTTTTCTTGGGGATCTCCCGTTTCCCCCGCCTTTGCATTCCGGCGTTTCTCCATACCCCCCTCAATTCACCCTCATCGGCTCTCAAGACCTCGATGTTTTTGGGCCGCCCAAATCTCTCCGCTCAATTCCACGCACCAATCAATACCTGGTAAATGACTTTCCAGAAGGAAGCACGACTTTAGTCCATTCACTGTTACTTCCAACTTTTCTGAAGCCCTGTTATTGTTATTCTTCCAAGATATTATGAACCGATTGTTGAAAACTACACCAAAGGGACAGCGCACCGCATTCGTGCGCACTCGTTGTAATAATATTTTGCATAAGAACTATTTCTTATTAGTAGAGACCTGAAAAATTCGCGAGTTCGATGACCTGCAGGTTAGACTCTTCATATGTACAAATATGCCGATATCAACTGCACATTCATTGTCTTCTGTTACAGCGAAAGGCGACGATTGAGCCAGCGTTCTGTAGGAGGTGTGAATCACCGGCACCGGGTGGACCAATTGCTAGTCATATAAGCACACGTGTTTTGAATTCTGGCTTGTCTCAAAATGAATCCGCGAATTCTTCATATGTCTAACTATTAGGCATTACGAACAATCCTATTTCTTCCTTGCTTTCTTCATATTAATAACAATTTAAATATTATATTGTATACATACCATATAATTAAAAGTTCAATTTAAATATAAATAAGGTACCAGGCGCTGCGCCTGGTGAAAAATAGTTCGGATACAAAATATTGTTACACTCAGTGTGCATGCATTAGCTGCGTTGTCCTTTGGTGTAATTTTCCGGACTTAGTTAAGCTTATTTTGCACGAGATGGATGAATATCTTACAAGTAGAACTTTAGCAGGGCACAGAAAAATCTGAACTAACCCTGAATGGATTATATAGGCTATAAAAAGGTAAAGGCTGTTCGCGATAAAGTGAGCACTTTTGAAATCAACCTTAGAAAAAAGTCACTGCCCCTACCTGCATATATTTAACAGACACGCTGAGGGACATGCTTCCAGTAAAGTTGGTAAAAGATGGTTGGGAAGTTGTTTCATATATTAACGTCGAATAAAAAGAGTTAGGTGACCATTTCTGATAACTTGAATTCTTTCTTTCGCTTACTGTTGTTTTAATCCACCGAAGTGTAACAATGAGCAGATTTGAAAAATATTTACGTTTCTAATCATTTCACAGTTTCACTTGACCGGCGCATGAATAAAGAGATGAGGCCCATGACAATGTTAATCTTACATAAGGCGGAAGCATACATGACGTGCATACAAATAGATCTTAAGCAAGGCTTTCAAAAGTGCTCATTTTATCATGAATAGCGGAGTAGCTAGCTAGTCAAACAAGCCGACTTACATCGCCGCGCGCCACCAAGCAGCCGACTTCAAAGGAACCGCTAGGCTTCTGTGTACTTGCCTGTTCTGTGTCAAGGGCGAGGCGGTTTCTCCTGCACGCAGTTGCCCCGACTGCTGAGTGACCTGGTGACCTGCAGCGACGCGATCAGGTCACTGGGACTTCTTGCAAGTCAGGAAGAAGGAATCTCGAGCCGCCGTTTTACTTATGTGCTGGACACCGTATGACGTTCGCATTAATACAAAAAAGTCTAATTTTGTGACAACAACGTTACAAGTGCAGTGTGTGGTGTGTGTGTTTTTTTTTTTTTTTTTTTTTTTTTTTTTACTCTGAACCGTCAGTAACTGATGTTGCTGTTGATGTAATATACTGTAAAACTATTAATGTTAATTTAACGTTAAGTATTTTTGTATAGGCTGTTCACGGTAAAAGGAGCACTTTTGAAAACCCTGCTTAAGATCTACTTGTATGCATGTTGTGTATTATTCCGCCTTATGAAAAATTAACATTGCCATGGGCCTCATCACTGTATTCATGCGTCCGTCAAGTGAAACTGTAGAGTTGTTAGAAAAGAAAATAATTTACAAATAGGCTCATTTTTTACTTCGGTGTACTTAAGAAAAACAAAAAGCGAAATTAATAATTTAAGTTATCACAAATGGTTACTTAACTTATTCGACGTTAAGATAATGGGACTACTTTCCAGCCACCGTTACCAACTTTGCTGGGCGCATTTCATTCAGTGCGCCCGTTAAAATATATGCAGGTAGGAGCAGTTACTTTTTTCTAAGGTTGATTTCGAAAGTGTTTACTTTATTGTGAACAGCCTTTAACAACATTACCTCCGTACTGTTATGTCAACATTAAGGTGGGGTTTATGTAGCAGCAAAACCGATTTTGTGTTGAATTTATGTCAACATTTGTGTTCATTTTTTTTTTCCTTTTCTTTAAAAAGCATTTCGATGTAAAATAAATAAGAACAATTATTATGTCACAAAAATAATTATTCACCACTTTTCGGAACCTGAGGCCCTACCAACTGCTCTATTATAACAAGACTGAGTGTGTCTTACATTGTGGGTATTCAGTTGAACGTAACGACAACATGCAGTTCTCTTTCGTTACGTGGAAATACTTCATGCTCTATAAACAAGGGCACATGTTTTTCGCGCAAATATTTCACAAGTTCTGTTCCAAAACACATTAGTTCAGAACCACTTTCGTAATTGGAGCATTTGAATTGTTCCGCGTCTTAACTGTTTGCCCGGGAATCACGGGCGGTTAGTATCGGAGAAAATTAATCCTGATTGCCTCACTCATGTAACAGACTCTCTTCACACAAAGACAAGCGGCCAGTTGTCAAATGATGACTGCAGGTCTGCACATAGGATATTGAAGTCCGTGTAAATCTTATAGTGAAAAACAGGTTGCCCTATCTATACATATATGCATAATTGGCACACGTTAGCTACTTTGCATGGCTTGAGAGCTGGTATTAAGCTACATTTAGTTCTCATGCTATGCTTAGAGACCTGAATAATTCGCAGATTCATTTTGGGACAAGTTAGAATTTAAAACACGCGTGTTTATATAACTTTAACCATTGGTACACGCGGTGTTTCTCACATCTTGGAGAACGGTTTCCAATAGTCGCCTTCCAATGTGACAGCAGACAACCAATGTGCAGTTAATATCGGCATATTTGTACATAAGACTTAGAGTCTAGCTTGCAGGTCATTGAACTCGCGAATTCTTCAGGTCTCTAGTTGCGCTTTAAAATTATATATACCTAGTGGTTTCATTTTACGAGGTTATCGCTGCCCACTACTATTCGCCATTTTACAACGCCAAGTCAGTCTAAACTTGTGTCAGTTGGAAATTTCTTTAATGAGTAGTAACACAAAATATTTTGTTGTTCCTGTTATTTTTAGCGTAATACAGCTTTTGCTTGCGGTAACGTTAGTTAGGCGCCTTATTAACACATACACTTCAAAAATATATTTTCATTATAGTAATATATGACTAGGGATAGGAAAAATTCGCGAGTTCATTTCAGGATAAGATAGATTTCAAACGCTTGTACTCAGTCACCTTTGCAATTGGATCAGAGGTTATTAGACACGCTCTGGACGACTCCGCGCCAATAGCCGACTTGTAAGGGAACAAGAAGCGAATCCCGTACTGTGAAATGTGCTGTAACACTGGGGCAACAGCCAATGAACAAACATCTTAGGTTCAACTATACAAAGGATTGCGGAGTATAGCATACAGGTCATTGAACTCGTGAAATTTTCCTATCCCTATATTTGACTTAGTAAATATTTAACATTGTTAAATTATTCACTACGTTATTAATTTTAATAAAGCATAAAAGTTTAAAGAAATGCCTCAATAGCAATTATTTACTGCAAGAACATAAGACTTTTTTCTGTGCAGTGCCACCTGTTTTTCGCGAAAAAAAAATCCCATGACTATAGCGCATCTCACTCTTAGATTGCAGTGATGTGTGCATGACGCACGCTGTTTCCAGATGGCTAGAGTTATGAACAGTCAAGAGGTTATGCTTTGTTGGGAGAACATCTTCATACGTACAAAATTACGTAACAAAAATTGTCAAATTGTATAGTAGTGTATAAATATTAAATGATTTGTTTAGCTACCCACTGCAATCAAAGAGTGAAACGCACTATAGTTGTACTCCAAAATATGTTATGTCAGAACCAATACCGAGTCTCAGGTATCCGCCAGCCAATCACCGACGTCCAATATTGGAGTAACATTTCCTGATTGTCTGAGTCGATTAAAAAAAGTCTTCTAGCACAGAGACGCGGCAATAGCCAAAGAAAATGTGCAATCTTGTACGTAAGACGTTGAAGTAGGCCTATAGCTTGTGCATAAATATTTTCGCGAAAAACGAGTGGCCCCACGTATTACAACTCGGCACTACTTCTCTCAGGGTTGTATTTTTTTCTTCAGGGAAGGGTGACCTTGAGTTCGAATTTCGATTTTAGAAGTTTAGCAGAACTATTAATTTTAAAGAGGGAAAAAAATATTTGGTGTGGAGAGGAATGATACAAGTACTGAGTTGACGCAAATATTCATGTGTGTGTGTGTGTGTGTGTGTGTGTGCATGCCGTTTCACCCACATCCTCAAAGTAAAAGATTATTGTTACTAGGTCCATTTTTTTTTTCGCAAAAAGATTTCAGGATAAGTTGTGTTCGAAAACACTTCAGTTCAGAACCACTATTGTGATTGGATAATTTTAATTGTTACGCGTTTTATCTGTCTGCCTGCGAATCACGGACGGTCAGTATTGCATAAAATTAATTCTGATTGGCTCACTCATCTAACAGATTGTCTTCAAAAAAAGACAAGCGGCCAATAGCCGAAGGAAGGGTACACATGCGCACATAGGATGTTGAAGTCTAGCCTCCGTGCAAACCTTTACGCGAAAAGAAAGTGGCCCTAATTATTACTAGTGAAGATATGTGAATTTTGCAGATTCATTTGGAAGCAGCGTAAGACTTTCCAGTATGGACAAGAAAATTTCGCGAGGCTAAGAGTTGGCTAAGAGTTGTCCACGATGAGTCTATGAATCATTTGCAAAAGCGATTCAAATACTTGTACGCGTGTTTAAAGTTAAGCTTGTCTTTGTATCAATTCGCGAATTTTTTCCTGTCCCTACTTTTCAGTCCTTTACATTCTTGGCCCAAAATAGTTCCTTTTTTTGGGTGGTGCCATGGTGAGAATAATTATTTACGTTTTCCTCCCTTTGGACTAATATGTACATGGCACAGTGAAGAAATTTCTCAACGTTTATAGGAAGGCCACCCGATTTTCGCGAATATATTTAATGGCCAGTTGTATTTCATAACGTTTTAGCTCAGCTCCGTTCTCATGGTTCGATGGTTTATGTGTTAGGCTTTTATAGTGTATTCACACGAATCACAGGCGTACAGTATCGTAGTAAACTAATTCCGATTGGCCGGTTGACTAAGAAAGTATCTTATCACAAATACACAATAAGCAATATAAATCTGCTGATATGCCCGCAGCGTAATGAAATACTGCACCTCATGAGTGGAACTCTTTTCGTTAAAATAGGGTGGCCCTATCTATTGGTGACCCATAGTCGTCCAGGGTGTTTTCTAACAACTGTGGTCCAATCATAAATTAACGAACTTATAATGATTACACTTTAGTTTCAGGAGGCTACATCCTCCTTGTCGTAACTGAACACGTGCCAAGTTCTCTGATAACATATTCCACTAGAGCTGTCTAGCAGACAACAGCAGGAAAGTCCAGACATTGTGACTGTATTTACTTCCTGCGAGTAAGATTCACAGCAAGCGCTCTGGCTATTTCTTTCAGTCAGTCTTTCAGTCAGATAACTTAAAAATATATATATTAGCAACAAAGTTGGTACGAGTCTACCTGAACAATACGCGAGTTCAATGACCTGCAGGCTAGACTCTACAGTCTTATGTACAGTTATGCCGATATTAACTGCACATTGGTTGCCTGGTATCCCAGTGGACGACGACACTTGGGTCAGCATTCTCCTGGAGATGTCAAACACCGTGTGGACCAAAGGCTAAAGTTATATAAACACACGTGTTTGGAATTCTAGCTTGTCTCAAAATGAATCCGCGAATTCTTCAGGTCTCTAGTAATAAGCCTGTCACTAGAGACTCGCAAAATTCGCATTATCATTTGGCGAAGTTTGAAGCACGTTTTCCATTGGACCGAACTTCTATTGACAAGCACTGGATAAGTCTGCTTCAGTGAATATAAACTTCATAATGATGTACCTGATTAATGTCTAGTCTTGCCAGAAGGGGAAGATATAGGGATAAGAATATATTTATTTTCCCCAGTTAAATATTTTGTTTACTAAACTAAATTTGAAAAGCAGCCAAATTAAATTTGTTCATCTAACAAAATACATGATTGAATAAACAAAATCGTTGAGTTGGGCCAGAATAAATTAGCCTGTCACCAAAATGTTTAGTTGAATCGACTGTAAATATTTGTTTGGCCACTAATTTGATGGCTAGAGAGTTTGTTTGTAATTTTTGTGACAAATAGTATAGTAAGAGTGTTTGTTAATGCATTTATTCATGCTCAGTAATTGTATAAACACCCTAATAAATGAAGTTCAACAGAAAACTGAAATATAAAACTGTAAAACTTGAAGGGTGTGTATTTAAAAACATTCTTATTTCACCGATAGTCACTCTATCTGAGGTTGCTAGGGCGTAGCGCTCAGGCGCAGGCGATCTAGGAACAAATCCAGGCCGTGTTTCCAATTCTGTTACGTTAACCAAAGCTATTTAATATACGTATAGCCAAACAAATCTTAAGTTGTTCGAACTATATCTCAGTTTGTGGCAAACAAATGTGAACAACAATATAATTTGGTTTTAACAACAAAATATATCATTGCTCAATATAAGCAATTAAATTGGTTACGTCAAATAACTTTGTTTAAATCAACAAAACATTCCCTCAGTGTATAATGCGAATTTCGCAGGTTACCGCCTATCACATTACTGTCAAGTCATTGAAACTGGACAACTAATTGTAATTGCTTAACTAGAGACCAGCAAAGTTCACGTTGTTTTATGGGCACACGTTAAACTTCAAAAACATGTACATTTTCAATATGTTTGTTATTGGACTATACTTTATTTTAACACGCCCTGGGTAACCCTGTACCAATAAATGAACACTACAAATTTGCCCTCCAATCAGGTGCAGTTCAGTCGGAACGGGAGAGTCTTCACATCTATGCGGCACCCAGCGAAGAAACTACGCTGGCTCGTTTACATGCATTACTGTGAAGTTGAGCGTGATGTAAAATAACGCGAATTTTTCAGGTTGTTGTTGAGAGATTTGGGCGGCTCTTAACAGCGAGGTCTTGAGAGTCGACGAGGGTGAAATGAGATGAGAACGTAGCAGCGCCGGAACGAAGGGGTGGGGTAAACTGGAGATCCCCGAGAAAACCCGCCGACCAGCTGCATCGTCTGGCACGATTCCCGAGCCCGGTTCGCCTAGGTGAGTAGTCTGACCACTAAACCACCGCGGCCCCTGCGGTGTAAGCGAAAGGGTCAAGAGCGCAGAGCAAATTTGTTCCACTTCAACTTCGCCCACCGTACATCCCACACGCAAGTCGGTGACCCCAAACAGAGATAGAGGGTAGTGGCTAAACAAACGTTTTGAGGTCAGCACACGTTTACAGTAACTCAAGAAAAGCTTGACGTGGTGCAACTGTGGACAACATTACGGTTAACCATATTGTTGGGTTTCTTTTTAGTCACGCTATATGGTCTGTACAAAGTTCTTCGATGGATGTCAGAACGAAAATATTTTGAACATACGCCATTGCTACACTATGTCGTCACATAAAACCAAGTCTGAGACATGAAACAAACATTATGACCAAAAAAAATTGTGTGCGTTGTGTCGTCTACACGGTCGCATGTATTTTTGCGTGACGTCTGTGGATGGTGAGAGGAAACAAAATGGTAGACTGTGGGGGTTTGTTTAAATCAATTTATTTGTTATTAGCGAGCAACATGAGTGCACCGGCGTGCAAACGATTGAGTATTGCGCGATGTTACGAGAAGTAAGATATGACTCGTAGGGTCTCAGCTGCGATGTGCCTGACGAATGTGAGATCCAGGCAAGTATATCCCTAAGTCATTGGTGTTAGTGTGTTGGAGGCGCAGTCTATGTTGAAGGTGTCCTTTATGAAGCTGACGAATTCTGATTTGGCGATGATGTGGCATGTGATGATGACGGAGTCGCCACGTCCGCATTTCGCTACTGTGTCAACTTCTTATTCATATAACTCCGGAATGAATTGAGGTAGCCGAGTCATCCTTTCAGTATTAGTTTTTTTCTTGTGGAGAACTATTCATGTTGTTAATATCATTAGTATCCTTTTCACCTAACTTGTAATTTTTAACTATTTTGGTATGTAATCTGCAAAGAAAATTACTATTGGCTGGAAAGTCTCTACGTGTGTTTATTATTTAAGATTCTTGGTGCGGTTTTTAGTTACTCTTTTTTTACGGACAAACTGACACCGGAATTTCTCTGATCGGATTATCCGTTCGGTCGCTACAGCGGTCTTCATACTAAACCGCTCGAAATCAGAGGTTCGCAGCGCGGCTCCCACCGCGGCCTGATGACGTCAGAAGGATACGTTTCTGTGTGAAGCACGAAGCCAAAGGACCGCCCTATAATATTATACACTTGCATTTAACGTGCTGCTCATTCTCAACGAGTAATTGCCACTGACCTGAGAGTAACATTTAGTGACGCTCCCTTTCTGAACATAAGATGCCGAGTTGTAGGAAGTCACGTCCGAACAAGAAATAAAATTACAGAACGAATTATTAAACGAACAAACTGAAAAAATCAAGCACAACACAACGATGAAGAGACAGGCGAATAGTTGGTTTCAATCATACAGAAAAAGTAAATGTACCAAGGGCAACACAATTAGCACAGCACAGAAGAACACTGAGACGAAGACAACATTTCGCAAAGGACTGGAAGACACAACGATGACCAAAGACAAGAACACAGTAGGTTTTCTTAGACGAGATTGTCGCGACGTTTTGGGAGCTGACATCTGCTCCCATCTTCACGCAGACTAAAACGACATAATGTAGTAATGGAGTATGTTCAAAAAACTCCACTAAATCACCACAATTTCACCTGACGAAGACATAAGGATAACTGCGGGGGTGAAAGAAGTATATTGAATTGAAGATTGCGAGGAATTATTTTCGCGAACATCAGGTATCACGAACCCTCATTCATTCAAGGAATACCGGCCAAAGCGACTCGTACACATTTGCGAGGAAACTTCTCATAGGAGCTTGTACTTCAGCAGGGGAGCAACCAGACGCCACAGACCAGGTCAGTATACAGAAACTAAACTGCGTAGCTGTTCCTTTGATGGGGACGTACCCATTCGCTGGCTGGCGGCCCGAGACTCTGGAACGAACCCTATGCCTGATTCGTTATCGCGTGCTGCCATAGGTCCCCCATTGGTAAAGACATGCAAAATCCTCGTTATTATTTGGTATCAGTCTTAAGTTCGCGGTATTGTGCGTAATGGAACCAGCGCTGTTTCTCCGTTGGTTGCTGCCTAGATGTAAATTCAATCACTTTTTGCCTGAACTCCACGTGGTTGGTGTACACAAGTGCAAATTGTTCCTTACAGTGAAACCCCAATTTTGCACTTTTCGAGGGATTGGATAAAAAAGTTGCAAAATAGAGGAAAGTATAATAAGAGGAAAGCTTATGCTTCAAGACCCGAAAAATTCGCGATTTCAATTACCTGCACGGTAGACTCTACAGTCTTATGTACAATTAGGCCGATATTAACAGCACATTGGTTGTATACTGCCACAGTGGAATGTGACAATTGGGCCAGCGTTCTCCAGGAAGTGTCAAACTCCGTGTGGACCAATGGTTAATGTTATATAAATACACATGTTTTGAATTATAGCTAGTCTCAAAGTAAATCCGCGAATTCTTCAGGGGGCGACTTTTGCTGTAACAACAGACATTAGGACCAAAATAAGCGTGTGTTAAATGCAGGAAAGTATAAAATCAAGGGATGTAATACAGAGATTCCACTGTAATTGGGGCAGAGTTACCCAGTGCGTGTCAAATAAAGCATGGTCCAATGATAAACTATAGCAACGTTACAAGGGGTTTTTATTAAACGTGTCCCCAAATAATAACGCGAATCTTGCAGGTCTCTACCTATCGGCTAGGCTGCCGGCTAGTTAGTATGCAATCAGCCGCTGATTGGTGAACGGCGTTCTGTCGTGCCGCTAGCCGGTGACGTCATTTTGCTGGTGCTTGCGTTTACAGTTAGCGTTATAAGTAGAGACCCGAGAAATTCGCGAGTTCAGTGACCTGTAGGTCTTATTTACGCAGTCTTATTTACTCTCATACAGATATCAACTGTTTATTGGTTGATTGTTGTGGTACTAAAATGAGTTGGTTGGGCGCACAGTTTCTTGTATGTTGGTTATTGGTTTATTTATCTCCAGGAGGTGTCAAAAAACTTGACGACCAACTATAAACTTATCATGAAAGTACATGTGTGTGAATTCCAATGCATCTAGAAATGAATTCACGTGATTCTCGGGTCTCTAGTTATGAGCAGCTGCTCTGAAAGAACAGCCAAGAAAATATTTGTTTGTGTAGGGCCGAAAATACATTTTGTTGACCCAACAAATTATTTTAAATAAGCAGAACTTGAAGAGCAATAAAATTAATTTTGTTCATATAGCAAAATATTTGTTTGAATAAGCAAAACCTATGTGTTAAGCCAAAATTAATTGTTAGGCCACTATTTTAATTGCCTTTGTTAGAAAATACAATTCGTTAATTGGTTTGTATTTTTGTTTTGTTACAATTATGATAGCAACAGTGTTTGTAAGTGCATTTATTGTTGCGTAATATTGGTATAAACTACCTAATAAAATAAGTTCAACAGGAAAATCAAAGGTAAAGCAGTGAAACGTGAAATGTTTGTTTGCTCGCGTTGTTAAGTATTTGACACCTATTTGTTTAAAAACGCTCCAACATAATCTGTAGTCACGTTACTTGAAGTTGCTAGGGAGCAAAGTTCAAGTGAATATTATCTAGGTTCGAATATTGATCGGGTTTCTAATTTTTTGTATATTAACCGAACCTTTTTCATGTACGTAGAGCCAAACAAATTTTTGGTAGCACCAACTAAATGTTTTCTATGAGGCAACCAAATAAAAACAACATAATTTGTTTCCAACGACAAAATATTTAATAGCCCCTATACAAACAAGTAATTTGGTTGCGCGAAACGAATTTTTTTGTTTGGACACAACCTTTTCTCAGTGTGTCTGGCTTCTGTATGTTCGAGTGTTCTGTGCCGAAACAGTTATGAGCGAACGCGCCGGCAAATAGCTACATTCACTACAGCGTACATAGCTGTTCGCAAGTTAGCGGTTACTAGCAGAATCCTGTACTCCATATTGTGATTGAGAATCACTCAGCGTGTCTCCACTTCTAACATGGAGATCATATGTCACACTGTGGTAAAGCGAAAACGAATATCTGCCCCTTGTTACCGCCTTCTGACGATGTCGAAATGAATGAGTAGAAGCAGGCGCTAATTGAAGCTGGCCTTCGAGTGCATATCCCTAGAGTATAGAATAGGTCAATATTGCGACAATTTCTCAATATCAGGGAGCTTAGCCAGGTTTTTTAACGGACGGATGGATATCTTAATTAACCTCTTAACATATTACCCCGAGTATACTCGCTTATGTCTGACGTGTTGTAAAATAGGTAAAATCATGTTAGGTTCTGTACAAGGTCACAAGATAGCACCAGTACAGACGGCGCCTTTACTTGGGCAATGCTATTGGTTGCTGATCGTACACCAAGATGTTATCATTGGTTACTGCGGATGCCGTAGACCAATATAAATTATTTACGTAGGTTCAATCATGAAAGTTATCGCAAGAAAATAGTAAGCATAGGCTTTTCACGGTAAAATGAGCACTTTTGAAGCCCTTCTTAAGATCTACTTGTATGCACGTTGTGTACTCTTCCACGTTATGTAAAATTAACATTCATCACTTTATTCATGCGTCGGTCAAGTGAAACTGTGGAATTATTAGAAAAGTAGATATTTTACAAATCTGCTAATTTTTATACTTTAATGCAATAAAAAACAGATAGCGAAAAAAATAATTTAAGCTTATCACAAATGGTTACCTAACACTTTTTTTTCGTCGTTTAGATATGGAACTACTTTCCTTCCTTCGTTACCAACTTTACTGTGCGCATGTCGCTCACTGAGCCCGTTAAAATGTGTACCAGGCAGGGGCAGTGACATTTCTCTAAGGTTTATGTCAAAAGTGTTCACTTTATCGTGAACAGCCTTTACTAGTGAGACCAAAAAGCCACGAGCTTCAAGTGCACCATCGCGCAAGGCCCTGAACTGGCGTGCAGTGTTCTCGTCGTGCAGTGTGAACCTTTAGGAGGGAAGTCAAGATATAAGTTCATTTCAGGTCCTTTAATAGTTGCGCATGTTTACGGTCAGTGTATTTTGGAATACAGAAGAGTGAAAAAAAAAAAAGTTTTTAGCTATGTTGGAGGGCTCGGGAATAGTATTTCAAAGGGAGTGATGTTTTCAGAGTATTATTCGTACCTCGTCTGAAGTGTGTTTTCTTTTTGTACATCGGTATCATGGGAACACGTTAAGTAGTTTCATAAAAAATTGATATGTATTTAGAACACTCTGTAACGAATTTCAAGTGACAGGTCGGAGACGCCCTTGAAAATCATCCGTCAGTACACCTGAACAGTTTTCTGTGGTCAGGTGAACACATGGCAAAACAATAAGCAACGAACTAAATTGACCAGGTTTTCACAGACATATATCGACTTTTTGCATCAAGCTTATTGCAAGCGATAACTTTGATACGTTATTTTGCCGAATGCTGAAGGTGTTACCTGATAGGTAGGGATAGGAAAATTTTGCGAGTTCAATGACTAGAGACCCGAGAAATTCTCGAGTTCAATGACCTGCAGACTAGAAGCTACACTTGTATATAAATATGCCAATATGAAGTGCACATTGGTTGTCTGCTGTCAAAGTTTAGGCGACGATTGGGCCAGCATTTTCCAGGAGGTATCAAACACCGTGTGGACCAATGGCTAAAGGTATATAAACACACGTGTTTTGAATTTTAGCTTGTCTGAAATTGGCATTAACCTAGGCTGGACAGCCCTCTATACACTCGAGACATTATCGTTTGCTTGTTGGTTGCTGTGATCAAGTGAGGCCTCTGTACAAGACTGCTAAACACTCACTCACAGTACACAGCTGCTTCCTGCTTATTATATTGGCTCGCAGTTAAACGGGGCGTGCCTAAAGAATAGTCGTCCATTCACAACAGTAGGAAAAAACAAGTGTTTGGAGTGTACCTCGCCGCCGAATGAATTCGCGAAATACTCGTGGCTCTACTGATAGGATATTGGTAGATACCAGCCAAATTCCCTGATTTATTTCGAGACAATTTAGACTACAAACACTTGTACGTTTTTATCACTTCTGCAATTCGCCCGACCTGTTTGAAACTCCTCAAGTGGACTTGGAGCCTACATTAAAGAGGTAATGAAATGCAGTTCCAATCAGAGCCTCTCTCTGTGAGAGGAATCAACCAATACGCAGTTGATATCTGCTGCAGTATACAAACGAAAGTTAAATCGAGAGTAAAGGTCACTAATAGCGAATTTTGCAGGTATTTAGTTATGAGTAGAGACCTGAAGAATTCACGGATTCATTTTGGGACTTCAGTATCGCAGTAACCTAATTGTGATTGGCCAGTGAGATGACAAAAGTCCTCTGCGCAAAGACATTAGGCTGATAACTAAGTCATCCCATATTCGCGAAAATATTTACTCTCATCCTACAATTCAATACCCTACGGGCCCCAATATCACTTTCCTTTGCTTATTGGCCACTTGTGCGTGTGAATAGATATTTTCCTACTTGAATGGCCAATTATAATTAAGTTACCCCATTACTATATGTCTGTCATTCCCGGGCAGACACCTAAGATTCATTAACGACTAAATAATTCAATTACTATAGCGGATAAGAACTTATTGTCATGAAAAGAAATACAACTGTTCATGAAATAATACCGCAAAAATCAGGTGTCCCTTGTAATAACCAAGAGTACACGGCTAGTGTCGTTTAGAATATCGGAGTATATTAGGAGTGGAACTGTTCTCGCAAGTAATTAGGGCCACCTGTTTTTCGCGAAAATATCTACGGAGAGGCTAGACTTCAATATCTTATGTGCACACTTGCAGTCTTCATTTGACTATTGGCCGCTTGGCTTTGTATGAAGACGATCTGTTACATGAGTCAACCAATCAGAACTAAGTTTCTCCGATAATGAGCGTCCATGTTTCTCTTATAAGTCCTGTAACAATTCAAATTATCTAATCACGGAAGTTGTTCTGAACTAAAATGCGTTGGACCACAGATTTTTCTGAAACCTTTTCGCGAAAAGCAGGTGCCCCCACTAATAATAAATGGTTATTGAAAGCATAATATCCAGTGGCATCATTCCATCAGGACTGGAACAGGATTTGAATGAGCTTATCCAGTCCACCTTGAAAGTTGCACTGGGACAAATAAACCGGATTTTCAAATACTACTATCACCGGACTGGCATGAAACGAAGCAGATGATATGCTAAAAAAAGTTTGAAATGGTGTTAAGAGTTGAATAAATTGTTCTTTTGCAATGTGTGAGAAGGTCACAACAAATGAAATGCCTGACATTTTAAATAAATTTTACATTAGGTCTATGTGTGTTTTTCGTTAAAAAAAAACCGACAGTCCATTATTTTGGATAAAGCATTTCCCCGAAAAGTTGTACATGACGTCTCGATATCCTGTGTGCACACTTCCTTCGGTAATGGACCGCGTGCATTTACGAGAAGATATAATCTTACTTAAGCCAACCAATCAGAATTAGGTTACTCCAGTACTGAAAGTCTGTGATTCGCGGGCAGACACATAATACAGATAACTAGGGACCTGCTAAATTCGCGTTATTAATCGGCAACAAGTTAGCTTTCACTTTCCTATACCAACCTGAGGAGATTTTTTGATTTCTCTGGCTACTGGCAAATAAAAGACGACATTAATTTGCGTGACTACGTTACATGAGATTGGCGGCTCTACCGTTGAACTTTTAGTATTGGCTAAAAGTGTCCTTGGGACGTGCCACACAACTTGTCGATCAATGTCAGAAGTCAAATGGGTCTACAGCTTCTTGCAGTTTAGTATGCAGCCACATAATAACGCTAATATTGCAGTTCCCTACACATAACAATTAAAATCACCAGTATGTAAAAATAATATCAACTATAGTTGTGTGCGTGTGTTTATATATATATATATATATATATATATATATATATATATATATATATATATATATATATAGACACACACACACACGTGTTATTAGCTTGTTAAATGTGCAACCTATTTAACATTTTTCTGTTAGAATATATATTTTAATTATAGCTCCACCTTGCCTTCTTTAAATCAAGGGCCTTGTCCGCCAGCTAAAATTTTCCCCACTTTTATTTCTCTAGAGTTTACGATGCTGTGGTTAAGGTGCAAATGGCTTCTATAGCTCGGAGTACAATGTAACTTCCACATCAGAAACTTCAGAAAGTTTTGCCACGCAAAATCCACGAACAACGGCCTGTGTATGGATACTCAAATTCTTGCATGCTAGCTAGCATGCATGTTAGTGTTCACGTTCTTCTTCTCCGCTTGTGTTCACTTTCTTGCACAAGTATCATGCCCGTATCACGGGTTGCTACGTTTTTTCCATTGGAAATTTCCCTGACATTTCCCTGATTTCCAGACAAAAAAAATCTTTTTTTCCCTGACCTTTTTCTTACTTTTTTGTTCTGTAAGGATTGGTGTAAGGATTGGCGCCTTTCCATTATAACACACTTCTGCAACAAAATACGTATCTGATCTTACAAAATTGCTCACGAATAGATTGCAAAGTAAAATGCCTAAGTATTTAATCCCCAATCATTAAAACAATTTTATATGATTCTGGCAGCGGTGCACGATTAATGACAGAACTACCTAATATATCATGCATATCACAGATTTCCCTGAAAATTAGCTAACTTGTTTGATATTCCCTGGCATTTCCTTGAGTTCCCTGACAGTTTGCAAATTCCCTGACATTTCCCTGTTTTCCAGACCTGTGGCAGCCATCTGTAAATTCAAAATGAGAAAATAATGTTGGCGCAGCTTTAAAGGAAGGAAGGTAGGGGAGGCAGTGTAGGTGAGGGCTCTCCCGAACGCTCGCCGATAAAGGTAGGGAAACCAGGTGACACTGCTGGCACTATACACACAAAACTGATAACATCCCTCTCAACTACCGCGCTGTTAAATACCGCGCTGCGCGACTTACGTTTTTTAAATGAGCAATATGCACGTGCGGAGCAGCTCTCACCCAACCGTTCTCGGCCGCTGTCGCCACTGACCTGAGGAATCCCGCCCCTTCGTGCAGCGGCAATAGACTCTCCCGACTCGCCTGACCCGTTTTAGGCGTGTGCGCACTATTTTCTCATTTGGATTACCCTTTACTGTGTGCAAAGGTTACTGAAACCCCTGGCCCATATTCGAGTAGGTATATACGACGCGGGCACATTTCGCGCGACACGTTTTCTATCAAGCCCAGTGGGAACAGGAGAGATAACGAACAGAGCAATATGTTTCATAAGAAAACAGACCCAAGCATTAAAGGCTGTTCACTGTAAAGTTGAACACACATTAGTAGAGACGTGCAAAATTCGCGCTATTAGTAGGCAATCTGCGCAAGTTCACGGTACTGTGTATACCGGAACCGGCGTTGTTTCTCCATTTGCTACTGCATAAATATGAAGCCACGCCCTTTCTGACTGAACTGCACGTGATTTGGGCACACAATTTTGAAGTGTAAATTTATTGGTGTAGAGTTACCCGGGGCGTGCGAGATGAAGTGTGGTCCAATGACAAACGTATTGCAAAGATACACGTGCTTAAAGTTCAACGTGTCCCAAAATAATAAAACGAATTTAGCAGGTTTCTACAAAGCCGTGCTGTGAGAGCAGATATTTGGGTGGCTCTTAACAGCAAGGTCTTTAGAGCCGACGCGTGTGATTGAAGTGAATATGGAGCGGCGCCGGAATGAAGGAGAGCAGGAAACGGGAGATCCCCGAGAAAACCCACCGACCGACGGCATCGTCCGGCACGATTCCCACTTGCGTACAAGGCCGTGCTCAAAGTTTATTTCAGCACATCTGCATATTGCCATGTGAATAATAAACACATTGTAAATATTTTATAGTTGCCTAAAGTTTACGTCAGAGGCCACAATAACGAAAATTTTTTGGTAATTGTGCCTGTTGGAGGGACCTTTAAAAGTGCTCACTTCAACGTGGATGCCCTCTAGTAATGTTTAAAGCCAACCCATGTTTTCTTAACTGACAACAGATTCATTCCATTGATGCTTCCGTCAGCAAGTGGCGTTTCTATTTTAATGCTACTGCTAATGTCACTAATACTGCCACTGATACTAACATGCAAGTTGACATTTACAATGGTTATGCATTGTTTTTTAACCCGTGGGCCGTGATGTTACAGCGGCTAGAGATCTCGCCTCCCGCCTAAGCAAACTGGGTTCGATTCTCGGCGTGAGATTGTTTTTTCAAAATACGTTTCATAGTCATCGAGACCTTGCTTAAGATGGCAAAACGCACATCATAGCCATGTTTGCTGTAGATGTGAATCTAGACGGTGTTTTTTTAAACGTCGGACGCTGTTTGGATAAATTCATACGTCGAACTATTGGAGATTTCTGCAAAATGGCGATAGCGAAGCATGAGTTAGGTTAAGATAAATAATTTAACTACGCATTTGGACGAAAACGTAAATTGTTCTGCTCTGAGAAAGTTTTTACAGAACTATAATTCTACAGACACCATAAATATTTGAACGTAATTCGTGTAGTAGAACTTAAGTTCCATTAATTAGAAAGTAGCAACTAGATAGCGTTAAGCACAATAAAATTAATTTACAAAAATGCACTTTCTTTTAAAATGTAATAGTAATTTACAATAAACGTGTACATACACAATAAGAAAATAATTTTATCAATTATACTGTATGTTAAATTTAAAATAAAAGTAAAAATTTTGGAAATATAAGATATGCTGTACACAAAGAAGTTGTAATAAAAAGATTATATACATTGTCTTCGCCCTATAGCTAGGGATAGGAGAATTTCGCAAGTTCAATGACGTGTATGCTAGACTCCACTATCCTTAGTATAATCTAACCTCGGATGTTTGTTCATTGGCTGTTGCCCCAGTGTTACCCCACATTTGACAGTACGGGATTCGCTTCTTTTTTCCCTGAAAGTCGGCTATTGGCTCGGAGTCTTCCAGGGTGTTTCTAATAAATTCTGATCCAATTGCAAAGGTGACTTATGTGTACACGCGTTTGAATTCTATCTTGTCCTGAAATGAATCCGCGAATTTTTCCTTTCCCTACCTATAGCCTATTTGGTTTTGATTATTTCAGTTCAAAAATGATGTTCTCGACAGTGTGCTGACTTATTTTTTGCCTACTCCTGTAAACAAATCACATTATTCATACAGTTGACTTTACAATCCCTTGTTTATTCGCCGGTACCATTTGCCGAAGCGAGAAAAGCAATTTCGTTGGTTTTCACCACATTAACACCAATTTGTTCGTTTTAACCATGTTTTTATGTATTTGCAATACTTATGTACAATTTGGAAGACTTTTTTTTTCAGTTTGCATATATCGCGCATACATTACGTCTCGATGACAAAAATGCGTAATTTGTTTCTATTTCATGTCTAGCCACCACGTTCCGTGTTAATTAGAACCTTTGTACCACACCTTAAGCTCGTTCTTGACCAAGCCGGAAGTGATAAAAATAAGGTATACTTTAAGTACGCAGCCTTCACGAAGATCGTCTTGTCTGTAGACTGTGAAATGTGGTGCGGAAATATCACTGTCTTGAGAAATAAGTAGACACTCGAGAATTTCAAGGGTTCATTTATAGACAAATTGGAATACGCACATGTACATTCATGTTACGTTTGTAATTGGTCGACGTGTTTTTTTTTTACACCTCCTGGAGATAAATAAGCCAATAACAAACATGCAAGAAATTGCGGGTCCAACCACCGCCTTTTGCTACCACAAAAATAAACCAATAAACAGATGTTATCTGTATGAGAGTATGTAAGACTGTGAAGTCTAGCTTATAGGTCATTGCACTCGCGAATTTCTCGGGGTCTCTAGCAATAAGATTGTCTTGAACAAGACTGTCTTAAGAGTGGGATGGATTCCGGCTTTTTTTGTGAAATATTTGTTTGCGCGAATACTCGCATCTCGGTAAATAAATGTTCTACAAATACGACTTTTTGCCAGAAAAGATAAAAACCAATTATATATGCCTCCATTTTTTTTTTGCTTTTTTCATATTAAGTATATTCTTGGAGAAAAAAATTCTTGAAAAATGGTCAAATATCGCATTTTGTAAAGCTTGCTTATGCTTAAGGAAAAGCGGCAAGAGAAAAGTACAAAGTTACAAGCGTAGTTTAATCTGTGGCCTTTCATCGTTACAGATCTGATTTACAGAGTACAGCGGTACGACGGAAACACTGCACGCCTTGCGTGTAGGAGCGATGAGGCACTAGGCGTAGTGATGGGCAAAATGGAATAAAAACAATTCGAATACTTGATTGTTGCAGGATAATCGAATTTTCGATTTTTGTCTGTGTTATTAGAATGAATCATTTGGTTTTGAAGTTTTCCTTCTCGAAAACAGATGGCGCTATGTGAACTACAACATTGAAATTAAATTTTTAAGATCAACTATTGACATTTAACTTTTTGCCATTTTTTTACAAGAAATAACAATTTTCATTAAACACAGTTTATGTCAAATATTGTACTTAAGGGAAGCAAAATTGCACCCAACATTCTCTTTGCTAAATGAAGAATAATTTTCTTTACTCATACGAATTTCGATTCTTTTCACTTATGCGAATATTCATAATCTCCACGAAGTGAATGTTCCATTCGAATATCAGGGATATGAATGGCAGCTATTGCAATAATTCAGTTTCTGAAAATAAATCTTAACAATTGTTTTGAGTTTTGTAACATTTCGTGAATTGCAAAGAGCTTTTATCTCATAAAAATACATGAGAAAATTGATTTATAATTGTGACGACGAGAACAGATTGAGACTAAAAATAAAATAACTTAAAAATCCTTCTGTTTCATTTCCAAATGTTTACGACAGCTCCGGAATAGACATTAGGACGAAAAATTATAGAGAAATTAAAATGTTACAGTTTTTGAAAACAAATAACTATTATAACTTCTTTTGAACACAAGTGTCATAAATTCAGACAAATACGCAATTAATTTACTTGCTTCAAAAAAGTACTTTCAGGCTGTTAACTTGTGGCAGCATTATCATCCATTCCTTTCGATGACGCAAACGGAGAAGAAACCGAATGTTCGGAATCCGAATGAGTGATTCGATTTCAGACAAGACTATTCGAATAAAAATTTATTCAGAGAATAATTCGATTTTGTCCATCACGAACTAGTAGGAATAGGAAAAATTCGCGAGTTCAATGACCTGTAGGCATTATGTACAAATATTCCTATATTCACTGCACATTGGTTGTCTGCTGTCACAGTGGAAGGCGACGATTGGGCCAGCGTTCTCCAGGAGGTGTCAAACACCGAATGGACCAATGGGTTAAAGTTATATAAATGCAAGTGTTTTGAATTCAAGCTTGTCCCAAAATAAATCCGCGAATTCTTGAAGTCTCTAGTTATTACTAAAAATGCCTGTACCTGGGGATAGGAAAATTTCGTGAGTTCAATGACTTGTATTATAGACTCCACAATCCTTTGTATAGTCGAACCTGAGATGTTTTTTCATTGGCTTTTGTCCCAGTGTTACCCCACATTTGACAGTATTGGATTCGCTTCATGTTCCTTTGGAAGTCGGTTATTGACACGAAGTCGTCCAGAGCGTTTCTAATAAACTGTGATCCAATTGCAAATGTGAATTGAATGTACACGCATTTGAAATCTATCATGTCCTGTAATGAAGTCACGAATTTTCCCTATCCCTACTAACTAGTCGTGCGTGTTAGTGTAGCCCGTATTGCTCCCTCGCTTCTTGACCTTGAACGCGCAACTACATATTCTTGTATTATTGTGCAGTGGTCTCGGTCGCACTCGCCGAGGATGCGCACACCGCTGGCGGCGAGCAGAGCAGGCTGCGTGCAGTGGCAGCCCTGCGCGCGTCAGCCGGCACGGCCCAGCACTCCGCTCGGCTTGACCGATAAGGGCAGGAATGCTGGCAGGTGAGAAGCCTGTTGGCAGGTCCCGTTAGCCGGCCCCACGGGGGGTTCCCCCCCCCACCCACTCCAACGACGGCACGCTGCTTGGCTTCCTGCCACTCGACTAGTGGCCCCATTCACGACGCAACCGGCTAGTGACGTCACGACCACGCCCGCAGCCGGCTATCCTAGCCGTAGTACAGCCGCGCGCTCGCCTTCCGCCTCGCTTCCGGGGAGGCTGGCCAACCCCACGGCTACAACCTGCGTCAACTCAGGTTCAAGGTGTTTAGGTGATGTCGGCGTAATATCACGTCGCCTGAATTTAACTGATTTGTATGGAGTTTGCTGTAACATTGCAACATCTGCGTTGTTTGAAGACACTGGCGATGAAATATTACTTCGCCAGCAAATATATTTTCGTAAGTAGGGCGAAAATATTTGAGGACTTCTTGTCCTCCAAAACACTATAGCCAGACACCTGACGAATTCACGAGTTCGACGACCTGCAGACTAGACTATGCAGTCTTATATGCTAATATGCGGATATTAACTGCACATTGGTTGCCTACTGTCACAGTGGAAGGCGACGATTGGGCCAGCGTTCTACAGGAGATATCAAACACCGTGTGGACCAATGGCTAAATTTATATAAACACATGTGTTTTGAATTCTAGCTTGTCTCAAAATTAATCCGCGAATTCTTCTGGTCTCTAACTATAGGTCTATTATACTTTCGTGATGGAATTGTTTTAGCTGTCAGCAATGCAGGTGTCTGCCCGTGGATCACGGATACTCAGTGACAGAGGTACCTAATTCCGATTGGCCCAGTCAGGTAAGGATCCGTCAACTGACACGTGGCCAATAACCAAAGAAAAACTGCACGTATGCCATAGGACTTTGGAGTCTAGTCTCCGCGTAAATATTTCCCCGAAAAACAGGTGGCCCTATTCATAAGTTTCTCTGCAACGTAATATTACCTCATCAGCACTCAATGTGCACATTACTTAAATAAATAAGATTGATTGTACGTTACTACAAGTAGGAAATAACATGTGATTGGAACACTTTTAACTCGGCATTATACCGGCGGTCGAGAGCCGGCCAGTAATGAACGATGTGCAGTGTAGTTGTGTCCTGTGTTGTGTGGACATATAGGAGAGTTGTAGATGGGAATGGAGAGACCAACAGAACTGATGGTTAGAGAGTTGATAAATTCGCGGATTCATTTTGGAATAAGCTAAAATTCAAAACACATGTGAATATACAGCTTTAGCCGTCGGTCCTCGTGGTGTTTCACAGCTCCTGGAGAACGCTGCCCAATCGTCGCCTTCCACTGTGACAGCATAATCAGTATATTTGTACATAAGACAGTAGAGTCTAGCCTGCGAGTCATTGAACTTGCCAATTTTTCAGGTCTCTAGCCATATGTCTTTGGGTCAACACATTTTCTTACTTGACTGGACAATCTGAATTAATCTACTACGATACTTAGAGCTAGTGATTTTTCGCGAAAAATTATAAGTACGCAGTACACTTCAATACTACCAGAAACCAACAGCAGTTTGTCTAATGCCATAAGTTACTGACTGCTTTAGAAGGCGTTTTCATATTTGACCGGACCCCTCAGAATTCGGCAACATCGGCACGACTCCTACGTGATTCATGCACAGACAAATAACACGTGTCAAAAAGTAATTCAGCCCTCTCAAGATAGATCAACGACTCTACAGTGTTTTGAAATGCAACATGGCTTGAATTCTTTTCGCGAAATTTCACTACCCTTAACCATACTTTTCATCTGTGCTTCTTGGGAAGATACTCTAAAAGCTTAACCCGTAAATCATCAAGACACAAAAGTGGACCTGAGCTAAAGTATGATACGAAATACAACTGGCCAAGTAATCTTTTCGCTAAAATCGGGGGTCCCTAGATATGGAGCCACTTTCTTTCCGTCATTACCAACTTTGCTGGACGCATGCCAGTCAGTGTTGACTTCATTACACTTGACCGCCTGAACCACGAACAGCCACAGGAATATAAAAAAAAATAGAAAACCGACATCGGGATGGCCAGACCAGGAATCAAACCCGCATCCTCCGGAATGCGAGTCCAGTTTCTATCACTGCGCACCGCCTCGCTCAATATGCTCAACATTTCCAGACGTGAAAAGGATTTAAAATACAGTAATTCGAAATATTCCTCTCATTACATTTCTTTTACAGGTTATTAAAGGCTGTTCACGGTAAAATGAGCACTTTAGAAAGCCCTGCTTAAGATCTACTTGTATGCACATTGTGTATTGTTCCGTCTTATGTAAAATTGACATTGTCATGGGCCTTATCACTTTATTCATGCGTTGGTCAAATGAAACTGTGAAATTATTAGAATAGTAAACACTTCTAAAATCTGCTAAATATTACACTTTGCTGCATTAAAAAAAACAGAAAGAGAAAGAAATAATTTAAATGATCACAAATGGTTACCTAACACTTTTAATGCGGCGTTAAGATATGGAACTACTTTCCACCCTTCGTTGCCAACTTCACTGGGCTCATGTCACTCAGTGCGCCCGTAAAAGTTTATGGAGGCAGGGGCAGTGATATTTTTCTAAGGTTGATTTCAAAAGTTCTCACTTTATCGCGAACAGCCTTTAGTTAACTTCGCCCCACAGAAACCGTCCCATCACATAAAGGACAGATTGATACACCACTGACCAACCCAATTTACAAATTCCCCCCCCCCCCCTTTTTTTTCCAAGTACCAGGCTTGGTGGGTCCCGCCGTGGTTAGGGAGGCGGAGTCACCCCTACCTGCCCGCCGTTGTGTCGCCTGGCGGGCGATATGATTGACAGCTATCTGTACTGACGTCACCGTAACCCCCCCCCCCCCCCTAAACCAACCGTCTTGAGAAGTCGGCGGCGACGGGAGGTTTAATGACTTTTCTGGTAATCTCCTTCCCTGGCGCAGCCCGACATGTCAAGAAGTTTCTGGGCTACGACAGGTGCCATCTATAAATACCGCCGTAGCAGGAGGATCAGCAGTTGTTTTTGTGGTAGCCATAGGGCTGAAGTGCGGAAATTTGAAGTAAGGTGCAGCGAAGGACATTAGCGGAGATAACGGACGGCAGACGAATATATATATATATATATATATATATATATATATATATGTATGTGTGTGTGTGTGTGTGTGTGTGTGTGTGTGTGTGTGTGTGTGTGTGTGTGTGTGTGTGTGTGTGTGTGTGGTGAACAGACAAGAGAGAGTATGGTACCCGACAAGTAGAGCTTTCGGAGCTGTCTAAAACTTTGCGGGCTGGTGGCATCTGGACTGTATTAACCCCTCAACTTATACGTTAATTTTTTGTTTCGTGTATTGCAAAATAATAATTATTTGGGGTGAGATTACAACTCACACTTCGGAACTCATGAAAACGGTTTTAGTAAGACCATGGCACAAGGCGCAACAAATTATGAATAGTTGGTGTGCCAGCATTTTCCAGGAGAAGGCGATTTCCGTATTGGTACTTGGTTCTGGATATGCACAGGACCGACCATAATTTCCCAGATTCCGCAACATTCCAGCCGTGTACGAGTATGCTCGGGATAACACATTAAGAGGTTGGGGTGGGACTGTATGAAAGTGTTATACGGACTTTATTGCAATATCAGAACTGTTAAATATGGATGTATCATTTATAAAATAATTCAGTGAATTTTGATACACTGTTTATTAGAACTGATTTTATATATTAGACTGCGTTTATTATGTGAAGTTATAGACTATTATGTAAGAATTAGTTGTAAATAGCAACTGGCACGCTTTTATTGTTAGATATTAAGTAACAAGTATTTTCTTTGTAGTTTTCGTAAATAAATAAAAAAATTATTAACTCTTTTGTTAATTAAGACCTCCATCTCTTAAAGAACCTGGCTTAAGCCCACTGACTGAGAAATTGTAACAGTAGTTACGCTTATGCCTTAATATGTGACTTTAAAATTTGTTATTATACTTTCATATATGCATAGAGAAAGGATCGCATACAAAAATACGTTTTCAACACAGGAGGAAATGCGTATTCTTTTAATTTTAGTTTGAGGATTAATACATCGGTAGAAACGATGGTTTACCGTGGGAAAGGTTACTTTCTTCTAGGTCTCAAAGTAGTGTTCACATTTAAGAAAATTCTTTCTTTCATTATTGGTTGCCGTATGACAATCTTTTCCCATTTCTCTGGGCCAACATAATAGTTACGTTTACAGAAGCTAAATCGGGGCTGCGGTGGTGTAGTGGTCAGATACTCTCCTCCCACCTAGGCGAACCGGGTTCGATTCGCTGTTCTCAAGACGTCGATGAAAACAGCCGCCCGAATTTCTCCATGCAGCAGCCAATCAGAAGCAAGTCCCTTTCCAGTGCCTCACGCAGCAAATTATAGTATGGGCTGAGTGGAGAGATGTGGGCGGCTCTTAACAACGCAGTCTTGAGAGCCGATGAGGGCGAAGTGAGGTGATCATAAAGCAGCACTGGAATGCAATGGCGGGGGAATCGGGAGATCCCCGGGAAAACCCACCGACCAGCGATTGAACCAGGTTCACCTTGGTTGTAGGAGTGTAGTCTAAACATTACACCACCTCGGTCCCCAATGATAGGATAGGTACGTCCAGATGAAAGTGACGGCCGCGCAGTGTCGTGTCCGTGTGCTAGTCTACTCTGTGCTCCAGCCTGCCGCCCAAGCACGCTGTCGGGGGCTGTGCAGTGATTGAGCCGAGGTGTCACGTGTCCACGACATGCTGTAAAACTGGTTACGAAGAAGACGTCGCGCAGCTCGAGGGAGGCCGCGGCAACGGGACTTGGTCGTGTCGGCATCCCGAGCTATCCGCCCGGCCGCTCGTAAATTATGTGTCACAGGACGTCTCCAGGATTCAAGCACCGTCATCTCCGCCTTCTAGCTGGGCCGCGGTGGTGTAGTGGGTAAACTACTCGCCTCCCACCAAGGCGAACCACGTTCAATCCCCGGCTAATTCACTCCGCGCAAGTGCGAATTGTGCCGGACGAAGTCTATGGTCGATGGGTTTTCTCGGTGGCCTCCCGTTTACCCAGCACTTTCCTTCCTTCGCTGCTCCATATTCACCTCACCCTCATCAGCTCTCATAACCTCACTTTTAAGACCCGATTTACGTTTATTTCGACAGGTATTATTAGCGCGAGGAGCAGCTCTCGCCCAACCGCACTCGGCCGCCGTCACGACTGAACTAAACAACCCCACCCTTCCGTGCAGCGGCAATGGACTCGTCCGACGCGTTTTGGTCTTCTGCGCATTATGTCCTCATTTGCATTTCACGATACCTTTAAGGCCCTTACACAATTGAAAACTTTAACATTTGACATTACGTTTTGCTTTCCGACATGTTTCTTATTGAGCTTGACACAATGAAACTGTCAAAGGTAAAGCCAAGCACGATTTCGAAACGCTGAAATTTAAAGTCAAAATCAAGCAGCCATTTTGCCGAGAATCTAACAGAGGTTATGTGGAAAGTGCGTTATTTTATTGCAGGGTGAGTTTAATCTCGGTATATTAAACGAAGCTCTTCTTACATTAAATAAATGGCAAACAAATATAATGTGAAGAGGAAATATATGAATTGACATATTTTTAATAAAGTAAGCAAATAAGTTTTTATGTTTTTAAATACAAGATACACATTTACGAAGATCGCAAAACCGATGTTCAATTGTCTGAACTCTGATTTTACAATATTGTATTGTGTATTGGTGGTTTCGTCAGGGGAAAGGAAACTTAAAGTCAAACGCTAAAGTTTTCTATTGTGTAAGAAGCTTTACTCAGGCGCTGACCGGCGCACGTCGTTCCGCCATTTTCGCTGCCGAGTGACGCCATTTTGCTGGTGCATGGGGCTGGAATTCGCGTTATAAGCTGCTGTTTAGCCTCTGTATTCAGAAGTACTCCGTGCAATAAAGCTAACAACATCTTATTTGTTCGAAAATTAATTAATGACTAGGAACCAGCAAACTTCGAGTCATTATTTGGCGTCAGGCTGAACTTCAAACTACTGTATATACTCGAGCCGGCGTCGTTTCTCCACTGGCTGTTGTGCAGACGTGAAGCCACGCCCTTTCTAACTTAACTGCAAGTGATTCAGGCACACCATCCTGAAGTGTTAATTTATTGGCGCAGAGTTAACCAGGGCGTGCCACACAAATTATGGTCCAATGACAAACATGTTGTTTTATGTTTAACGCGAGTCCAAATAATAACGCGAATTTTACACGTCTAAATTAATGACCAGTTGTTTTTTAAAACACTCTAGATCTGATTGATCCGTACGATGCAAAATAATAGTGTGAAAGACAGCCTACACGTTTTTAAAACGCGAAATTTCAGGTCTCCGTCAACAACCCGCTGAAATAAAGGTTGCCAACCTACAACCTACCCACTTATCGTCATTTCTCTTTTGCCTATTGGTAGGGCCACCTGTTTTTACGAAAATATTTAGGTGGAGGCTAGACATCAGTATTCTATGCACATACGTGTAGTCTTCATTTGGCTCTTGGCCGCTTGTCTTTGCGTGGAGAGAGTCTGTTGCATGAGTGAGCCAATCAGAATTAAGTTTCTCCGATGCTGACCGTCCGCGATTCGCGGGCAGACACATAATATACGTAACAGTACAAATAATTCAATCACGAAAGTGGTTCTGGACTAAAGTGTTTTGGAGCACAGATTGTCCCGAAAACTTTTCGCGAAAAATAGGCGCCTCTACCTATTGGCCAGGTGTGTTTTCTTACTTAAATGCCAATGAGAATTAAGATACTCCGTTGCAGCGTGTGTCTCACACCTGGGCACACAACTAAGACGCATAACGCATAAATACACATATCACTAAAGTGGATATGAGCTAAACTGTTATGAAATACAACTGGCAATGAAATATTTTCGCTGGAATAGGTTGTCTCTATCAATAAGTAGAATTAAGATCGTGGAGCGAAAGCGAGCAGTTGCCTGAACGTTGGCAGCCACTCGCACGTGGACAGTTACTCGCCGTAGATGTGTGTCTGTAATACTCATTCATCACCACATTGTGTAGTTATTCTTCGCTAAGTTATATTTTGTAATCACTGTAGGTACAGCCTACTTGCGGTTTATTCGCACTATTTCTGCCAAACCTTTGAAAAATCACCCCATGCATGATGTGTTTAGTTACTTCCTAAATATGCCATATATCACAAACATTTTATACATCTGTTAACATGAAAGTATCTTTATTTTTTGTTAAAATGAAGTTTTATCTGTATTTTATTTATAAATTATATTAAATACGAGGGAAAACGTTGAGAATATATGTGTGTTGGTAGCGCCTAATAAGAAATAGTCCCCGTGCAAAATATCATTACAACTGAGTGGGTACGAATTCGGTGCACTGTACGTTGGTGTAATTTTCTAGCGTTGGCTAAGCTTTGTTTGCATGAGGCGGAGGAATATCCAGGAAGTAGAACTTTAGAAGAGCTACAGAAAAGTGTGAATTAACCGTGACTTTTTTTTTATTTATTAAAATTGAAATTTTATTTATATTTTACCAAAAAATTATAATATTTCATTTATAAATTATACGAATAAGAATTCTGATAAAATAGGTGTGTTGGTAATGCTTAGGGTCACCTGTTTTTCGCGAAAATATTTACGTGTAGGCTAGATTTCGATATCCCATGTCCACACTTGTAGCCTTTCTTTGGCCATTGACCACTTGTATTTATGTGAAGAGCGTTCTTTACATGAGTGAGCCAACAAAAATTAAGTTTCTCCGATACTGGGCATCCGTGATTCGCGGTCTGACAGATATGACGCGTAACAATAAGTATTCTCCAATCACGAAAGTAGTTCTGAACTAAAGTGTTTTGGAACACAGCTTGTCCTGAAATCTTTACGCGAGAAACACGTGCCCCTAGTAATGCCTGATAAGAAATATTTCTTATGCAAAATATTCTACACGTAGCTCGCACGAACGCGATACGTTGTCCCTTTGGTGTAATTTTATCAACTGGGTTAAGCTTTGTTCACGTGAGGCGGAGGAATATCCTGGAAGTAGAACTTCAGCAGGGCATCAAAAAATCTAGAAGTAACAGAGAATGAACTATAATATTCAATTACAACGTCAGAGTTTATATTAATAAAAATAATGGGATGTTGCTGTGTTGGGGACACGGCCGTTTGTTTTGCGTGAATATGTCTACGTCGACGCGCTAGGACGCCTTGATGTTTTTTTACGTTCCCGGCAGCGCTTCACTCGATCATATGGAGTTTTATGGATATCACTGGATTACTTTTGAGATGCTCTTTCGAACCGTATATGATTTCTGTATTTCGACTTGGTTTTCTAATGAGTATAGGCCGACATTGTGTTAAGGTTTCTTAATTTTTTACATAAAACTCATACAGTTTCACCATAACCACATCACGCAAACGGCTGGTGATTGAAACGTAAACGAGCGTCGTAGCTTTTCCTAGTCAAACGTTATGCTACGAGGAAGTTAAGAGACGCGACGAAACGAACTCAAAATTGCGGTACCCCCCCCCCCCAAACGAGGGTTAGCAGTTCTCACTCAACAAAACATATTCTTTGATCCTTTGGCAATCGAGTGGTGTAATGGAATTTTGAATGTAGACGATAGATTCGGAGCTGCAATGCCAAACTGTGTCCCCCGATTTTGTTATCATCGGATTCTCTTTATTTCCTGCCACTACGGTTGCAGATTTAAAGACTTATTCACGCCAAAACCGCTCGTTGTTTCCACTTACCCCCCTCCAGGAGAAAATCGTTTGTACGCTACTGAGTGTTCGGCGCTCCACGTGCTTGAGAACGAGCAATCGAGGCCATCGCTCCAAGAGCCGATCACGAAGCGAGGACTTCACGGGTGATGGAGCTGACCTCAGTGACGGGTTTACGGCGAGGCCGCAAAGAAGATAAGCGTGCAGAGACGAAATGGCGTGGCGGTTCCTTCTATGTGGGCGTACATGTTGTGTCAATGGCCGCGCGAGGCTCTGGGAACGGGCCTATGGTCTGATTGTATACTCAATGCTGCTAAAGGTTACCGAAAGGCTGTTCAAGATAAAGTGAGCACTATTGAAGTTAGTCTTAGAAAGAGTCACTGCCCCTGTCTGCACATATTTTAACGGACGCACCGAGTGACATGGGCCCAGTAAATTTGGTAATGATGGCTGGAAAGTAGTTCCACATCTTAAAGTCGAATAAAAAAAAGGTAGGTAACCGTTTGTAATGTCTAAATTATTTCTTTCGCTTGCTGTTTTTTTTAATGCACGTATGTGTAAAAATGACCACCTTTGTATAATAATTACTTTTCTAATAATTTCGCAGTTTCGCTTGACCGACACATGAATAAAGTAGTTAGGCCCATGGCAATGTTAATTTTACAAAAGGCGGAAGAATATACAACACGCATAAAAGTTGATCTTAATCAGGGCATTCAAAAGTGCTAATTTTACTGTGAACAGCCTATTTTGGCTGGGTTTCCAGATGGCGTGCATTTCGCAAGGCGCTGAGAGGTAGCGACTGGAAAATTTCGCGAATTATATATCATATATATTATATTTATTACACACATATATATACATACGTATATTTCAATATTTCTGTTATGTTTGCAATCGGATCATAGTTTATTACTTTTATTAGACGCGCTCAGGTGAACACTGAGTCAATGACAGACCTGCACTGCAAACAAGCACCGAATCTAATTTCGTGCCGCCTAGTCAGAGGTAAAACTGACTACACACTGGGGCAGCAGCCAATGAACAGAAAGCTGAGGCGCGACGATACATAGGACAGTGGAGTCTAGCCTATAGGTCGTTTTAAACGCGGGATTTCCCTGTCCCTACTGGGTTTATCTGCGAGTGAACTTTGCTCTTTGGCTGTCCCAAAACACTTTTGAGTAAATGTTTTACTCGCTCTCGGTAGCGTTCCAAAACTGCAGAGTTATAACTGTGAGCCTCTTACCCGAGTAAACCTTGCACATGCACTACGATTTAAACGAGTAACGGAGGTTAAACTGAAAATGGCGTAACATTTATTAGAAGTAAACAAATTAAAAGGAAATATGCACATTTATTTTACAGACACACACGGGAAAATTAAAAATTACGAGTGATAAAATTTGAATACTTATGTAATTGTTAAGTTTTGTAAAGTTTATAATTTTATACGTAATGTTTATGGTTAATTTATCGTAAGTAATGCTGTTTATGTAAATAAATAATGTAAAAAATAATAATTTGGGGAAAGGGACAAATCTCTTTTTGAAATTTACATTGGTTGCTTAATCAGTACATATTTGTAGATACAGAATGTTATTTATTTATTTATTTACTAATGGCTTAAAGGTGCGGTTAAGGCATAGCCGCCTTATCTTACACTAGACCCATTACATATTCACTTACTCTTGCTAAAATTTCAAACATTCAAACTACATATTAAAACTTATGATTAGGTTACTTTTTATTTCCTCGGGCTGTTACTCTCTGTTACTTTACTCTACTCTCGGAGTAACGTTTTGGAACACCGTCCTGATAGGCTAAACGACTTCCAACATTTTGTTGGCGAGTGTCGTCATTTTGTTGGTGAGTGATGCCATTTCGAAGGAGCGTGCGGCTGGAGTTCACTGTATGAGCGGCTGCTTTACCTTTGTATTCTTAACTACTCTGTGACAATGGCTAGTAAGAAATAGCTCTTATGCAGAATATTATTAGATAAAATTTCTTAATAGGTCTTTTTAAGGACAGCTGATTTCACTTTCTTCCTCGCACGCCGAAGTTTTGCTTTGGAAATTTGTTGCGTGTCTTCGCCAGAAGACAGCGTGATGTAGGCTGTACACGGTATAGCGGGCTTTTTTCAAATTTGTCTTTGAAAATAACCAATACCGTAACTCTCTCTCTCTCTCTCTCTCTCTCTCTCTCTCTCTCTCTCTCTCTCTCTCTCTCTCTCTCTCTCTATATATATATATATATATATATATATATATATATATATATATATATATATATATATATATATATATATATCTGTGTGTGTGTGTGTGTGTGTGTGTGTGTTACTGTGCACATTAACATGCGGTCTCGTAGTTAAGTTGCCAGGGGAGAAATAAGAAGTCATGCATAGACCCCGACGTTGTATTGCTAGCATAATGTTCGGATCTAGGTCCAGTGAGTTCGGTGTTTCTTGTTTGATTCACATTTCGTTAAGAATTTGCATAAAGTCAACTCATTTCAATTCCTAACAATTTCCCCACTTCAATTCTCTGGTGCGTTAATAAAGTGATCAGGACCATGGAAATGTAAAATTTACATATGTTGGAAGTAGATAATGTAATCACACCCTAAAAACCCTTTCTTTGCTGGGGACACGGTGTGGCTGAGCGATTAGCACGCTCCCCCCCCCCCCCAAAGGCGAATCGGGTTCAATCCTCGGCCGGGTTACCGGATATTCGCAAGTGGGAATCGTGCCGGACGATGCCGTTGGTTGACGGGTTTTCTCGGGGATCTCCCGTCACATGATGTGTAGCCACTAAGAAATGTATGGTTAAATGGCAATGATAGCTTTGTATTTTCGTAGAAATTACTCCTCAGTATTCGTTGTAGTAAAGTCAGTTACTGACTTTTTAAAGTTAAAGCAGTACGTCGATGATTTAAGGAGTTCGTTACTAGTTAAATTTTCGTTGAGTTATTTTCTTAACCTACTTAAAACTATAATGCTCGAAAGAAAAGTTTTAATATAACTTAAGACTTTTTTTTGGTAAGCAAAAATATTTTATTAATGTGAAAACACAAGCTCAAAGAATTCTTTTCTTTGCTGTAAAGGAAATCACCATTACCATTAAATAGAAATGTACGAAGATAAATTTTTAGTAACAGCAAACCTAAGTTTCTTGAACTTACATTTGAATTAAAGTAAGCTTTTGTTACCGTAAACAAAACAACCTCAAAGAAATGCATTTCATTGTTATGCAAACAGCTACGTACGTATTTTTTTACATAGCAGAGAAGTAGGTCGTCTGTGCTCAGTTTACCTTGAAAAGTCTATATTTGACTGGGGCCAATCAGCATTTGGATAACTCTGGAACGGACCGTCTGTGGTTCCCAATTAAAACAATCCAATAGCAGAAGTGGATATGAATTAAAGTATTTTGACATTCAACTAGGCAGGAACGATTCTCGCAGCAATCAGGTGTGTGTAGTTGTTTGCGAAGTAAATACTTTTCCCTAATTAGTTCGATTTTCACGAATGCAAGTTCGAAAGATGTTTCATTGTTGCGTTTAGAAATAATCATTATTGATGGCCTGTCCAGCGCATTTAGTGGGACGGTTTCTCAATGACGTTTACTTCCAGACTTGTAAACTTTTTTGACAAGTGGCTTTATTAAAGTTGGAGGTAACCACGAGTAGACTACAGTAAGGTGGCTATACAGAACATAGATATACATTCCCTGACTTTTACAGATTTCCCCCGTCTACGTTACATTTTACCCCTGACCTATACCAGTACTAGAAAACTAAATATTTGTAGACATGTTATTTAGTCGAAGCCTTGCACATTGATAGAAAAATGATTCTAATAAATTGTATTCTTGTGTAAACCCATTCAAGTAAGTCTAACAGCAACGTAATATGTGCATAAATGGTGCAATATTGTGTAATTAAATAAACATTTTTTATCGTTATTTCACCATAAGCTATTCACAATAAATTGAGCACTTTTGAAAGCCCTGCTGAAGATCTACTTGTATGCACTTTGTGTATTATTCCGCCTTATGTGAAATTATCATTGCCATGGACCTAGTCACTTTATTCATGCGTCGGTCAAGTGAAATTGTAAAATTGTTAGAAAAGTAAATATTTTACAAATCTGTTCATAAAAAAAATATACAGAAAGTCAGAAAAGTTGTTTAAGATATTACAAATGGTTACCTAACACTTTTTATTCGACTTTAAGAAATGGAACTACTTCCCATCCATCGTTACCAACTTTATTGGGCACGTGTCACTCAGCACGCCCTTTAAAATATACGCAGGTAGGAGCAGTGAATTTTCTCTAAGGTTTATTTCAGAAGTGCTCACTTTATCGTGGACAATCTTTATCAATATATGTGCTCCGTCTAGTGATATGCAAACTATTTGTGTCGTTCAGTAACATATGGCTAAAATACATAAGATACTGTAGAGTACAAGTGTGGAAGTAATACAGCCACACTTACTACTATAGTCCACCAAATTTTCGACGTTTTGCAATCAATCACTGTCGTGGTAACCCACAAGGAGCCTGTCAAAGAATGATTTGAAATTCGATAAAAATAAGCATTCCAACTCACAAGCCTACGTCAAAGACTACTGAGTGCAGTATGAAGGACAAAGCAAAGCGGGAAAGAATGCGCACTTTATTTTGTAATAACTAAATACCTGAAAAATTCGTGAGTTCAATGATCTGCAGGCCAGACTCTACAGTCTTATGTACAAATATGCCGATATTAACTGTACATTGACTGTTTGCTGTCACAGTGAAGCGCGACGATTGGACCAGCGTTCTCCAGGAGATGTCAAACACCATGTGGACCAATGGATGAAGTTACATAAACACACGAGTTTTGAATTATAGCTTGTCCCGAGATGAATCCGCAAATTCTTCAGCTCTCTAGTAATATCTTAAATGTAAAATTTATAGACACTAAAGCACATACGCCTTGCATATAAAAATATAATAAACATGTTTACAACATATTCCGAAAAAAAAAAAAAATATATATATTTGTTTTATTTAACACCTTTTCAAACAGAATTTCACCGGAAACTCGGACATGATAAATATTTGCAAGCATAACCTACAAAAACAAATGACGCAAATATGGAGACAACACAGCCAATACTAAAGTGTATTGTATATTTGATTGCAAACACTGTAAACAAATGTCACAAAGACACCTATGGCAGGAATATCACGCATTTTGGAATAGGGAGTTTTAAATAGTTAAATAAAAATGGAAAAACACGACAATCTCCTAACCTCTCAGACAATTCCTTGGCATGTCCCTGTTTAGCAGTTTTTCCCTGTCGGTAAGCATCCTGTACAGTCGGCGAGCGACGAAACAGACAAAAAACCGCGCGTTGCTTCGGCAGACGCGTTTTCCGCCAGCGGAAGGTGGCGATTCGACGATGCGGAACAAACAACCGTGACGGCTGTATAGCGCTTCAAAGAACACGTTTGAAGCAAATCTTGAAAAAAATATATATATATCGCTTCCGGGTAACTGCTTGAATTTGGTCATAAACGGTTAATTCCGCTTCCTGACCACAAGGTGCTGCGGGTTCGAATGCCCAGGTAGGAGTAGGACAAGACTGTATGTGCCGTTTTAGACGTGTGTAGATACATTAAAAACGTAAGCAGCAGCTATGCAGGGCGTAGTTTGAGAAATAAAAGGAAGAAAAAAAAGTGCCTTTCAGATGTTCGTTTTTGCAAATGGGATCTTTTAAAGGGAATAAAAAAAAACAAGATATTTTAAGAGAGGAACTCAAATTTTTAAGGGTAAAAGATATTTTTAAGGGGAAAAAGGACAATTTGAAGGGAAAAATGGTCGATTTTGAAGGGAGAAAGGACATTTTGACGATGAAATGGCCGCCGGACGACCGGCTTGACAGAGCATGAACAGCTCAGATCTTCAGTCCCAGGGCTTGTTGTCCCAAAGTCACCATAACCATTCTACTGTGGCGTAAAAACTTCGAACTCGCATCCGAGAGAACGTGGATTCGAAACCCTCACCGGCCACTAAAGTTGTCCTCGATTAGTTTTGAAGTTATAAACGTGCCAGGTGTAATTGTGATAAAAATACGAATTTGCCGTGAACTATGAATATCGTCTATACGCATGGCTAATGCTATTCTACTCAGATAAGAAACAAAACGAGATTTATTATGGGGGAGTCTGGCACTGGGAACATTTCCGCAGCTAGGTGCGCAGTTTCCAAAAGAAATCTTTTAATCAAAATTTTAATCTAAGTGAATAATGAAAGCGAATGATTTTATTTAGTTACGAAGTTATATTATATTTGACTAAAGATAATTGCAATTATACTGTTTTTTAAAGTAGAAAATAGAGAAAATATGGTCCCTTTCCGACATTAGGGCGTACCTAGTGGTGAAAATTTTCCTACCGTCAAACTTTTAAGAATGATCTTTCCAACTTGTAGTAAAAGTAGTCTTAATATAGGTCACATTATGAGATGATATAGTATATTCACGTTAAAGTGAGCATTTTTTGAAGCTTTCTCATTTGGAATAAGAGTCGATAAATATATTTTATTTCAATCGTAGGCGTTTAACTTCCGAGTTCTGTGAAATATATACACTGTATTTATTACTCGCATGGCAATATTTATTTTAAAAATGGTGGGAGGGTAAAAAATGTCTGATAGAAAAAAGTAACTAGGGCCTCAAAAGTGCTCATTTTACAATGACCAGTCTATACTAATAAATATTCGTCCAGCTGAGTTTCGAAGCTGCCACTTTCGCTGCCTTCACAACGCGCGCAAGATAAATCTGATAAACTCAGGGTAAGGGTTACCAGACCCCTCTTTTATCCGGAAATGTCCTTTTTTTCAGGTCTTGTAAACTTTTCGGCGGGGGTTCACAAAAAAAATCTTAATGCCATATTTACTGAGATAAAAGGGAAAGTAACCAAAGTTTTACTTTTGTGGTTTTTTTTATATGTCGTTAAACATTTAGTAACGGTGCCAACGAACTTCCTGTCGAAGAGCAAACTTTCTGGAGAATATTACGTGATTAATTTGCCTCTGTCAACCTTTTTTTTACTGGCTTTTTAAAATGTATAAGCTGATATGCCTGATATTTTAAAAAATTAACGATTACTTGTAAGGGAATAGCAACATTTTAGAACGAATAAAATAGAGAAATACGATTGAAATAAAAAGTGTTATGAAAAAAAGTTAAAATGAAAAGAAAAAGAAAACCAAACTACCCCGAACGTGACGATCCACCGCCACTAAAGGACGTCACGCATCAAACCCTTCAGTTCGCATTCCTATAGTCGATAAAGTGTATTATCATAAATAAAATTAGTAAACACCTCATAAAACATGTATGTGCTTTAAAAGAATATAAAAGCACCCATGTAGTTAGCACCTGCAAATCTTATTTATTTTTCACTGTTTTGTTCCATTAATTAACTGAATGACTATGGGGCTGCATTATGACCTTGAGATAAACGTGTGGAATAACTATTCCCTATACAAGCTATCTGAACACATGTATTATGAAGATTATTTTAGTTAAGTTAGCCTTGAAATAACTATTTTAATGTTTTGGCACATTTTTTATCTTGGAAATAGATTTCACTATTTTGAGTTTTGCTACATGTTAATCTGTTGGTAATAAACTTCACTTTTTATAAAGACACAGCAACACAAATAATACTTGACAAAAACATGCAAAACAATGTTATCCATTGTAAAATTATTGTTCTCTTTCTTCGTGACATTTTCTTGCAAGTGTCCTCTTTTTTTAATGGTAGTTACAATAACGTGTCCTCTTTTTGAATACCACACATCTGATATAGTTTATCTGAGGTTTCTTCATACGTTTTGATTAAACCTTTAAAAATTTACCCCATGTATGATGTTTTGGTTTGTTTTCTAAATACGTCGTGGTTCACAAGCGTTTTATAATTCTGCTAACATAAAAATGCCTTATGTTATATTAAACTGAACTTTTAATAATATTTCATTTATACATTATAACCTTTAAAACTTATAATTATTATACATGCAGCATGCATAAAATCGATATGTTGGCAATGCCTATTAAGAAATAGTTAAGTTGGAATATTTTTTTACACCGACTGCGACGAATGAATGCGGTGCGCTGTCCCTTTGATGTAATTTTGTAGAGTCGGTTATGCTTTGATTGCATGAGGTGGAAGAATACACGGTAAGTAGAACTTTACCATAGCTTCAGAAATGTTGTAAGTAACCGTGAATGGATTATAACCGCGAGGCAGAGCTCTACTTGCAGGCGGACGGCATGAAGGTGTTGGCTCAGGTGAAGCGACTGTACCGGGTCGGCGCCAGCTGGTGGACGACCAAGTCGTGCGGAGACTGTACCCGCGGACAAGACACAGTTCTCCTAACGGTACGTCAGCGGCATGTTTGAGGTGCCTTACCTCCGGCCAAACTCCCCCCCCCCCTTCTTTTTTTGCACCTCTTTCGAACAATCCTTTTACACCTGGTCAAACACCCTGTGCATATCCAGTAACTTGTTCCGAGAAACACTAGACGGTTTTCCGCCCACCATTTTAACAGTTCTCTCTCCCCCCCCCCCCTTGTAAAATCAAAGACAACACGTGCGTGTGACGAGTTTACTGTAGTAAAGGCTGTTCACTATAAAGTGAGCACTTTTTAACTCAACTTCTGAAAAGTGCCCCCCCCCCCCCCTTCCCAAATTTAACGAGCTGAGTAGAATGCGGCCATTGAGGTTGGTAACTACGAAGGGAAAGTAGTTCCATGATTTGACGATTTAAATGTGCTGAGTAAACATTTGTGAATACTTAAACTATTTTTATACCTGTTTGTAATGCATATTAATTACAGATGCAAAATTCACGTCATTTTTTTAAAGACAGATTATACTTCAAACACTTGTAGGTATTTTGTATTTCGTTTGTCATTTGACAACAGTTTGTCCGGACACGCCCTGTACGGCTTTGGTCCAATAGGAAACTTTTTACGAGAGGCTGATCCAATCACGTCCTTTCAAGTCAAAAGGGAACATGTGTTCTCACTGCTACAGAAGCCTGTAAACAAATGGCACTGACTCTGATGTGTACAGGACGGTGAATTCTAACGTTCTGTCGGAAAATAATGCTAGTTTTGCAAGTCCCTAGTAATAATGTGATAAGCAACTTTGTAGAATATTTACTTCCCTAATTATTTCATAGTTGCGCTCGATCGACTCATGAATAAAGTGATAAGGCCCATGGCAATGTTAATTAAACGTTAGGTGAAAGAATATACACTATGCCTACAGTTTCATAAATGTTCAGTTTATCGTGATACCTTCAAGGTTTTAAGGAAGTTGGTTACGGACAATTTTTGTTTTTTAAATTGGTACCTATTACATACTGTTCAACTTTTATACGTTATCAGTGGTTACGTTTTCCAAGCAAAATATTTTTTGAATTCATAGTTTTTGCTTTAATACATATTAAAATCTCAAATGTACTGTTTTAGAAATGCTGAAATAAAAAAACTAACTACGTAAAGAAATAAGATAATTCACACTGAAAGAAGATATCATAAGCTATTGTCCATTTCATGTAAGTGATCTCAAATTTGACACATAATGTGACCAACCTACCAAGTATGTAAACAGTAAATGCTCTCGCTCCTACAGTATTGTATCAGCTGATGAACTGCTGCGGGATCCGTGTTGTTAGGTTGGCTATTTTGATGACGGTTTTGGAAGAAAATAGTAAGCGGAACTAAAAGTCGTAATTTAATATTTTAATTATACTTACACCATTTATGATTTAAATTATGTTTCTAAAGCAATATTAAATTTTCTTGGCTATTAGTAACGGGACTTAAAATACACATTCAGCATTTATGACAGAGTATGTCGACACATACGAACAGTAAATGTTTCCAGCCAATGGCCAGCCATGTTTATGTTTCCAGCCCGGTGAAGCCAGTTGTGCGTGCGCTTTTTTTCTCATCGTGTTTATTTTACGAATATCCTATTGGTGTTGTCGGAATACTAAATCGGTAGTTAATTATTATTTATTTGCTTTTTCCAAACATAGTTGGTTGTAGGTACCGTTGTAGTGCGTTTTGTTGAGTGAAATGTAATATTAATCGGCACGTCGTTATAACTGCTCGTTCCGCCATTTTCCTAATCACCTTCCACAATGAAGTTACACGATTATAATTTCCGTATATAAGTTTAAGTTTGTTTGCATCAGGAAAGGTGCGCAGTGTTGATGTTACTGCATGATTTTTGCAAATAAATTATTTAATGCTAGTGACGAACAAATGTGAAGTAAACTCTCAAGGATTGCCATATAAAAACACGTGTTCAAGAGGTTACAACAGTAAGTTTGCGTGTTTTGTAAATGTATTTGTAAACCGTTAATATAATTATTGAAATGCACGTGGCCTGATAAATGCCACACTTTGAACAATTTTGTAGTGAGTGAATAATATTTGTTTGTGAATAATATTTGTTATAATTATCGAAGTTAAAAAATTTAAATGTTATTTCCATACAAGCACAATTTTCCAATGCTCCATCAAAACAATATGCAACTCAAAATGCCACACACTCATGCCGGAATCACATAGACCCAACCAACACAGCACGACACGACCAAAACGCAACCACGACACATTTCAATTTGACTGCTTGAATTTACAGCACGACCGACACCACGCTCTCGGCATTTAACCTAACTATTTAGAATGCGCGGATAGGCTACGTTAGTCTCAAAGGCGGTGAACAAGAGGGAAATTGTTTTACATAATGATGACAAATTGGTATCGCTAATGCATACAAAAGTAAAATTACTATTTTTAAGAGTTAGCTACAGTAGTTTTCAGTTAATTTTTTCTTTTAAGCTGCGTATTTACCATTGTAGGGAAAGCTTGCAATACAATTTCATTTTTCAATGTTGTACATTCTGTGCATCGTGCCGCACGACACGACGAAGAATAGAAATAATTTCTAATCCAAAATTGCTGGTAGGACGATAGAATCGGCCGGGATTACCGACAACCTATCTTGTATTTCATTGGCTGTTGGCCGTCGTGTCGTGCGCGTTGGGGCTATGTGATTCCGGCATCGCAAGAACATCAAAATTAACCCGTCTCACGAAAGACGATAAACTAAAGAGACACCCCCCCCCCCCTTTTTTTTGCTTACTTTTTCCTTTTTCCCTCGAAATAAAATAAAGATTATACCCCACATCTCATTGCTATGAACATTTCTCTGTGTTATTATTGATTGAAACTCAAACACTCTGTTTCTGGAGGTTTCAAAATGTAAAACTTACTGGCCATACAAACTTGTAAGACAACTTTTCGATATCAAGCAAATTACAACATCCTTATCAAACAAAATTTTTCCAATTTTAGCACCCAACGAAGGTGCTCCAACATCATAAAGAAGTGTCTCATGCATCAGCAGGAACTGCGACATTCCAAAATTTATCGCTAAGGAAAATGATCTTTATGTCGTCTTCAATCTTGGGTAGGTGGAGCATTAATTTTGGTGTGTAAGTAACATGTTCGTTTGATATATTGTGGCTGTAGGTCACATCTGCTTCTCTAGAGCGCTTTGTAACATCTCTGAAAAAAAAAAAAAACCCAGTTTTTCATTAGGTACCCGAGAACAAGCCTAGGGCTGTATTCACAATTTTGAGGAGGGAGGTTGTGCGACTGAACTTCAATGTAAATATCAACACTGAGTTAGTCAGAAATAAGTTTTTATTCACAGCATGGCAATCTGAACACGTAGGTATTTGAGAAACGGTACTGAAGTATTTTGTATGTAGACCTGCAATACTTAATATTTGAGTTACTAAATGAGAGTTATTAAAATTACTGAAATTAAGTAACATTTGCTTAAATATTATTTTGACTACTTACATACTTTAACATCTTGAGACTTATAAGTACCATAAAAGTATCAGGCTGTACAGAGTTTGTTGTCATATCATACCACAAAGCTGAATTATGCACTCTTAATGCAATAGTAGGCATAGCATGTATGTAAGGTGTGGGAGGGAGGGGCGGCATTTCTGTATTTGTGCATTCCCGTGGGGGGGGGGGGGATTCTTGTATTTGGTGTTTGTGGAAACCATGCGAAATTTTTATGTTTACAAGAACTTTCCTCAGGTAAGTGTGACAAGATTAGTTGTCATTAATATAGTTCGAGTATATTAAAAAACAGTAAAATATCTTATTCATTTGACAGTCAAAATACAATTTCATTTTCGTGCATTCTGGTTACAAATTTCTTGCAAGGTAAAATATTATCAATCTATAGACGTATTACATGGGCTATTAGTCATTTACATAAAATATTTATAAACTAAAAAAAAATGGGATTGTTGCCAACCTGCAACTGTTTGAACAGCCCTTCACAGTTTCCAAAAGTCATTTGGGAGGAGGCACATGCAGTTTGTTTACAAAAACAGGCAGTCATATGTTGTTTGTTTACAAATACTGGCAGTCACATGGTGTTTATTTGCAAACAGTCACCTTCAATGACAGTTCAGCTGTGGCAGAAGGATACATAGCCAACCAGATGCCATTGCCAGTATTTTCTTAGAACTGTCAAATTTGAGACCACTTATATGAACTGGACTATACTTCAAAATGTCTATAAATTCTTGCAAAATTTATATATATATATTTTTTTTTTACAATTTCAAAAAATTGCTGAAAATAGAGATGGTATTGCATGTTTTCGATTCGTAGAAGCCCGTGAATTTTAATAAAATAACTTTTAGTAAGCATACTTTAAAATAAATAAGGCAAGATTTTCAGTTGTCCGTGTTAAGTTAAATTTTCAGCTTGTAGTTTATTTTATTTGTACAATCCAAAAATTGTAAAATTTTGAATTTGAAAACCGTACGTTCTAAAAAAATTCACCAGAGGGAATAGTAGTCACATATAATGTCTAAAAGTTGAACAATGTGTGGTACAAACATAAAATAAGCCGTATAATCTCACGACTTTCGTAGTAAATGGTTTTTCAAATTGATCTTTAGAAATTTTTTGCACGATAAGACATAAATATTAATTTTTAACACCTTCTTACATTATTGACTATTCACTGCCTTTAATATTCTGGGGGCACTGAGAAAAAAAATCCTCTAAAAAGAACTTGTAGCAAAAATTCTGTAAATATACGGATTATTTATTCTCCTTAAGGATCCAGCCTAACAGTCACCTGATCTGTGTTACAGAGTGTTTGAAGTACACGTTCCCCATGAAGCTATTAAATGTGCGTCCTATGTGCTGTAACTACGAAAAGAACAGGCACTTCGGACAATGCCTGTTGACTCATTTCTAGACGTCACTCATATCAGAAATGGCCCTCCAACATAGCTTAAAAAAAAAACGGATTATTCCAAGCACTTTATTTCAAAATATACGCCTCAGATAAAGGTTACTTCTCTCCCATGTATAGTTATTTATTTGAAAATTTGATGTCGTGAGAAACGTTCGTTCCTCCTATGTATGATTCTGATTGGTCGAACCAGTCGAAGATAAAATACATTTTAGAACTGGCATTGTGTACAGAATGTTTGGGTTTAAGCTGGACCAATCAGATTTTGTCATACGGCTACTGCTGCGCCAGCGGAATTTCGGCTTCGAAATAGCTTACCAAAAAAAAAAAATGTTAGTATGAAAAGGGTTTTAGAAAATTATTGCTATGAGGCCTTACTAATCAGCCTTAAAACGGCATCTGCACACTTAATCCTTTCGGTCCAAAATTAATTAACGATGTCAGGTGTTGCAATCGGTGTCATCGTCTTTAACCATTTAGAAACGAGTGGAGTAGTAACTTTGGAAAATCAGACTAATCATAATTGTACGGACATACAAAATTCGGGTTTTTATTTGGCATCAGGCTGAACTTCATAGTACTTTATGCACTAGAGCCGGCGTCGTTTTTCCATTGGCTGCTGCATAGATGCGAAGACATCCTTCTCTGACTGAACTACACGTGATTGGGGCACACAGTTGTGAAGTTTTCCTATATTGGTGCAGTCATCCAGGGCGTGTCACATAAAAGTATGGGCCAATGACAAACGTATTTCAAACGTACATGTGTTTCAAGTTTAACATGTCCCCAAATAATAACGCGAATTTTGCAGTTCTCTACTCATAAGTAGAGACCCGGAAATTCGTGGATTAATTTGGCAACAAGTTAGACTCCATAATATTTTATTAGAGCGTCACTTAGTTATTCATTGGCTGATGCTCCAGTTTAACCCCAGACCAGGTAGCACGGAATTTGATCTTATTTTTCTTGTTGATTAGTTATTGTATCAAATGCGCCCAATGCGTTGCTAACAAACTGCGAGCCAATTGAAAATAATGTCAAGTGTACACGTGCTTGAATTATAGCTTGCCCTCAAATGCATTCGCAAAAATTTCCGGTTCTCTAATTATAAGTATAGAGACCCGGTATTTTTGCGGGTTCGTTCGGCAACAAGCTAGACTCCACGGTATTTTATGTAGTCGAGTTTCAGTTGTTAAATGGCTGATGCTCCAGTTTTACGCAGGACCAGGTAGCACAAGTTTCGGTCCTTGTTTTTATTGCAGGTGAGTTATTGCCTTAAATTCGTCCAGGGCGTGGCTTACAAATTGCGAGACAATGGAAAAAAGAAGTCAAGTGCATATGTGTTCGAAGTCTAAATTGTCTTCGAATGAATTCGCGAAATTCCCGTAGGGGCATCTGTTTTTCGCGAGAAGATTCCAGGACATGTTGTAATTCAAAACACTTTAGTTCAGAACCACTTTCGTGGTCGGATCACTTGAATTGCTACACGTCTTATCTTTCTGCCTGAGAATCACTGACGGTCAGTATCGTAGAAACTTAATACTCGCTGGCTAACTCATGAAACATACTCTCTTCACACAAGGCAAGAGGCCAATAGCCAAAGGAAGGCTGTATATGTGCACACAGGATATTGAAGTTTCGTCCGTGTAAATCTTTTCGCGAAAAACAGGTGGCCCTTATTAAGGGTATAGTCTATTCACGGTACAGTCACACTTCTCGAACCCAACCTTTGAAAAATTACCCCACGTAGTAGGTGTGTGATTTTTTTTTCCTGAATATGTCATCTTTTAGAAGTGTTTTATACTAATTCTATTAACATGAAAGTATCTCATTTTTTGATAAACTGAACTTTCACTAATATAATATTTATAAATTATAATATTTAAATGGTAATTATTATTAATAACAGAGATAAAATGGGTGTGTTAGCAGTGCCTAGGAAGTAACAGTCCTTATGCGTAATATTATTAACCTTTTAACAAATTATCACGTACAAGTTTGACATGTTGCAGAATATGCGAGGTCATGGTCGGTGCTGTACAAGTCCAGAAGATAGCACCAAGAAGGACATCGCCTTCACCCGCGAAATGCTATTGGTTGATGCTGACATAACAACTGTTTTATAATTGGTTGCCTCGTGTGCCATGGATCTACTGAAACCCTTTCCATACGTTTCATATGGTGAGTTTCTATAACAAACTCATGAAATTTATCCACAACAAAACTTTCCTCTTTTGCAACAACTGAAACGAAAAATTAATGAAAATGATTGTGTAAGTTAAGGGGTTTAAAATGAGGGCGCACAAATACAGTGTGCTGTCCCTCTGGTGTAATTCAGACTTCGAATTCTGCTGGTCCCTGCCCGTCACACGCGTGGTATGAGATCCGTTGCAGAACTAAGTTGCAGCTGATGCTGCTAGGAAACAACCACAGGTACAGTCAAAAGGAACACCAGCATACTCCACCCGTTAGTGGCGACACCCTGGGAACTAGAGTATATGCGAGCGCTGTGTGAGAGCCCGGAAGCTTGAAACTGGCTGTAGCGTGTAAAACCCGTTTACAATAGACACCCGTTCGGCGTCGGAAATCCGTGTACGTAACGTACCAAAGAACACAGGTAGGAAACATACGTACGTTATTCTTCTAGTGCCCATGTTTTCGTTACTGGCTGCCAAACACAAACACCGTAATATATTTTTGTGAAATTTTTACACGCGAGAGAGAGAGGAGAGAGAGAGAGAGAGAGAGAGAGAGAGAGAGAGAGAGAGAGAGAGAGAGAGAGAGAGAGAGAGGCACGTAATGTTCGCGGATTCACTTGGCAACAATATAGATTCTACAAGTTCTTCGTGAACTCGAGATTCAGTTTGGGGCCGCGGGGTGGCTGAGAGGTTAGCCTGCTCGCCTCCCATCAAAGCGAACCGGGTTCAATCCCCAGACGAGTCACTCCCGGATTTTTGCATGTGGGAATCGCGCCCGAGGATGCCGCTGTTCGGCGGGTTTTCCCAAGGATCTCCTTTACCCCCCACCCTTTCATTCCGACACTGCTCCTAGTCACCTCAAGCTCCTTCATCGTCTCTCATGACCTCGCTGTTAAGGGCCACCTAAATCTCTCCACTCACTCACTCGAGACTCGGTGGTTTTAGCTCAAGTAGAAAATTTAGCACAAGATTCGGTCCTTATTTCGTTGCAGGTTAGTTATTGACTAAAAGTCGTCAAGAACTTGTCGAAACAAACTGTGATACAATTAAAAGAGAAACACGAATAAACATGTGGCTGAAATCTATCTTGTCCTGAAACGAATTTGCGAAATTTTGGGGTCTATCCCATATGCCATTAAGTGGCGAATATTTCAGGTCTGTGGCAGCAGATCCCTAAATACTTCACGAATTCTGTGAGCGACAGCGTAGATTTCAGGCACTTATATTTTCGTTGCGTCGCTCTGACTGCATGGGCCACAGTTCTTTGAACACATTCTGTATAATTGTGAGTCAGTAATAAAAATGGTGCTGTAGTGTGAACGAGTCATGAACAACACAATATAAAAAGGCTCCACACTACAGCAGAAGTCAATAAATACACGATAGTGGCTCCAGAGTGTAGAAGTCTGTGAAATATAGCCTGCTGCCAAAGCATTTAGCGAAAAAAAAGACACCGATTTTAATGGAATGATTTACACGCAGGCTGAATTTCAACATTCTACGGCCATACCTGCAGTTTTCCTTTGGTTATTTGCCCTGGATTTTTGCTGTATTGTGTTATTGTATTTGAAGCACAATAACTTGGGAATAAATAACTGTGCCATCGTGTTTTCGTTTTCTTTGTTGCAGTTCGAGGTGCTATTTGCAAAAAAAAAATGGGGTGACTTTATGAACAAAGGCGCATTTTATCGTAACTTTCATGGCGCTGAAACGTTTCAGTTTTTTTTTTTTTTTTTCTGTTTATGGGTATTGTAAATTTGCTTGGATTTCATAGAGACAGTCCTGTCTTATCATAAGGGACACCCGATTTTCGCGAAAAGATTTCACGACCTGTTGTATTTCATAACACTTTAGCTCAGATCAACATCCCTGATTGGATTATTTCCACGTTACGAGTTTTGTGTCTGCACGTGAATCACAGACGTGCAGTATTGAAGTTATCAAATTCTCATTGGCCAGTCAAGTAAGAAAATACCTTCACACATAGACACGCCGCCAGTAATAAAAAGATAACTGCTGGTACGCCCGTATAGTATTGATATTTAGCATTGTGCGGATATATTTTCGCGAAATTTAGGTGTCCCTACCTATAAAATAGGTATTCGACTTTCGTGTAACTCAAGGCTTTCAGTGAACCGAAATCGACACTTCAAATAAAATTTAAAACGTTGAATTTAGACTATCTTACGGTGGTATTCTTAAACATTCCGTTTGCAAACCGCAAACTCCTAGCGAATAAGAGGGTACTTTCTCTTAAATATCTCGCAATCATATCATAACTTGAATTCAAGAACGAAGATTCCAAGTCCCTCTTTTGCAACGGGTTTGAAAGACCTACGATTTTATGAGCCCTGTGTATGAGGCAAAAAATGCAAAGCACGTTTTACGCTATCAGTAGAGACTGGAAGAATTCGCGGATTGATTTTGAGACAATCTATAGTTCAAAACATGCGGTGTTTATACAGCTTTAGTCATTGGTCCACACGGTGTTTGACACCTCCTGGAGAACGCTGGCCCAATCGTCGCCTTCCACTGTGACAGAAAACAACCATTGTGCAGTTGATATCGGCATATTCGCACTCAAGGCAGTAGAGTCTAACTTGCAGGTAATTGAACTCGCGAATTGTTAAGGTCTCTAGCTATCAGAATCTAGGAAGAAGGTAAAAATTAAAATAGTTTCGCCGAAGAACTCTTGTGCTGTTAAAAACATTTGTGAATTATTGTATATGTTGCGGAAGTACAGACTATATACTTACGCATCTTGAAATAGATAATCGTGCTTACGGAATGCGGAACACCCCACAGTCAACCTATAATATACTGCCGGGACATTTTTCACACATACAGGCTGTAAAATATGGAGGAATTAGGAATATATTTAATTCATAAACCACTGATCGAATATGTAAGCTAACAGTAGAGACGTGTCAAATTCGCGTTATTATTTCAAGACTTGTGCTGATGTACTGTATTTGTCATTGGACTACAGTTCGTTTGGGCTTAGGGCCATAGCCAGCAACTAACGAAAGACTGGTCCGGTCATGTCCCATCAAGTTAAAAATGAAAATGGGTCATTGCTGCTGCAGAAACCAGTAAATGAATGTTGGCGACTCCATTATGTATAGGCACAAACCTGAAAAATTCGCGAGTTCAATTACCTGTAGGCTATACTCTACGCTCTTATGTAAAAATATGCCGATATTAACTGCAATTTGCCTGTCTGCTGTCACAGTGAAAGGTGACAATTGGACACTGTTCTCCAGGGAGTGTCAAACACCACGTGGACCAATGGCTAAATTTATATATATAAACACAATTGTTTTGAATTCTAGCTTGTCCCAAAATTGATCTGTGAATCCCTCAGGTCTCTATGTATAGGACGGCGAGTTTTAGTGTGTTGCCAGAAAATAACACAAAATTTGTAAGTCCCTAGCTATCAGTAGAGCTAGTGATTTTCCGCGAAAAAATATGAGTACACGGTAGACTTCAATACTATAAGCACCCAACAGCAGTTTGTCTATTTCAATTGGTTACTGTCTTCTTGAGAAGGCGTTTTTATATTTGACCGGACCCCTCAGCAACATCGGCACGGCTCCTACGTGATTCGTGTGTTGACAGTTAACGCGTAACAAAAAGTACATTGCGTGGAAAATGTATAGCGCCACGCTTTAGATTAGACAACCAGCGACACGCAAAAAATGTGACAGTTGCAGAACTGTCAGGCGGTTCAATAGTAGTGCCAGGTATGGCGAGGCTGAGGAATGACAGCACAAACGCACAGAGTAGATAAGTGTGCAGAATCTAATCGGCGCGGCGGTTCCTTTGATGTGGTCGTACCCATTCTCTGATTGGCCGCACAAGACTGTGGAAACGGGACTTTTGTCTAATTAGCTACGGCGTGCAGCAAAATGTTCCCTTTTGACGGGGCTGCCGTGTGGCAAGTATGTTACCATGGCGCTGATTGGCGAACGGCGGCGTTACAACATGTTGCTAGCCAATGACGCCATTTTGCTGGCGAGTGCGGCTGGAGTTCGCGATATAAGCCGCTGTTTCAACTCCGTGTTCTTAACCGGAGTCAGAACAGTGGGATGGAGTTTATAAACCGCAGACATTTTTAGTAGCCGCCTATATGAAGTGCGAACTGCGTTGCAGAGTGTTTGAAACACACGTTTATAACATTAACTACAGTACAGTTTCGTAATGTTTTACATACAGAAAGAAAGCACACTAAAGTCTTAAGACCCTGTCACACTGTCAAATTTCTGCCTTCAAGTATATTTGACAATAAAATTTGAAGACAAAATACGGCCATAAAATTTTTCCTTCCAACAACTTTCATCAAATAATCTTGAAAGTGTTTGAAAATGTGTCACACTGCCAATTTTTTTTTCAATGAGGAGATTCTAATTTGAATTATTATCAAAAATGATTTTCATTGTGAGATATTGCTTTTGTTTTCCATGCAGTCCATCGCATGAAGAAATACAAATAACGTTTAAATTAATTTTTGCTTCTTTACTAAATTCGAATTTTATATATAACAAATGTTTCTTGCACAAAGGAATTTAATGTCTCTGATTTCATAATATTTTGTGAAATATTCACTTAAAATAGCTTTCATGCCCAGACACCTTCTTAATAAATTATTTATATTCAAACCTACTTACTTGAAGCAATTGTTCGTCATTTTAAAGTTTCTCGACGTCCGTTTGTGTCATGCACAATTCTGATTGGCCGAAACTGTCAAATATCAAATAAATTTTATAACCCGTCCAATCTTTAAATGTTTGATGGAAATTAAAACCATCCAACTTTCTCTTACAAATACGGTGGCGTTTATGACGTTCCGATGATGCCATAACTGTCCAACTTTATTTGGCCAAACTTATTGGAAGCAGTTTGACGGAAAAATCTGATAGTGTGACAGGGGCTTAAAAGGGACCCACCGAAGGCTTAGTGGTTTAGACTGTGGCCTCTCTTCTCCGAGCTTCCTGGTTTGTCCACGGATCCCGGCGGTGGGTATATTTCTTTCGGGAGGGAATTTTATAGGCGAAGAGTGTGGCAAAAACTGGCGTGGTGTGGAGTGTTCCTCGGGGGTGTCCGTGTTACTCCTTTCCCGTCTACATTACAACGTTGCTCTAAATACCGGTAGCAGATCCCCCCCCCCCCCTCTCTCTCTCTGTCACACACACACGTATTTTCCCTACTAGAATGCGCAAGCATCGTGCATTTAGAACACATATTTGACACTTTTCTAGTGAAAAATGAAAAATTGTGTAAATTAAGGGAAATGAGTAAATTGAGGGAAACACTCAACCTGGAAGGTTATCTTTTGCAGTTAATAGTAAAGTAGATCAATAGCTGGTAAAAATACTTCTTTAATACTTTAAGCTGGAAAATGAGATCTACTAAACTTCAAGCACTGTACAGTACTCAGGCTGGTTTTCGTAGTTGTGTGTGCATACATATTTTATTAATTTATTCTTAGGTTTTTCACGTCTTTCTGTAAAAAGTGAAACTTTTCGCATGTTTTCACTTTTATTTCTTTGGCGAAATTGCATGTTATATGTAGACCTAAATCGCAGATTAATATACTCATCGCAATTCAAGTTACCCTTTGGTCTACAATCCTGCTGCAGATATGATAATTTCTTTTTTAGTGTTAAACAGTTTTAGAGGCGACACTTCTGCTTTCTTATGGAACTGTGCTGTTTACAGATGATTGTAGTCTGCGTAAATTCATAGGCGTGTTTTCTTAACAAGACCGTGAAATATTGTTAAGAGCGGGCTCCATGCTATACTCCAGCCATGGTTACTTCCAATTTTTCTGAAGCCCTGATAAAGTTCTGCTTTCAGGATATTCCTCCGCCTCACATAAAAAAAGCTTAGAAAATCTCACCAGACAGCCAAGTTAATATAACTTTACCGAAGAGACAACGCACCGCATTTTTGCGCACTCGGTGTAACAATATTTAGCATAATAACTAGTTCTTGCTAGGCATGACCAACAAAACTATTTTGTCACTGTCTTAATTCATATTAGTTGTAAATTAAACTATTTAATTAATTTGTAGATGAAATATAAGTAAAAGTATAATTTAACCAAAAATGCGGTACTTTATGTTAACACAAGAATAAAACGCTTATAATACACGACATATTTAGGAAACAACCTAACACATCATACAAGGGGTAATTTTTCAAAGGTTTGATCCAAAAAGTGAGAAGAAACCGCGAATAAACTATACATAGTCATGCGATCTCCGGCACTGTAGGAGATGACCCAAACTGGCCCTCTCCTCTTCCCAGGCAGGCCAGGTCGCTAACTCCGTCGACCGGCGGCCGGGTGGAATGATTGACAGCGGACTTGCCTGGCGTCACAGCCCCTCCTTCCCCCTGCCGAAGGAGCCAACGACTAGAGAGGACGAAAAAAAAATTTCCGTGATATTTTCCCGCGGCGCAACGCGGCATCTGGAGAAGTCTCTGAGGTATAGCCCGACACCATTAATACCCCCGCGGCCGGAGGTTCACGAGTGTTTGAGGGAGCCATTTGGCAGAAGTGCGGAAATCGGGTAACGCCAGGTGCAGGGTGGGACATCAGCGGAGTGGACAAACGACGACGGACGTTGCGAGACGGTGGAAGACAAGTGTTTGTGGGGGGTGGACGGACGAGAGGGCGTAGTACTGGATGGACGGGTCAATGTGCATGAGGGTACTCAAATCACTCTAGAACATTTCAGACCGGTGGAAGGTGGACTAAACTATGGTAATATTGTATGAATGCAGTATATGATACGGATTTTATTGTAAATATTGGAACTGTCGACTATATATATATATATATATATATATATATATATATATATATATATATATATATATATATATATATAGTTGAACCGTGTTATAACATCCCCTTTTATAACATTTTCCTGCTTAATGAGCTGCCAGTCTCTTGGTCTACAAACATGTTTTCCAATACAAAATAACCCTCTCACAAAGTTTTCCCTTATATAAAACTGACATTGCTTAGAGCCCTTGAGAAATGTTTTAACAGGTTTCTACTATAAGTTTATTATTTATAAGTTTATTATCTTTTGATAAACTGTTTATTGGGACTAAATTTCGCAAATTTATTGCAATAACTTCTTTGAGGCGGTTTTTGATCTGTATTAATGTAATTGAATAATTTTAATTAGCAAGTGGTAGCCATTTATTGCAGTGTATTAAGTTGAGAGTATTATGTTTGTAGTGTTCGTAAATAAATTAGGAAATTATTATTAACTCTCTTATGTCATTAAGTCCTCCATCCGTTTAAGAACCTGGTTAAGTCCACTGAATTTGAGAAATTATAACAATATGCTCATAGTATAAATTGCATAAAAATAGTAAAATAAAGGAAAACGCAATGAAAAGAAGTGTAAATAGCTGGACTTTATTAAATAGCCGAAACAAGGAAAATGGTGGGACCTGAATGATATAATGTATTTAAGGGAAAATGTAATCGAGGGGACTTTAAGATTGAGGTTCCGCTGAGCTCATATTTTACATTCTGTCTATTCCAAATTATACGCTTCACACAATTCGCACATTGGAAGTATCATTTTAATTTATCGATTATAGCGACAGAAATGCATACACAGATAGCAATACCTTAAAACATTCTTCTGTTATACCTGTGAAAATTGTATAAGCTCCCTGCACTGGCCTTTTTGTAGCAAATTTCCTCCAATAATATTATATTGTCACCGCTTACAAATATCAGCGATTTACGAGTAGAGAAGATGGGACAATTGACGCCTGTTCATTGTCGTCCATATTGCTGACTCACTTGCGTGACTTAAAGACGGGAAAATATTTCGCGTGGTGGATGTCTTAAGCTATTAGTGCAGTGTGGAGGGTGGAATGCAATTGAATCCAGTTGAAATGGAGCTGCACACATTGGTGGAACCGTCAGACATGCTTTTGGTGTACGTCGCATGCAAGGGGAAATCTCAGAGCTGTAATAGTAGTAATAATAACAATAATAATAAACGTATTTATTTTTGTGTGAGAAATTGAGGTATTATCACCTCCTTCCAAACATAACCACTTTACATAATAAATTAAACTTAACCCTTATTTTGTTCGAAAAGAAAAAAGAAGAAAAGAGAAACAAAGCATGATATCTACTGTACTATTAGAAGAGCGTTACAATATTTAAAAACAATATACATGAAATTTAAATAAGCTTAAGTGTAAACATACACAAGTTCTCTTTTCACGCATGTTTATATGAGTTTACGTATATGCATAAGCACACACACACAGGCATATATAAAACCATATTCACATATCCATATGTAAGACAGCGTGATGTCTTTGTCCCGATTGGTAGGTAACTGAGAGCAGCATACATTTTTAACACCAATCTGCGACTGCGCGAAACGTAAATTTTAGGTTAATTATAGGTGCTGTCGCCTGTGAGGTATGCAACTAGGTTGGCTGTCTCGTTCAGTGGGTTGTCTACCAACAGGCGTTGACTTTTCGCACATGGATTTATAGATGGATTATATTACTTTGTGTCTCTTTATATGTCACAAAGTCAATTGAGAAGCTGTTACGGACTGATTAATAAGTAAATTTAATGTGTCTTTTTAGTTTACTCGTACTGCAAACGGAGCCTTCAATATATTGTAAACAGTAAACTATATGAATAATATTTATTAATAAATTAACTAAATAATTGTCATTTATAGATGCAAAAAAATTTAAAGTTTCTCGGGACCAAACTAACGTGCAGTAAGCAAGATACTCACATAGCCTTAGGGAAGCACAGACATAGATGGTGGTTTTTATTTATTATGCTATAAATTTTTCCGAATCTGTTACAAAAACTATAACTTTGATTACTAATAATTATTCAACTGTACACTCAGAAAAGGACATTGTTTGAGATACCAAATATATTGACTTGAAGAGTAATTATTTGTGTCCATGAACAATATTTTGTTCACTCAACTAATCTGCCCTTATACTAACATATTTGTGTTAGTACCGTTGAAGCACATAAAACACTTAGAAATTATTTGTTCAGCCGAATAAGTTTGGTTGGCGTTAATTAACTAAACGTCACGATAAGGTTAAATTAATTATAATTTCTTTGGAGTGAAAAAACATGTCGTTAGCTGGTACTATCTAACAGGTTACTAGATCAATTCTTACCAAATTTCTGGCAGCAACAAAATAATCTGAATCCAGTACTGGCAATCATTTGGTTAGCTGTTGTAAACTAGTTCCCAAAATTATTCTTGTTAATATACCAGTCTAATATTGTATCTTTGCAATACATTTTTTAATAAAATATGTAAAATCGTCTTATGTATCATTATATATGATAATTACAAATTTTACAGCACTTGCTGTGTTACTTTTATACCTTCCATAGTAATGTGATGTAAAAATTTCTCTAATTTACTTCTACAGCTACAAAAATAATTTTGGCAAATATTTTCCAAAGAATGTTTTTTGTAAAATAACCAATTTTTTACAGTGCGACTCAAATATACAGCTCGATAGTTTGTTTACAATTACAGGAACAAATAGGATAGCAGCAGAATTTATTAGAGTATTTAAGTGAAACGTACTGCAGAAACGTTCCCAATAAAACAACTTAAAAAATATAAAATTAAAGGAAAGAAAAGTTGAAATAATATTTACGTAATTGCCGTGTATTTGATTATGTACAACCCTTAACATATTATACTGACATGAATATTTACTTTAACTGTGTCAGGTGCCTTTGTATACTAAGGTTTCAGGTCGGAATTTCAATGAATCTTCTAGTTTTATAGTAAAATAAAGGAAGTCATATTGTAGGCACAGTCATACAAATTATCAGTTTCTTCAAATAAATATTTTACACCTTTGAGGCAATTGAATAACAAACGAATAATTTTGTTCCAGTAATAAGCTATTCAGCTACCCTTGTACAAGGATAATAATTTGGAGAAAAGTTTTGTTTCATAACACCAAACGTTTTTATCACTTTGAGTGATCTAAATGGCTTGTGTGTGAAAAAAACCTCTTAAAAGTGCAGGGTTTGCAGTTGACATGCGATGGGTTAGGTCCATGTATAGAGACTGTAATGAATGAGATGAATTGTTAATATTTAACTTATACTTGCAAGCCACTAATTTAATTTAAAAAAAAATGATGTATAGGAAATAAGTAATCAGACCGCCTGTCTCCCACACCCTATTCATGCTTGCAACCAGTAGTCAACAAGGAAATTTTGCCGTGCGACAGGTTGTTGTGAATCGCTTTAAACTGACGGACGAAAATGACAAGATGGGTAACTGCTGGACGGACGACTGACGGACGCGACGGACAATTGTGAGTCCAGCCTTACTCGCCAACCAATAGGGAATATTCCGTAGCGCGCAGTAGCCAGTCAAAACCGAAGTCTCGAGCAGACATTGGGTTAGCCCACAGCACGAGAACCGCCACTCCGTTTCGTTTCCGTACGCTCGCCTATTCTGCGGCTGCGCGAGGACATGACGTACAGCTGGGAGTTCATGGCCAAGGGGAAGGCGCTGCCTTGCCCGCAATCCCATCGCAGACGGATGAATGAGGAATGTGGCCTTTTTGTTTTCAAGGCGGGTATGGATTGTGTACAACTTCCGAACCCGTAAATATGAAATGTAGTGGAATTACGTGGTTTAAAATGTACAAAAATAAAGAATAGTTCTAAAAAATTACGTTTCACAGGTTTCTTCACATAAGGCTCTTTCTGTACAAGCCGTTGCCAATGATTTACATAGGAAACGTAATATTTAACCTATCTATTCACTGTGGTCTAAACACGGGACTTTACAAAGGAAGTGGTTTTAACGATCTGCATCGTAGAAAAGAGAGTCGAATGAGAGAAACGCTCACGTGTGGGAGTATCATTCACTTTTAAAAGAGTAAATTCCGTAATATCATAAACAGTTGCTGCCAGTATGATGGGACACAAATTAAAAAAAAAATGTTCCTTGCAACCCGTAAAATTATATACTTATATGTGTGACGAAAATTATTAACAGAGTGCCAAGATATACTTGGGAAATACTTATTTAATGTGAAAATGATTGACAAACACATATCAGATAAATTACGCCCAAACAATTAAAAAACGGATACAATTTAAAAAAAATCATTAATAATAAAACGAAGTTTCTGTTTCAAATCTGTAAAATTTGTTTGAAATATTTTACTATGGTTACCAGTGCCATATGATCAAATAATAACATTCCTTCCGGTTTAATAACTTTATTGTGTAGAATTTGGTAATTAGAAGTTTAAAAATATTTACTGACAAACACAAGCGCTTAAATTTAGTCTTGAAGGGCAATGTCTCCTAGAGTTCGGAAATATTCACATCAAATGAAAGAAAAATTACTGCAAAACATGTGTAAGTATTAACGGTAGCTACAAACGTTTGCTTGAAAATTTTTTTAAACGTTTAGTAGCTATCACACGATTTTGATGCGATTTTATTTCAGTTATCTATTTATATGAAATGAAGCATTCAAATAATTAACTAAATCTGTAAATGAAAATAGCTTCCAGTTAAATTTTCTAAAAACAACATATTTTCTTATTTCTTCAGATTTACAAAAATATTTAAAAAAATGTTTCCTCGCACATTTTTTGTGAGTGTCAACAATTCCAGTTTTAAACTGATTGTAACAGGGTTAAAATAATAAATATAAATTATAAACTGACATTTAAATATGCAAAGTAAGTTAATAAATAAATAAAAATATAAAACCGATTATTTTAAATACAACATTTAGGCACTTTACTGCATTTTGTCAAGAAATGTGAATATCTCTATGAAACTCCAGTTTATAGAATTTTCAACAACTCACTGCACCACGGGAATTTTAACTCCTTTTCTACAGTTTTAAAATGCACTGATTTACTCCGTGAGTTGTCATATATCCCACAATAGAAAATTCAAAATTTAATTTCTAGAGAGTAAAAGATAATTGTATCGTGCTATAAATATTTTTTAAAACTACTACTTTTTCGCGTTTAAATCTGCAGCCTTTAAAGACTCTATTTTCTTCTATGAAATCGAGCAGATATAATTTATTTATCGGTTGCTGCCGCAGTCAAAACTCACTCTCTTGTTGGACTCGCCCACACGGAATTAAGCTACCCGAACGTTAAATGTTATAACGTTAATTTCGTTAAGACTTTACAGATCGACGTTAATTCAGTGGCAAGTTGCAAACCAAGAACTAAACATAAGTGTTTTTCTATTAATTGGACCGCATTTGTTTTTGAACGTCCTGAATTAATTTCATCCAGTCATAAACAAGGAGAAATATCAGGACTATACATTTTGAAAACACTTTAAAAGGAATTAAAAGCAGCAGCCAATGAATAGATGATTGTGGAGCGATACTCTCCCTGACAGATGTTTTACTCAACAGTCATCGTCTATGAAGATTTTAGATTAAATATATCCATTCGTTTTTTAATATTCTAGCAATGCGTTTTGCCTAGCATTTGTTTAGACCATGAGGCACTTAGCCCAAAAAAACACCACCTTACTTGACTTTCCATACAAACATTTTGCCCACAGGCGGTTTAACAAAAGTTGCTATGGCTAAGGGGCGTTTTGCCTAGTAATCATTTATTCCACAAGACATTTAACCAAAAATATCAACCACTTCCTTAATATTCCATACCAGCGTTTTCGTACAGCGTTTTACGTTAAGCCGTTGAGTCTAACGGGCTTTTTGACTAACAACTATTTATCATACAAAGCATTTACCTGACAATATCAACCACATACCCACACAAACGTTTTATTCGCACAGGCGTTTTGAATAACAATCGTTTATCCCACACGATGATTAGCAGAAAATATCACACAGTTCTTTACCTTCCTACACAAGTTTTTTTTTGCCTCAAATTCGTTCAGATTAAAAGGCATTTTGAATATCAGCCATTTAGCCAAAAATATCAACCACTTCCTTAACTTACCTAAGAGTAATTTATTATTGCAGACGTTTGACCGGAAGAACCAACCACTTTATTAACTCCCCGTGCAATCATTTGGCCATGCACAAGCATTTTATCTAAGGTCGTTGAGGCTGTTTTGCCTGGTAGTCATTTATTATACAAGATGTTCAGCCTAAAATATTAACCACTCTTGTGACAACAAAAAAAACGGCTTTACCACAGGCATTTTAAATAAAGCCGTCGATAACAGGCGCTTTGCCTAATAATTGTTTATCCCACAAAGAATTTAGCCAAAAAAGAAAACTTCCCTAAATTCCCAACAATTGCGTCTCTTACAGCCGTTTTACGTTAAGTGGTCGTTCATCATATCAGCCATTTAACGGAAAGCATCCCTTATTTCCTTTAAATCACACTCCAGAGTTTTTGCCTATAAACATTGTACCTCAAATCGTTGGAGCTGACAGGCGGTTTTACCTACAATAATTGAAGCCAACAGATTTTTTTTTTTTTACAAAAATCGTTGAAGCTAACAGGCCTTTCACCTAAAATCGTTGAGACTAAAAGGCGTTTTTACCTAAAATTGTTGAAGATAAAAGGAGTTTTTACCTAAAATCGTTTAAGGCTAACAGGTGTTAAAATCGCTGGAGATGACAGATGTTTTAACCTAAAATCGTTGAAGTTAACAGGTGTTCTGACCAAATATTGTTGAAGCTAACAGGCGTTTTAACCTAAAGTTGTTGGCGCTAACAGGTGTTTGTACCTAAAATCATTGAAGTTAAAAGGCATTTTACCTAAAATCGTTGAAGCTAACAGGCTATTTCACCTAAAATCGTTTAAGCTAACAGGCCATTTGTACCCAAAACCGTTTAAGCTAGTAAGCGTTTCATCTAAACTTGTTGAAGCTAACAGGCTTTTATGACTAAAATCTTTGAAGCTAAGAAACGTCTAGCCTAAAATAGTTTCGTTTAGCTGTCGTTTACCCTGCAAGGCATAAGAGGGGAAATATCTGTTACTTGGTTAAGTTGGCATTCTAGCGCGACAGAGGCGGGGCGGGCTACTCACAGTGCAGGGCGGCATGGTGACTGGCGGGCAGGCGACGAGGCTAAGAGCGCTCCCCTGTGGCGATCGACGGCGGAGCAGCAGACGTCGTCGCGAGTCATCGACCTCGCTGCGGCCAGCGGCGCGGACCCGGAGCGACTGAGCTCTGCCTGCGTCCGAACCCGGCTCCCTACCTCGCCATCGCCGCGCCGACACAGCCAAGCTTTACCGTTACCACACCCGGATGTGTCCCGGCCCTCCGCCTCCGAGCATACTTCTCCGGACATTCTTACTTGAAGGGGCACCTTCCCCTCCCCAACTACCTACATGCCTTCCATGTCGGATTTAGGTATATACCTCCAGAGCTTCATCTGCACACTCAATCTGCGTTTTCGGAGATTCGCCAATAGATCCACCAGCAGTGAATGTTATGGTGTGCACCGGTGTACGCTGTTTGAGAAAATTTCCGAACGTTGTTACGAATGCAAATGAATAAATTCACACATGTAAAATAACTTAATAATACAGAAAACCCATTTTAGATACTCTAATATAGTATTTTATAAAATACAAATTACGTCTAACATCTTTCTGCGATGTTTGTGCACATCTAAAGTCACACAATTTTTCCGTTGCGTTAAAATGTGGGCATTTGCCTTTCTTTGACTTGACTGTTCACAAGTGCTTTATTTATTTACATATGTGTTTGCGAGGTGGAGTTCGAACTTTCATTGGTTGATGTTCCGATGCATATTCACCAGATCCACCGACGTTTCAGGCTGGTTGAAACAGTGGATAAAACGGTTCAACCGAACTCGAGGAAAAATTTAGTTTCCGAACGTCCGGTGCGAATGCCCGAAAACGCGGAATATTTCAAAACCAAGCTGGCCAAGGCCTAAGAAACATTTAATAGTTCTTTCGAAATAAAACTTTTTTCTTAAATGATAATTTTCACTTCCGTAACCGTTACCAAGGGAAATTCGTTTAAGTAGTCCTTACGTCATGTCAAGCTTTGATTTTTAATGTCTGGTCATACATCTTAATTAAGAGATTTGTAAAAAAAACATTACAATATGTTAGGAATACTACCCCCTTAATGGGAATGCTGCGCGAAAGCAGTGCATTTACCTGATTTTCATTATAAGTGGTTTTTCAGAGGACTTATCGAAGTTTTTGGCACGGCAGGACATAAAATAGTAATTTTGAACACCTCACATTGTTAGATATTCAATGCACACATCAGAAGTTCAGGGCTTCGCAAAATGTGAATGGAAACTTCAACTATACATAATATAGGACGTGAATCAATAACAGAAATAAGAAAACGCTGTAGAATCATATGATACTTCTTTAAAAAATCTTTACTGGTAATTAGGTAGCAAACGAACATTTGCTGGTGTTTTTAATAGATTGTTTTCACACATGCGTTATGCACCTCACTTCAAAATTTTTTTATTGTGCTTGGTACATGCCTTGTAAATGCCCAACTGGACTACAATTTCTCGTTGCGTGTATTTGCACTTATTCATTCCAACAATTTGCAATTTTATATTCGGTAATACACTTTTTTCAAAAATTATATACACAAGAGCAACACTAAACATCCACTGCTACTGTATGTTTAAACAGTGATGGCAATATTAGGTGAATTTATAATTTCCCGGTAACAAGTCTGAATGTTATCTTTTGAATTGAGAGATAACTATCTGATGCTGGAAACCCCATCTCGCTGGCTTAACTAGTGAGAAACATATATAGTTTTCAATTTCAGTAAATTTATAGTTTATTTTCCTTACAATTGCGAAATCAATTAACCAAAATAAAAACCTTGTTTGAGAATTTATTATGGGACTTGTTAATTTTTTCTCTTTCCGGTGTATTTATAAAGGTAATTAAAAAATATTACAATAAAATAACTGTAAAGTAATATCGCCAAGATGACTTTTAAACAAAAATGTGTACGATAATTTTATATATACGTTATTGTTTAAAAAATAACTTGCAAATTATTTGACCGATTTAAGTAATTAACCATACTAATACGTGTTTTGACAGTAACAAAGTTAGAAAATTGTACAACGTAGATTGAACCAAATTTTTTAAAGCAGTAATGTATTTTAACAAATCTACTAATGGCCTCAAACTTTTGACGGGTACTGTATTCTTGGAGCACTAATAAGATAATGAAAAATATATTCTTCCTTATCTTCCATTGGTGCTCCGAAAATAATAAATGTAAGAAGGTGTTCAAAATTGTTACTGTCTTGTTGTGCCAAAAATTTGTGAGGTGCCTGTCCACGAAACACAGATATCCAGTACTGGAGTACCCTAATCCCGACCGGCCACGTCATATACAAACCTGTGTTCTGAATGAAAGATGCGACGAGTAACAGTAGTAATTTTGCAGGTGTGCAAGCAGAATAGTGAAATGTAGCGTGCGTGGAACTCTTCGCGAAAATCAGGTGTCTGCCTAAACCAAAAGGAAAAGCTTAGAAGTGCATGTAGGATATAGAAGTTTATTCTGCGTGAACACGTTTTCGAACTACCACCGTAGCGATACGGGATTATTAACTCGTACGGTCATGCATTTATTTACGAGCCGAAGTGTTGCGGTCATGTGGTATTTTGGTGTGCAACTGTACTTACTTCGAGTTTGCCTCCCGCAACCATTGCATTGTGTACCGGCTGCTGAGCCATACTGATGTCGACAATTTATTGACGTAATTTTAGAGCAAGGAATTTTTTTTTCGGAAAAATTTTTTCAGCCATATAATGCATAGGGCCTATACTTCTTTCTTCGTTAGGCCAGCTTTGTTTACACGCGGGCTTTAACAAAGTTTCACCACGAATATCAATACAAAAGAATTGTTTTGCTGTATTCATGGCCATGATGCGGTACATGGCAGAAAATTCGTGTGCATACTGTATACGTAGACGTCTGATCAGGGCTTAGTGGCAATATAACCTAGAGCGCATGCCATAAGCCATTACTGGAGACCCCGAGGAACTCGCGAGTTCAGCGACCTGTAGGCTAGACTTCACAGTATTATAATACTCTCATACAGATAGCAACTGTCTATTGAATGATTTTGTGGTAGTAAAAGGCGATGGTTTGGCGCACATTTTATTGCGTGTTTGCTATTGGCATGTTTATCTCCAGTAGGTGTCAACAAACACGTCGACCAATTACAAACGTAACATGACCATACAAGTGTGTGAATTCCAACTTGTCTAGGAGTGAACCCGCGACATTCTCGGGTCTCTAGCCATTACATTGTTTGTGGCATACCAGTGCGTGTTAGTTTCCTTTACTGATTCCATGTTCAAATTCGTCAGTTTCGTGCATGCACTTTCTTTTAACATTTTCTCCAGTTTCTTCTTGTCACTTCTGTGGGTAAATATATATGTGGTCGGCACAATGGAATGTACAATTGTCGCTTTCGTAATATTTTAATTTATTAAAATAATATTTTTCGGCAGGTATTCTCTCAAAAAGGCAATGGATATTTTCTTCGCATCGCTCCACTTTGTCATTTGTGATCATGGGATCAGAACAGCGATACAAACGTGATGCAATGGGCGCCTCGATGTGAATTCAAAGTCACCCTGAAAGGACAATGTTGGCTTTAACCCGGAACAAACTGACAACAAACCCATAACGAACTTTTATTAATGGTAACCTAAAAAAAAATTGCGTTGTTGTAAGCACTAGTTTTACCGCCAAGTGGCCAGCACAAAAAAAAAACGTATGTAAATAGTTCCTTGAAATTGGATACTAACCTCGTGTACGACAGCCGCTAATGTTAACATTTTTTTCTGTTTATTCAACAACGTTTCCACGCCCACTGATACTCCATACGTGAAGATATAGGCGTTATTACACGCATCCGTAAATAAACATATGTTGCTCTGCTTGACTATTAATACAGGAGATACTCGCACAGCAACGAACTTTAGTGCCGTTTGCTACCAATTCACCAGTCTCACCAACTTTTAAGAACACATTTACAATACTTTTCCCAGTCCTGTCACACCTGCGACACGCTTAAAATAAACGCATTTTTAATTCGTAAATATGGTTGCTCCCGCAATTTTTGTTGCGTTGACGTCACAGGAGTCTCGATGTTAACTGGCTGGATAATTATTTTATTCGCGTCGTACCCATCGCATTGCGTCTGTCACGCTATTTGACGTCAACATAAATGGCTGGTCTTCGTAGTCCACACAATGGAGAAATGTATTCGCGTATAGACTGTTCACGGTAAAGTGAGCACTTTTGTGGCTCTAGCCACTTTTTCCTTTCAGCCGATATCCTTTAGCTACCTTTTTAAATAAATATTGCCATGTAAGTAATAAACACAGTGTGTTTACTCGACCTCACTCGGAAGTCAACGTATAAGGCTAAAATATAATATAATTTTTGACTAGTATTCTAAACGAGAGGGCTTTCAAAAATGCTCACTTTAACGTGAATAGCCTATACACGCGTTTCCTTTCAGGTTTGATCTTTTTTGCCTCCTCTTTATCGACAATGAGTTGTCTACAGGTTATTTTTAGCCTTGCCATAATACAGTTGTTGAGCCGAGATTTATATTACAAAAACAATAAGTGAAGAGTGCGAACGATGTGGGCGGCTCTTAAGATCGATGTCTTGTGAGCGAATGATGATGAAGTAAGGAGTGTCTGGAGCAACGCCGGAATGCAAGGGCGGGGAAAAACGGGAAATTCCCGAGATAACCCGCCTACCAGCGGCATCGTCCGGCACGATTCCCACACGTGAACGAAAAATAAGTGCTTTGCGAAACCCGTTCGTGAAATCCTTGTATGTTCAAGATGTGTCGTTGTATTTCCCCTTGCCATTTTCCCGTGTAATTATATATATATATATATATATATATATATATTTGCGATGCCACATTTTGTACGGAACCATTTTGTTTGGTTCTACTTGGCTATGACGCATTCGTAGCATTTTCTACGAAGTCTTCTCCGTACTCATGAGTCAGAGACTCTACTTAAATAGTTCAAGTTACAGTTTTCGCATTCACACGCTAATGTGTTCTGCAGATAGCAGCCTCCGCATTCGCCATAGCGACACCACCAATGTACCTTCCCATTACAAAATTGAATTCGAAAAAGATCCATTGAGCGCTACTGAAACAAAAGCTCTACAGCAAATGTTCACCTAGCGAGTTGGCGCCATGGGGAAAAATTCGGACTCGCTTTCGGCAGGACCTTGGTTTGAATCTCGGTCTGGCCATACTCATTTATATTTTCCTTGGTTCCTTCTTCCCTGAGCAACTTGCTCCGTCTCTAATGACCTCGCTGGGGTCACGGTGGCAGAGTGTTTAGCCTGCTCACCTCCCACCAAGGCAAACCGGGTTCAATTCCCGGTCGGGTTACCGGATTTTCGCAAGTGGGAATCGTGCTGGACAATGCCGTTGGTCGGCGGGTTTTCTCGGGGATCTCCCGTTTCCCCACCCTTTCATTCCGGCGCTGCTCCATACTCACTTCAATGACCGTCATCGGCTCTTAAGACATCACTATTAAGAGCCGCACAAATATCTTCACTCACTCACCTCGTAGACCTCGCCGTCTACGAGACGTTAAGTCATACCTATAGACATTGCTCTACTGTGTGATATCTTCCATTTTGAAATATGAAAACACAGCGACGTGACACACTATATCTACATCGCTGTTTGTATAGCTATGTAACGAAATGGGTACGCTAGGCAGAAGCAATAAGCCAGACTAACGCTCTTGCCGATTGTCGTGGGTTCCCGGCCCGGATGAGCTGCATAAAACTGTCGAAATTGTATTCTTTGCCTGGTCACTGTTATCATTGCCTATTTCCTTGCTAGAGTGAGTGAAGAGATTAGGGCGGATCTTAACATCGAGGTCTTCAGAGCCGATGAGAGTGAAGCGAGGTGAGTTTGAAGCAGCGCCGGAATGAAAGGGCAGGGGAAACGGGAGATCCCCGGGAAAAACCTCCGACCACCGTAATCGTCCGGTACGATTCTCACATGAGGAAACCCGGGAAGCACCCCGCCGGGAATCTAACCCGGAGGCAAGTAGTCTAACCACTGCACCACACTTTGGCCCCTTCCATGCTAGAGTTCGCAGCGATGATGCACGCGATATATTAAAACTCTGAGTTTAATATTTGCTGCATAAGAAAATACATATTAACTTCCTGTACAAAGCCAGTTTCAAAACAAGCTGATTTTACGTCCTGCAAGAAGTGTGAACCGTTTTGATAAACCAATATTTCGTTCTGTTTTAATTAAAATAAAATAAAAAATTGAAGGAAAATGCAAATATTTAAAAAATACACTTTAAAATATAAAAAAATTGTGTCTTGAACAATTTAAAAATTGTACATAGTATTGAAAAAAAAATTATGTTTGTGGAACTGATTCCAAAACTAACCAAATAATCCAATAAAGTTCTCAAGCAAAAGCGTCGTAATTGCAGATATATCTAAAAATTAATGTAAAACCAAGATTTTCTATGGTTTGAAAGGGGGAAATACAAAAATTATAAAAATAGATAAAGTGTTTAACGAACATAATTATTAAATAAGTACTTTATAAAATTAATTATATTTTTAATGGCTATATATCATACGAACAATAAAATAGTATAATCACTACATTTCATAAGTTTAATAACAAACAAATATGAAAATCTTCAAAAATTTTAATTATTATGCACATTGGGATAATGTTTCTTTTATCTTTAACAAGCAATTGAATACAATTTTACCTGAAAGATACCCCAAAATTGAATGAAAAAATGAGATTTTAATCTTATTATTGAAAAATATTTTATATTGAATACAAAATAAACGAAATCAAAATTGACCAGATTATGCACTATACAGAATTCTCTTATCAATATTAAAATGTTATACAACTTAAAAAATAGCATGTAAAATAACAGAAATTCCTCCAAATTTTTAATAACAGTTTGCTTTATGTAATTACAAAATTATTATGCATATAATTATATTCTATTTTTATAAATAATGTATTAATTTGTAACACCATCCATTTAGTAATAAAAACAATCGTGTGTGATCAGTTAGGTCACTGAAAACATTATTAGTAAGTTTTTGTAGACGTATTAAACAACACTGCATATAGCGCCACCTCAGACAGTTTTTTTCTCTAACAATAATTATTTCCTCATGAACATTAGTTATTGTAATAGTATTATTGCCAAAATAAAAATAAATTGTTGGTTTCACCATCTCGGTTTTTAAAGTGTTAAAATAAAATTTATTGTTTGGAATAATAGTAAATAAATCGACTTATAATTCCTAAAACTATTATAAGCAAGTAACGAAACTATGAAGCTACGAAGATTGTATGTTACACCATCTTGGGTGAGGGAGTGAAATGAGAATCGTACCATTGACGTCTTCATGAAAGTCTTCTATAATAAAAAATAAAAAAATTGTCCGAACATTTTTATGTAAATGATTTAAATCTATTGTTATTTAAAGTCTAATTAATTTTATTAAATTATATTTTAAATATAAACTTTGTTACGATATTTAATATTGCGGAACTTAGTGTAAGTAAACTAGGAGACGAAAAGAATATTACTGGTGGCCGCTAGACTGATCGGGTGGAATGAGGGAGTGCTAATATTATTTATACATTTTTTAAAAATCGTCTTTTCCTTTAGGATTTCTGAACCTTAAAAGAGTTTTGAAAATCTACTTAAGTTTTTAATATTTCTCCAGTACATAAATTTTGGATTTTTCGGATTTTTTTCGAACATTTTTGGATATATTTTTTAAACTTTTCGGACTGAGAGTCATTTAAAGACCGCCTCAACTTCAAGGCCAATTTCGCAATCCAACATGGCCGTCATTAAATGTCAGGGTATCCAGATGTCTTGGTCAAGATTACAGCACTTCAGGATATCAACCCAAGGAGCTTGTTCCCCAGCCATATTTATAGTGCTCAATTGATTTGATCACACATATAAAAAGTCTTTATTAATTGACACAGAATTACCCAGGACTTGGCAAATTTAATGTGGTGGAATAACGAGAGATGGTAAAACCTGCACATGCATAATTTAAAGCCTGCAAAAATTTATTATTCTAATTTGCAGGTACAAATTCATTATCCATTTGTGGTGTCTGCCCGCGAATTACATACTTCTCTATCGTGAAAATTCAATTCCGGTTGACCTAGTTTAAAGGTACGCGGCCTATAACCACAGGAAAGTCGCAGTGCAAATGAGTAAGCAGGTATAAGGTGACGAAGGCCTCTGACTCATGATGAGAAGTCTGTGTATTTCACGAATCCGTTTGGTATGAGTCTATATTTTTCCGTCTTTTACATACTAGGGCCACAACTGCTATACTCCATCCATGGTTAAAACATAATTCGAAAAATGATTATACCTCCATTGCCTACAATGACTACGAATAAAGTAGTCAAAAAACGAAGATCACAATATATGGATGAGAAACACAAATCATATAAAACTGTGACAATATAAATAATCGCATATATGGAACAAGAGAGAACGATACTGTTGGACAACGAGTGGCACAGAAATAACGAGGACAACATAACTATGACAATACGAATATAGCAACGAAACACACACTGCAATAAGTCAAAATAAATCGACTATACAAAAATAAAAAAATAATACTTATCCAGTCTAACAGTGAACGAAACAAAAAAAAAACAAGAAAGACAGTATAAACGTGGCTGAACAACACCAGCAAAATCAACATACAAAGCAAAAAAAACAGTAAAAAGCCACCAATTTATAAATGGATTAAAACATTTAATGATTCGGCCAGACAACAAATCAAAATTCGATTAAAGTTTCCCCCCATAATTGGCATTAAACATCAGAAACAACATTCATGGTTATTTCCAACTTTTCTGAAGTACTGCTAATGCTTTATACTGTCAGCTTATTCCTCCGCCTCATGCAAACAAATTTAACCAAGTCGAGAAAATTACATACAATAGAATGTGCACCACAGTTGTGCACATTCATTTCAATTATATATATATATATATATATATATATATATATATATATATATATATATATATATAGTCAAAATAAATCGACTATACAAAAATAAAAAAATAATACTTATCCAGTCTAACAGTGAACGAAACAAAAAAAAAACAAGAAAGACAGTATAAACGTGGCTGAACAACACCAGCAAAATCAACATACAAAGCAAAAAAACAGTAAAAAGCCACCAATTTATAAATGGATTAAAACATTTAATGATTCGGCCAGACAACAAATCAAAATTCGATTAAAGTTTCCCCCCATAAAATTTTGAATATATATATATATATATATATATATATATATATATATATATATATATATATATATATATATATATATTTGAAAACTCTTTCCAAACATAAATTTTCTCTCTTATCCTATTCTTATTTACTATAAACAAAATAGTTTAATTCATAGATAAAACATAAGTCAAAGTTCAATTGAACCAAAAAATACACTTGTATGTTAACAGCAGTATAAAATGCTTGTATTGCACGACACATCTAGGAAATTCGCAAGTGGGATTCGTACCGGACGATACCGCAGTTTGGCGGCGATTTTCGGTGATCTCCCGTTTCCTCCACCCTTGAATTCCGGTGCTGCTCCATATCCACCTCGCTTCACACTCATCGGCTCTCAAGACCTCGTTGTTAACAGCCGCCCTTAACGCTCCACTTCATATTTATGCAACAGCCAAACACGTTATACGTGGGGTGGTTTTACAAAGGTTTGCTTAAAAAAGCGTATAGATAATGCGAACAAACTATAGTGAGTTATTTATCGAATGTTAGGCCCAGATATACCGTGAACAGATCTGCAACTTCTCCATCAATGATAGCTCAGCGTGATAAGCAATTTATTCATTTCACAGGCTCAATGGGATAATGTTTCGTACTATCTAACAATGATTCGCCAGCAAAACAGCTGCGCTATGTCAGCAATCAATGTCCAGTAATAGACAAACGCAAATTAATTTTTCTTCTACATTTTACAAGCTTTTTTTGGAAACTAGTTGCCAAATGTTTCTTGTAGCACCACAAGGTAGAATGATAGAGCAGAAGAAAATGAAACCCAAGATTACAGACGAAAACAATATGGCGGACGGAGACAAGAGGGCGAACGATTTCACGGTCAAGTATATCCATGAAGGCGGCCAGAAACAACATGGCTGATGCCGAAGGTCGATCCCTGATCCTTGCGCACATATAGCCTAAATCCCTCTACTTGGCTGGGCTACCGGTTGGAAATTTGTCACCAGGCTTCGAATGGTGGACGGCATTCCGCCATGTTACTGGCCAGTGACGCCATTCTGGTGGCGTGCGTGGCTGGATTTCGCGGTATGAAAGCCTGTTTCACTTCTGTGATCTTAAGTATTCTGTGATATTTTGGACTAGAGCTGGAGAGCTGTCCGTTCTCGTGGCAGTCAACTGGCTCAAGTGTGGCAGTCATCTGGCTCAAGTGTGGCAATCCGGTTAAGTCTGGTGCAGCGATGGACATGAGTGGAGAAGACGGACGACGGCGGAGGTTTCGAGACGACGGCAGAGGCTATTTATTTAGTGTGGACGGTCGAGAGGATGTTGTACCCGACGCCAGAGGGCTAATGTGCCTGGGGGTCCTCGGAGCGCTATAGAACCTTCCGGACTGGTGGAATGTTGTCTAAAATAAGGTGTGGCTGAGAGGTCTTCAGCTCGACTCTCATGAGATCGACAGTATTCGGTACGACTCAAAGGGTACTCGGCAATCTTCGGCTCGACTCAAAGCGTGTTCGGCAGTCTTCAGCTAGACTAAGAATTGTCGAATGTACCCGAAGGTGCTCGGCCATTATGATCACTAATTCTTCAACCATATAGGTCTGATTCTGATAGCCATATTACTTTAATAGACATGGGAAATAGAAAATCTGTAATTATTTTCCTATTTTAATTTTCAACATTTTTAAAAATTGTACTGAAAGTGTACATAGAGTATAGTTGAACCATGCAAAAGTACCTCATTAAATTACTAAATTTCCAGTCTTCCCTCTTCAAGTCTAATTATTACACGATGTCGGAATCTACACATCATTCAATGTCTCGAGTGTTTTGAAGGAATAAAAAAAATGTTTCTCAGAATTTTTTAAATGTATAATATACCAGTATCTATGTAACCCGTACACAATTATACTCATATAAAGTAACATGAATCGTAGCAGAGCACCACGTAAGTGTTGTTTCGTTGTCGTCAGTACAGTAAGGGTGAACGGATGGTGTTATATATGAGCAATGCATTGAGAAGCTGTTATTTTCAAAGAATGCACATCTGTATATTGTGTTGAAACAGATTGCGGTGATGTTTACCGAATATATTGGTGCATGACGATTGCGTCTGTAGTAACACACATCTGCCTCGCTTCGAGATTTGTGTTTTTTTTTTTTTACATAAAATTACAGTACTGTATTGACGAATAAATCAACACGCACGTGCTGCTTTGTAGCAATTCTCTATTTTCGTGCCACTGATTGATGCAGGCTGACAATGACATCGAATGTTCAGCCAACAGACGAGGCGCCGTAATGAGTACATACATTGAACGGGACTCGGCTACAGAAGAGACAACTATTTCACAGCGGAGGAGATGTTTTGTTAGATGGGTAGTAATGTGTGTGGGTTGTATAGATACAGAAAAAAAGTGCAGGTGACTCACCCGGTATATATGTGACGAATACAATCCCGTTATATTAGTAGTGATCCTCTGCATAAGTGTTTTATAATCATGGTAATGATCAGCACCTACTAACACTTTTATACGCACAGTTTTCGATGATTTATGAACCAATAGTGCTAGGCCCATGAGATTTTCAACTTATGAGGCCAACTCAGGTGATAAACAGTCTTATCTTTCGCGCCCTTCTCAGACATCAATATTTTGATCAGTCCCAATCATCTGCAATCCCCACCAATCCTCAGCAATCCTCCTCACCAATCCTCAGCAATCCTCCTCACCAATCCTCAACAATCACCTAAGCAATCCTCAGCAATCCTCACCACTACTCAAAAACCTTCCTCCAAATTCTTCTGCAATTCTCACCAATTGAATTGCTGAGGATTGGCGAGGATTGTGGATGATTTCTGATGATTGGTGGCGATTGCAGAGGAGAATTGCTGAGGACTTGTGAGAATTGTGGTGGAGAATTGCAGAGGATAGCGGAGGAATATTTCAGAGGATTGTGGAGGAGGATGGTTTAAGATTGGTGAAGATTGGCGAGGATTAGTGGCAGAGGAATTGGAGGGAAGATGGCAGAGGAAAGTGGAGGAAGGATTGCAGAGGAAGTGGAAGGAGGATTGCAGAGGATTGTGAAGTGGATAGTTGAGGATTGGTGGAGTATTGGTGAGGATTGCTGAGGTAGGTGAGAGGTTGCTGATGATTGCTGAGGATTTCAGAGGAGGATTGCTGAGGATAGGTGAGGATTGCAGATGAATGGGATTGATCTAAGTATTTATGTTTGAGAAGAACACGAATGATAAGAATGTTTACCACCAGAGTGAGCCTCGTACATTTCAAGTCTCAAGGGCCTAGCACTATTGGTTCATAAATCATAGATTATTATGCCTCTAAAAATGTCAGTAGATGCTGATCTATACCATGCTTATAACAAATTGTTATGTACCGACTGACGCACGAGGCGCGAGCTGCATGCTTTTTTTTGGCTCTGTGGGGGTGACCCACCTCGACTCTCTCCACACCCCAGGCAGGACCTTTCGTCAGAGGAATTATTTACAGTGGCGAGTTGGCTGGTGTCACAGCCTCTACTCCCCCTCCTGGAGAAGCCGACGACTTTAGAGAATGTGCAAGAATGTTCTGTGAACTAGGACTCTGAGCGCAATGCGGCATTTAAAAATGATTTCTGGGCGATGGTCTACGACCCGATAAATATTGTAGCGGTCCAAGGGTTGGCAGTCTTGGTAGAAGCCTCCTGACTGAGAGGTGTAATAGGATAAAGTCGAGTGCGGCAAGAGACATATTTGATTTTCGACATAATTACAGATTTTCGATTTGACATATCTATAAAAGAAATATGGCTACCAGAAATACACAAAACACACACACACATACACACATATATATATATATATATATATATAAACACACACACACCAGGTGAGTCGCCCACGCCTATTTTTCCGTATCTATGTAACCCGCATACAATATTATTCATCTAAAGTATCATCAATCGTAGCAGAACACCACGTGGGTGTTGTTTCGTTGTCGTCAGTAGAGTAAGCAGTGAACGGATGGTGTTATGTCAGCAATGTGTTGAGAAGCGACAACTTTTCAAAGAATGAAAATCCGTTTACTGGTTTGAAACAGATTGTTGCTATGTTTACCGAATATGTTGGTACACGACGACTACGTCCGTAGTAACACACATCTGCCTCGCTTCGAGCAGTTGTGTTTCTTTGTGTAACATAAACTTACAGTCACCGCTTACTGCATTGACGAAGAGGAATCAGCGCGCTTATGCTGTGATGTAGCGGTTCTCTATATTCACGACGAATATTAGTGCAGGCAAACAACTTCGTCAAAAGTCAACTAACAGACGAGGCCCCGTAACGAGTACGTACATGGTACAGGACTCGGAGACACAAGAAACACTTCTATTACAGCGGAGGAGAAGTTTCGTTAGATGGGCTATATTAGTGTGTGCAGGTTGCTTAGATACGGAATAATAGGCGCTGGCGACTCACCCGTTATATATATATATATATATATATATATATATATATCTAAGTTATATAAGGTGCTTGAACAATTAGTAGTTTTGACTGCCGAGCACCTTCGGATGCATGCGACAATCCTGAGTCAAGCCGAAGACTGGCGAGCTCATCCGAGTCGAGCCGAAGGCCTGCCAGCTGCACTGCCCCAATTAAAAATACATCGTACCAAACGCACAATAATCCCACTACTGTTGTGCACAGCACATTTTTTTATGCAAACAGTGAGGTTTAAACTTTGTGTTCAGCTGTAACAATACGCGTCATTCGTAACCTAAGACAGTAACACGGTTTGCGAATCAGGTTATTCACAGGGAAAATCTCTGGGCAGCGAGCCTACAATTAATAGCCACCACAACGTACATTTGCCTCATCCAGAACCAGTGTACAAAATTGTATACGTAATGCACAATAGGATTTTTCATGTCCATTTACTAAGCAGACAAACTTACTAGTTTATTTATATCCTTTTTTAGGGTTTTTTAATCGTCTTTGACTAAAACTTCTGTGCTCAGACAGGAACATGTATAAAGAGGAATATTTCCTTTTAATGTTAGAACATGTATTTCCATAACATTAAAATAGGTGCCTTCTCCACCTTTCTCGAGAAACCTATCATCACCTGCAGTTAAGTAAATAAAAAGATCACGAATTTTATCCCACAAATACTGATTGTCATTTCGCTTTATAAAACGTTACAAAGCTAGGCTTCTCTGCCATATGCTTACTCGAGCAGATATAGTTGTCTCATGGACCGCTGCCACAGTCGCCTGCTCCACTCGGCCAAACGGAATGAAGAACCCAAAGTGCTACCTGTTTACTATTTGCGCAGCGTCCTGCAGGGCGTTTGGCTGAGCGGAGATCCAACGACACACATGCAGTGACATCTAGGGCCGGTTTCACCAACATAGCCTCCGATCCGAGATCGAATGATCCTAGTTCCAAACCAGAATCTAGTTTTATCTTTGTTCCAATGTAAAAGTGTTGCAACAACGAAATTTCATGATTCTGGATCTCCGATTCGTCGATCTTGGAGAGATCGATATTAAGTATGAGACAAATTTTGCTAATGGTTCGTAATATATGACGTCATGGAAGTAGGCGTATTTTTCATTGTAGATAGAAATATTTATGCTATCTTTTATCTGTTTTAAGTGAATAATTGATGTACGAATTTTACTGAATAATATTCAAGTACGTATAATGTTGTTATAATTTCCCAAGAAAACAATCGAACGTAGTTCTATCTGTTGGCGTATTTTCAAACTGCATTTGTCGTTGATGGCTGCTAATCTCGGATCGAGATTTCAAATCACCAATTTCGGCGGTTCGAAATGAACTTAATCTCGATCTCCAGTCCAGTTCTGAACTCGAATGGTGCAACAGTTTTCAGTGTCGATCTTAGATACGATCTCAGATCGAGTTTAGAACCACGATGGTGCAACCGGCCCCTAGTCTACCACAAATATTTTAACGCAAAATGATAGGGTCTTCAGCCACGAGATGGTGCAGCCTCTGTACCTGTCAAATAAGAAGGTATCTCTCCAGAGCAACGACAAGCAATCTACAGAACCCTTCACGGTACGTTGGAACCTAACAAGCGCTCCGACATTTACAAGAAAACCACTGTCTCTTAGGATAACAATAGTGTTTATTTCCTTTCATGCCTCAAGGCTTACCACTCAGCGAAAAAAAAAAAATTGCGATCTTACTAACAATAGCTTTGAAATTAGTGGCCAAAACATTTTCATGAAGTATTGGAGGAAAAAATGATTCACATTTTTTATGTTGTTTAATTTTGATTAACTGTCTTTTAGAGCTTGTGAATATACATGTTTTAATGCGAAAAAAAATTATGAGCAGACTTCAATTCAACATCCTAGGTGTAGAACTACAGCGTTAGCTTCTTTCACAATGGGCACAAGCTAACTTTAAGAACATATAAATGTTCATAGCGTTCATAAACAACCTAATTTCAATTACAAAATTCCGAATTTAAAAACGAATTAAATATAGCTGCATCAAAAATAATTTTTCAGTTCTGTCGTCACATTTAAATAAAGTAACTGTGTAAGCAAAAGGTTTCATAAATATATTATTGCAACAGAATATTTAAAAACATGTGGGCGCATTTAGTTAAATATTCATTATATTACGAGGAACAAAGTGTATTGTTTACGTATACTTAATAGTCATCTACACTGTAAAAAAGTGTAAAAATACACGTACAACCTTTTGGTAATTTTACATTTTCTCTGTGTAATTTTTAAATATAAGTGCAGTACCTGCAAACTTACAGCAATGTACAACTTTATTCTTAACATAGTACAGTGATATTATAAAAAGCACAAATGTATTGGTATATTAACAATAAGAGGGGTGTAAATTTACAAACTTGAAAGTACGTGCAAAAATCCAAGAACGTGAAGTATTAAAACCCAAATCTGTGTATTTTTACAACTACGCCAATGTTGTATTGAAAAATGTACATCGGTGTAAAAGTACATATTGTTCTATTTCCTTCAAAAGGTAGTACAATCTTACTGTAAAAAACACAAATGTACTGGCATATTGACATTAAAAAGGGCGTGAAATTACAAATGCGAAAGTATTTGTGAAAATACACAAATTCATGGTACGAAAACCCAAGTCTGTGTGTTTTTACAACCATGCCAATGTTGTATAAACTCGTACATCAGTGTAAAAGTACATGTTTTACTATTTCACTCAAAATGTAGCACCATCTCAGAGTAAAATAAATACACAAGTGTACTGGTGTATTGACATTAACAAAGGGAGTAAAATTACAAATTAGAAAGTATATGAGCGAATATTTACACATACAAATTTGCAGTAATTTTACATTTTTATGTGTAATTTCCTAAAAGGAGTACACTATTTGAAATTTTACACTAATGTTCCTGTGAATTTTAATATAACTACAAGTATTTGCTAAACACATGCGATAAAGCAGTAGGGAGTAGAACTACTTCGAACTCCTTTTGTGTTCAAAAGGAAATCTTAACTCCCACTGATGGTATATGCTGGCTTTTGTATATAACTACCTATTCAATATCTGAAGTCAATCGTTATTTACATTTTGCAGATAACTTTTATGACTCTGTTAATGTACAAAAATTTTGTAATTACAATTGCAGTGAATCTGAGATTTACTTTTTTGTTAGTGAGAAAATACACATACACAGTGGTGAAATAAGACATGTGATGTTTGTGTAAATTTTCGTAGTCAAATCGAATACACGGAGTGCACGTTATTTAACATCACAATAAGTTAAAATTACAAACTGGTATGGTAATATTACATCTACAGTGTACATGCAATTAGGTATGACGAACATTAAACAGTAACAGACTGGTGTAGTAAAATTACCATAAAAATGATTGTGTTAATTTACAATGTGTGGAAGAAAATTAGTAGCAAGTATAGTAAAATAACATGAACACAGTACATGCGATTTAGTGTAATGATTAGTAAAAGAAACTGACAGGTATGATAAAATTACACTAACAAAGTTTGTGTAAATTTACATTATGTGGTTTGATATTCGTAACAAAAAAAGTAAAATGACAGATACAGAGTACGTGTAATTGAACATAATGATTCGTAAAAAGAATAACAAGTATAGTAAAATTACACTGGCATTGTATTTGTAAATATATACGGGACACACAGTAAAAGTACACATACACATGTACGTGTAAAAATACATGAAGATGTGTGGAGATTGTGCTGCCACGTACATTCGTGTAAAATTACAAACTTTTTTTTACAGTCCATGTATATTCCATTCACGGTCTTTTCAGAAGCCCTGATAAAGTCCTACTTTCAGGATATTCCTCCGCCTCATGCAAACAAAGATTAACCAAGTCAAGAAAATCACATCAAAGAGACAACGTACTGAATTCGTGGGCACTGAGTTGAATAATGTTTTGCATAAGAACTACTTCTTACTAGGCGTTACCAACACAACTATTTTCTCTCTGTTTTTATTCGTTTTAGTAATGAATTATGTATTATATTTTATTGATAAAGTATATGTAAAACTCTAATTTAACCAAAAATAAAGTAGTAAAATTTATGTTATGGCAAGTATAAAATGCTTGAGATACTTGGTACTTTTAGGAAACAAGTAAATACGTCATATGGGGTGATTATTTAAAGGTTTGATTGGAAAAGTGTGAAGTTACCTCGAATAGATTATACTCATGGTTAGAGGTACCAGATATCCTCTTTTACCCGGCCAGGTCCTATTTTTGAGGCCTTGTAAACTGTCCTGACAGGTTTTACCAAAAAATAACTTAGTAACGGTACCAACGAACTTCCTGCGAAAGTGAAAACATTTTGGAAAATATTACGTGATTCGTTTGCCTTTATCAACACCCACATATTTTTCCTGGCTCTTTTATACATGTCGAAGAGATACGTCTGCATTTTTTTATTTTTATTTTACGACTGTTTTCTAGGGAATATCAACCTGTTAGAACGAATAAAACCGCCAAAGAAATACGATCGATTTATATGTGAACTGCAGCTCTACTGGGCAAAGTTAAAAAAAGTAAATATTCCTTTTATGTAATTCATTGTGCATGGAGCTAAAATATTCTTCTAATAACATGACAAAGGCTTGCGAAACAATAAAAAAAATACCTGAGCGTTTTCTTTTCAGAAGCGAAGAAATTTCATTGATAAGCGCACACTAGAATATTCATCATATTAACAAAATTTTAAATTAAAATACATTTATTTTCTGTTGTCTGTAGTAAAAGAGCAGATAAATGTTTATTCCGGAAATTAAAAAAAACACGATAGCAGTTGACAAACGTCGAAGAAGCTTTCGATGGGAAGAATGTTATTGTTGCCATCCGGATATAGTGTTAAGTTTTACAAAACAATGTTTTAGGTCGTTGGTAAATGATAACTACATTACTGTACATGTAGACATATAAAAAGTGGCATTCATGGTTGTAGGACGAACGGCTCATGCTCCTTATAAGAAAATTACGAACCAGAAGAAAAGTTATATATTTTACTTCTTAGTTTTCCGTACACGAGCGTAAATTATAGTCGTGTCCTCAGCGTGACATAAATCATGACAAACGCCATTTCAACCACAGATTATTTCGTGATAGACGTTTTCTTGAAAATGCTGTTGACTTAGCAAATTGGTTTTAAGTTTGTCTTTAGCATATATATATATATATATATATATATATATATATATATATATAGACACACACACATCCGTTTGAATAATAAACACAGTAAGCAATATTTGTTTTGCACGCGTCACTTTCTAAGATTTTTCTTTCAAAATTTATGTTTTTAAATTTTTTTTACTATAAGAAGGCATAAACGTTTGAAAGAATATTGTCTGTTGTTTTTTTAAATTTGAAAACCGGGGTTTAAACACATATAAGATGTATCTTAGATTAAATTTCAGAAAAAAAAAATGTTAAGCATTTTTTCTCATTCTATTTTGTTGTACATTCTGGAAGGAGCGGAACAAGTAGGTGATGATGTTAATAAAATATTGATAGTATTTATTCTTTGCCAGTTTTCCTGTATGTTGGTCAAAATAAATCAAAACTTGCTCGATCATTTTTTTAAATCCTCGGAAGTGCCATTTTCTTCACAATTCATCTCATCTTCGTCGACATCCGATAAAGTTTGCTTCTCTTCTCTCTCAGGGCGACTTCAGTTTTAGAGATCTCTAAAGACGCCTTTACACTACGACGATCTTCAGTTTGAATCTCCAGTTGTCCATTCCTGTGTTTGTCATCCTTAGTTGGAAGTGTATGTTAGTACATTGCTGTCCTCGATCAAAAAACACGTTTATGAATATTTTATTATGTTTGTTTTTCAGTTTAGTAATATAGATTGGTCATTCTACTTGTTTTCTAAGTAGCGGAATCATAAAAAATTGAGACAATTAAGACGCTTATGAAGTACGTCTAACTCAAAATTTTACCAACGCTCTAAGCGACAAATATCAATATCAAGAATTCGTTGCGTAAACTTTAGGCCAGGTCAATACAGCACATACATCTGAGCTGTTCCAGAGTTCTGAAGACTCATTACTCAGTCGTAAAGAAATCTGGATGGATCAAGGAACACTCCTGAGACAAACAGCTTTTAAACAAAATTACTGACCAAATATCTAGGAAAAGAGAAGACTGCAATAACTAAGTTGGTTTTGTCAGGTTTTGAGTTTTGAAATACTGTATGCAAAAAAAATCAGACACATCATTTATTGTATTTTTGTAGTTTCTCATAACTTTATAACCATTGATCTCCCCCCCCCCCTTTTTTCCATGGCTACTGGTGTGGACAGCAACTCCAAGTAAGAAAATAAATTCTCACCTAGGACTGGCACATGCTCAGCCCAACCGCGGCCAGAAGGATTAGGTCTTATGTGTGAATCCATAGTTACCTAGATGAGTTTTTGAAAAAATAATTTTTTTAAAGCAAAGGCTATTTAAAGAAACATATCTTAAGCCAGGTGACTCCTGGGATCCTCACAATATCTTCGTATGCAATAGCTCACAAATGATTGCAACAGGGTACAATAATTAAATAATAAAAAAATTAAGAATAGTCTCCATTCAGGTTAATTAATTTAAATTGCCTTTAAAAATAACATTCTCAGCTCAACACAAATAGTATCTATTGAGAAAAAAAGTGACGTGAAAACAATCAAACATTTTTGAATACAATTCTCAAATTACTATTATTTTTTTAGAACGATTATTTTTGGAATATAATTAGAACTTTATAAAGTACTTTGGGCATCAGGATCTATAGAATTATTGATAGTATTGCATTATACGATCAGAGATATTTTATGCTTTTTTAATTTTTTTACAACTAACATTAAATGTTTGAACGTAGCAGCATGTACAAGCATGTTTATTAAGAGAAAATCGCATCTGTTCAATGGGTTTGGCTGGACCGCTGGCGAAACTGGCAGAACGCCGAGCCCAACTCCTTAATGGAGCATGTTGCCTCGGGTGAATAGGTTACATTACACCATATCAGAATTCCATTTTCAGAAGTTCCAGGGCCAGCAACCCGACATCCATCAACTCGAGAACTGCATTCACCTCAAGTCGTGGACCGCACTTTAAGAATTAAAGAAATAGGGCTTTAAATACGCGAATTAGATCATACACTCAAACGTAGTCAATTACGCGATACTTAGTATTACTCACCTAAGGCGGTGATTCCTAATTTTAAACCCTTAGATCGTAGAAAAAGGCAAAATGCAAATAGCAGTGTATTTGAGATTACACATTGCTGAGAAAATGTCCAAGAAGGACGAAAAAGACAGAATCATCAAATTTCGAAAATCGCCTTAGCGAAACATTTATAAACACCAAAGCTAATATTGCATGTGCTTGCCACTTACAACATTACAGAGATCGACAGGACGATCGTCATGCAACGCAAAGAACATAAGATATCACAAATAATTTCGTAAACAATAATATTAGTTAATTGAGAACATATGCACTTTAGATGAAATAACTGGACTTAACAGTATTATCGTAATGATTAATAATAACAATATGTGGAAAAGAAAGTGCCAACTGAAAAGTCATTCATTATGTTTATAAAATTACTAACGAAGAACAATATATTTTTTACAACTTACAGAATTTTCTGTCACATATTTTACTTTAAAAAGTGGTCGTTTAATTTTATTTTTTCATCTCGACATATTTGAACTATTTAATTGTGAATGTCATATTGGAGAGACCAAGATTATTTAAATGGCTTCAAACTTTGCCTGATAGATGACAGTGGAAACCAAAGAATGAAAAGCAGTGCTTTAAAAGGAAAGAATAAAACTTACCATACAACATTACTATGAAACAATGTGAGTCAACAAAAAAAACGGCACACTGTTAACTTTTTTCCTTCGTAAATATATCTTCCACAAGTTAATGTCTTTAATGACGTAGCATATGAAGTGTCGCCAGAGTGTATGTTGTTAGTCTTGATTACATGGATCAATCTAGATCTGTCTGTAAATCTGTTGAATGTCTGCTGTAAAGACAAGTGTATGCAACCGAAAGCAGATTATCAAGTTCCTAATGTCACACTGAAGTTTTTGTCCTGAGAGCAGCACCTCATTCAGTGAATGTGCTGATGATGTCTTGGCTGAGGCATCGAAGACAACTCTCAGCTTGGTGGTCGTGCTGTCTGGTTACAAGACATTGTGGTGAGGAATGTAAAAAGATGAACCCTGGTTGACATCTGCTTCTGGTATCTCCTCCATATGGCCTCATGCAAGATAATACGTCATAAAACTTTAGTAGAGAAGCTTTACCTGTGGGTTCAGACTATGTAACCACTCTGGATGGTATGGTCATCTCAGCGCTTGACCCTGTGACTTTCCAAGTTCTTGCCCTGTTGATTTGAATGGAAGTGCAACCACGCACCTTCCATTAGGCTGTCTGCGATGTTTCTGCTGAAAGGATTATTCAAATTGAGCTTCCTCAGGAGTGATCAGAACTGCCCTAGGCTATTTCTCCAATTCCTAAAACTTCCTTACTCTCTGTTTCAAGTGTATCGCTGACATATGGAGGTATGTAGTCACAAGTGATGATGATCCCACAGCAATGTCCACTCTGTCCATAATTAACCACCCGAAGATCGAGTCCAGCGAAACTGGTGAACCTAGACCTCTGTTTATTCTACCATCGGTTAGTAAAAGGGGAAACATTTCTGCTCCTATTAACAAGTCAATGGAGTGTGGTGTACTAAACTGAGGATCAGCTAATTTCAGGTTTGACAAACGCTTCCAGACACCAATGGGCACATTGAAAATGGAAGAAGCTGTTGACTGATTTTGTTCAGCACCAGTGTCTCGATGGTAAACAACTGACGAGCCTCACCAACTGGCTGGATGCATTACATTGCGACACCATTTACCTCCGTAACAGAGCGCCAGCAATACTTTGTACCGATCGTGAACATCCTTACCTTAGTACCCCTAACCTTGAAAGACAGTTGCATGTAATAAAACTGGTCTGACTACTAGAGCCCAACAATGCGCGACACATCTGTATGTTGAAAATAGCATTCCTAACTCCAACACTGGCAGTTGCCAATAAAACAAATGATTTTCGAAGACATCATAACGAAGGTGGAACTTCATGCGTATCAGGCTTTCCTAATCTGGCCATACATACTACCATTGGAAGTTCGGATTGCGGTCCAACACCATGATATCTGCTCTCTTCCTTGCCATTCGTTCCTGATAATTAGGGGGACTCAAACGAAAAAGATGGGTCAAACGTGACATCCACGAAGATAACAAGCAGTGTAATTTTTCACATGCTCGATCACATAACGTACTTTCTCAATGGTGTCGAGGTAGTCCAGTAGTGAGATGTGGGAATAACATCAGTGATCAAAAATTACCTTTTGTTCATGCCGAATGAGCTGTCTGCAGCCAAGATGGCAGGCTAGGGAATCGAAGATGACTAGAGTGTTCCTATATAACCCGTAGGCAAGTTCGAAGTATGTGTTCCACTCTCCATGCTATTGGGATTTTCCGAAGACTACAAACAAATAATCTTCAATTCGAAGCGAAAACTGGTGCTGCTCCTAGCCGAATGCACGTGGACACCATCATTTGTAAAATAGAAAACCTGTAGGCAGTGGAACTGAAACTACAGTCTATCGAATAGATGCTGCCTCATGTACAATTGAGCACTGCAGAATGCATAAAAATGTTGCAGAATGTGAAATATAGTAAAAACATCGATGTGGCTTTCAGGTCATGGAGTCTCAAGACAAACCCAGATTGCCAGCAAACCAGCACATCAACTGGATGATGAAGTCTAGCTTTGCTGCTGAAAAACCGAAGTACATCATTGTTGGGATACAGAACAGAAGACAGCACAACTTAGGCGTGAACTTAGTAGGCTGCGACTAGCTTCTAAGCAATATGCCATTGTCCCAGACTCGCCATTTCCCTTCTACTCAGGGGACTACATTTTGTTTTTAAACACACGCCTATGTTGGGGTAAAGTTAGCATCATAAGGCTATTACGTATTAACTCTAGACGATTAAACAAATCTTTTCACCATGTGTACATACTATCTCATACAGAGTGTGGAAATGTTTCACAAAAAAACGAAACAGCTGTAAGGTTTGCTTTAAAGTAGCTCACTTAAAAAAAAAATCACGAATGCAAAGTAAACCGGTGAAAACAAACACATACCTGGTGCTAAAAATGAGTGAGACCTGCCACAAAATGCTACAATATAATTATATATGACTGCTGCTATAATGAAATTGACCAAAAAATCAAAATAAATTCCTGCAAGACTACATTTTAAAAGTGGTTAAACTCCTCTAAACTGCCCCATATTATTAGCTGATAGAAATATTGGCATAAAAAAAAACCTAAACGCCCATACACATATATATGATCGAAACTGTATGTTTAGCCGCTGCCAATGTTTTAAGCTTGGTTCACAAATGAAAGCATAACAGTAACCATGGAACATAGGTCGTGTGCACAAGAATTGAGCGCTATAATTTCTAACTTACTGAATCACAATTGAGCATTACAAGTCGTGTGCATAAAAGGTTCTGACTTAGTGCATAAAGGGAAGGATTATAAATCATTTATTTTGCAGGAACATGTGTCAACAGCCAGTCAGAACAAAGTATAAAATTACGACTAAGTTGTTTATTTAAAATGGAGGAATGCTGATTGTTATGCTGCAGAAGCGTAGAAATGTTGCATAATATAAATTTACAAGAAAGAACAAGTACGGTAGTATCGAAAACATTCAACACAGTGCTAACTTTTTTAAATCACTGTCCATCTTGAACATAATATGACAATCGGTTTCTAAAATCCATCTTGTGTGTGTAAAGACAGCCAAAAATATTAAACCATTATTTACTAACACTACCAGCTGACCTCAGACTCGTCACAAAACTGCAGTGGCTAAAAACCATAAGTAAGTAATCAAATGTTAATAATTTCCCCTCAAGGTTTCTGCTCGTGTGAATGTTCTACTGTTATTTCCTTTTTTCTGTGCGTTTTGAGCCATCTTTCCGAAGAAAAGTAGTACTTATGAGATCACTTTCCTGTGCGTATATGTGCAAGTCTGTGTACGTATATATGTGCTTTTTTGCGTGTTCCTTACCGCCTTTTCAACTTTAGAACGTGAGAATGAAATTTCACCAAACTCCATATAGCCAACATATAGTATTTAGCAGGGACATCTGACTTTTATAGTTTTCTACCATGCTTAGCGCTTACATAAAAAATGTAAGGTGATATGTCATATCTCGGGAACCATTTAATTGATTTAAACCAAATTGTGTATGTTGACTGTGCATAACATAAGCATCGAATTTATTGATACATATTGTTGTTGGTCCACAATTTTGGAAGATATGGCCTTATGAATAAATAAGCTTTTTCGCTATATCTCGAAAACGACTCAACCAATTCTCGCCACGGTAGGCCATGTAAACGTATGCGGTTTTAATTGATTAGGCACTTATTTTTAAAATGGCAGCCATATAAATATTTTAGGTTTATTTGATATAACTAACACACCATACGACCAATTTCAACTAAATTTTGTATGCTCACAATATATACCTATTACAAGCACAATACATATCACGAAATAAACAATCTTGTCCGTCATTTTTTAAAATAGCGCCATATAAAAATGAAGTTTTCGTCATCTCTAGGGAAGCAATTGAAAGATTCCTGCCAACTTTGGCAAACAAGTATAACTGCAGTAGGTGATGTAAACTGGCATGGACTAAGTAGGCCAAAGTCATATTTTCAAAATGGCGGTAATGTAGCCATTTTAAGCTTAGTATCCTATATGGACGAAACCATGTAATTAATTCCATCTTAAATTGATGTTGGCTGTATATAACACAGCCATTAAATGTTTTTTTGTTCACAATTTTGTGAGATTCCATCCCATGACAAATACATTTACGTATCATATCTCCAGAAAAAAAAAGATTCATACCAAATTGGGCAAATATGCAGCACTAAGGCAGGCCACGTAATTTAATATCTTTAGGTGTGTCGGACACTTACTTTTTCAAAATGGTGGCCTTATAAATATTTTATCTCAGTATGTTATATCTACGAAATTACGAAACTAATTTCAACTTGACTTTTAATGCTGGAAGTAGAGGTATACTATAATCACCAAACCTGTCTATACAGAACTTTATTTCTCCGCCATTACACGCGAGGCATTAGAAAAAATACAGTTTTTACATCATATCTCAGGAAACAATCAACCGATTCGTTTCAAATTTGGCGAAGAAGTTTTCCTGTGGTAGGCTATATGCAAGTCTCTTATTTTCAGAATTGCGGGTGTAAAAATAGTTTTGCTTAGTGAACTATATCTACGATACTATGTAACCGATTATAACTTATCTTTCTAAACTAGCAGTATCTATGGAAATCATTGAATTTGTGAATACACACCGTCTTTGCCCTCCACTTATGTAGATGTCCAAAGAAAAAAACGCTTTCTGCCATATTTCCGTGACCAATCAACCGATACCGCATCCAGTTTTTCCGGCAAGTAGTGCTACAGTAGTCGAAGTAGGCCCCTAAACTAACATGTTTGAGGGTCGACAGGCATTTTTGTAATGACGTTAATGCAAATAGTTTAGATTGTTATTTTATAACTATAAAATAATTAAATAAATATTCAGCCCAATTTTGTACGCTAACATTATTCATTAGAAGCATCAATTATGCTTACAGAGATACTATTTTGTAGGCATTTTTGCAAAATTGTGCCAGGTGAGCACATTGACCTATTTTTCATATTTCCGGAACAATTCAACTATTTCCCACCAAATTTTGCACACCATTAATGCTACAGAAGACCATATAAACTTACATGTTTATATCATTTAAGTGGGGAAAAGCATTGTTTTTCAAAATGGCGGTCATATAAATATTTTGAAATGTTTGTCAAACGATATAACCAAATCAAACCACAATTAGAACCATCGCAGTACACAGAAACCTCTTTTTTAGGCAAATTTGCAAGATACCGCCAAATAAGAATATCATGCTTTTATGTCATATGTCAGGGACCAATCAACCGATTTCCGCCAAATCCTTCACGCATGCACTTCTATGGTAGGCCATATAAACTATTGTGTTTTAAGTGGCTCATAAACTTATTTTAAAAATGACGGCCATGTAAATATTACGGGTTAGTGGACCTAATCATTGAGAACATAAGACTGATTACGTCCGATGTTGATGCTCGGAATCCTACCTTCGTAATGCTGTTGATTGCATGCTACCTTACGGTACGAGGTTATCTAATCGTTTAAAAACTTCGTTAAAAATTATTTGCACCCATGTAGAGGAAAGTAGGCTCATTAGTCATATCAGTAACTCTTTGTTTTCTTAGGGTGAACCCACCATTATTGTGTGTCTCTTTTCTCCTCCGCCCACCTTTCCGGGAACGCTGGCTAACGGGGAATGGGTCATGCCCGAGGTGGGAAATTTAGGCGGCTCGGTTGCGTAGTCACGTGGCAACCCTGCTTCCCGGGAGAATCTCTCACGCGGCCGGCGCGGCGTTCACACTTCGCTTAACGGTATACGAGTGCAGGAACGTCGCGGCTTGTATGACCGGAGCTGCGCACACATCACGCCATTGGAACGCGGGAGCAACCCGCGTGACGCTGCCCTCCTGCCTCCGTGTTAAGGGGTTTATACAATAAAGAACAAATCACTCATACACATGATGAGTCCTTTAAAAGTGGAGCACCGTGGGACATGTGTCTAAAACCACAGGCAGCCGATGCACTATGCAGTTATTTGCGTATTGTTGCTTCTATACAAAGAAATTATAGAAATAAACGTTTTTTAACAAACACATACATTATAAATAAATATTACCTGTATCTCCTCATTCCATCGCTCAGTTACAGACATGTTCCACGGAGCCTCTTTTAAAGGGCTCATCCTGTATATGCTGTTCACGGTCAAGTGAGCACTTTTGACATCTACCTTTGAAAAATGTCACTGCTCCTACCTGTATATGTTGTAACGTGCACACTTGTCTCGAATGCGCCCAGTAAAGTTGGTAACGATGGAGAAAAAGTAATTCTATGTCTAAATTTTGAATTAAATGTCTTGAGTAAACATTTGTGAATACTGACAATATTTATTTTCCTTTCTGTCTTTTTTAATGCACATGTGTGTAAGAATGAGCGAATTCTTGAAATATTTCCTTTTCTAATAATTTCGCAATTTCACTTGACAGATGCATGTATAAAGTGACCAGATCCATCTCAATGTTAATTTCACATATTGCAGATGAATACAGAAATAATATACGAGCAGATATTATGCAGGGCTTTCAAAAGGGCTCAGTTTATCGTGAACAACCTCTAACTAATGAGCCTACTTTCCTCAACACGGGTGCAATCAATTTTTAAATAATTGATTAAATCTCAAGTTGATGGGTAGAACTTGTCTTGTTGAAAACAATATCATTAGAGATGAAACCGGAAAATTATCCAACAGTAGCGAGACATTTACAAATACATACGTGCCTTACCCGGGACTCGAACCCGGAAAATCCCACACCATGAGCCAGTGTGCAATCAACAGCATTAACGAAGGTAGGATTTGGAGCATTAGCTTCTGATTTAATCAGTCTAATGTTTCGAATGATAGGGTTTACTAACCTAAAATATTTACGGGGCCCTAGTTATAGTGCCTACCACAGTACAAATTATTTGCCAAATTTGGTAAGAATAGTTTGACTGTTTCCTGAATTAGGATATAAATTCCTAGTTTTTATTTGGGGACTAACTTACAGTATGACAGAGAAATGAAGCTCTGTATAGACAAATTTGATGGTTGTAGTTGATACTGTCTGCGTAGAAAGTTAAGTTTGGAATTAGTTTCGCAAATGAAAGCTAAAATATTTATACATTTATACAGTCGCCATTTTGAAAATAGGTGCCTCTCCTACTTAAAACATAGCAGTTTACACTACCTGTCGCAGTGCAAATTGTTTTTCGAATTCGGTACGAATCTGTAAATTGTTACCCCAGATATTACACAAAAAAAGTTTTTTTTCATGTGGCATATCTTACAAAATAGGGGACACACGATTCTCCATGTAAACGAACTTGATGGGTGTAATATGTACTGCGAGCATACAAAATTAAGTGGGAATTTATTTCACAGTTTCGACGATAAAGTATAATAAGCTAAGTTGATTATTGGTCCAACATTTTGAAAATAATTGTCTCAGATACCTAAGACATACCATTTTACATCATCTGCCACAGTACTACTTGTTTGCCAAATTAGGTAGGAATCGGTTCATTGCTTACCGAGATATAAAAACATTTTATTGATTCATGTTATCTCTATCTTACAAAATGGCTGTCAAAAGTGGCTGTGTGTTGGCATATATGATGCGCGTAATAGATTATTTCAGAATACAAAATATGGTCGAAATTGGCCAAATGGTATAGTAGATATACCAAAAAAGAACCTAGAATATTTGTATGGCAGTCATTTTGAAAATAAGTACCTAATCAAATTTATTTACATATGTTTACCTGACTTGCCATAATATTACTTATATGTCAATCTGAGTGAGAAGTGCTTTGATAGTTTTCGAGGTATAATGTAAAATCTTAATCCCGTACAGTTTTGTTTATTATATTATGTTTATTCTAGGAGAAAAAATCATTAAAATGATTATAAATCGCTTTTTAGAGCGTTCCTGAGAAGTTTCCTTAAGAGCTAGAGGGGAAAAAAATACTGTACAGTTGTTGTTTAATCTATGGGTTTTTATCGCGTCTAATGAAATCCCACATATCTCATTTGTACAGGAAAGCGTAACAGCAGAAACAATGCACGCAGTTCAGCGCTTTGTGCGTAAGAGTAATGGGGTGCTGGTCGCGCGCGTTGTTGTCGCCTGTATCGCTGTGCCTTGAAAGCGAGAAAAAAATCTCCAGCCCATACTCTTAAGCCGTGTGCTATATAATAATAATAATAATAATAATAATAATAATAATAATAAATCACCTCTTAACTCCTCTTAGCCATAGGCCAACAGGGGTGTGCCATTATGATGTACTTGTTTGCCTTCTGCGGTTTCCACAGCACAGGTCACCTTGGACCGGTGGTGAGTGGTATCTGGTATCCAGCCCTCAGGGACCCATGTCGGCATATAATATTAGGCCATTCACCCTTATTTAGCCACCTGCCCCACTGGGAGAAGTTATTCTCTTTATTAGGAGAAAACCCATCCACCAGCATCGCGAGTATTAAACCACTGCCAGCACAAGTCCTACCTCAATTGACCTCGTGGTCATCAGTGGGCATCCCAGGATGCGAGCGTCTAGATGTCCTTAGAAGGGACGGCTCGCACCCTGATTGGTCTACAAACTAGAGGGAATCTCACACGAGGTCGTCAGCCCGTGCTGCTCCTTCCTTTTCATGACACTTGTGGGTTCTCCTGATAGGGTGGACTAATGCCCCAGCTCCTACCAAGATCCATTTCCATACTATTGAATATATTCGTGTTCAAATTCTAGTCTTGGTCCCCAACAGTCTGACCATAAAGGAGTCGACCGTCCCGCCACCAGGCACCACAATAGTAGGGCCAGAGGAATTCTACCCCTATTTTGTTTAATCGGATTATCAATTTGATATCAAATTCATTGGATTAATTCTTAATTCGATCTTATCCGATCAAAAAATGTTTGTTAATCCGCTAATCTTAATCAGATAAAATGTGAACAAAGAAATTCGATCAAAGTTTTTACACCGAACTTGTTCGATCAAATGTCTTTGATGAGATTTTTTTGTCTATAGTTTGGTGTAAGAGTGTGCTAAGGAACTTTATTTTATTTTGTGGGAAGCGGCTCTGGTATATGTTGGCCCTCGGAGCTCTGGAATTGCACTGAGGTGGGGCTGTGTTGCGGAAGGGCTATATATGTTAAGTGTAATGTTAATTTTTGGAGAGTGGCATGGTAGGTGTTAAACCTCGAAGCTCTGGCATTGTACTGAGGTGGGATTGTGTTGGGGAAGGTATATAATATATACCTATATATATATACACCTATATATATATATATATAGGTATTGTGTAATATATTAATTTTTTTAGAGTATTTCGTCTGAAAGACGACTGAGAGACATGCAGCGATATCTGAATATTGTTTGAAATGTCGGTTATGGAATAGCTATTGAAAAACTCGGAAAGAGATCTGAATATGATTTATGTCCTATATGTTAGTAATGAAAAACAGAAGAACTTAAATGTAAACGATTAAATATACAACGACTGTTTCGAAATTGGGAGTCTTTAAACGTCACACAGGAAAAACTATAACGAATGGACTCATCGAATCGCAAATACAAATTTCAAACAGTCTCCAGCTATCCTAGTTTTATTTAAAAAATAAATAAATAAAGTAATGAGTTATAGCTATCAACATATAATTACACGACTTGAATTAAACGACACATTAACAACGAATTGAAACCATACAAGCACCTCTCCCAAAACACGTACAATCGGCTGTGAGGTTAGTGAAGCAATGCCTTATAAGCAGTGTGTCGGGAGCACGAATAGAGATGTAGAATGCAGCCAGTGTCTGGCAGGTGACTGAGCTGAATTTATGCGAAAAACTTGGAAATGAACAAAAGATATGTGAATACACAACTATGTGACAAATGGATAAATATTATGTTTACGATGCACATACAAGGTGAAACAAATATTTCCCTACAAAATAAATTTTCAAAGGAATACAGAACCTATTTCCAAGTAAAAAATAAAACTCGCTTACCGCCTGCAGTAATTCTGATAACTTAAAGATGGAAGCACATGTATGCAAACAAAGTGTTATAGAATAATTACATTTTAACTAAATGCAAAAAGGTTACCCTACCAAGTTGCTATTAACGATGTCCAATTTAATCAGTGAAACCCACAGGTAACTTTTCTCAATAATAGCAACACACAAAAAATTTCCCGATATTAAAAAGAAAAAGTAGTATATTAAAATGTGTATATAATAGTACATGTAATGATAAGTGAAGCCTCGAGCAGATATTATTCAATGGAAATGTTTAATGAGAGCTGAAGCCTGCTGACCGAAGTTTACTTGCTGGGGTATGCTTGTCCTCGATTGTAACATGAAGCCCTGCCAGAATGTCTGTGAAGTGGGAAAGAGTGTTGAGCAGAGAGCAGGTGTATATCTGTGCAGAGCGAGGGTTGTCGATAAACTAAGATGGTGGTGAACAGTGAGGATGGTTGGAAGGACCTGTGCCCTGTCCAGCATTATTAACTCCCTCCCCCGACACCCTCTCCATCACACCCCTAGCCCAGAGCACGTCTTTGTCCAGTTCGGACCCCTCTCTACTTCCCTCCCTCATGACTAGAATTTTGACCTCTCCCAGAGCAATGACCTGGCCAGAAAATGGTTTGCCGTATTCTTCAACCCAAATGCTGGCTTGTTTGAAAATTTTCTTCCAGCTTAATAAAATGTTTCCATGTTGCTCTGATAAAATTATTTTTATCATCACCAGCAATTAAACCATACCTGATTATTAATTCGCAAACCTGCAATAAATTTTAAGTGTCAAGTATACTTCCCATTATAGTTATTAATTTAAAAAAAATCACAGAAAGCCAGGAAACTATGAATAATATAGCTTAAGAGATATTTTCACTCACTCAATTTTAGGAGAATAAAAGACTTATTATATAATTAAAGTATTCAAAGAGCACTGTTTGCAAACACATATCATTCCAGTTAGGTGATTCATAAGTAAAAGTTGTCACCTTTAGAAATATTTTGTTAAAACAATCTTATGTTAAAACCGAATGTCTTTACATTTAGGGGAATGTAAAACAACACATTCAAAACTTTCAATCGGTTAATATTTGTGTGTAGCAGAGAAAATATGTCTTGCACATAGATTTCTCTCAAAGATTCCGTGAGAGAATTTTGGTTACACTATCTACCATAAATGTATATATTTGAACAAATATAAACTTATTTTCATTTAAAAATACTACATTTCGACATAATATTAATGAAATAGTACGAATCCAGGCTGAAATGACTTCTATCGGAGCTGGAATATGTCATATTCCCCCATATTTCAACATATTTTCTAAAAGGTCCAAATTTAAGCAAATTTAAAGGAAAATGGTGGCTATTTTGAATCCATATACTATATAAGGAAGAATAGAGAATTTTTTCTCAGTGCTAAGTTGTCTACTGCCAAGGTCACCTTGCATGTGTGTGTGTGCATTGCATTGGAAGTCCGTAATACCAAGAGTTGGGCATCTGCAATAGATCTGAGAACAATGCCAGGTGTCCACAGCATCTACAACTATGACAGGCATCCACACTGAGAACGACAAATGTCCATTACAATGCCAAGCATCCACAGCATCTACAACAACACCAGACGTCCACTACAATGCCAGGCGTCCACTTCAATGCCAGATGTCCACAGAGAGAACGATGCCAGATGTCCACTACAATGCCAGCCATTCACAACAACATCGAAACTTGCACCGACAAATCTACAGGTATAATGCATCAAGGCCACTGCTGTGACAATTATGATGAGGATAGTGTTGAAGTATTCAATGCGATTATAGCATATGGAAAGGCAAAAACGTTATTGAGTTTAGACTGTTATCAATTGTGGGTGCTGCCAAAAGAGTTTATCATTACTTTTGTGGGACACAAAGTAAAGTTAGTATAGCCATTCCTTCCTTAACATTTACGAGCTGATGAAGATATTGTGTCGTCTCTTCCGTGTGAAGACTGCCCATACTATATGCTCGCTTTTGTTAATGATCAGAACTTACAACATATGCGGGGGATTGTATGTCGCAAAGGGTGGAACATCTTTTTGAAGCTAGAACTATCCCAGATGTTGAAATGGATGATTCCATGTTTGACGAATTGGATTACGTGGCAACCACTGAGATCTTATAAATAAAATGTTTGGAGACTTTTTATACATACTTTATAACTTGAGAGTGAAAAAAAAAAAAAACATAACAATGATGTGCTACACAGAAGGTTTCGAAAATTACCAAGACAACTCTTTTCTAATTAAAGAACTTGCAATTTCTTATGCAACCAATGCTAATGATTCAAAAGTATTAAGCTTTAAATATCCCAGACCTTGATGTACTTTAAAGCTGAAGTTAAAATGATGTTTCAGCATCAAACTTACCAGATGCATGACCTAAAATGGGACTCTGGTGCTATAGCTTACAAACAGTGTTTCCTATATGTGAACTATACACTCCTCGAAGATTATTCAGTATATGTACTTGGAAAAACACAGAAGGAAAATTTAAAAAGTTTAACCAATGCAGAAGTCATAAAAATCAGAATATATCACTACTGTTCGAGTATTTATTCAATAGTAAAATGCTATAACACTAATCACTATGAGGAAAAAATGTTTTTTTGCAATGCAAAAGTGAAGCTTTAAGCGAGATTTTATATCTATATCCTACCTACTAGTAGAGACAATAATTTCAAAAAATGGTTTGGTACAGGTTCAACCCAGAGCAGATGTACAAATGTGTTACTCCAGGCTACAAGAAAGTGTGATTCAAGTCTCTAAACAACATGTATTTCCAATCCCAGATGTGCAACATAGATGAACACTGGAACTTCACACAAAGTTTCGCAGGAAATAGGTATAAAGAACAAGTTTTTTGTAATGAGCTATATGGTTGTTCGGTTTTTAATATGCGACCCGACAGCGATTTGCCTTGTTATTCTGGGGATCTACATTTTGAAACTGTAAGTGAAGAAATAAGCAAGGAAACAGGATTCAAACAAATAAAATATAAATTAAGTAGAGAGTTCTATGACAGCCCTACATTGTGGACAGAAACATGCAATAACAAACAACACATCACACAAATGAAAGGAAGTAATCGAATTAAAATCTTGCCTTGTGAAATGTGGGACTGGGAAGTTTGGGATAGCAATGTTTGTGTCTGTAAATTCGATTTCACCAAGATATCGCTGAACAAGTAATATTATCCAAACTGGAAGAGAATCTAACTATAAAAAGAAAGAACCATACACTGGAGCTTCAGTTACGATGGAGAGGTTTTACCCGTCACTTCATTACACTAGAGTTACTCCAGCTTACAGGCGAGTATGGTTTCGAATTGAAGAAGATAGTCCACTACAGATTCAGATGTGTAATCGAAAAGAACATTGGTGTTTCTCGTAATCAGTCCTGATTATCCTTGAAAAGTTTTCGACTTTAGTTTTGGGCGAAGATTTTATCCTTTGTATAATTTTCATCCTGACAGTAAGCTACCTTGCAGTGAGAGTCAACTAGCATTTGAAGCTCGAAGTGCTCACATCACAAAACATACATCATTCAAGAAAATCAAATATATAATACAGAAGGAATGTAGTTGTTGTTCTATTCTTACAGTATGGAGAGAGCAATGTAACAACAAGAAACATTTTACATACATAGGAAATCAAGAATTAATTACTCCCTGTGGCATGTGGAATTGTAAAGTTTGGCTAAGAAAGAACACTTAAATGCAGTCAACCCCGACTATATAAAGGAGAAAGTTTATTATTAAATTGTCTGTCATGGCTAGCATCATCAACCCTATAGACATATATGAGATTCTGCAAATAGGATACAGAAGAGTTTTCTTTAAGTCATATGATGGTATTTTACAAGTTCAAGTGGGCAACGATATAGAACATTGGTGCTACACTTTCGATAACAACCTCGGCACTCACTTTGGTGAAGGCATAACATGCAATGATGGGGCTTGAGATATCTCTGCCCCGACAGTGAACTGCAATCTACATTAGAAGATTGGATGATAGCCAGCGTTACTCAGGAGCTTGAAGAGGAGCATGGAAATGGAGTAATCGCCTATAAACTCACTAGACCGTCACCAGGGAATCACAGTCCATTGGAAGGAGACCTGCGATGGAGACATTCAGAACTTTATTTTTGAACAAGGAAGTCTATTTTTCCCATCAATGTGCAACATACATGCAAGTGAAGTGGCTAATTCAGAATAATGTTTTCGCCGATTTGCAAGTATGTGCTTATTGTAAATGGTTTATATACTGTAGCTTATATCATAGCATATTCACATGTTGTTGTTAAGGAAATGTGTGAGTCAGACATTCATTTTAAGTGTATATACTGGTCTCAATCTTTGTCAGCACATAATAAGCCATCTAGTTTTAATTCCAGTTTAACTAATTGCAATAGTTTGAAATGACTTGTAAATCACTGTAGACCATACAGAGTAGATCGAAAACTTAAACTAAAGGCGAACATGTTGTAATGACATTTTGTGAGGAAGAACAATGTTTGAACAATTTTATCTATACAGGAGATAATGTTTTACCCTATCAGTATTTCGAAGTATGTGATAATGATATTAATACTTTATATCATTACTGCAAAAAGTTTGGTTACACATCTCGTACTGGGTGTGTTTCATCAAAATGCCATGTTCCTCGAGTGATAAGACTAGAGAAAATAACATTTAGTCAAAAATCACTTTTTAACTTAAAATGATAGAGAATGATTTTATCAATATACATGCATTGTTCCTTACTAATTTGTATCAGTTGTGTGTTGGATAGCAGATGAGTAATATGAATTTTCATCCTTGAAACCATTATGTTAGTGTCAAACCAGGAAAGTCGAACATTACTTACATACACACTGTGGTGTAACGGGCTTCTCAATGAGTTTACAGAAACTTGCAACAGTGTCATTCATTTTAAAGTGATTTATTTTTCGCTAGGAAACGAAAAAGGCGATTAATTGACTCAATGTAGTAATAGTTCGAAATGTCGTGTGTTTTACATGACTGCAACAACTCCTCTTCCATCTAGTATTGAAGATGACTCGCATTATGTCGAAACATTTCTTACACTACCCCAAATGTAAAGACGTTTGTGTTCAAACTGACAGGATAATGCCAGGATGTAAGAAATGATCCCTCCTTGAAAGTAGAGTCCAAGAAGAGGACTTATAACCAATATTAAAAAGTGTTTGAAAATATTGTTTACTGAAGTTGCCAATAGTTGTTAACTTGTCTTTAAAATGCAGTAAATGAAAAAAATTACTTAAATTTGTGTAACACCCCACACTCACTGGTGCTATGATTTGGAAGTTATGTTTGGATAAATTAAAAACTGTGTGTGTATATATTTTCTGTTAACCCTGTGCTTGCTTGTTTGATGATGTATATATTTGAAACAATTGTCTAATGTGTACTATGTTTTTGGAACATTCTGTACTTTGTTGTGTCAAAATGATTTGATAACTTGTGAAACAACTGTATTTGTATATATTTTGAAAAGAATTTGTCAATAAAATATGTTGTAATAATGAATTTTTACTTTTATTTTCAAAATACCTTAACAACTGTGAAATGAATTGTCTCCTTAAGAGAGTAAAACGGAATAATATGTTGCAATAAGTTAAAATATTATTGGTTTCTATCAAACAAGTGTTGTAACGAAAAAGCCTTAAGAAACAAACCTATTCATTTGCCAAATATTGGTTAAAACAACTAGAGATATTTGACACTGTCTCTTGTTGGAAAATGTAGTATTATTTTACACGGATATGATCAAAAACACAACATAAATACATCAAATTACTTGTTATATATCGACAGCCTCTGTAGAGCAATTTGATTATGCTAGGAGGCTCAAGGTTCGAATCCCGGGTAAGGCATGGTTAATAGTAGTCTACTTTCTGGGTACGAGTCCTGGATAGGGCATATTTGATATTCGTTCATATATGTAAAAACATAGGTGATAAATCATAGTATAACATTCTGGTTACAAACACCTTGTATGCAAAAAGCTTGTGTTACAAAATAATGAATGAAATAGGTAAATAATAATAATAATAATGGCTTAAAACCGAATAAATTCATGCATTCCACATGAAATTCCTGTGTATACACGCAAATATTCAGAAAATATGTTCAATTGTGAAAATATCCTTTTAATTTTCATCAAATTTTGGTTAAAATTTGCTTAAAAACATTTAAACTACATTGTTCTTTTGTTTGATGTAGGTTTGAAGAGTGTAGAGTCTTATAAATTTTTGCGACAAGGGAGGGTGTCTGGCCTATAAATAAGGGATCATACCCGGAGCTCCTCATTTCCTGCTGTGACTTCATGGAGGTAACATCATCTCTCTAGTGCACATCTGCCCTGTGAACTGGTCCTACCACCCGTGTGCCCATCAGATCTACTGTCAGGGTTGACTTGCCCTCGTTTGGTATCCTGGTCGCCCGCTCGCCACTTCCTGGCCTCTACTGGCATCTTCCGCAATGTTAAAGGATGAGACAACTGCAAGAAAATCTATGCAATTTTGTTGTCTCTGGCCTGCCCCCTATTCAACCAGTCAACTAGACAGTGTAGACAGTCTGTTATATGTACATGAAAATTTTATTGAAAGTGAAAAATATATTTGGACAATACTGATGAACATTTTCAGTATTCTTATAATGTACAATATTTTTCTACCTTTGTGCTGCATACTGGGGTTGTTGTGGCCCGACACAACAGTAAAATTAAAGATTTTAACACCACTTGCGAAAGAAGAAAGTCGTGCTCTTGGCACTTGGATCAACAAGTGGTATTGTGTTACCCGTAGTTTCTACTCCTGCTGCTGGTGGAGTGGAGCGCTGCAGTCGCCCTCACTTCATGGTGGGGTGCATTTATCATCTGCGCAGAAGGTCGGCACACCATTCAAATGGCAGTTTGTGTGATGCAGTGTCGTCCTTATTTGGACATGTTGGCAGATATGAACTTCATTCGCCGATCAATACTTATACCCCTCCAGGGCATATTATAGTTAGATATTTCCAACTACCAAGTATAACGATTCTAGCTCCTAATATGGTAATAATTACTTCTATTGGCTCTTGTATATTCAGAGTTGAATAACAATCTCACATTGGGGTTTGGAATTTGTTTACCCTCTAGGAATTAATTGAAATGTAATAGTATATGTATATATATATATATGCATGCCTTGTCCTGCTCATTCGAGGTCAGACGATTTCAGCCTCGAGGGAGTATCTTTATATCAGAAGTTATGTAATTTATCATGTTACTTTCTATCACTTGATAGGCTCTTCAAGTAGTAGGTCATGATGTTACTTTGACAAAAGGCTAGATGCCCTGACATGAGCTCATACTTTTCTAAGATCAATTTTGCTTGTAAATAGTACTTTTGATGACACTCTAAGTAAAGATATTTGTATTTTTTCTCCACGAAAGTTAAGGCTTTCTGATTGCGAGCAGTTGCTTTGGTCAGTGGACGAGCGGAAAAAATTTTAATCTAATTTTGTTAAGTATGTAATTCGATGGCAGGCAAGTCCAACTTAGCCTGGAGTTTAAAGGTTTTCAATGTGTTTTCTATTGCCATATTTCATAAAATTGCAATGAATGGCAAGATGGTGAAAATCACATAAGAATTTCTTGTGGAAATTTAATGCAAGTTTTAAAGAGAGTTTTTGTCATGCAAGACCCATTAAAATGAAGGTGAGGTTAATGAATTCAGAATTCAAGTTAATCATTTTGCGTTGGTTTTTGGTTGATCCTATATAGCCAGAGAATTGTTTGTCACAAAAATTTTTATAATTGTAAAGGCACTATGGTTGTAAAATGCCCTTTTTACTATGTTTTATTAAGTTTAAATGTACTTGAATCTATATACAAAAATTTCTAATATATGTATCTGAGTTCCAGTATGTAAGTGAATAGTATTTTCAAAGAATCTGTATTTTTAAGAGAGAATAATTGAGGAACTGTAGGTTTTCAAGGAGTATGTATTACCACAAAATATTTTTGATATTGTAATGTTTTTTTTTTAAGAATGAGTGTAAGCTATTTTTTATATTTACATAACAATCTATGTTTTGCACACCAAAGGAAAGAAAAAGGAACAGAACAAAAATTACATTCTACACACTTCATATTTTTGAACTTATCTCGAGCAATTGATATTCCTGATGTACTTGGGAAAACCATTTATTTTTGCCTTCTGTCAGTTGTTTACTTTTTGCCCAGATCAATGTTGGGTTTTGAGGTTTAGCCTTGCTGCATCCTTGAGTCAAGGAAACAGCAGGGGTCTGAAGGGACCCGAGTTTACCACTCACCTGATTTACCATACGCCTGCCAGAGCAGGCACCCTGGAGCTTGCTTGGGAATACGACTAGCCACGCGCCTGCTGGAGTAGTCACCCTGGCGCTCACTTGCCTGAGTGGGGTAGTGCTCAGTCTGCCTGACCTGGGTTCAATCCTCTTCCTAAGCCTACCACCTTTGCTATTAGACTTTAAATTAAATAAGTTTAAAAAATATTTAGGTTTTCTTAAAATCATATGAATAATATATCAGAATTTTTTTTATAATTGTTTCATTTTGACAGTATTTTGCACATTTGTTAAATATTTTATATGAATTTGCTTAATAACTTTTAAAGTTTAAAGAAATTCATTAAACTTTCTTAACAAATCGTTACAACTCTTTACAATTTGAAATAATTATGCTTAAAATCAATAAAATTTTTCACAATTTGAATGAAATTCATTTAACTATATTAGCAAATCTTTAAAAACTCTTTTAGAATTTAAATGAAATTGATTGATTCTAGTGCATTTTTACTAAAAGTAGTTTAACATTTAGAATATTAGTTTATTTTGTTTGTTTTACGTAGTTTTAAAATATTCAAGGCTGTTTTTGGTTAAGTCTGATGTGTGAATTATGGAGCGAGAAAAAGAAGAGAGGGAACTATGTTGGATGGTGCATCCAACATAGTTCCCTCTCCCTAGTGTATTCGGTGGGTGCATAGCCCTGCCCTACGCTCTGATTTTCCTAAATGTTGTTGTATGGTGATGGTTGGCTGAAATGATGAATAAATGGACCTTGAATAAGTCTAATGAATGTAATGTTTTGAAATGTAATGGGGTGGCTTGGACCCATAATTTTATTTTAAATTTAGATTGTGAATTGTTTTAAGATAATCAAGGGCAGGTTTTCATGTTGTCTGATGTGTGAATTAATGGAGCAAGAAAAAGAAAAGAAGGAACTATGTTGGATGCACCTAGTGTATTCGGTGGGCGCATAGCCCTGCCCTACTCTCTGATCAGAATGTCGTTGTATAAAATGATGAATAAATTGACCTTAAGTATATCTAATGATTATAATGTTTTGATGTGTGATGGTGTGGCTTGGCATACTATGTTATTTTTAATTTAGATTGTCAGTATTTTTTAGTCACATGTATGTTATTTGTTTATTTATTTGTAAAAGATTAAAATGTTTGAATTTTCTAAATATTTTAAAATATAAGAAAATTTCAAAATTTTTTTTAAGTATAAGTAGGTGTGTTTAGTTACTATTAATTGCTGCTATTAATATAGACTGAAAAACAGTATTCCCCTCATTAAAATCTTTTAGAAGGAAATCATTATTAAATTTTGATTGTTTAAATTTTTCGTATAGTTTTAACAGTGCTATGTAAGTTAACTTTTAATCTTGTAAAGTAATTTTATCTCAATTTATGAAATTATTTACTTTGTAAATGAAATTTTTTTTCTCTTAAACAAATTGTGTTCAAAACTGGGATTAAAGTTTCATTGAAATGTTGTGTTGTAAACGCAGTCTGCTCACCTGGTAAGAAATGTGTACTGGGAAAGACAAGCTGGGCTGGCCAAAGCAAGGAAGGTCTCGAAGCATGGTGAATCATTTACTGGACTAGGACTGTGGGATAGGAATTCACCTTGCTGCTAGCTGGAGTCAGCAGAGGGACAGAAATCTAGGGGAAACGGCATGCATACCTGTTGGCTGTAACATGCTGCGACTGCAGCACATGCATGGTGTGTCTCAGTAGAGAAGGGGAGTGGGCAGAGGAAGGGATGGGGCCTGTATGTTAGTGCCCGCTGCGGGTAGCAGAATTCTCTCAAACATGTTCCAGTCTTTCTTCTCGCCATGCTGTACATAGCTTCCATTACAATGTGCGGCCAATCCTACACATTCTCAACATCTGGTCCGCTCCCTATTGTGTCGCACTGTCCCACACTGCCCAACCATTTGTTACCTGTATCTCGCTACCTGTCTCTACCCTCGTCCCAGTATCTTTTGTAAACACAATGCTATAACTGTTGAAAAATGCAGCATCCCAATGCTTTCTAAACGAACACAACTTCACTTTCTCGTAACATTATATATTTTTTAAATCTAATTTTTAAAATAAATACCAATTCATTGAAATACAAAAAAAAATTTTCTTCCCTCTGGCTAGGATGTTAATAACACACATATTTCAGCTACATCGATATGTCGTGGTAAGTGACTAACAGGGTTTGTCTTTTTTTCAGTACTACATGTGTATATTATGTCACTAAGTGGGCTTTTGTGGGAGACAAAACAATTAGTTTGACACAATTAGATTCGCTAATGAAAGTACCAGATTCAGACATATTGTGTTTAAAATGAATAATGTAATCGAATTGGTTTGTAGAATTCCCAATAACTAGCTATAAATGGGTGAACCTTTCAGTTTCATTCTGGTCTGGAATAGTATGGAAGCAATGATGTCTCTTCTGTGATAAAGCATTTATCGCTCTATGTAGCATGCATCTGCATTAAATATCAACCTGCAAGATAAACAGTTCGAATGTGACTTTTGAATACAAATTCTGCTAGAAACAATTTTCTCAGAGTGATAATTTGAAGAGACATTATAAAATTTGCAACACTGATTCTATGAAAATAGTACCATGTCCTGAGGCAATACCACAAACAGTACTACATCCTGAGACAACACCTCACATAGCACATCATTCAACACCTCACATAAAACTTCAATTAATACCTTACTTAGCAACAAACCCAGCACCACATTCTGAGACAACACCACGAACAGCATCACAGTTAATTCCACAGTTCGCATTTCCTGCTCTGCCCACTGTATTTCCTCAAAAAAGTGGATATGTTAATTCAGGGATGAAAGTAATTAGATTTCCAACTGTCAAGCTTCAGTGAAAAGTTCATCATCCAATCTCATATATGAGATACTGGCCACAGCATTCGCGGATAGACTGAGGGATACATGGATTCATAATGACAGAGTTAGTACTGATGTAGTTTTTTCTCATTTTTTCGTGAGGTGGAGAGTTCCTCTGATAAAATTAAGCACAGCATCACCTCGTCCTATAAGAATTTGTGTTACCATAACATGTAAGTTGTTAAATCTGTCACTGCAGAGGATGTTGTTGCGAAGATTTTCTATTTTCAGAGCAAATCCCTCCCTCTCCTCCATTATAACAATGTGGGCTTAATCTATTACGATACAATTAAGCCTCACTTAACTAATAGGCTTGAGGAGTTTAGTACATGTGGTTCTGGTAGGAGTTTGCAAATGATCTCGTACAAGAATATCCATGTGTCACAATACAGAGCATTCACCATAGGTGGCATGTACTCTAAGTAATACAAGTTAATTGGCGATAACAAGAGACATTATGCTGCTGCTTCATTACTCGTCTCGCTTCAGCCTCATTGGCTCTCAAGACCTCAGTTTGGAGAACCGCAAAAATCTCTTCACTCACATCCATGCACAAATAATTTTTTTGTACATGGTTTTAATGCAATTGGAAATCTGTAAATTTCCTGATTCACAGAACCCAGAATGTGTAGACCCGCTGAACTGCGAAAACGGCCTCATGTCAGTACAAGGTAAGTAAAATTTCCTCCACTATCTTTGCACTTCTTGTATAGTAGTGCTCCATTCAGTTGGAAGGCATATGAACTTTACCATGAGTGGCATTATAGAATATCTATCAAAATTTTTCCACAACACTATACTTAGTGTCGTAATAAATTCATCCCTATCATCTGCCAGCACCACACCAGATGTCCATCTGACAGCACCGCATATAGCAGCACAGACTGCACAACTATCTGCAATCTCTACAACAGCTTTCTGCAACATCTACAGCTGTTTGCAGCATCTCCACTTGAGAGAATATTATTGGCTATCTGCATCGAATATGTCTTCAGTCCAACACCCCTTGTCACTATTCAATGAAGAAGAAATTAATTTCATCACTATCATATACTACTATTCACAGTGTGACATAACATCATTCGGAATATTAAAGCTATGTAAACAAAGTGCTATGTTTATGCGTGTAAGCTCTCGTTGGCATGTGTGTAGGTGAATGTTACATAAATTCCTGCGTACAACAAATGAACTTTTCTCAAAATGATGGTTGTAAATATATAGTTATTAAGAATGATTATTGTAAAGCAATGAAAAAAAAAATTTGTAATATTGTATGAACACTTGTAAATATACAGTTTGTAAGGATGATTTCTGGGGGAAAAAAATGGAATAAAATTTTTATGTTAAAAATGGAGTTATGCGTTTTGTTATTTAATAGTTATTAATTCTACTTGTCAATAATTTAATCATTTTTTGAATGATTAAGTGATATTTTCAATACAAAAAATTATATTATGTTCAAACTTAGCCTTTAATATTGCTGCAGAGAATTTTGAAAAAACAAATTGGTAAATATGTAAGGACTGGGTCAGTAGCAGTGATGGTAAGCTGCTCAGGTGTAGTTCTTCAAAGGACTTCAACCTCAGGTAGCTGGGTGCTTGCTATCTTTCACAAGAAATACAAGTTTGTCGCTTAAAGACAGCTCGCAGTCTGCTTCCTTGTTTGTGTGGCAGAAAATATGTTTATACATTAAAGTTTGAATTTTAAAACCAACAATTCCATCAAAGATATTTGATAAAATAACTTTTAAGTATTCGAAGGACTGGGGAAATGTAATTAAAAAAGTGTTTGAGAAAATAGTATGCCTGAATAAATATGAAAAGAAAAAAGGGAACTTGTAGAACATAGAGGAAACCCCATCTACCTACCTCAACTTGGAACAAATTGGTGAAACAGGAAAGGGGGCTGGGAAGGCAAAACATCCCATTACCCTTTCAGGTACACAATCTCTTCTCCACATGGCTGCAGACTACTGCTACAGGCTGTCCTTCACCTCTACAGCAGCAAGTGGCGGAGTGCATTGACTTTTACTTGTAACAAATTTTTTTTAACAATAACTCTATAAAATTTTATGATTTTTACTTAAAAAACTTTAATATAAAAAATTACTACAGCTTTTGCATTACCACATTCATTAATTTAAATGAACATTGTTTGACAGACACCAAACATATTTTAACTCGTTAAAACCTTTTTATTCCTTTCTTAGAAAAACTAATTTTCTTTTCAAAGTTTTAAAGAAATGAGGTTAAATAGCATATCAGAGGAATTCATTTAAAAGCAAAAATTTATTGACAAAATTAGGAAACTTCAGGGTATTACAAAACATAGCACATATTAGACAATTGTTTCAAATGATATACAAATACAGGATGATCCAAAAATCTATCTACAACATTTTAATACAAGCAAGTACAGGAGGTTACAAAACATAGCACACACATAGATACCAAAAATTTAAATACTGGTTATATGTTAAGGGTTGTTTGTCAGTTTCTTATTCCTAAAAATAATTTTTCAAAATTGTTTCTCATTCCTTATTCCTCAAAAAATATCATTTATTCCTGATATAAAACTCCTTTGTAACATTTAAACAGTTTATCAACCAAATGCAAACGACTTAATACATAACACTTCAAATTGAAACATATTCCTATTATGCAATATTTACTTGAAATACATACTTTTTTCTGACAAGTAGTAGGCTTAACTATATTTATTGTCATACTTTTTAAATATATGCTGTCTTGATACTTCTTGGGTGTTTGCAGATAATATTTCATTCGATGTAACTTCATTCCTTAATTGCTATTATGATTAAAACCATCTCTTTTATTCTGGAATATTCCTCGGGTCATTTAAACTTCAACAAATATCTAAGTCTGTCCACAAGCACATTGGAGTCTTCGGAAAATATAGTCATTATTTACAGAATTTGTTGATGGAAAGTCTTCGGGGAAACCAATGTCTTCATGATTCTTTGCTTCATTTGTATAAGAGAAATCGTTAGTGCAATCATCGCTGTTGTCTTCACCTGATGTTTCATCATAAATATCGAGTTTACGTAGCTTAGAAAGAGGAGGTGTAACATTACCGATACTGGTTTCCACAGTTAGTTACAGTGTATTATGTCAAAGATCGTTATGTTGACATGTTAGAGTATATTTCATATGATCCAATTCTATTTCATTACTTGTATTCAAATTAATACCCTCTCCTTCTGGGTTATTATGCAGTGGAGATGTTAGATATTGTTTCTTTATAGGAACTTTATCTTTACAGATCTAGACATGTCTAATCAAGTTATCCATTTGTGAGAACTGTCGAAAACAGTTTTTGCAGTTAATAATGTCCCGAGATGCATTCTTAAAACATTCACTTTTATCATTCCTATGAGCATTGTAGGCGAACATATATATTTTACTGCAGTATTTGCAGTGCAGTTTACTTGGTAATACATCCGCTTCCATTGACATTAAGGTAGATTGTGACATTACTCTTCACGGTTAGAATAACGACTAACTTGTTTCTGTATAAATGTAGTGTTTTAAACAGTATCTGGTTTAATTTATGACAATAACATGCCTTCCCCTCTAATATTTGTATGTTAGTTACGGAATTATGCATACTAATTCGCTATGTGGATAAATCTACGTATATTAACTGGAATACATTACCTAGTGTCTGGAGTTGGATAATCGGTACATTTTTACTTGATATTCAATTAAAAATAAATAAAGAAAAATTTAATTTTAGGACTTTAAAAGATAGAGATTGTTTTGGAAGTATTTTTGTAGCGACTATTTAAATACTTTGTTTACTGAAACAATCATATTGAGTAATCTATTTGGAGCTTGTCTCAATGGTGTTTGAAACATAGGTATGTAATGGGATTCTTGTTTTTTCCAGTATTTTGGGTTTGATAATTCATTATGTCGATTGCATAAGTTATGTGAAATTATATTATTTAATTCAGGTATCTCTTTACGATGTAAATAATTTGATGGTAGTCAGAATTTATTATCCTAAAAGATGAAGTATACGAATCTAAAATGGCCACCATTTTCCTTTAAATTTGCTTAAATTTGCAGCTTTTAGAAAATATGTTAAAATGTCAGGGAGTTGACATAGTCCAGCTACGATAGAAGTTTTTTCAGGGTGGATTCATGCTATTTCATTAATATTACATCAAAATGTAGTATTTTAAAATAATAATAAGTTTATATTTGTTCAAATATACACATTTTATGATAGACTGGGTATCAAAAATAAATCTTATATGGGAACTTTGCTCACCTAAAAAAAATTCTATGTACAAAATACATTTTTTCTCTGCTATGCATAAATATTTGAATACTTATGTTTTTCTGACTTATAAATCGCCTAACTAGAATAATATGTCTTGAAAACTTCGTTCTTTCAAAAACATAGGAATATTTTATCTAGTGAAAATATCTCTAGTTTTGTCTTGGAATGACATTATCCATAGTTTCCTGGATTTCTGTGTGATTAAAAAAAAAACTTAATAACTATACTGGGAAAATGGGAAATATACTTGATACTTAAAATTTCTTGTAAGTTAACTGAGGAAACAAAAAAAAATTGCTTAACCAGCTAAATATTTTATTTGAATTTAGTGTATTAAAGACATTTAGAACATTATTCTTAGTGATGAGGAAATCATTTAATTAGTATGATATCCTGTTAAATTTTATTTAGCTGGAAGAAAATATCCAAACAAGCCAGTGTTTGGGTTGAAGAATATGGCAAACCATTCTGTGGCCAGGTCATTAATATAGGGGAGTTCAAAATTCCGGGCCTGAGGGGAGGGAGGTAGACAGGGGTCCAAGCTGGACAAAGAGGCGCTCTGGGCTAGGGATTGTGGAATATGGGGTCGGGGAGAGGGCTCATAGCGCTGGACAGGGCGCAGGTCCTTCCAACATTTCTCGCTGTCCACCACCATCTTATTTAGTCGACAACCATCGCTCTCCATAGATATACATCTGCTCTCTGTTCAGCACTCTTTCCCACTTCACAGGCATTCTGGCAGGGCTTCCTGCGACGATCGAGGGCAAGCAGACCCCCGGCCAGTGAACTTCGGCCAGCAAACTCTGGTCAGCGGGCTTCAGCTCTCGTTAAACATTTTCATCTAATAATATCTGCTCTGGGCTTCACCTATTGTTACATACAATATTATATATGCATTTTATATAATAATTTTTCTTTTTCTTATCTGGAAAAATTTTTGTGTCTTAAGTTTTTTACAGAAATTAATATTGATTTCGTTGTTTTTCTTGGACTATGTGTCTCGAGTGTTTCCTTCAAATCGTTCCTAGATTTATTAATTTTTAAAATATCCTGTTTTTCTATAAAGTGTTGTGGGATTAAGTCCTTCTTCATGCGATCCGAGTCTCCCTATACTTCGATGGAAATTGTGTTTAAAAATCTTTTATTCTTAATCCAGGAAAATATGTGAAATAATACAAGTTAATTATTTGAATAGTCTTCTTCTTACAATAGTAAAATTGAATTTTCCCAGGAAAGTAAAAGTAGTGTTAAAATGAGGCAAGTTTCTTTTCAGTACTTGTTTATCCATGCTAATATTTGAAAAGGTGCCTGTGTGTTCCGCTGCTTAAATTGGACGTCATTAATAGTTGCTTGGTAGGGGTACCTTTTTCTCTTTGGTTAAAATTTAATTATTTTATAACACTTCATTTGCGTACATGTGCTTCCATCATTAAGTTATCAGAATTGCTGCAGGCAGTTAGCATGTTTTCATTCTTATGTGGAAGTAGGTTCTGTAATTCCTTTGAAAATTTATTTTGTAGGGAAATATTTGTTTCACCTAGTATGTGGATCATAAACATAATTTTTATCCATTTGTCACATAGTTGTGTATTCACATCTCTTTTTGTTCATTTCCAATTTTTTCGCATAATTTCAGCTCAGTCGTCTGCCAGAGGCTGGCCACGCTCCACGTCTCTAGTCATGCTACTGACACACAGCTTATAAGGCATTGCTTTACGGACCTAACAGCCGACTGTACGTGTTTTGGGAGAGGTGCTTGTACAGTTTCAATTCGTTGTTAATATGTCGTTTATTCAAGTCGTGTAATTTATAATTGATAGCTGTAACTTGTTACTTTATTTATTTTTTAATAAAACAAGCATAGCTGGGGTCTGTTTTAAATTCGTATTTGCAATTCGACGAGTCCATTCGTTATAGTTTTTCCTGCACGATGTTTAAAGTCTCCTAATTTCTCTCATGTGTAACATCAGCGGTTTAATGGCATTTGTAAACAGTCATTGTGTATTTGATCGTTTACACTTAAGTTCTTCTGTTTTTCATTACTAACATACAGGATATCAATGGTGTTTAGATCTCGCTTCACGTTTCTCAGAATCCCCCTGGCTCTACTACTCACCACATGACGAATTGCCTCGTGATATGTTTTGATTGGGAGACAGATACCTCTTTTAGAAAAAAAAAAGCATAGGGAATGCCTAGGATTTCCCCACGTTTGCTGAGCCCATCAGTAGTAGGGTTTGGTATGTTGATAAACAAAGGGTAGAACAGGAGCAGAAGACAGGGACTGCCATGTTGTGACGTCACTTGTTCACCATATTTTTCCCTTTTTCCCCAACCAATTCTATTCTCTTCTCAAAATCAATCAAATTTCCCTGAAAAAAATTTTTTTTTTATACATTAGAAAAAAGGACCCCAGAAATTTCCCATTACTCCCGCAGCAGGTGAGACGCATTATCAACCTAGGTGACTTTGGGTCAGGGCAAGCCGGACACAAGACTTTTAACCTTTGACCTTTAACCCCAAAAATCCAAAACATCCTAAAACAAACCAAAAATACTCAAAAAATGTCTCAAAAAACGTATTATTTAAAATTATAAAAAAATTATCATAAAAATTATTTAAAATATATTTTTAAAAGCTTAAATTTTCGGAGGTCTACCCTCACCCATACCCATTCCCCCATCTTGTTGGCTACTGGCATCTTGGTAGATGACTGCCATCTTGGTAGACAATTGCCATTTCGGTAGAAGACTGCCATATTGGTAGACGATCACCATCTTGATAGATGTCACCAACCCGCCAAATTGGATGCAGGTTACTTTAATCTTGACCCCATGACCTTGACTGACTTTGCAAACAAAAACTCAAGAAAAATACATAAAAGTCAACAAGCATATTATGTTACATACTACTATCGCCATATTAGATGCAGGTGACCTTGATTTTGATTCCATGACTTTGAATTATCTTGAAAAATTCTAGAAAATACATAAAAGCCAGCAAGCATATTATGTTACAGACTACCACCACCATGTTAGCTGCAGGTCACCTTGATCTTAACCCCATGACACTGAAAGACCTTGAAAACCAAATCTCTGGGGAAGTACATAAAAGCCAGCTAGTATATTGTTACTGACTACTACCACCATATTGGGTGCAGGTAACCTCGACCTTTACACCATGACATTGAATAACTTTAAATCTATAAATTGAAAAAGTCATAAAAGTCAGAAAGCATATTATGTTACGGACTACTACCACGATATTGTTTGCAGGTGACCTTGACTGCATAATTTTGAATGACATTGAAAACAAAAACTTGAGAAAGATACATTAGTCGGCAAGCATATAGTGTTACACACTACTATCATAGTGAAAGCCAGTGATCTTGACTTCGACCCCATGACATTGAATAACATTGAAAATATAAAACTTGAAAAGAAACACATAAAAGTCAGCATGCATATTACATTACATACAACTATCACCATAATGGATGCAGGTGATCTCGACCATGACCCCATGAATATGAATGACCTTTGAAATAAAAATTCGAGAAAAAGCCATAAAAGCCAGCAAACTATTTATGTTACAGACTACGACTACCATATTGGATGGAGGTGACCTTGACCACGATCCCAAGACCTGGAATAACCTTGAAGACAAGAACGAGAAAAAATTTATAAAAGTCAACAAGCATATTATTTTACTGATGTTATTGACTACTATAACCATTGTGGGTTCAGGTAAACCCCTTATTTGGACCCCATGACCTTGAAAACAAAAACTCGGAAAAATTCACAAGAGACCTGCTTGCTGTAAACCTGATACCAAGGTACTGAAGAATAAATGCACTTCACCTTTACAGGTATTAGCATGTCTAGGTAAACTTTCACTATAGCTGAACTGCTAATGACACCTTTCTCACAAATATGACATACAACAGGGATTCGTGGTACAATTAAAGCACTCATGTCGCTGTATATTATGGTCGAAAGTAAATGCCTTATCACAAAAGTGACACTAATGATGACATAGTGGTTCAGTCAAAGACTCGGGTAGTCCTGTTGGAGATGTAGGTGCTGGAGCTAAAGAATTAGGGACGTTGGCAATGATGTTCTAGATACCACTCCCGAAGAAGTCAATGACGCTGCTATAGCTACCATTAGATCTAGTGCCCGAAGACATCGCAGATGCAGAATAAGACTTAGATGCATAGAATCATAAGCTACCCGAGAAATTCCACCGTTCACAACAGATTCTGTTAAACTAAGCCCCTCAGCTTACCACCCTATTGCTTAAAATATATGAGTATGCTAGCCCCATGACATCATATTGACTCTGAACCATTCGTACTGCACCATTAATACATTGTGCAGACACCGACCAGCCAATCGCCGAGTTGCCACGTGATTGCAGCTGGCCAATTACACAAGGATGTAGTGGTGGTTATGTCGAGAAGTCATTTGAAGTCATTTTGGAGTCATTTGGTGGTTGTGGTTGTGGTGGAGTAATTTTGGGGAGCATTTCAAGGTCATTTTGGGGTCAATTGGTTGGAGACAGTTGGAAAATTGGAATATTTCGGACTCTTTGTATGTGTGTGGGTTACAAGTTAAAATAAATCCCTCCCCTTATTTTAAAATAATAAATATATTTTTATTTTGTACATAAATATGTATATTCCTATCTTGTATGTATATTATCCTATATATAATTATGTGTATTCCTTTCTTATAAGAAGTTAGGGATATATAAAATAATATATATGATAGGAATATGATTGATTATGTATAGAATAAATATTTATGTATAAAATATGATTATACATAAATATTTATAGAATTAATTTAGTGCCTGGGTGTTTACTTCTGGAGCGAACGAGTATTTGGGTTTTCTCGTAGTGCTCCCATACCGCAAAGATGAATTGCGATTATGAGGGCTGTATTTGGCCTCGACTATCATGGAGCTGCGATCTGCATCATCAGTAACTGGTTGTCGTCGGTGCCGATTCTGCGATCGAGTATTCAGCTGTATTCGAAATGCATGTCTTCATAAGAGGGTGGTCTGTACGAAGAATCCTTTTCGTGCGACGACCAATTGGGTAGCATGGTGGTGGCCTGCCGTGGTACTGCATTTTTTAGTACAATGTCGATGTTGTGCATTGGCCAATGGCGAAACGTTGTGGGATCCTGAGGAAGTTCTAAACTCTTTTATTATAAAGTGTAAATACAGTTTACCTAGGGAGCGATGAAATATACCAAGGGATCTGGATATATATTTTTTTAAAGAGAGATCATTAAAATAAAATGTTCACCTTTCAGCTTTCCAATTTGCCGACAGACTCCAACCGAATGACTCCAAAATTACCCAAAAATATTTCATTTTGACTCCAAAATGACTCCACCACAGTATATAGATAATGTATGTACCAGCACATCGCCTTCGGCTGGAGGATCAAGTATCTGAACTTGAATGATCTCGACCTAAAATGTTTCCCGTTTTTTCTCCCAAAATCGCTTGCTTTCGCCCAAAACTTATGTTTTAGCCAAAAAAGGTCTTAAAACTTCCCTTTTTCCTTAAAAAAAATTCCCGATTTTCCCTCAAAAATAAGCCATGCCTTAGAATATGCATTAGGAAGCCCAATTTTGGCAAAAACTAGCCAATTCAGGTGATATGTAGGGCTTCCTATTCCTTCTAGACCAAAACAATGCAGTGTCTGAGAAAGCAATAAATTAAAATAATTTTAATAATAATTTTTTAAAATTTTAAATATATTTTTATAATTGAGAAATTTACAGGCCTAAGTATTAAGTGTTCTGTATCACTGGACTTGTCTTTTCAAGGCGCATACGATTGTGATGTCATACCATTATTCTGTCTTTTCTTGCATTATCATTCCATGTTGTCTCTCTCTCATGTCTCTCACATTCCATTCTTTCTATCTGTTTCTCTATCATTGCATCACTTAATCTCTTTCTCTCTATTTATCTCATTCTATCTCTTCTGTCTTTCCTTTCCCTCCCTTCCTCTCATTCCATCTCTTTCTCTCTTTCCTTCCTCACTCTCTGATTCCTTTCTCTCTTGTCTCTATCATTCCATAGATATTCTCGAAGTCCTGCCATTTTTTGCTGTTGTTTCATTCTCTTTCCTTTCACTCTCGTCTCTCACATTCACTCGATTAGTCGCATTTACTCCACTCCACTGTCTACATAGTTCTCTCATCGCCTGCTAGAGTGCGCGAATCACCTGTGTGTATATTTATTTATGAATTTAAATATGTATTTTTTCCATACAGGCGAACGCATATGAAAATAATTGTTAAGTACTTCCCAGGCAAGACTTTGTAAAACAGATTTGAATATTTAATACTTCATTTTTTGAAAATAAATATCTTTTTTAACATTTTGCTTTATTCAATTTGTTTTTACTTTTGTACGAAAATTAAGTCGACTAGCCTTGTAACCACACACTCATACACGCACCGACAGGTCCGCCAGAGCATACGTGCCAGCTGTGACATGTGCTTGCAGTGACGTAGGAAAGCACCACGTGGGGAAAGGAAGGGAGGCCAATGACCTCCGAGCCAAGTGCGCATGAACTTATGCGATCACTCGCACTGCTGCGTGGCCTTACCAATCAGTCATCTATGATGCAATACATTTATAAATAATTAGAATTATTTAAATTAATTTTATATAGCATTTGAAAAATGCCGAAAAATAAGTCTTTGAAAAATACAGTAAAATGTACTTTAAGGCATTTGTAATGTGAAAATCAGTTCAAAAATTTAAATTATGTAGCTTTTATACTTTTCAATGACAGCTGGTAACATTCGAAAAATGAAAAAAATCCTCATGCAGGTACAGGGATTTGAACTCGGAAACTTCAAGTTGGACGACAGGCATGATAACCACTAAGCCTACAATAAGCCCACTTGAGAAATGGTGCTTAATAGTTGTATATTAACTTCAAAGCTAAAGTGAAGAATTGCTTCGTACAATTACAGAAATATGTGTAATGTTTCGTTATGCGAATATAATTTGCGAACACTTAGGAGGCAGACAGTCTCGCGAAATTTTTAGTTTGCAAGTAACATTTCTAGCTCCAGGAATTTATGTTTAAGTCATATACAACCATAATAGTTAGCTTAAAATAATATTTTGGTTTTTTTTGACGAGATCTCTTTATAACAGACTGGTTATGACACAGGATTAAAATAAGAGAATAAAAAATTGAATTTATTTGATTTTAAAATTTATTAAATTTTTTTAAGTTGTACTAACATTGTATGTAGATTAGATACATATAGTTACATTTAAACAACACTTAAGCTTCTTGTGCTATGAAAAAAGGTTTAATTGTGTATATACTTGTTATGCAGATAAGATCTAAGTAATCTAGAAGGATAGAAGCAAGAGTAAAAAATAATAGATTTTAACAAACATTATTTGATTAAAGAATTAAATGAAATAAACATATTTTGATTGCTGTATGTAGTATGGGAAAGCATGATTTGAGTGCGATGAGTTTGTATTTGGTTCTTAATTTGATTTTAAATGATATTATATAGTAAATTAAAAAAGCAGAATCTTGGTAAGGTTTTTCTTTTTGTATATCATTATACTTTAAATTAAATATGTGTGATAATGTGTATTGGAAGACTATTGATGGAGATTTGATCATTTGTGTTGTATGATATGTTGATATATTTGTCAAGTATTTAGTTTTGCTTGCATAGTTTGATGTTAGGGGTTTTGCAAATGGGTGTTATGTTGTTGGTATTATAGTTTGAAGTGGTTTCATAATATGATCGAGTCTATCATTGTATTCTTTGTTCATTTGAGTTGTACTATATGTTGATATAGTTGTTACTGTAAGTACATAGCTTTGCTTGTAAAGATTGATGGTATGGGGTATTGCAATTACCTGGAATGGTATGTGCAAATGAGTTGTGTGAGGGTGTATGTGTGTGTTTTGGAGTAGATTTTGGTCGTTTTGGGCGAATTTTGGGTTGATCTGGGTTATTTTGGGGCAATTTGGTTCAATAGAAGCAGGTCTTGGGTGGAGCAGGTTTGCCAATTGGAATATTTTAGGCTCTTTGTGTGTGTCAGTTAGTATTATTCTGTGTGTGTGAGTGTGTGTGCATGCACACATGGGTGTGGATTTTGCTATTGCATGATGAAATGTATTATCAGAGCAATTAATTGGAAATATTCTGTATGTGGATGTTTGTATATGTTGAGACCGCATACATAATTGTTTTTCCTGTTCGGGTTGGTTTACTTGATAGAAATGAAGATGGAAGTGTTTTAGCTTGAAAATTTCCTACGAACATCATGTTTACAGTAAGGCTTTAGTCTTGAGCTGTTGTTTCTTGGGAGCATGCATAGGTTTCTCTACATATCATGTGCATGCTTGATAATTGTATATAGTTAATGCTAGCATATTGTAAGTTTAATACCTTCCACCCATAATAATAATAATATTAATTACAAATTCTGAAATAAATTAAAGGTGTATTACATTTGACGTATGGATGTTTTGCTAAAAGTACACATTACTTTGGTGAATGTTTAGATGTTAATTATTCATGTGTAGGCATTATACCTAGTAAATATTCATTGCATGTTCTTCAACAGTTGACATCGAACATATAACACTTTAGTTGAGCAGTAGACAGAGATCATGTAATATGATAGACATCGAGCATAAGTGAAAGCGTATGATAGCATTTCAGAGAATTTTTAAAAATATTAATTGAGTCGCCTGGGAATCGATCTCGGTAATCAAAAAATAACATTGCATTAATTACTATAAGTAGTAATACAAAGCAACACAACCTTTCGTTAAATTCAGATATATAATAATATTAGGTGTTCTGATTGAGACTCGAACTTGATAATCCAAAACTACTAAAACATTAATTGCTCTAAGCAGGTATCCAACTCACAAATAAAATCTGTTTAAAATCGAAAAAATATATTATGTGGGTAAATATGACCTTGATGAGAATGCATTTGATAATATTATGCTTAACTATTCTTACAAATGGTTTCAAGTTGTGTTTGACTTTGCAGTCTTGTTTGTTTTTGGGATAGATATTTGTGGTATGAATTTGTTTTGTATAGCTTTGTTATATGGGTAATAATGAGTAAGTATGTTTATAAAATGATTTAGGTGTGTTTGACATTTTGCTCTTATCTATATCGGGAAAGATATGTATGTTACAAATTTTGATGAGTATAGCTCTGGTAGATGGGAAAGTAAGAGTATGTATGCATATAATAAGATTTAATGCATGATTATCCTTGCCAGAAAGGGTTCAGGGCTTAAATGATATTACCATTATGATGGATGTAGGGTACGATGCATATGTTATGAATTTGATCGCTATAGCTCCATTGGTTCGGAAATTATGAGTATATATGCTTATAAAAGGGCATAATGCATAATTGACCTTGGCAGAAAGGTTTTTAGGGTCTAAATGAGATTAGCATTATGGTGTATGTTTCTTATGGTTTCTATGTTATGAATTTGATGAGCATGACATTAGTGGTTTGGAAATTATGCCTATATTTATGAAAGGGCAAAATTATAAATTGACATTGCAAGAAAGGGTTTAGGACATAAATGACCTGTTGAAACATAATGATGCATTGTGTTTGATCCTTGGAGTGATTACATAATTAATTTAAAAGTAAAATAAAGATTGCTTCTATGTTTAGTAAAATTCAAGTAGACAATGGTTAGAGTTACATAATCATTTTTTTCTGACGACATATTCTTATCTGTCTAATAAATACGAATATTTTAATATGTCATTCGGTATGTTGGATTGTAAAGAAATTAATAAATTAAATTTTAATTAAAAGGCTTTTTTTAAAAGTATGTTTTGAATATATTTGGCTGTTGTGAGCTCAAAAAATAAATTTCCTTTAAAATATTATTTCGTGTACATATTGCTTCATACATGTGTTTTTTGAAAATTTTTAAATTTTTTTTATCCATATTCATACCTAAATTCCTAACTTCTTAGTGAAATTACGATTTATAACTTTATTACACTCTATTTTGAATGTGCGAGTTCGTAGGTATTCCTTTTTATATGTACATAATTTAAAGTTACGTTTGTGCTAATGTCTTGATAGCTCAATCGACTAGACCATAGAGTTACGAAGCTGGGGTTTTCTGGTTCAAAATCATCTGAAAGTAGTTTTTTACAGTATACTAATGCATTACATATATGATGGAGAAAATTTTCTAAATATTCCAACCAATTTCAGCATTAATAGTAACACATAATAGCCTTAAACAACATTGGCTGTGGCTGGTGAGCGACTCGCGTACTCAGGCAGTCGATGTGACATTGGTGTAATCGATTCGTCGAGCTTGCGCACTACCTAGCCACCGATGATGGCATCGAGACATCAGTGCTCCTGGTGATCAGCTCTATAACTAAGATGGCGGCTGTGCTGGCTATCTGTCAAGTTTGGAACTGAACACAGCCTACCTCGCTGGGAAGGAGTGTATGATGGATGTGTTGTAAGGGTGTTAACCATATCTGAAGAGCGGAGGAGAGGAGAATGATGATGGGATGGATGGGGGCGTGTTTAGGTGAAGTGGAGGTGAGGAGTGTATCAGGTGTAGATAGCCCTTTGAGAGGAGGTTGAAGAGCCTAGAATCTCGCAGCAGGCATCCTAGTAATCCCAGAAGTAAACACAACACAGCTCTCGAAAAGGGGAAGGGGGGTTGGAGAAAAATGAAGGGGCTAGAGCATGCAGAGCTGAATGCGCAGCAGATTGTGGATGTGGAGGTGAATGTGGAGGTGGTGCTATGTTAATCTTATGGTACTACATCCTTTCCCCCAACCCTATGTGGCCTAGATTTTCCAGCGATTGCGGCCGTAGGTTAATCTTATGGCTCTATTATTGAGCGGCACCACTGACTAAAGTGGCCTAGGACCCACTAGTAGTTTCATCTAGCAAATTAAATTATGACTTGTTTAGGGTAATACTTGGCAGGAAGTGGAGTTGAAAATATTTTCATTGAAACTAAGACTTTTGGGCCGAACATTATGGACAGTTTACTTGCTGGAAAACATTATTCACATGCTTTGAGAGGATTTTATATGCTCCCCGAGGCTTTGGAACGCTTATTACTTAACGTATTCTTGGAAAATAACACTGTACCAGAACATATAACCAAAGAAATTTCAGAATTAATAGCATGTACAATGAATAAGAAAATGGAAGAAATAAGAATCCATGCAGAAACTCTTAAATATTTAATGCCAGGTTTCATGAGACAGATTGAGACATTTTGTAAAGGACAGTTTACTGACAATGAGACATTCTGGTATTGATACCAATTTATAAGAACTTTGTTTCCTGTACTGCTAATCTGACACAAGCTCAGAGAGACGGGAGCTGGGATTTAAACATTAGTGCCCTAATGTGTGCAGTTTCTCTCTTCTTTGCATTTGATATGACTAATTATTCTCAGTAAGCAAGTGTCTTCCTGGAGGACTGTTTAAAAATTGCTCGAAATTTCCCTGAAATTAATGCCCAATTCCAAGTAGGGCACTTTGTTGTGAAAAATACACCCTGGAAATTCAGTTATGTGGCTATGGATCAAGCACTAGAACATAATTACAACAAACCAGCAAAAGGTCATGGAGGAATTATTGGAGTTACTAGGAAAAAGGAAACAGTGGTACTTCATGATATTATAAAATATGAAAAACTTCAGCTAGCACAAGTTTTGAGAGATCTGTGTGGTCTTCTGTATGAAGATGAATACTCTTTGCATCATGAGTTTTCAAAAAATATTACTGCCACTGATGAACAATGTATTAGAAGAATTATGAATTTCATGGAGGCTCAGGGAAATCCTTTCAAATCTACGATTTCAAACAGGGGCAAAGAACTGCAGAATATCATCAATAAATAGAAAATTGATCGTCCAAAAAGCACTCATATTTTCAATTGCTACAAATTGGAGGAAAAGTTCATTCCCTGTTCAGAAATGAAAGGTTTGAAGAAAAGTCACTTGGTGTTATGGAGCCTATCAAGAAACTGAAAAATCGTTCCAAAAAACATTAGGTCTTGTTGTAGTAAATGTGGAAAAAGACACTGCTCATGCTCTGCGAGTAATTGATATCGCAAGGTGTCGAGGTTACGATCTAGGCAAACTTTTAGCTTACAAGCTAACCTCGACATCTTTTTTTTACCAGAAATTGTTATTTAACAAAACCAGACAAATCTCAGCGTGTTCATCAACTGGAATCTACACTCCAAATGTCACTAGTTACAGAAGTGTCACAATCTCCTGGTAAAGCACGTGTTATACACTTTATGGCAATTGTTAGGAAGGTACCAATTAAATCATAGAATCTGAAGATGTATGGAAACGATGTGGGAAGTGTTTGGAAAAGTATTTGCCAAGCTTCCCATGGAAGTGAGCCCGTGGATATAATTTATTATATTTATAAAGAATACCGTGTAAAAGGGCTTGAAAGATTTAGGCGATCAGTAAAACAGCCTGTCGAATATGGAGTACCACATGACAGCACACCCTTTCAAGTGGATACTGATGCTTTCTGGGCCTCATCGAAAAATGAACAATTGTTGCAGCCATATTTCATCTGTTGGTTATCCCAGAAAGAATATTCTGCTAACAGCTCCCCTTTATAATTTATTTGGGCGGATTCTTGAAAGAAGAGCGAGGGAGATGTTTGACTATCAGAAATGGCATCATCGAAGAATATTTGAGTTTGGCTTTTCATCATGAAGAAGCGGATTGTAGCGGGCGCTAGGGGGCCGCACAGGACGAGTTAAGCTAGTACAGGCTATAGAATTCTTGCGAGTCCCCTGTTTGGATAACAATCTCTGGCTGACCCACTACCGCCAGACGACAGAGCATGATTGAATTGTGACGATGTATGGTGCCGGAACGGTATGAAGCAGAAGACTACGAGAGACCAGGGTCTGGAGGAGCTCCAGGTAGAACTGCAAGCTACACTACAACTGATAATTGGTGAGTATAACTCCGGCTAGGCAGTAAGGTGGCATTCCAGATCTCGAGGAGCTGTTAACTATTAACTAAATAATACACTTGAAGCACTGCTTCAAGTCTGACATGCATGCCAATTAGCAAACTCAAGCAATTTATTCATGAGTACTCCTTCCTGCCAAAGACTGTCCTGCCTAAACGATTTATTTTTCGTCCTGCCAGCTGGTGAATTCTGTGATGCTTACAATTCCTGGAGTACGTATCAATGGTGCTATTCTGGGTTGGTGTATTTACAAAATTACATGACGTTAATGAACTTTCTTTAGCAAGTCTGTTTGGTTATTTGCCACATCTATATTTGGTAGCCAAGATTAATAAACTGTTATTTTGTTTGAAGAGGGGTTACTATTTGAAGAGGCAATATTTTTGCTGCAGAAAAAGGTATGTTGTTTTTCTTCGCCCCCCCCCCCTTTTCCAAGGGCGGCGCACGTCTAAACGCTTCCAAGTGCTGAGCTATACTGAAGAAAGGCGCATGGCACTCCTGGCACGGCCGAGCATTGTCTGGTGACTACTATTGACAACGAGTTCAGACTTGCTAACTCTGGTACCTTCCATACGCCTCTCCGCTATTCCTGCCATCTGCTTAACCTTTCCGAGCCGCGTTTTCACGTATAAATATTCGTCTCCAGCCCGAACAAGTGTGAAGTGTTCCTCTTCGAGTTGAGCGGGCTGGCCGACGATAGATCATGTCTACACAACTTCCTACTTCGGGGCTTCAGCATGCTAGATTCGTTTTCATGTAATATGAGTACTACACAAGTTAAGTATTGCAATGAACGTAGTTGTTATGCTGGGGATAGAGTTTCCTTTTTAGTAGTTTTTTTCGGCGATTTTTGTGTACATGGATTTTTGTAGGGAAGTGTTTCTTCACTGTTTTGCTTGTGTGAATTTTCAATATGGTATTTTATGTGAATGTTTGTAAGAGGTGGATTCTTCCATTACTTTTTTGGCGTGCTGTAGGAATGGTCTCCTGGACTACGATTTTCCAGAAGAATTTTAATGCCAGGGAGTTTAGTGGATATTTTATGGCGTGCCTTTATGCTCATGGTTAAGTGTAATGAGGGTTTTTACTCCTTCCCAATAGTGTTCTTGAAATTAGTATTCCATGTTTTTTTAGTCAATCATCAGGCTTACTTTACTTTTAAAGTTGTAATGGTGCTTGCTTTACTCAGGGAGTCATTTTACCTTTTTTTAATGGGATTCCACAAGTGTTTATTCAGGTTGGGTGATTTCTCAGGATGTATTAATATTGTTGTTTTTCTGTTTGTTCCAGTGCATGTGTGTCCTCTCCTTACCCTAGTTCACCGATTAGTAACAAGCAACAGAAATATACAGATGCAATTTATAATTTTCAAATCAAGTTGCAAAGTTGTTATTCTTGGTGATAATGTATAACAGGCTTCAAATATATTTGTATTGATTTTGGAATTTTTGTGTCCATGCTTTCCTGATATTTTTTAATGGTGTGCATCCTTCTCCTTGCCTTCCTTTAGCCCTGCTATGCCCTAAAGGGATGCAACACACTGGCAAGGTAAGGGAATAACTGCATTATAGTAATATTGTAATTGATATTGATAAACTGAAGTAAAGTAATTGTATCTGTGTTCTATTCATCTTAAATGTATTTTTCTGTCCAAGTGTAGAGATCATTATAATAAAATGTGTTTAGTAGAAAGGACCTTACTTATTGAATAGCCATCTGTAGTTACCAACCCCCCTGCAGGCCATGATCCTAAAGAGTTGTGTTGTACAGTAAGTATTGGGAGTAGCATAGTTCAATAAGGATATAAATGAGTAAAACGAGATATGAGGAGTTTAGGAAAGGAATTTACTACATTGGCGGAGCGCATTCATTAATTATGCGCAGCAAGAAAACACTTTGCCACATTTCACACCAACCACGACATGCATAGATGTAATATATTCTTACAGACTCACATCCCATCTTGCTATTTTATTTTTATGTATTTTCATTTTAATATTAAGTTCTTTTTACAGTGTTATCCAATTGCCAGTCCTGATAATTATGTACATGTAAAACATAGCATACCAGCGCAAGCACATAACAGCAGTTAACTTCCCGTGGTCAAGACTAGTGTGCTGTAAGCATAATTGATATAGGTCAGGATGCCACATGTTCACATCAGCATTACGTGTAGGTGGCCTTGCCAGCCCAGTGCAGCAGTGACATCACGACGATCCCCACCTGCTAACTTAGTTTTGCTTTTGCTTTCTTACTTTTAATGCATGTGTTCAGCCTGTAATTGCATGTAAGGACATCTGTTCCTTTTGACACATGAGATACTCCATTTGTGTTTGTGTGTTTTTAGGAGCGTTCTCTTAACTATTCCCTACCTTGTAGATTGAAACCTTTATAAGATTATACAAAGTGCTTGGCACCAATTACACACACTATCACACAACACATATAATACATTATATGGAAACAGGCATCCATAAGAAACCATCGCCTGTTTCAAAATTTTTTAAACGAGTCATTCTTAACACCAGCGATGTTGGAAATGTGTTAGACGAGCGTGATAGGCACAGGGCAGTATTACAAAACACACACAATACCTCTAACAATGACAGCCAAAACCAAAATCTAGACATCTCCTCTCACACCAGTCTACCACACAGTCCACTTGACACACCACCATCTACACAACACACCAGTTACTGTAATTCACCATCAACCTCCCCAACACATGAATTCCTAGGAATTCCTAGGAACTTACAAGCACATCACAAAAGAATATCTGATACCTCACACATTACCACCCCACCCACCCCCATTACTAATACAACACACCTAAAGAGGACATCTCATCCAGCATACTGAAAATGGCTAACCAACAACCCTTACAAATAATATTTTCCCAATCAGAGAAACCTCCCTCATTCGCTGGTATGCAGAATGAAAATATTTCAGAATTCCTGGAGGAATTTGAGGCAGTCTCCGAGATCAACCATAGGGATGAACTAGAACTGTGTAGAAGAATAAAATTTTACCTCCAGGAAACCTGCAAGCATACACTTGAGAACATCACACACAACCGACAACAACCCATTACATGGAATTAATTACAATAATCTCTCAAAGACATGTTTATGACAACCACAGATAAGGAGCGATTGAAGCATCTGTTATTCAACAAAAACAAATGGGAGGGGAAGATATGATCATCATGTGCAAACAATGTATTAATACCAAAACAAATATAAATCAAACATGTACGACCACGAGTTCCTAATGTCTTATGGCGCTCACTTCTCCTCTCAATTGCCAACAAGCTCATTGGTAACCCTACATATACCCTATAAGACATGATCGATGCCTTGAAATACATAGATGTATGAAACACATAAGTATTCACAAATATTCATGCATTTACCTCAAATGCCGAGGCAGTAAAACTGGAAGAAGAAATGACTAAACGCATGCAGGAAGTTGCACAACTCACACTTCAGCAATAGCAAACCACAGCCGCATAGATTGCGCAATACGCACACCAGCGCCAGAATAGGCCAATCCAATACCAAACACAACACGGACGCCCCAAACCACATCGGGGATGTTATAATAACTACCCGCCCCATCAAGTATATCCACAGTATAACGAGCCTCTATAGAGTATCAATGATAACTCCCCTCAAACCAGCAGAAACCACAGCTCCCAACAAAATCAATGGGGTCACTCCAATTTCAGAGACAACACACACCACAGTTCCAACTACATGCAACAAAACTCCTATCATGCCAGAGGTGGCCATTTTAACACAAGAGGATGTGGTTAGAATAACACCCCAACAGGAAACAACACTACAAAAACTTCTAAAAGAGGAGGTAAGCCATGCAATCCCTGCAGACAACAAAGACAAAATTTGTGTGGCATGCAGAGCATTTTTCAATAAGGTTGTACCGCATAGGTCATATGAGGAAATTGGAAAATTAAATTTGTACAGTTACCACAGAACACAACACCCACGGTACAAACAAATGTGTGCGAGCCTACCAGAAACAGAATCCAGCATTCCAGGTCTCATATATATTTTTTATCGACAATAATACCAGCAGCGAAAACACAAAATCCTTCCACATCGCAATTGCAACCAAGGCCTACAGGTAGATCACGTAGATCAATGGCAAAACAAACACCACATGCACGAGTGGCACTGTGCGACAATTGCAAGCACTGAATGCTCCTCCCCCGCACGGAACCGACATTTGTTGCCACACAACCACCTCGGCACAACCTACAATGCAATGTTGCCAAACATCATGAAAGTGTCATCCAAAAATAGGAAACTGCCAGCCCATGTAGTTCTGTGCACGACACCTGCACACTCTGGTTTTATGCTGGACATAAGGCCAGGCATTGTAACTTATTTCCAAAACAAAAGTTTGACTTTACTACAGATATTGGGGATTGTTTCAAGAGCTTTAAAAACAATTATGGCATCACATCACTGTCTGTATACATATAAAACACACACAAAAACTGCACCACACCCAGAATACAATATTTTTATAATACACAGAGAAAGGCCTGCAATGATAAATCTGTGTTTGAACCTGTGTTGACAAACACACTAAGCGAGCTTCTGCCTCATAACACACCTAACACAAATACATATGCCACACTGAAATCACAGTGTCAATATGTGGGAATCACAACAGCGACACCCAACATCCAAATACCAATAAAGAAAACCAAGTATTATGCTTTATTGGGCATGGGTTGTTTGTGAAGCAGTGTAGCCAGCACATTGGTGTCTGAACAACACCTTTTTACATTAAGGGAACAAATAACTTTAGCTGGAGCAACAAGTGTTTTGACCTCCCCTAAATTTGAAACAAATGTTAATTTAAATATAGCGGATCACATCTACCCCCAGCTATTTCTCATCTTCGATAATTTACAGCAGGATTTAATACTCTGGGTTGAAATTATAAATCATAATGAAGTTATACCATTTTTAAATATGACACGTGCTCATTCATGGTCATAATATTAATAAAATAGTGCAGGTTCTATTGCATTTTTCATTATTTATAGTTGACTCCAGAACTTCTCTTGAAATTAGCTTACAAGCACTAGAGTATTTTGAAACACACCACACTAATGTGCTGCATATAAACAAAAAACTATCAGAAACACAAACAGATGCGATTACCACTAGTATTGAGTCATATAAGAATCGATTTGATAAATTCAAATTTGGAACTAACAGAAGCAAAGCATTTCGAAATAAAGCTGGACCTCACAACAGACAAGCCAATTACAACCCACCTGTACAGAATTAGCCCTAAAATAAAATATGACATTTTAAAGCAAATTAAGGACATAGACGAAGTTGACACGCTCTATTCGGCACCAAGCTTAGTAATTTATAAGAAAATTTGAGGTCTAAGAGTTTTGACAGACTTTAGAAAATTGAGTCAATATTTAACTAGGGTACAGTACCCACTACTAAGGACTCAAGATATTTTGAATGCTCTACAAAACTGCCTTTACATTACTAGCCTGGATCTCTTTTCGGAATTTTATAGCATACTTGTTAGACAACACGACCAAAATAAGCTTGTGATTCAATAGATGGAGTAGGGTTAATTGATTACAAAAGAATGCCTATGGGCCTTTCAACCTCCCCTCCAGTACTTTCAAATGTTCATTAATAGGCTATTAGGTCCTCTAGGATGGAAAGCGGCCATGGCACACATAGACTATATTTTATCCTGGGAAACACGTTTGAAGAACATCTAGCTAACATTAAGAAAGTCTTTGTGCAGTTACGAATGTTTAATGTGAAAGTAAACACAAAAAAATGCTTGTTTGCTGAGCAAACTGTCAAAGTACTTGGCCACATCATTACCCCTAATAGTATTTCAAAATATCCCAATAAAGTCGTAGCTATTTAGAAAATGTCACTCCCAACAAATCTGAAGCAACTTCGCACCTTTCTCGGCATGATTTCGTAATTAGGTCATTATATTTTGAACTATGCCATGACTGCACAACCCCTTCTCGCACTTACTAAACATAATATACAATTGAAATGGACTGAGGCTCACCAGGCAGCATTCATTAATCTGAAAAAAGCTATTCTACAGGCACCAGTATTACAAAAATTTAATGAGGACCGAGAAATCATCTTAGTTTGTGATGCCAGTACGGAGGCTGTTGGCGGGGCTTTCCTGCAAGTAGACCCACAATCAATACAGCATGCAATTATCGCCTTTGCATCCAAAAAAACTCTTTGATCAGGAATCATAGCAGAATACCACAGAAAGAGAACTTGGTGCTATTAGGTACTCATGCAACCACTTTCGGCAATATTTGTATGGTAGACTCTTCAAAATTGAAACAGGTCATGCGAGCTTGTGTAACCTATACTGAATGGTGGAATACAATGTCAGAATTCAAAAATGGTTATTGTGCTCAGCAAATATGAATTCGAAGATCATACAATACAAGACAAGTTAAATACCCTCCCCGATGCCATAAGTCACATTACTACCACCCCACAGGTACCGACACCCAAAGCTACTGTTAACGACACCCCTTATGACATTAAAAAGAATATGTCGAATTGTACCTCACTTTATACAGTTTTAGCAGAAGCTATTTTGCAGAACACAGATAAGGCACAAAACACTATGGACAAATACATAAAAAATCATTGGGAGGACATTAAGCCATGCTTTAAATCTCAATACCAGGAACAAGATAGAGATCGAATAGCCAAGGCACTAGCAAATGAGGATATCTACCTCATGCACACAATCTGCAAAATTCTTACTTGTCAATATTCAAATAATTAAGGAAAAGTTCACCCCTTTGTTAGAGACTACCTGTATCGATCCAGTGCTGAAATGTGAATTACTCATTGTAGATAAGTCTCACGTGCCACATTTTTGCCTGTGTATACACACAACCAGGCGTATATAGAAATTGATGATGATTCCATTTTCTCTTATGTCCCATCATGGTCAATACGCCCCCTTTTGTTGCCGAGTACGATTTTGACCCCCACATAAAGAAACTAAAACAAGTCTTACTTAATCCTGACCAAGCCGATACTTAATACAATTGTTTGAGCCGTAGGTATGACCTTATCGCAAATGGAAAAATATTTTTGAAAACTAATATGCCTCAGGGTCCATCCAAGCTAACTCTCATTCCCCAAATTTATGTCAATAAGATTATATATGAGCATCACAACGCGATATTTGAGGGCGGACACTTCGACACACTCAAATTCCTTTAAAAAAATTAGGCCATCGTACTATTAGGTCTCTATGTACACAGATGAGAAAAAGTATGTAATTTCATGCCCTACATGTCAGAAAACAAAGGACATAAATTCTAAACAGATGGATCAAATTACATCTATACTGCCCCAGCCACTTTTAAAAACTTGGGCTCTGTATACGAAAGGGCCCCTCTCCACCTCTGTCTGCAAAAATGAATCTATTTTAGTTATGATGAAGTATGCTATCCTCTACGATGTTGCTAAATATGTTCCCTCAATAAACGCCACCACTTGTGCAGACTTTATCAAACAAGTTGTTCTCCAATTCGGCTGCCCTGAACAAATTTTAACCGACAGAGGCACTAGCTTCCAAAAGGAATTGGTTAATTACCTCTTACAGTCTCTTGGTATTAAGAAATTAACTAATACAGCTTACAATCCCAGGTGCAAAGGCATGTAGAAGCTTCGAACCGTATAATTGGGGAGCAGATGACTGTCTGTGCAAACACATATCAAGCAAACTGGGACCTCTACGTAGAATTTATTCGTTTCAATTACAATACAAGTCTTAACACCACAACAAAGTTCACTCCTTTCTGCTTGATGCATGATGTGGAAGCTGCCCTTCCGTCGAAGGTAATTGCTAGTCAACATTCACCCTGAGTGCACTACTGGTGTGAAAACCTTATGCAAAACTGTAAAACAGTTAAGCTAAACCTCATACATGCACATACAGACCAGATCCGCCAATTTAACTGTTCACATAAAAAGTTCAATTAATGTAAATGATTACATCTGGGTAAGAAACAGAGGCCGTCAGAAGGTACTTACTCATCACTATTGTGGGCCGTACAAAGTTGTTGATGTACTGGATGAATCCACAATATGAATACATACTAACGAAATGGCATGTGCTCGTCACACAAAACCCACCTTTACACATTAAACTAGTGTATTTTCTCTCAATTAGCAGTAAGGTTTCTATGTTCAGTATTTAAAATATTTTTGAAAGTGTGTTGAAGTGAAGCCAATGTCCTCATGGAGAAACGAACTTGACTTAGTCATTGCGACAGCATCTACACTGTCTGTCCATATCGAGTTGGGAACATGCTGACAGCAGTCTGGCATCCACGAAAGTGTGCATAGCAGAAGCAGGTAACGCGAGGCGTCAGCCGGTCTTCATTGCTGCTACCACACCACACAACTTCTGAAGCTCGCCCACATTCCAGAGAGGGGGATCACACTTGCCAACTGCACAGCACTGTGTGTCCACGAGCCATGCCTTGCACAGGCGCACACTGGTTGCCATGGCGACCACAACCAATGACCGCCTTCGAGACGAGTGGTGGGGGGGTCCACTCTATTCACATCTATTCTCTGTGTGCTCCTGTCAGCTGTGTTGTCACAGCTGGTCATTTATCGTGTACATGCTGGAGTGTACTGGTTGCAGACAACGGTGAACTTCGTTTATGAGGATATTCTGTCCCTTGTGTGCACAATCCCACTGACATTCCCCCAAGTACCCGAAACCCTATATCACTAATTGCACATGGCATGTGTGAATCGCACGTCACCATCGTGCATGAATGCAAAGCTTTTGTATGTTTGTTTGCAGGATGTGGAGCACGGAATCCTCCATGAGTTTCCCGACGAAGTCTCCACATGCTTCCACCAGAAGCGTGGTATCCAGTTTCTGGGAGACGCAATGATGTGGTGCTGCAATATGCTCACGAACTGGCACTTGCGAGCACTACTTGATAACGATGCTCAATTGGATAACCAGATACGCGAACTCACGGACACTATAAACATAACAAACAAGGTGCTCAATGTCACCCTTAAAGTGATCACAGAAATTGAGTACAAAGTTACTGACAAGGTTAACTCTTTATCCAAAACAATAAACGAGCTGTAACAAATTATGCTTGATCAACTGTCTGCTATAAACACTGTCAATAATCTTGAGTTACAATTCGTATTGCTGTCCACAGTCACCTTCCAAATTTTGAACAGCATTGTGATTGAGGAGCTGGTTCAAAAGTATATGCAATATTCTCAGATCAATCGCCTACCCTTAAGTGCTGTAAATAAATCTCAGCTGACACATAATTTGAATAACTTGAAAATACAATTAAATAAGCTGGGCCTTACATTAGCCATTGATACAAATGTAATTATTAAATACTACACAAATAACTTGGCCGAGTGCAGTTTTACCAATACACAATTAGTTATAAAGATACAAATACCTGTCATATGTACCAACTCAAACTGGCAAATTTACAATATCATACCTGTTTCCCTATCGTTTCTAGAATCACACTTGCCAAATTCACGTTTCATTCCCCATTTTGGTAATTTACCCCCATGCAGGTGTAGTCAAGGCCATATTGCCATAACCTGACATTTCCCCACTATCCCTAAGGAATCGCTGACATGAGAAATCTCTAAATGTGTTAAACAAACTATCCTACTGTCAGATGCCAAAGAATTGTTCTCAAAATGTAAATTTCATTGTTTTCAGGTCAAATCATTTTCAATTCACGGCATTATCCCCCACCAGTATGCTCTTGCAAAACCACCAGAAGGTACTATTTTACTATGTTTAAATAGATCTCTAAACACTCTTATGCAAAACCATAATTTGGGCGCAGTGGAACTAAATGTTCTGTGTCGTTGTTATGTTACCACACATGACCACATACTCGTACAAATAACTCACTTATGTGACAAAGAGCACCCACAGTTCCTCTCCAGCAAACTCTGGTGCCAGTACACTGGTTGAATCAGCGTTCATTTCACCTTCAACAATTGCATCTCACAATAGGAAATCATTTTTCTAACCTACGTAATGGACTCGAGACTAACTGGCAAATAAACCACACCCAGTGGCCAGTTCTACCAGAATTTCATTCTCAATACAGGTATCATATGGTCAACGAAAACGAACTATTTTCTATACTCGACCTTTTGCACTATGATTACGCTACAATATATATCATAGGCCTACTTTTTTGTATTTTTGTATTGTGGCCATGTATATTAAACTTCTCAAGCTTGTAGAAATTCTCGCACATCTACAAAATACTACATAGTATTGATTTTCTTTCTATGGCTTGCAGATAGCCATACCACCAAAAGTGGAGCATTTTATCTTACTCATATCATATAGGGCAAAGATGTTAATTTTGATTAAAAATTTTTCAAGTATTGTTTATCAAATCAAAGAAGTTTCATATTAACCAAAGAATGACCTTATATTGTTCCCTTCTGGAACGTATTTTCATTCAATCAGTTCAATCCAGCATAATACTATGGTTTTTTTAGGTGAAGTACAACACATTCAAAAGATATGATTTTTGCAATTTCAAGTAAATTAGTCTCATAACTACGAAGTATCACAAATAATCTAATGCCAATTAAAGGCTTTGGATTAATATAAATAAGTATTCTTATCACGATACTCACATCAGTTTAATCATGGATGTATAGTAGTGACGAGTGTTTATTTTCTAATTGATTGTGTACCCTGCATATTATTCCCTCTTTCCCCTGTGTGTAGTGATGTTCTTGTAAAATATTAAGTGGTTAAGGTTAGGTACTTGGAAGCCAGTACCTCATATAAACAGTAAGAGGGATTACAACCTCTGTTTTTCTTTAAATGCATATGTATAATGTTCAGAAGATAAAAACTTACAACAGTGTAGATATAAGAGAGCTCTCAGTAACATAAAATATTGTATTAGATATAAGTGAAATATTGTCTTATACTTGTTTTATTATTTATAAGTTCACTAAATATGGTATATAACCTCATTGAGCAAATGAAGTACATGTTCATGATAATTAGTACTGTCATATACTAAAATGTAATCGTAAGTGTGAAAATAAAGCATGGACACTTTCTCTGCGAGGAGTGCCTGCCAAGGACACAAATATCAGATCTACACAATTACAAAAGCAGTACCTTACATTAATCTTAAAGACACAAGGGCAAATTGTGAATCGATAAAAGTGCGACGGACTCAGACTAAGAAAAAATGTCTCAAAAGTGCAAAAACACTTCCAACGATCAATGTAAGCCATGTGCTACGGCAAAAATATGCATATAAAAATAATGTCTAATATCTGTAAATCCAGTATCTTGTATAACAATAATGTTTCTAGAAGTCCATCTCAAATTGTAAATACTGTATTACATCTGCGATCAAGTGTCTTTAAATTTTAAACAATGCAATTGTGTTTATATTAAGTTGTTAACAAGGTTATCATGTCCCATATGGACTAACCGCAAAGTCATCACATATATTGAAATGTTGTTATTATGTTATCAGCATCATGGAAAGGTGTTAGCAATTTAGCTATGTAATGTACTTATCTGTTTAAACGTTGTCTATAAACACTGTGGTAAGTAACGAATATTGAAATGTAAAATTTTAAAATGCCACAGATCGGCAAATGGACAGCATACTAGTAATATCGCTGTGCCTGAGTTAACAAAACACGGTGTCACCGTGCAGCATATCCAACTTCGGCATGCCAAAACTACCTTTCCTACATGTAGTAATATAATTACAAATTAAAATACACATATTTCTCACATGACACTGACTTCAAATGTAAGCAATGAAGTTATTTGTTCTACTAATACTGATGTCCTTATTAATGCACTATATCATTACCATGTGACTTGGAAAAATGCTGGCCTTCAAGAACTTTGGATCGCTTTTGGAGTAGGAAGAACATTTCGATACATTTCACTCTGCCCTCTTGTTACTGAAAACAGTGTTTCTCACAATATATTGATATCTTTGTCAACTATTCATTCTCTAACAGGCTGTGCGACCACAGGTAAAGCCAGTACAAAAGTGGCAGCATTGAAGATAGCAGAGTCTTATCCCGCAGACCTGTTATTCGATTTTGGTAAAGAGCCACTGAATGAGGACATGGAAAAGAGAGCAGGATAATTTTTGGCTTACTCACTTTCTTCAAACTTATGGACAATTGATAAATTGTGTTTCCATCAAAACCATCGCAAAAAAAAAATACGGCACTTTCAAGACTTTTCATCTACGTCTAGGCTATCCGTCTTCACATAAAAAGAAGCTACTTTCAGTGCTAAAATGGATTCATGCTTTAGAAGCATATTTAAAGCTCAACCCATTACTGTATGGGTACTCTCAGAAGAGGGACATTTTAATCCCGCAAGTAACAGACGAACCAAAGGCGCCTGAAGATTTTCCCAAACCCTGTAATTGCCAGAATTGCTTTATATAAAATGTGCGTCCCTGCTGAAAGTTGAAAATAATTTACTACGACTTTTGCAAATGCAAAAATAATGATTCAGATCAGTGCAAAAACCCTTATATACGATTCATACCCTATGCTGGTCGGAGAAAAGGTCTACCTTCAGTTCTTCGCCGACTTTATTTAAGGTAAATATCAATTTAAAATGTATTTATCTTTGCTATACAAAACTTATTTTCAGCACGCGGACATCACAATTTACTTAAAAATCACATTATTGACTCCATTATTCATGCAGTGCTTTAAAAATAAGTGGTTTAGCAAAAAAATGTTCATAAACAAATGTTGTTTGTGCATTAAAGAGGAGTAAAATTAGCTACAAAATGTTATAATTGAGCCAGTGATTAATAAGAAAAGCTAAACTGAAAATTATACCATTTTTTAGACTTTTATTTAGTTTTTTAGATTTTGTTAGAAAAATACGAGAGTTATCACAAAATACGTAAGAGTAAAATGTGTTTGTATTTTAAAATGGAGTGAAATGGGTTATAAACATTTAAATTGGACCATCGGGTACAGAGATACAAGAGAACCAAAATTAAGCAATGTGCTGGCTATTTTTAATATGGCGGCCAAACGACCATGAATTAGACCATATGACCAATAATTTTTAACACTCCTATATTTGTATAGTAAAGTCAGCAATCAAATTTAGGGGGCACAGAAGTGCACATGTGACATAAGATAGCTCCTAGACTATACCATTTACCCAAACTACTAAAATGTCCCAATCTCACATTTCAGACATCGCTACTACCTACTGATAGGCAATACAACCAAGAAACACCTCCAAACCAGTCAACCAACGAATATACACAGGTCTTCAAATAGCATAGTTTTAAAAACAAGAGAGACTGCACTCACATCTCTAGCAAATCTTTCGAGAGGTTAGATATCTGGAACGGTAGACGCGAGTACCGCCGACCAACTTGAAAAGGAGACGAGGGTGAAGGGTAAGGGAGGGCGAGACTAGTTACAATATTGCTGCCAGAGGAGGTGCGTATCAACTACCTGCGAGGGTATTCATACAACACTTTGCTAATACCCACTTTACCGTTTGGTAGAACATATCTACTAAGCTAACACATTACATAATACATACATAGATTTCATCTATTACACACAACCGTATAAAAACGTCTCAGCAGATAAATGATTGTCACTGATCGTTTTGTCAACGACTCATGCAAACCAACATTTCTAGGGATAAAGTCAATATCTGTTCTTACAATACTTTCTACACACATGCTAACAGAAGGAAGTAAATACCTAAACCTTCATGGCTTACTGCTGGTCTGGCTTACCTAAACACACCAACCATTTATAGATTTCATGAATGTAGTAACATACAAGGGAAGAGTATATCATATCTAAAATCCAGCCATGAGTAATTAAACAGATCATAGAGGTTATAATGCAATTAGTTAGAAAAGAAGGACTCTTGCACAGGGGCTTGGGGCTTGGGATTGGCAATTCATGTCCGCCAACTTGGATCCCAAAATTTGCAAAAAAAAAATTGCAAAAATTCACAAATTTCCACAAAAATATTACTGCTCTGTCAGACCGATTAGCCGTCTTGGAAATCGAAATGTCTAGGAAATAGGTTGACAATTCACTGCCTAGAAAAAATGGCAGCCAATGAGCTGTCGAGAAAAATGGCTACCAATGCATTGTCTAGCAAAATTTCTGTCAATGTACTGTCTAGTAAAATTTCTGCTAATGTATGGTCCTAGCCAAACCACCATCTTGGAAGTCATACTGATGTCCTCCCCACTTACTGGCAAGATGGTGGTAATGGTGGCTATGCCAAAGTGTCTGGCACTGACTAGCAAGATGGTGGCCTCCTATTGCAAAGACCCATGCTGGAAATTCCTATCACAAAGCCTCATGTCAGAAATCTGTAACGCAAAGCTGCATGCCAGAAATCTCTATCATAAAGCCCCGTGTCAGAAATCCCTATAGCAAAGCCACGTGCCAAAAATACCTATTGCAAAGCCATGTGCCAGAAATCACTATCACAAGGCCCCACAATCCCCAACATGATGTCAGGCAGAAGACCCCCTTTCCATGATAGAAAAAGTCATAGCTAACTGTGAACGCAGTGCGCTGTGAGTAGCTAAGCAAGGTCGCACTGTGGGCTCTGCCATGCGAGTCCTCTCTCTCCTTTGTGTTACCATCCCTGCTACTGCACCTTCCCTGCCAGCATGTGTTCCATCACCCGACTGGCCCAGCAGCCCAATGGCAACCCATATTCCTGACTCAGGGTGTTTCACTCCATCTTACTGTTGACATGGCACTGTAACATAACATGTCTACAACTTCTGGGCTTGCGACCAGCGATTCAAAATGCCAACATCAATACTGGCAGATTTTTTTTACCCCATACACAATGCATATAAGGTAAAAAAATAACTACCAGTGGTGATTGTGATAAAATGAAAATATCCACATTCCAGTGCCAAAATGAAAGACAACCCTCCTAAAAAAAAACAAAGATATGAAGATGGACCAACAAGAAAGAAGACAGCAAAGGTAAGAGCAAATGTGGATAGACAGAGGAAGAGAGAAGGGGGGATAGTATAAAGTAGAGAAGAAAAGCAGCTTCTATATGGACAATCAGACACTTTCAATGGTACAGGGTGCATACACTAGTTTCCACATTCACATTACTCTCGATAGAGTAAGCATAGAGTCGACTAAGGAGGATCAAATAACAGAGTCCCCCAGATCGGAGACACAAAATAGAAGCCAAATTCCCAGGCAGATCAATTATTGTACAGTTAGCATTTATTAGTTATGTAGATAGTGGTTTATATATAAAAATGATGAGGAAAAAGAGAGAGGTTGTGTATATAATGTGTTTTACATAAAAACAGAGATTGTAATACGTGAATGTGAAACAGTACATGCATTGCAAGTGCTAGCAACACACCCTCAGCAAGAGAAACATTAACAATCTCTCTCTTGCAGTAGACACTGGTATGTTACTAGCTATCATCTTAAAAACTAGTAGCAGCACCCATGGCATCTATATTTTCTACAACTTCTACATGTACTTGCGAGTGCTGTCGAAAGTAAACATACACCAGGTCACTGGTTGTGCATCTGCACAGGTTTAGGTCTGCTTCCCACATATTCTCCAGCAAAAAACCAGCCAGCATTCTTGACAGAATAGCTCTGTCTCCTGCATGTGCCCTGGCAAGTCGGAATTAAGACACAAACAAGTATACCAGACATATTGAAAATTATGTTTGTGGTATATCCGGGGAATGCACTGGAAGGGGATAAAAACCGGTTGTATGCTTGGCACCATAGTGTATGGCCGGACAGCACACCTGGCCAGTCTATAGTATGTTTTCTAGTGTTCTGAAAAATGATTCCAATGCAGACACAAACTGGTGGCATGCCTGGAAAGGATATTATACAGCCCCTACAATTGCTACAACATGCCATCCAGACAGCCAACACACTTTGCAAGATCGATATGACTCCTAAATGTGCTATGGTGTGGTGGAACTGGATCAGGAGAATGTCAGCAAAGCTGGCAGGACTCCTGCTTGAAGCTCCAATGTGCTGGGAGAAAATCTACACACACCGGATGTTAATTTTGGTAAGGGGGAGGGGGGGTTGAAACCACTTCAGCTTCGACAATCCCAAGGCGAGGAACTGCCTCATACTATACATCCCGACCTGGTTTCCCTCCCGGGGACATACATATATGATGCTACAGGTCTGCTCAGAGGTGTGTGTCTACATTTACCCATCATAGCCATTAGGGTCGGTATGGATTTCATCGTCCAAGATATGATGCTTCTCATCCATTCAGGACAGTGCAAGATTATTGCTGCATTCTGTGTAGACATCATGGTGGTGCGACCTTATGATGTTGAGCTGCACCCTCATGAGTTGGTGGACCAGAAGAATGTGTCTGTAGTCTTCCATGTTGATGTGTCAATAGACAACGATCTTCTGGACTACCTTGGCCTGCTTCACAACCATATTCCTACATCTATAGGGGTAGAGCTTTGTGTTCAGCCCGACAGACTCATCTTTAAACTTTTGATGACCTTGGTGTTTGTTCATAAGTAGCAGGAATGAGTGGAGGTTAGCTGCTGGTGTCGAATTGGGTATTAGTGCTGAGACTAAGGCAAGGTCGCTGTAGAAAACCGAGCACGATATGGACATGACAAAGGAATCATTGTCCATGTAGACTAACCCAACATCATTGCAATATCATACCCAGATGACATTTTAATATAAGTGGTACATGAGGGTCTTGGACAGGTCAAGCAAGGCGAAGCCAGCATAAATTGACTTGCAGAACAATATACTCTCATGATCCAGCTTTCTGAGTGATACAGTGTTGCTGTATATTGTTCGACAGCAGAACACTGACTTGCAGATGAGCTTCTTCACCTGTGGCTCTTTGCAGATGAGCTCCATCTGCTGATGTTTGTGTTTGCTCTCCATCACCTTACTGTAAGTAGCATTTTTAATCAGCTTGAAGAAGTCCTGCTCGAAGGAATTTGTGGCACCCTGAGGTTTCAATGTGCTGAGCTCGATGTACAGCTTCAGCCACGCCTTCTGGCAGAACTTTAAAACACTGTGGACATCCTTTAGTATTGCCCATAAGCTGATGCCTTCTTAAGGATGACAAAGTGTATGATGTAGTCTGTCTTCCCCTCAAGCATTGTCATTAACTTGGGATGTTTAGACTCAGGGGACACTTGTTGATGGGCAGTAATGTCTGGGCTCTATGTTATTTGTTGAGTGTAGTAGGATAGTTGACATCTACCTCCACAACATAGACCATTAGTCCATCATCCAGCATGGACATCACAATATATCTCTCCTGGTACATTCAAAACCGAGGTATGGCAGCAGCAGGGACATTACCCATCCATACAAGTTATTCACATCGATGTACTGTAGGTAGGTCGATGGCTGGCAGTCATATATGGTGGACAAATCCTTGTTGGCCTCCCTGTGATGTGTGATGCAATGGGCCACCCCTCCCTGGATACCAGCCTCGATAAACATGTGGGCATCATAGTTCACTAGAAGTTCTTGCTCCACACCTGTATTGCACAACATTGCCTCGAAGGAGAACCCCGGGCCTCTCACAGTGAACACAATCCAGGCCGTGTGTTGTCAAATAGAGCCACTGAAAGTTCTCGAAGACATTACATAAAATCAGAACATTGGCCTTCAGATAGAGTTCTGAATACACATTCAGTGATTTACATCCAAAAATCACCCAAACAGTTTGTGCAAGGTGGTAATCATCCCTGCTGATGGTAGATCCAGTGAGACAGTTGTAGAAGGAGGAGACGTCTGGCTACTGTGGCTTGTCAAGCATCCCTAATGACATAACATACTCGTAGGGGGAACACTCCCTTACGAGTCACTAGCAAGAGATGGCAGGGATCTGCAAAGAATATCGCCATAGTCTAAAACTCGCTGGATGACAGGTTCTGGGCGAGCATTGTGAGGTTGGCAGTTTTGAAGCAATATGTTAAAATTAATTGTATCAGGAAATTGTCACCTAAAGACATAAATCAGGTAAGTAATTTCTTCTCTGTATTTGATACAGTTAATATCTCCTCTATGTCATATCCAAGATGAGTGATGATGAAATGCCCATCACATGCTAGGTTGTGGAACAGGATTGGCAGTGATTGGGATGGCATTGGAGCATGTTGCAGGATTTGCACGCTGCCCGAGAAATGCACCGGTGAAGTGGTCATGGTCTCGGATCTTTTTGTTTTCTCGGGTGAAGGGGCTAGAACAGAGTCATCAGGAGTTGGCCATAGTATAGCCAGCCTGTTCGCCTTTGGTTAGTGGATTCTTCGACTCGGACTGTCTATATATGTACTTCACCAGGGAGCCAATCCTTACAACTTGTGCCATGAACTTCTCTGCAGCACTCTCCCTGGCATAGAGTTTGATGTTGGTGGTGGTGAGGCTGGTGGTCTTGGCAGGCAGTATTATGTGATTGTCCACCTTGATGTACACACTCCATAGCTATAGAGCACATGCTGTTAGTACCTAGAGTGTACAACATTGAAGGGTCTGGCTGGCATGTCTCCACTGGAGCCAATAGCACTTCAAAACCAGCATACACAACTATAGGTAACTTATTGATGTTGAGGTAGTTCTTGAACTTGAGCACGGGAGGTTGCTCATTCTCCAACTTTGGCATGTCGGCTTAGAAAGCATCATGGGCATTACAATACCTCCTTTGCTCAGCCAATATCTGAGCACCAGAGAGCCCTGTCACCTGCAGCCTGTCATTGTATGCCTACAGACATCTCTTGTAAAACATGATGGCATCAATATGCTTTGTCACATGTAAGCATACAAGGAAGGAGAAATCAGCTATATAGCCATAATGCGAATTACCATCTTCCATCACCATGAGGAAGATATCGAAGTGAATTGACCATTCTTCCTTCAATACCCTTATTGGGAATGTCTTGCAGCTATAGTCCTCATGCACATAGAGATTAATGATGACACCTGGGTTCTTCCTCTCAGACAGGGATACCTGTTACAGAGGGGTCGAAAGTCAAGCCCAGTGAAGTCGAACCTAGCCTCTAGGTCATGGTACCACTGGTTGACACAGTCACAATTCGCCCCCTCTACAAAGTGCACCAGGATTGCTCATCTAAAGCCTTGCTGATCCTCATGTTTTGGGTTCATGATAGCCTTCTTGGCAGCTATTTTGGCAGGCAGGGAGTTGTAATAGGAGGCACATATCAGGTCGAGATTGTTGATGTGCATTTGGAGCCTCTTCACAATGGCCAACATTCAGCCTCTGCTATTCTCAATGGAATCCTCCTCTTCCCAGCATATCTTGGCAATGGCAGTCGCCACAGCACCTTTAACATGGTTAAGAGAGGAACATTCTTCATTTTGAAAGCTTGCTGATCTGTCTCTTCTTTGTGCTGCTCATGCTTACTGTATGTAATCTCTAGGGAAAGATTTAATTTCACGAGGCCCTGGTTCGCATCTCCTGTTCCAGTTGGCCAATTATACTAGCCTTTATATGCTCGAGGTAGCCGTATATCTCAATGGCAATGCTCGAGTTATTCTCCGCAAAATACATATTCATCACACCACTTAACACACACTCCACTTCCACAAATACATATTCATTGGATGCACCAGGTCCGGTAATGCCAGCCAGTAACCAAAATATTCCACAGAAGGAATGACATACACAGGTACAAATGGTGAAATCTGGGGTGTGGTAGAGGGTTCAGGTGTCATTCAAGTGCATTTAGCAGGTGGAGGCTTGAGTGTGGTACACTTCAGGCTGTGATCACACAGTTTATCTTTACAGCTAAACTGCCTCCCTCAGTTCCAACACTCCTGTGACTTAGTGTTTGGGTTCGCCAAACAGCCATGCTCATGTCGTCGATCAATGGCAGTGAATCCAAAAACATAATTGCAGTGCTTGCAATGAGCCGATGCTGCTTGCCTGATCAGAGCTGTATATTTACCATGATAACTGACGAATTTATCGGTACAGTCAAAGGTCTTCCCACACCCCTCGAAAATGTGCCATGCCTCCCTTAAGGTATTGAAGGCATAGTTCATATGTGGCAAAGTCTCTAATGTCGAACAAGAAACACCTGGTGGCAGAATCCACGTTGAAGCATAGATAGAGGCATAGAAGCTGCTGCAGTAAACATATGACTGGAGATGATTGATGATAAAGAACAAGAAGAGGGAGATGGTAAGTGAGATGATGAAGTGAAAGAGAATGATGTGCCAGAAGATGTTAATTTGGAAAAACAAAAAATCAATGATGATCTTCTTCTGCTTCTCTCAACTTCTCAAGGTGTGATGGAACTCTGCTCAACACTGCATAATGACATGAAGAAGTATCCCCTATGAAACAATAGCTTGATCGAAGTGCTCGTTGATGTATAGGGAAGGACCATAAAAACCTAACATTTAGTTTTTTCGTGCGAATAGGGTTTTCTCAGAGCACTCCTATTCCCACCACATGAGTACAGTCCATAATTGCTGCATCCTTGCCTGGCCAATGAGTGTTGCACCGAGGGAAAAAACCTGATAGCAGGTGGTGATAGTAAGAGGAAAAAAAAATTTATTATAAGGGGAATGGAGGGTAAAATCCATGGCAGCATTTTCTCCCAAACACAATTCATTCAATCAACACTCCATTTAGATCTTATTTTGAGGTGCTTGTCCGCTTTGCTGCCTGCAAATATAGGTAAAAAAAAGGTAGTTCACAATCACTTAGCATTCACATGTGCCCTGAAGAGTTATTTTTAAACATACACACAACATAAAGAGGGGTCCCTATGGAACAATGGTTTTGTATAAGTGTGCACTTATGTATAGGGAAGGATTATAAAAAAATCTAACATTCAGTTTTTTGTGCGAATAGGGTTTTCTTGGCACACTCCTATTCCCTCCACATTAGTAAAGTCAATTACTTCTCTGTCCTTCCTTTGCCAGCGATCACCACACCGAGGGAAAAAAACCAGATAGCAGGCAGTGAAGCAAATGGTAATAACAAATTATTCATTGCAAGGAGAAAGAAGGGGGAGGGGTAAACTCCGTGAGTGTATTCTCTCCCAAACACTATACATTCAATAAACACTTAATTTCCATCTCATCATCAGGCACTTGCCTACTCTACTGCCTGCAAAATGTAGGTTAAAAAAAGATTTAGTTCACTCAGCACTCACTCGGAACACTTGTTTAAAACACAAATGAAACAAGTCTCAAGAGTGTGTATGCAGGTAGAAAATCGTGTAGTAAGTTGATGGATTATGGGGGACCTGGGTAAATGGTTAGGGGACTGAGGCATGAGGCACCAAAATGGCAGCCAGTGCTGCCATGTTGGCTGTCAGTATGCCATGCGCCCATGTTGGCAGCCAGTACACCATGTCCGCCATCTTGCCAGCCAGTATTCCATTTTTGCTGTGATATAAGTCCATCTCGATTTTACTGTTCTATCATTCCACCTTTATTTTCATGCTCTGTCATTCTATCTTGTATTTTCATGTTCTACAATTCAGTGGGTTTTCTCAGAGTGCCCCATTTTTCTCTTTTGCGTTCTTTCTTTCATTTCCCTCTTTCTGTCTCTTCCATTCCTTTCTCTCTTTCTCAGTTTATTTCCTTTCTCTCTGTTCTCTCTTGTCACCTTTTTCACCTGCTGCCTGTTTGGTTACCACCCACCAGGGGGCTATGGTGTGTCTGCCGCTATATTCGGTTCCTCCATCGTCTGCCAGGGGCACAGGTGTGTAAGCCACCATCTTTGGTTCCTTCATCGCCTTCCAGGGGGTGCTGGTGTGACCAAAATTTTGTTCTTAGCTTCATCTCCTGCTAGGAGGCACTGGTGTGTGTCTGTCAAATTGATGGCTGTGACATCATAATATAACTCTTCACTGGCATATGTCTCAGATAGAGAAAATAATCCTATATAAAATATCTTATTGCATGTCTATGACTGAATGTCAAAAAAACTTGTATATACATTTATTTATTATTTCATCTCCTGCATTCATACATAAACACTTAACTTCTTTTAAGCACCTTATTACTATAAATATTTCTATAGTCGAGTGGTCTAAGGCTTTGGTATGGCGACCACCTGATCCGGGAGTTCATTCCTGCCCTCTTCCGGAGGAATTTTTAAACTCCGATCAATAGCTACTGCCAGTGCTCCTGGTAGGGCGGCCACCGAACTACATAGACGGCAGGCGAAGGTGACAAGAGAAAATATAGAGAAAGAGAAAGAAAGTAGAGAATGAGAGAAAGAAAAGAAAGAAACAGAGAAAGGAAAGGAAGAGGGAGAAAGAGGGAAAGAAAGAATGCAAAAGAGAAAGGAAATGGGAGCACTCAGAGAAAACCCACATAATGATCGCACATGAAAAACAAGATGGAATGATAGAGCAGGAATGTGGAATACTGGCCGCCAAGATGGCAGACACGACATACTGGCTACCAACATGGCATAATGGCTACCGAGATGGCAGAGACAGGGATGGTCGCCAAGGTGGCGATGCCGGCCGCCATATTGGGGCCTTGCGCCTCAGTCCCCTAGCCCTTGTCCCAGGTTCCCCATGTATCCATCTACAATATTTTATTTTTGTTTCCGCAGAAGCTGCATATCACTTCTTTTAAACACCTTACTCCGACACATGTACCCGTGGCCGATTGATCTAGGGCGTTGGTCTGGCGATCTGGTGGGCGATGAAGGAACTAACATGGCAGTACGCACCCCCTGACAGACTATGAATGAATTATGCTGCAAACAATATGGCGGACCGGCACGTGCGCATCACCCTGACGGGCGAAGAAGGCAACAAGATATAGGGAAAGAGAGAGAAAATGAGAGAAAGAAAAGGGGAGAAAGTGAGTGAAGAGATTTGGGTGACTCTTCACAGCGAGGTCTTGAGAGCCGATGAGGGTGATTGAGGTGAGTATGGAGCAGCGCTGGAATGAAGGAACAGGGAAACAAGAGGTGCCCGAGAAAACCCACCGATTAATGGCATCGTCCGGCACAATTCCCACATGCTAAATTCCGGAAACACGGCCAGAGATTGAACCTGGTTTGCCTTGGTGCGAGACAGGCAGGCTAACCACTCGGCAACGATGGCCCCCAAAGAGGGAGAAAGGAAAGAGGGAGATAGAAAGTGAGAAAGAAAAGAAAGAGAGAAAGGAAAGAAAGAATGCAAAAGAGAGATACAATGGGAGCATGTGGAGAAAACCCACGGAATGATATATCACAAAAAACAACATGGAATGATAGAGCAGGAAAAATGGAGTACTGGCTGCCAAAATTGTGGCATTACTGACTGTCAAGATGGCGGCATCACTGGCTGACAAGTTTTCGGCAAGCATGAAACGGAAAGAGAAGCAAATAAAGGTAATCCCTGCAGCTGTTTGTCACCCGAGCTAACCACGTTTCATTCATCGAATGACAGGAGGGGAGGGTAAGTGTTCAAAGCAATAGGATAAAGAAATAAGGGAAAATATTGATCGCAATGGCTTGCAAACATGGAGGGGTGTAGAGGGGTCGTTCACTTTGAGGATATAGTACATGCGCATTCTAGTGAAAATATGAAGAATTTTTTTCCAATGCTGGATAAACGCTTACAGAAAGAAGAAATCGTCAGTCATATTCAAAAATATCCGAACTATTTTTTCTGCATAGCAACATGAAATAATGTTCTTGTTTGCGTAAGTCTTGTTTTCCGGATGTTCATCACTACTACTCTCAATTTCACAGTATTTTAATAAAGAAGTAGTCTTTGTAACTTTCTTCATAGCTGACATAAGTGATGTTTGTGAATTAATTGCTAAGGAATTTGTGCATTATTGTGTGTAGACGAAATTACTTATTTTTTTATATAGAAGTAAGTTAAATTAATAGTGAAAGTATCTTTATACTGTGTTTATCCACGCCTATTTTATGTAATATAACACCAAATTACTTATGACACTGATAGTAATGATAACAACAATATTATAATAGGCTGTGTTGCGAGAGACAACCAGGTGTACAGTTAATTTTTCTAAGCCAGGCGTGCACAAGCTCAACAAAAATGGTTCCGACAAACTGGATTTATTCGTACTGGTATTAGAAACATTCTAACAGAATTTAATTACAAAAATAACTTATTTCGATATGACGTAAATAATGCGAAAAAGCTATATCCGAAGTATTGAGTGAATATACTAGAAAAAGGCAGTGTTTCACTTCTTTATAGCGAGTGTGTAAAGCTTGGCATTACATTAATGAGCGTTTTTATATTTTTTATCGTAGTTATACTCGTATTAGTGCGGCTATCAGATGAATTTTTACAGATATGGGAATTTCCGTATGTCTGGCAACATCGTATTTATAATGCGAGTGAGTGAGAGGGTTTTGCGACACCGTAACAGCAATGTGTTTAGTGCCGATGAGGATAAAGCGGGGTGAATGGACGACACAAGCATCCATGCCCTGATTGGGTTTCGAGCCCGGAGCCCCTCGCACCGCAGACCGGTGTGCAACCGACTACGCAATTGGGGTCGGCACGAGAAAGTACGAAAGAACGAAATAACGAAAGTTCGCTGCATGACCATAGGTCTGTCAACTGTCTCGCGCTGTGTGTTCTGCAGTTCCCGACCGATTTGCGACTCACATATCACTATTGAACTAGGTAGGTCTGCGATCCCTATAGTTCAAGGCAGTGCTGAACGAGCTAAAACAAAGATACCGATAGGATAGACAGAGGCAGATATATAAGAAGTTTGCACGTGGCGATGTGGCCAGTCACTCAGGGAAGAATAGCCAAAGGAAGGCATAGCCGGAGGGGGGAAAGCTGCAGCGAGTGACGAACTACGGATTATCTAAGCATGTGCAGTGTCCTGACATAGTTACTGGTACTGAGCGAATGACTGACCGATATCACAGAAGACTAGTTCTGTTTGTCGCGGTGAACTATGGACCTAGTTCTTTTTCAAGACCAGTTCAAAATGAACTGTTAGTTCGTGAACTACCCATCACTAGTTATAAGAGTTATAATCATTTGTGGATAACAGGTTAATTAAACAGTTATTGCGTAACTGTTATACAACATGTAACAATATATCATCTTTTACTGTCCAAATTCTATGTTGTTATAATGGAATCTGCTCTAATTTTTTTAAAAATATATTTTGGCATACGCTAATACCATATCATACACTATGAGATGCTTAACATTTAAAATAAATAAGTATCAATGGCACTATTTTAAAATAAATATTATTCATAATTTTTACATTTAATGGAGAGTCGGCAAATTGTTTATAGAAACCTGATGTCAACTTAGACCACCGATATGTAAACTAAAGATTTTAGTTTATATCTTTATTACAACCAAATTTAAACTGGTGGTCTAGATTTGCTTTGTGATCTTCCTGTGATAATTGAGGATAAAGAAACTGTAGGGGGTTAAACTAAAACATGTTTGCGTAAATTAATCATTGTGCTCTTGTACAAGAATTTTGGCTTACACATGTTTCATGATGCAATTTCATCAATAACAAATTGAAAGACTTTAATATTTCACTTGTTTTGCACCATTTACGTTCATACATTGTCAAAATTATTTCACAAACATGCACAAAAATCTACCCGAATGTGTAAAACCGTTTTCGTTACTCCAGTACTGAAACTCCGGGAATGCTAAACAGTTATTGAATTACCGAGAACGGTTTACATAACGGGATCGGCACAGAATATGCTAAGCCTGCATGGAAGCGTTACCTAGGAAGTTGTAGAGGAGTTATAATTGAACAGTTGTTACTTGTGGTGCTAGGTTGTTATAAAGGCTAAACAGTTATTGGTACCAGTTTTACTGGACTTGGGAACAAGAACAGAATCATTATATTTTGATAACTGTTACGTTAAATAACGACCATCAATACTGGGAACTGCCTACGAATTGAGGATCAGCGAAAGCGAGGTGCATCTGAGAGTGCTGTGGGACCATGCCAGCTTGGGTGTATCGAGGCGATTGCAATTCGTCGTGTCCCCAGGTTGGAGAGGGGGGGGGGGGGAGATAACCAAATACCAGTTCGCGAACCAGCTGGTTGGTGCGAGAGTGCGTCGTCGTGGACATCACGACATCGGTAACCTGGGCAGCTCAGTACGAAATGGCAAAGTGCATCTGCTGGAGGTGGCCAAACGATCAAGGCGGGGAGGGGGATCTCGAGGTGCTGAAAAATGCGAAGTGAAGCGATCCTCACTGCGGGATTCTTTGGGCTGCCGACTGTGGGTGCGTGATGAATGGAATAGGATGCATTGGACCTTGGAAGCACATCGATGTCAGCCTTCACTCCTGAGCCAGCGGATTCGCCACCACCACTGGTAGGCCCTGGATATCTCGCGTTTTCCAGACCGACGGGCTATTTTGGTGAAGGGGGAGCTGGTGGCTCTTCGGAAGAACTCTCCCCACCTTCACCCATTGATTGGAAATCCTGGCATGGGCGCGGAAGGGTGAAGCTGGAGTCGGTGTCGTGACTGAGCTGTCCGGTTTTCCGACGCACTCGACGAGAAGTAGGGGGGCCCTGCATCCTCAGTTGCTGTAAGTACTGCAGTGCTGGTTCGCCTACACTGCAGTATTGATAGTTTCTCAATTTCATGGGCGCCTGCACCCACAAGATGACTCGCATCGGTGCGGGTGCTGTTCTGTCCCCTGCATTACACACCAGCTGCGATTTAATTTCATTTCTTCCCACATCAAACCAACAGAAGTCTTTCATCCCGAACTAACAAATACCCTACTTTATCCAGCCCTAATCCAGTTAAAAGGGGTTATTTTATCCTCCGCGACTGTCGCATAGATTTTCCATGGCCCTCTCCGCTTTGCCTGGTTTGCTATGCTCGTCATATAGACCTTTCTTCTTTCGGTGTGTGCACATGGCTACAATAGCGGCCATGGAACTATAACCCTGCTTAGCCGCTATGCATGCGCCCATTATAGTAATTAAACCCGACCTAAGGCTTAAAAGACTGGCCCTGAGACGTATCCCATTCTCCAACCGACTTAGGTACTAACATGCATGCCAGAGGGCACACAGAACTGTGAAAGTGCTCATGCTGGCGTAGTGGGATTTGGGGGCTCACCAGAATATTTTTTTTTTAATTCGGAATTCTTAGTAATACTTAAGAAAATGCACTAAGGTGCCCAGGAAAATGTGGTGTCGCTTTCATAGCGGCTCACTTAGCAGACTTAGTCGTTACTGGAATTGCCCATGCATATTTACTGAATGCATCTACTAACATTAACATATATTCGAAACCTCTGTTCACTTTCACATGTAGGATCGTTTCAATTAAGTCACCATGATATAAATCATGTAAACCAAAAACACTTACTTTGTATTTGGGAAACATTTATCTGATGGGTTTGTGAAGTTGATTTGCTATTTGTACATGGCTCATTGTATGAATCATCCCTCCCGTAATTGTTCAAGAATATTTGTAATTTCGTTGGTATGAGAAAAATTTCCCACCTGTTTTAAAGCGATTAACCGGGGTAATCTTTGCACGATCCCGTTAACATAGTTCCAATAAACATATTCTGGTTTATGTTCGTCTTCTATTTTCTTGGTTTTTAGACCACAGTCAATAGAAATTCCTGTCTGGAAACAATTCCGAGATAATTAGAAATTTCGAGTGAGATTCATCCTTATCTCTGTCGCAGTTTGGATAGTTGTTTTCTAAGTGCACGCTCATGTGTTTGAACAGACGCTGAAACTGACATAGCGACTCGTAAGGATATTAGCAGGATTGTGTTAAAAATTAATTTGCTTAGATCCTTTGAAACTCGCATTTCTATGACACCGACTTGTATCAAATTGTTATGCAGGAAAAATGTTTCTTATTTTCAATGAACAATTTTTATTCCGTTTGTACACACTATAAGTACAATTATTAAACCGAGTTGGGTACAAAGACAAATAATTGCGAATGTTTGTGCTTCGAGTATTTGACTTTATATGTTTCAAATCAGATAATGACAGATCATTTACATCTGGTTCATTTTTCGACAATATTTTATGCTTTCCTTTAGTAATGGGCTCTTCTTTGATTTCAATAAGGGGAACTGTTCGTTGTTGTAAATTTTCCAGTCTTGAGGTAATGGGCATAAAATTTGTCTCTACTGCAGTGTCCCATTATAGACACGACCGCTTGCCGGCTAGTAATTTCGCACGCACATTTTCTACGATGTGCTGTAATTCACTCACAACATCAGCCATTGTACTGCGCATATAAACTGTAAGAATGCTGTTTATATATATATATATAATAGATACTATATATATATATATACTTATTCGCAATACGCTAGGCGAGTATTGGCATAAATTTACCTACCAGTACAATACAGGAGGTTTCAAATCCACATAGCTGCAATAGTATATATATAAATTTATGCCAATACAATATATATATATATATATATATATATATATATATATATATATATATATATATATATATATATATATATATACTATTGCAGCTATGTGGATTTGAAACCTCCTGTATTGTACTGGTAGGTAAATTTATGCCAATACTCGCCTAGCGTATTGCGAATAAGTTCCCAATTCTTATATAGTGAATTATATATGTGCGCACAGTGTTTTCATGATGCATCATTATAAGTCATGTCGGCGAGACCAGCGATTACTGTGTCCATAACTGCAGCTTCCAGTTGTATCATGGCGAAATTTTGGTATAACATAGCTCATCACTTATTGGTACATTGTAACGAACTGATCAAAACCACGTCTGCACCTGCCATTAACTAGGGGAAAATCTTTGACGACCACGAGAAATCTGTGTGGCTCGCACCAACAGAATGCACATACATCCTTAAATTTTTCTAATGTCAGGTCAGCGTTTACGTGATATAAATATGCATGGTGCAAGTTTAAGTCGTCCATACGAAATAAAACCAACATGTTTGCATTGTCATGCAGCAACTGCTTTGGTAGGTGTGAATAAGTCTGACAAAGATAAAATGAATCGATGCCTGCATATCTTCTCATGCAAAAAATTGTAACGGCGATAAGTAGGCTAATTTTTTTTTGGGGTATTCCTCCCCCCACCCCACCAAATTGGATTTTTGGAGATTCCTTATTTTTTGTTAAGATTTCATCCTAATGTAGGGCAGTCTTCCTTCGAGTGGACCAAACCCTCTACTGTTTTATTCGGAAGCTTTAATTTTCATGACGTCTTTTATTCTTTGTTAGGATACATTTACTTTAGAATTTCCAGTCGATTTTGAAATTTGAGGTGACATGAGCCGAGCTTCCAGCCCTTAGACCATTTGCCTGCCGTCACCAACATCTGCAACGAGGAGACGAACTCTACCATGCGCGGTAGCACGTCGGTAAGCAATACGACACGAGTGCAAAACAGTGCAGTGTAGTGCAGTGTAAGTACATGTTACAGGTACAACACAACGAAGGGGAGGACAGTGGTCATGCGGCCATGCACGCAGAACATAATGATACCAGGAAATAATACCACGTGTGTTATTATTTCTAAGATATTGCATGAAAAGGACTAGGGTAGTGACAAACCATCACGAGCACGAGGAAGGACACCCGTCATAATCTTCCTAAAGTCCTACAGTAATTTTTTAGTGTTTTTGCAAGCATTTGTAAGTATACTCATTCTCGTGTCATCATCTGCACCTCATCTCAAGTATTTTTGCAGGGTATAATGTTTGTTGTTATGTTATTGAATTTTTAAGCAGGTTATTGCAAATGTGCCAGTGTTTAGCATAGTTTTGAACGTGCATGGTGCCAGAAAGTAGTGCTCTGGCGGCAACCTCGGCGAGCACGCCATGTTGGAAAGACAGTAGACGCCGAGAGCTTAGAGAGGTCGGTCGCATACCATTCGGTTCCGCGCCCGGGCAGCATGTATCTTTTGTACCAACCATAGTTTAGTAATCTTCAGGAACCTATTTCATTAGCTGCCCGTGAAACTGTCTCTCACTTCCCCAGTGATTGAATCGCTTGTAGAAACTTAATTTCTGCACCTTAAGTCACACACGGACATCGCAACAATTTTCAACAATTTAACCGCTGCCGACTGGTTTTTGTCCGGCTCGTCATATATAAAATGATGCCCTAGGAGCATGTTCAGCAAGTGCCTAATAAATATCACTATGTAAATTAGGTGTTTTTATTCAGGTAAGCCACAATGTGTTTCAGGGTACGGGCCCTTACAATTTCCCTCCAATTTGCACGTGTGTTGGAACTTTCGTATTTTTGTTTGTAAGTATTTCAGTGTAACGTATCATAGTGGTGTGGATGCCCTAAATAATCCACTGCCTAATACGCATATAGTTCATCAAGTTTCATCAGAGGAATGCAGCACCATGGAAGGATAGCTGCCTTTGGCTTTCGACGACACGACCAAGTGATAAGTGTCTGCTCTACCACTTCACGGCTCTAAGTCAGGTAGTACCTGGTGCCCCGATTAAAATACCTCATCCAAATCACCTCATTCAGACACTCCTCAAAATTCTAAGTTTTCCAAATATTTATTCTGGCCCCTGGACCACTATCCATGAACCACATCTCACGGCACTCCGAGCACTTGGACGCCATCAAAATATCGCCCAACTTTGTCGCATATCCTTTATTCTCAACCTCCTACATCTCAGAAACCCGCAAAATCACCCAAAAATTTTGCCAAATTTCAATTTTTATCTTGAACATTTCCAACTGTTTTTCCCACTACCTGCAACAGAGAAGGCTATAGGGACTGCAATATCATGCTCAAAGCATCAGGACAACCTTCAGACACTTGCAAGATGTCGGGGAAGGTCAGCAAGGGGTCAGAGGTAAAGCACAGGAAAGAACAGTGAGTGCCCGACATTAATTGCAGGAAGGCGAGCACGTGACCGGCAGCGCAGCCATTTTGGAGCGGTACAGTGGTGTCAGCCATGCCACCCCGGTGCGCCAGCAGGACAAAGGGATCTGTGCGCGCATCACCAACCATCCCTCCGCCCGCATCACGCCATGACATGAGGAGAGGAAGAAGGTGGGAAGGAGAAACGAAAACCCTCCTCCCTCCCATGCCATCCGCTCACCACACGACCAGCAGTCAGCTGTGCGCCTGCCGTACATTGACCCCGCATCACGTTGGGTAGGACAGCCATGCTCCAACTGCGCTGCTCTTCCACATCTGCACTTCCGAATCTGCGAGGTTTACAACAACTATAAACAATGGCTGGCCAGACAGAGTAAGGTGTACCGGCACTCCTCTGCCCGCACTGTTTGAAACTTAGGCCACAGGATTTTTGGTCTATGTTTGAGTAGGGCGACAACAACTGCCGCTGCCACCGAAAGACCAACCCAGAGAGCTACCACGTCTCGGACACCCGCGAGAAAACAGTGAAATGGGAAACAAAAACATTTCGGACAACCAAAATCATGAAATTTTTACCGCACGAACAGAAGAATACTGTTGCAGCAGGCCGTTGTGCACGGGACAGAATACAAAGACTCTCGCCTGTATGCAGTGTGAAATACAGTGTCACAGTGAAAGCCTCAACGAGAGAGAATCTGAGTGCAACCATCGAGAAATACTTCTGTAAAAACTGTAATCAAAACTTGCAACAGAAACCAACAGCACCGTTCAAATGGGAGGAGTTTTTCACCGAGTTCCTCAGGCATGTCACAGTGTGTTCATGGACAACATGCACGGAGAAGCAAGGGGAGAAAGTTACAAATGCCACAATTGTAAATCACCAGTGCACGAGAAGTGTCAGAGAGAACAAGAGAAAGCAACGATTCAGGGAACAGGATTTTTGTGTGAAGACTGCTTAGCACAGGAGGGCACGGAGCAGCAGGTACATGTAAACAAGATGCACGTGGCAGTTGACAGCGCGAGCAACGAGCAGGTACAGTCTGTTCCACAACAACCCACCCTGACCCCAGCACCTCAAACACTGATACCTGTCACGCCTTACCCACAGATATTACCGGCATTCTACCCAAACACAATAATCCCACAGCATATCCAACCTATGTTTACTCCATATTCAACCACTATCCCCGTGACACCCATGGCGACGAACCGTACCGAAGCAACAGCAGAACACCAATGGAGACTATTCAGCACACCACAAGGAGTGATGCAAAGTAACTGGAGTCAACAACCGCAAAAAGTAGACAAAAAGAAAATACCAAATTAATTTCAAATGTTTCCCACTTTTGCAGGAGCACCAACCAAAGACCCACAGACATTTCTCTGGGACTGTACAGAATGTCTACAGAGACACTGTGTATGGTAGGAGGAATGAGCAGGATGTGTGGGTGCCCAGCTTCAAAATGAAATGAAAGTTTGGTGGAATTCACTGAATCATTATGGACTATCCTGGCAAGAATTCGTCCACCGCTTTCAGTGCCGATTTGGAGGTGAATTTTCATCATTGCAAGCCCATAGTAAACTAACACTACAAGACGAACAACCTGGCGAGCCTCTCACCGTATTCATCACGTACAAACTGCACTTGCTAAGGTGCTTCCACCCGCATATACACGAGCGGGAAGTGATGAAGGTAGTGGCAGAGACAGTCCTTCTAGAATATCGTGAAGCAGTAGTACCGCTGCTAAATGGCACTGTGGAAGAGTTAATGACAGCCGCAATCATACTGGAACAGAACCCATGCCAACTGTGCTGCGAAAATAATGCTGCACAATGGTGGCACAGGCCATGAGAGAACAGCAACGCACATGACAGTGTACAGTAGAAAACTTTCAACAAACCTCAGTTCGGACAACCAACTTCAAAATTTTCAAGTGTCAACAACAGTTTAAACAGTGCACTGAATACCCGGTTTAACAAACAGAACAGTGTCGCACGTGCCTCCGCGAACCAAGATGTCCGACGGGAAGTGACAGGGAGATCACAGTATCCTTGCCACTACTGCCGACCCACGGAAGAATACCATAGGCACAGCCAATGCCCCAACAATCCGCATATTGACTGCTATCAAGGACCTGTAGAGTCACAGCAAGGAAACGGGAAGTGTGGGTAAGGAGGCCAGATGCCTCTGATGCCCAAGTCCCGCCACAACAACTCCAACCGGACATGACACCCCAGCAAGCACTGATTAATCAGGTAATGGGCATAAACACTGTCTCTACTGCAGTGTCCCATTCTAGACAACTCTCCCACAGTATCCGCTATCATACTGCACGTATCAACTGTAGGAATTTTATATATATATACTGTTGCAGCTATTTGTATTTGAGACCTCCTGCAGTGTACTGTGGTTTTGCAAGAAATGGTGTGAAGCAGCAGTATCTATATAGTGAATTACATACATGCGCACAGTGTTTCCATGATGCATCATGTCTGCGAGAGCAGCGATTACTTTGGCAATAATTGCAGGCTCCAGTTGTACAAGTTTCACATCCAGTATTTTTATCAATTTCGTAAACAAAGCAGATTTCACACCTACAAGGCATGTTATTAAATTGGCAACATGACAGGATAGTAATACTGTGCAAGGTCAAGCAAGAGTCACCGTTATTCATGACATAACAATCCACAATGAAAATATAATGTGAGCAGACTACGTCTGAATGCATACACATCCCTGCTTAAATATTATTTTTGGACCATGGCAGATTAGCACAGCAGGTCGCAGGTCCGAGGCTGGGACGCGAAGAGGTGCACTCTACCATGTTTGGTAGCGCGTAGGTAAGCTACACGACACGAGATCAAGACAGTGCATTTTAGTGCAGTGTAAGTACATGTTACAAGTACACCGCAACATAGGTGAGGACAGTGGCGATGCAGAGCACACGGATACCAGAAATAACAGAACAAGCAATATTAGGCGTACCCTGGATTAGTGAACAAAATACTGTAGCAGAGCCTGCTCCCAGGCGAATTCATTTTGGTTCAACTGAACGCTGCACTGTGTACGATATTGACCGACGTAGCACAGATAACACCGTGGCAGTACAGCTGACTGAGGTTGACCACCAGATACCGACAGTGGTGATGCATGCTATAATTCAATGAGCAGGCTACTGTGTGCAGGGGCAGTAGTGATGTTGATCACCCCAATAAAAGGGGAGGAGCAAAATGATGCCTTTTAAACATTTCTACATAACTAAATATAAAATACACTGCTTGTAAATATATTGATTTTTTTAACATAAAATTTGCCTGAGAGAAAAATATTGCAAAGATACCTTCAACAAACCCGGAACCTTGTCCACTCAAAATCAATATTATTTTAATACCCATCGACAGTAAGGTATTTACAAATGGAGCAATTTCGTTTGTACAGAAGTGTAGAGAGGAAAAATGATTATTCGTTTGCGTAAAGATGGAAAGCAGTCAACTCTTTTTTTTACAAAATTCTGTTAAAAGACAAAAACAAATTTATATGAACTTCAGAATGCTTGTGTTTTTGAACAGCATTGCACAAATTGTTAAGATCACAATACTCAGTTGCAGTCCATGTGTTAACATCCTTTGAAAACAATAAACATGGCCAGAAAAACAGTTTGTTTAGGCTGTTCCATCCAACTAACCAAGAGTGTTTCTGATAAACATTTTTTTTGGAAATGATATACAAAATGACCTTTGTTGCATGTTGTCATGATCACAAGTTCAGGTGTCGGCCTACCCTAGTTTATGATGTCACATATTTCCTGAAAAGTGAACGCACTGCTGGTAAAATGCTTCACCCATAATCCACTCACACCACACTTATAGCCACATGTTTCTGTCGCACTTACTCTATCTACTCGGTTCTCAGTCTCACATGGTAATTTTATAATTTTTATGTAGGGTAGACATCGCGCACGAATATGTATAACATTCTCAGCACCAAAACTAAATTAAATAAAAACAATACGATTCATGCTGTGTGCACGAACTTGCCCACACATCAATCTAGTTACTGTAAACTATACCACGCCAACTACCTGTGGCTAGGCCAGCTTCGGCTATGTCCCCTTCAGTTAGGGCGAAGAAATCACTACCATTGTAGCTTCTAGCACAGGTTGGTGCAGCCATAAGCCCCCGCCCCTCACGGGACGGTCTTCCTACCCTTCCACCCCTCCGTCGGCCGGGAAACCATTGCGACCTCCTACCTGCTGAAAGCATTACTTACAGTGCTTCCAAACATCTTGGTTTTTCTAGCCAACTAGTTGTTTTCTTATAATGTACAGTATTGTTTCCTGAGTATAACCTGTACTGCATGAGTGAAAAGTAACCTTAAAGTAAACATAAGTTAGAATTTAATGTTTATTTTACATATAGCATTGCCGGGAAACTGTCTGGGCAAGCACTGCTTGCCTTGTTTGCCCTAACGAGACACCACTGGATACTGCCACAACACCAGGCCGCGTTTCAAAGGGTATTGAATGAGCACAGGGAAGTATTTTCACAGCATGATGCACTCAGGCGTACCACCGTAGTAGAACATTCAATACCATTAACACAAGAAGGTCCCATCGACACCGCACCGCACAGCTACATACCACACCAAGCAAAGATTATTAAGGTATAGATAAAGGAAATGCTCGCGAATGGTGTAATTGAACCGACACGTAGTAAATATAATTTTTCAATTACACTTGCATAAAAAAGAATAGAGGATTGCGATTTTATGTTGATATTTGGTCTATCAATGAAGTAACAATCAGTGCACTACCACCCTATATAAGCGCAAGGATACCAGGAAATAGTACCATGTGTGTTATTATTTCTAAAATATTGCATTAAAAGGATTGGGGTAGTGACAAACAGTCACAAGCACGAGGAAGAACAACCATAATTATCTTTCTAAAGCTCTACAGTAATTTTTAAGTGTTTTTGCAAGCGTTATGTAAGTATACACATTCTTGTGTCATCATATGCATCTCATCTCACGTATTTTTGCAGGGTATAATGTTTGTTGTTATGTTATTGAATTTTTAAGCAGGTTATTGCAAGTGTCACAGTGTTTAGCATAGTTTTGAACGTGCATGGTGCCAGAAAGTAGTTCCACGTAGCGCGCTTTGGCGACAACCCCAGCGAGCGCGCCTTGTTGGAAAGACAGCAGATGCCGAGAGCTTAGAGAGGTCGGTCGCATACCATTTGGTTCCGTGCCCGGACAGAATGTATCTTTTGTTCCAACCATAGTTTAGTAATCTTCAGGAACCTATTTCATTAGCTGCCCGTGAAACTGTCTCTCACTTCCCCAGTGATTGAATCGCTTGTGGAAACTTAATTTCTGCACCTTAAGCCACGCACGGACTTCGCGCCAATTTACAACAATTTAACCGCTGCCAACCCGTTTTTGTCCGGCTCGTCATATGTATAGTGTTGCCCTAGGAGAATGTTCAGCAAGTGCCTAATAAATATCACTATGTAAATCGAGTGTTTTTATTCAGGTAAGCCACAAGGCGTTTCAGGGTACGGGTCCTTACAATTTCCTGCCAATTTGCACGTGTGTTGGAACTTTCGTATTTTTGTTTGCAAGTATTTCAGTGTAACGTATCATAGGGGAGTGGATGCCCTAAATGATCCACCGTGTAATACACGTACAGTTTATCAAGATTAATCAGATTAGTGCAGCACCACGGAAGCATAGCTGCCTTCGGCCGTCGATGGCACAACCCAGTGAGAAGAGTCTGCTCTACAACTTCATGGTACTAGGTCTGGTAGTACCTGGTGCCCCATATAAAATACCTCATCCAATTCACCTCAGCCAGACACATCCACAATTCAAAATTCTAAGTTTTCCAAATATTTATTGTGGCTCCTGGACCACTATCCATGAACCACATCTCACGGCACTCCGAGCACTTGGGCGCCGTCAAAGGTTATGTGACTGTGTGGTGAAGATAATAGTTTATTTTTTGCAGATACGAATATCTTTTGGTTGGGTATCGGTAAGTATTTGGTTGTAATTATTCAAGTTTTTGGTATATAGCTTTTCGGAAAGCCTTTTTCTGTATTTGGTTTCAGATATTTATCCCCCCTCCCCCCTTTTTTTAACACCAAAAAGGTAGTGTCAGAGGACCTCTAAACTCAGCTCTAAAATTTTTCTGTTGTTTAAATTGCCACAAGAAAATATGCTGTGCTAAGACGCACTCTCTTACTAAAAGTAGTTATCATAAAAAATAGGTGTCAGTAAATTGGTGATTTATTAACGATGGGAACATTGTTCAGGATACTTTTATAAATTTTAATTTAGTTGTGAATGTTGTGCCAATATCCTCGAGGCTGCCCAATATTTTCGATTGTCACTGTTTGAACACTTTATTATATATAATACAAAAAGATTGGGCTGCCTCGATGGCGGGCGATCTCGCAGACCCCTGTGTTTTGCTAGTGATGCCAGGTGGCCCATTGATTGCATGTACCGAGCACATGATGCGAGGGTGGTGCCAAAAGAGAGGAGTAGAGGGCGCGAAGACATTGGATACTGGCCACTCCAGCAGTCGGCAAGGGAACTCTGACTTGAACATCGATAAGGAGCGCATGGTGCGCTCATGTAAGCTCCGGAGAAGAGAGCATTGTGAGAGATTAGTTGTTGGAGCAGGATGGGCCTGCAGTAAAGTGGCAGTAGAAAGAGGTTCGATAAGATAAGTAAGTCGGTCTAATTGGTAAAAATATGAAGTGCATCATAAAGTTAGGTGAAGTACAGGTCTCTCCTTCGGCAGCTGGCATCAAGGGTATGTGTAATTCAAGGTATTAGTTAATATGTTTGTCCATCCCCTAGTTATATTTATTGTTACGAGAAGGTTTTAGGTAATACTCTGGTGGAGTGAGAGAAAATCTTTATATTCATGAAAGTTGTCAAGAGACTTTTCTGAATTTGTCTTAAAGAAAATAAATAGAATATACCTATTTTAATCTTTTCATTCTATCTAAGTATTCTTGAGAAATCTTGTATGGTTAGTATCCAGATCAATAAATTTTCCATTTTAAGATTACATTAGCTATCTTGATTTTGACAAGATGAGTTCCAGTTGCAGTTCACAAGAGCTAAACTACTTGGGAATGGTTCCCTTGGTTCCTTGCCCCTTTTGTAAGAGCATGACTAATGTAATTTTCTATTTGTATAGTCTTGAGCCCAAAGGCCAGAGTATCAGCGAGCACCGCTCTCCTAAGTTGATCATCAAGGGCCATAGTAGAAGCTGTAATTGGCCGTTTTATGTTGTATGGATTTGGAATCTCAGTTAGATAAATGTTAGTACCAAGAATGGCGAGGAAGACATTATATAATTATTTTAGTCCAAGGAGTGTGTAGAGACTAGCATGGTAACATTGAAATACATTGGAGCAATTTAACTATGGCAGAATTTAGGATATGAAACTACTCCAATTTTCCATGTTAAAATAATATCTACAAAAACTACAGTTTGGAAAGATGCAATAAGCTAGAAAAGTATATGAAGCCAGGACTAGTCAACTCCATCACTTCTTTATGGTAGTAGATCCTTTGAGGCAGTGTTCTCTCTAGTTACTATTATTAATTATATATATTATCAGTGTTCTGTTTTGAGTGTGCATGCATATATGTTACTTTGGGCTACGTGTGATTTCATGTAAGTTAGTCTTCAAATGGAATACTGTTATTTTATTACATGTGAATAGAGTTAAAAATCGCAGTTTCAAGTTAATTTATTATTGTTATATTCACGGCTCATTCAAGATCCTTTGCGTTCCGGGTTTTCATCCTCCGCGATAATCCACATCCTCCAAAGAAGGCCTTAGGCCATCGGTTGCCATTGGTAACTGAAAACTTATGATCGCAACTACATTACAGCGATAGGTTCCCCACTCACCTGTAATTCAGTTAACGAAGTTGGGGTGGTGGCAGCATTACCCCCGCTTAACATCTCCTGGAGTTATTGTATTGTACCATAAAATACCACATTCCTCTGTCGCTAATGGCCCTCAGCTGGTAGTTCCATGAGAGTAGTTTTTTTTTTTTAACCTCAAGTACTATTTGTAAATTCTATTTTTGGATTATAGACTGATGCCTTGCTCTTTTTTTGTAGCAAGTACTTTATTTTTTTTATATCAAGGTTGTATTTTAAAATTTACTTTGTCTGGCTGATTTCAAAATTTAATTCTCTTTAGATTAGAGTATTACGTCGTCACTTCGATTTCAATACAATACATTTTGAAGGTGTTGAATAAACATCCAGATTATTTTGCTGGGTGTGTTTTGCAACTTCATGCTGAAATCTGCTTCTGAACTCTTAGCACTGACCGCAGCTGCACTTGTTTTCCTTCTTTACTGCATTAGTAAAGTGCCATTACAGTTTGCCAGTTATTGTGGTCACGTGTGCCTGTAGATTCACGGAGTCAACCTGACGAATACTTTTCGAGTAGACAACTGTAAGCTTGTGGACTGCAGTAGGGGATGGGAGAGAAATACATGCTGCATTTAGCAGACCAAGGGTGGGCGCTTCAGACGAATCACGTGTTTGCGAGTGATGGCCCATGTGTGCGGAGGACTGTGATTGGCCGAACGCCAGGGACCACGGACCATGACATCAGGCAAGGCCAGGTGCACCATGTATTGTAGCTGCTCAGTCGTCGGAGCGTGAGGACGTGTTTGTTGGGAATCCGGGTTCGGAGGAGACCGACAGATGTCCGCAAGGATGTGTTAAGTATTTTTCTAACATTATTTTCTTGGTTGGGTCGGAGCATTATTCTCTCCTTCGCAGGAAAGTGTTCCGGCCTAGCCTTTAAATAGTAGTACTTTGTATCTCTAAAGACTAGAGTAGTTCAAGATCTGACCCAGGCAGCCATCTTCTAAGGTTTTTGGTTAATAGCAACTCTTGTAGTCGTAAGTGAAAACGGGATAGAATGTGTCACTATTACTGAAGTAAATGAGCCATAGCATCCTTTTGCAAGATTTTCAACTTAACCAGCCGAAGAAAATACGTATTTTTAACTACTGTGTCTCAAGGTTTAGATAGTATTACGAGTTCGTATCTGGTTGTTGACAAAAGTTTTGAGGTTGGCACAAGTGATTAATATTTTAAATATTTTTTCTTTAGTACTCTGCTTTCTTATTGCTAGTAACAATTGAACAGCGACTGTAGCTTTTTCACAGCAGTAAGCTCTCCCCATTTCTAAATGTTTACATCCAAATTCGATTGATTTAAATTTTAATGTCCCTGTGGTAATTTTTTTTTGTTTGAAAATAAAGCTTCACGCCAATCCCTGCATAGATAAGTCAAAAACAAGTTGATAGTAAGATAAGCGAAGTAAATAGCTTTTATATGTTTTATTGAAGACTATCTCATGTGTAATGTTAGGAGGTGCCTTTAAGGTTAGAAACGAGTTGCGAATTAGAGAAATATCCTACGCATCAATAAATAAATAACTTTAACTTTGAAGGAAACATTGCAAACAGAAGCAGTACTAAATTAATAACTGTGCATTGTAGGTTACTGTGACCTATAGAGACTACTGTCACTGTTATGTATACGAGGCCTACGAGCCAATGGTAAAGTAACATTGATATATTTATTTTTTCTATTTTTGTTGTCTTATGAATGTTGTGTAAGTACTCCTGCGCTAAGAATTGCTATTTTCGAATAATTCTATTCTAATGGTTCTTAAAAAAAAAAGACGACCATTTATTGAACTTGGGCAATAGGCATTAATTTTGTGACACAAAGTTTATTTTTACTTTATACTTTAGCCCTGCTAATTAATCAAACAGGAAGTTATAAATTCAATAATTTATTTTATTTGTTACCTAATCAGAACTGTAACTTATTGTGTCATCAAGTGAAACTTCAATCAATGTTTTATACTTTGGCTAGAAGAGCTGTTTTTGATACTCTAATTTTTTTGTAACAGTTCCTAATGTTTTTTTATTTTCTTGTTTCGCTGTTGTTATACAAGCAATTTTTCTACATATTCATAGGACGATTTTTTTATGAAACAAAATTGATTTACTCTAAATGTTTATAATTAATTTTTTTTTAAATAAACATCTGTTGTTGAAAATTTAACATAACCCAGTGTTCTTTGTTATCTGACCCTCTCTCTCTCACACACCAGTGTACATATTATATTGATTTGATGAAGGATCTTTGATTTAACAGTATATACCTATATTTATTTTTTTAACAGAAGTGTCAGTAGTGACCTGGCACATGTTGAACTCAGAGCCCTCTATGAAACTAGATACCACATCTAGATCCTGTTTCTTCCTTACCTCTCGAATCTAATGAGTAGATTTTGTCGTCGTCCCCGTCCCTTCCTTATACCTCCCCCCCCCCCTTATTTTATTATCAATGTAGTTTGCTCAAAACTTTCAGAGAAAATAATCTGAGGTATAAGAAAATGAAGACATTTGAGATTTGAGTAATTTTTATCATGTATTGAACAAATAATACTGGTGAATTAGTCCTACCCACAAGACAGGTGGTGGAGGCAACCCTCTCACCCTAAGTAAGGGTAAATCTATGTGATGAACTTGGAGTCGCTCAGTAGTTGTGTGACATTGAGATTTATTAGAGAATTCCCCCCCCCCCCAAATTCTATCCTTGGTGGCCTTACCATTTGGTGTAGTTTGGTAACTACATTAGTGCCCCCCCCCCCCTCCTTCGCGACCTCTCACATTACGATATTTTTGCATACACTTTTGCTTCACGCAGGCAACATCATCGAAAATAAAGACAGAGTTAGGCTGGGCTTTGTTCGGATGTACAACAGTTTCGTTATCAGTGTAAGAATAATAATTCAGCCCATCAATGTCACGTAAAATTTGCGCCAGTTGCTGGTATTTTGGTTGGCATAAATAGTTGGAATACAGGTATACATTTTCGAACTGAAGATCATTCTCTTTGTCCAGTAAACTTAGCAAAACACACTTTTTCCACACCTGTATGGGCCACAAATCAACCCTCTCGCCATATTAGGCAACATGATGCCAAGTCGAGATTCGCGAGTTATGGCTTCGTCCTCATGCATAATGTTGATGGGAAGGCTAACATATTAACTGAAAATCTCCATGAGACTGATACAAAGTACTTTAGACAAGTGGTATTTATTTTTTTCCGGTGGCATGCTACAATGATAGCTCATGCAAAATCAGCTACGTGGAGGAGCTGTTGTATAAAAAATCCCAATATGCAAGGTAATTAAAACCAGTATGGTGTGATGACTCATAGAGGCAACATCAAGAAGGATTGTGGATTGGTAAACAATATCATATATAACCTGCCATTTGATGCTCATCTGCCAGGATACAACTTCTGTGGTCCCGGCACAAAATTAGCTAAATGCTTGGCTCATAACGACTAGGGAATAAATAAATTATATTTGGCTTGATGACAGCAAGACCTCCATACTCAAATAGTAATAAATTGGAAGACAGACATGCTGTAGATTTAATTCTTGCACATAAAGCCAAGAATATTGCTAAATCGAGACGATCAAAGTTTGGTGAATGGTTGGTTACTTTTGGGAAGTTCACAAATTATGAAATTTAAATTAAAACATGGTATGGGTATGCAGTTTGGAAGGAAGAAAAAATAGGAAGACATGGAGAAAAGCACATAATGGTGTGAAGCGAGGTGGAATAATTCCTCTATTATTACCTGAGCCCTAGGCTTTGAGTGGACAAATTGGTGGTATTAGTGGTATTGTGCAAGCATATAACATGTTTAAAAACCAATGTAAGCAATTAAGAGAAGCAATTAGACACAATCAGGCAATGGAAGCACTCGCGAGTGGTAAAAAAAATGGACAAGGTCTATATTTAAGACCATATCATGTACGAGGAGGCAAAAGTAAGCGAAACAACCATCGAAGGGGAAAAAAAAAGGTGATCTGAAAATTTTTACCTAAATGCTCTTTCACTAAAATGGACTTAATTAAGTTTGCTGGCAAGTTAAAAATTCCAAATTTTCGAAGTGTATTCATGTGTGATAAATTACTGCATAGTCTGAAATGTTCAGAGTGTGCAATCGTAAATTTGGATATGAGTAAAGGGCCCAGAAGTCACTGGACTGCTTACAGAAAATCTAGAAATACTGTCAAGTATTTAGATAAGTTCGGCAATATGCAGGTATCTCCGGAATTGCGAAGTTATTTGGACAGCGTGAAAATGAGTTATAACTACCAAACTAAGTAATAAATTATTTAATAAAAGGTAGTGCACTTCGTTACAGAGTATCGATCATGTCTATAACTTTGATTTTGAGAGGAAGACTTCCGAACTTTGTTCAATACAGTTTCCACCCTTGAAGCTAGATGGTGTCTAGTATCTTGCCCTAACAGATTTTCAGACTTATTTTGCTGTTTCGAATGTAGATCTTACTAATGGTACTTTAAGCTATCCAAATCTCGATGCTACCACCAGCGAAATCTGTTTACCTATGAGCAACTACGAACTGGACGATATTTCAACATATTTTAGGAAGGCTTTGCAGCCAGTCGGCATTGTTTAACTGCTTTGTGGCAACCTCAAATTTACATTTGAAGAAGGACGTGGTTGAATTTAAAAAAAGTAATAAAAATACCTCATGCAACAAATGCAAGCTCAGTAAGCCTCAGACTGCCGGTGCATTAACACGTGAAAACAAAAGTTTTCTTAAAATCTAGGGTTTAAAGTTTACAAGAAATGTGGATGTAGACATACTTAATGTAGATGAGACAGTAAGCTACAATGAAATCATTACAAAGATGGAATTCCATACTTATTTTCCATATCCCAGGTCCATATATGCTATCATCTGAGATTCGGTACCAGTACAAAATCAAGATATTTATAGAGCACCATGTAACTCATATTTACACTTCCACGACTCTTTTGTGCAAGCTAATGGTGCACTACCTGCAACACCAAAATAATCAGAAATGGCATACTCCATATGATAAACAGAATTTCGTATGAGCTCAATGGTTGTGAAGTAGATAGCTGCAGGGATATTGGTTTAACTGCTACCATAAGAAAATATCTTTCTCGTGTTCAATCAATTGCATGCGGCGGCAAAAATAGCCAGGTGGGGAATCAGAGCATTTTACAAAGTACCTGTTCACAATGGGGGAAATTTGAAATTTGTATTCTGCTATCGATGTTGCTCGGTTTCGCAGAAGATTACAAGCACATCATAATTAATTCAAAGTAAGAGTTGGTCATACTTTTAGCAAACATGCAAACAAATACCATCCGAGATGTTAAAAATTCCGAAAATGTAATGCTGTGTATACATATTGTTGAGTGGTTACTGCCTAATGTTCAAGTGAAAATGTCAGATGTTAAAGTATGTAGAGAAAGGGCGAAACATAGATATTGCTATATGCATGTGGAGTCTGAAAACATACCCAAACCTAGCGTGTTATCTAAACATAAACTCGAATGTAATGTCAAGTTTTGCTACTGAAAAACCCAGATTAATTATCCTAGCATTTAAGACAAAAAAAAATTCTTAAAGGCAGGCCACATCTGATGTGAAAATAAAAAAAATTAATATATTCTTAAATTCAGAAAGTTTTCTCTATGGCGATTTAAATGTCGATTTTACTAATGGAATGTACATGCTTCCATACCAAATGCACTCAGACTTTCAAAAATCATTATATGGTCAATTACCTTCACCGACTTTAAAAACGAACAATTTCGTGAACACTGAACCTCTACTAGTTTTTGATGTGAGTAAGCAGGGCAATAGAATTAACAGTGAAGTACTAGATTGTGTATAGAATTGACTGTGAGCGAAAATTTTCCAGCAGATACCCAGGCCTACTCTCTCATAATTCATTATCACATGGTTACCTACGATGTAAGAGACCAGGTTTTCAAAATACTAACATAAGTATAACATTCATTCAGTTAATGCCCAGCCATCAACATGTTCGTCAATGTTCAGTGATTATACTTGCAAATAGGATTTATAATAAAAGAAATTAGTGTAGCATACAGCGATGGTAGCACAGGTCATGTAAATCCTTGCCTGTTTTTTCGTAGCTCTTATTAGATGAAAAAATTAACTCATTAGCACATGGTTAACAAAGCACTATCATAGCCTGGCATGGCAAGATGCCGATATAAATTATGAAAAATTAAGCAAGGTACTCACCAAAATTCTCAGTGTGGAAACATATTATTGTGTGTTTGTTGCTGGACGAGAACAAAAATGGTGGTTGAAAATATTATGTAATTAAAGCATAAAAATATGCGACTTGCAAACCAAGTACGAGTGCCCATCTATTAGAAAATTAAAAACACTTTACATGAATATTAATCACACTTGTAGTGTGTGTGAACAACACTGGTTGTGCTCGCGTCTGAATGAGCCCTTGCTATGAAAGTGGGCTATGAAATGTGGATATGACTAATTCTGTGTAACTGTGGGGAAAAAAATACTGCCATACCATTCGCCAATAATTTTTTTTAAGTCGTGTGTCCTAGCGGTAGTATGAAACCGTGCTAAAAATTTAGGTTGCTAGTATTTGTTTCGCGCTTGTGGTCTACTTACACGGACATAGTACCATGGACGGACTTTTAGAAAAATTGAATAGTGTGAGCACGCTGTAAAAAAGATTGTGAAATTTGGAAATAGGCATACTATTCAAGACTCCAAATTTTCAAAAAGTTAATATACCATATGGAGAGAGAATCACTTTCCTTTTAAATGCGATTTCAGAGTTCACTGGCCAAAGCACTATGTACAGCTGATTAGCGAGACAGACATGATGGCTCTACACCAGTTGGATATGCACTTGAAGTATGGTGGCATGAAATCGAGTGCGAATAGGAAAAACAGCCTCATCATCACCAGCGGGACCATCGGCAGTTAGAACAGGAGGCACACCATCATTGCGTGTTGGTGACATCCACTATCCTAACCAATGCCGCCCGTGTTATGCTGAGAGCGCCAGCAGTAGTGACGAGTCTTGGACAGTTGAATACTCCCCCCACCCCCCTCAATTTTACAAGCAGGCTCATCTCATCCAGCACACAATGTGTGCATGGCGTGCGGATATTCACCAGTATTCATCGCAGTCGACACGGCACTGCCGCCAGCGCCGCCATATCAGCAGCCACACCCATCGCAGTGACAGCAGCAGTCACTAGGTACAACTTGCATCCACAGAATGAGCTCTGGTCACTGGTGACCTGTTGTATGGACTAGATGGGACAGAACTACCAACAAGTGAATGTCCTCGAGAGAAGAGGGGCTTTTGATGTGTACCACATTTCTCATCCTGGGACTTTTCCCACGTCGCCAGCACCAGCAATCAAAGATTTAACCAAACACCATGTGAGAGCAGCAGTGAACTTCCAGCCAGTGTTCCACGTGTGTATTAGTGCAGTCATGCAGTGCACCAGTGAGTTCATTTGTTTATATTTTATAATTGAGTTATTTGTATCGCCTTTTTAAATTATACTGTATGACATGCAGTATTATTTAATATTTAGTGTAAAATGCTTAGCTTTTGTTACCAGTGTTATGTTAGGATAGTGTGTGTAATGTGAACGGAGAAATAAGTGTTGTGTTTATTTGTGATGTGTATAATAATTTATTTGTAAGAGGGTCTCTGTCAGTACCAGTGCACAACAATTCATATTGCTAATTACATGAAACATAAATATAATAATGACAGCGCAATGCACCACGTAATATTTGTGCGTAGTTTCCTAAGCCAGACCTTAAATTTTCAACCTAATATCATGTATACATCGTGCTATTTTCACCCATTGTAGAGCTCTCCTAGCTATAATGGAGAACAATTATATCAGTGCCCCAGTCACGAGAATCAGGGAAATAAAACTGACTTTATGTAAATGAACTTTTCATATCTCTAGTCGCGTAATGAGAGTTCACCCATTTTCATATATTTTTACATAAAGATGTTGGGTGTGAGAATGGCCCAGGACAAATCTCATGGGAGTGAGTAAGCATATAGAGGGGGCTGGAATACCCTCTACTAGCCTAGGCAATGGGATTATAGCAACATCATCATCATCTGGAGCAGTCTCCAGAGACAGCAGAAAATCAAAGAGGTCACTTTACATCAGACGATCCATTGCCCCATATTATGTGCTCTCACTGAGCACTGGCACCCGACCAGAGAAATATCAACTAATGTACATCCAATCCCCATAACCCTATTTCCCTGGTGGTCCAGATCTCATTTACAGTCAACATAGTGAAAAATATTTAAGAAATAAATATGTCAGAGGGGCCCTATGTCTGCTCAAGATGGGAGGTATACTCGGAGGAGAATGAGAGAAATAAAAACATTCCAGTAAAATTAAAGTCTATTGCAATTACATGAGTGCTAAGATGCTTCACCTCAGAGTTGTGCGAATTAGACCTGCCCTTATGCCGATTGAACCAAAACTAAAGGGTTTGATGTGATGTGGGTGACTTCTGTAACCGACTGACGTGTTCGACATGACAGGACCTTCAGGCTGTTCCACATGTCATTCGCACCAGCACAACCGACCCTTTCACTACCACCTGTGACGAGCTATGAGCCTCAGCCAGTGTTCCCCATGTGTTTGTTTGTGTGTGTGTGTGTGTGTGTGTGTGCAGTGGATCAGTGCAGTGCACCAGTGCATGACTTGTGTTTATTGTAAATTATTTTCAAGGGTCTTTTTAGAACATTAGTGTTTTGTTTATGTACCACACCACATGTTATTTGTTTTGATCGAATGCTATATATTTTATTTTAGTCAGTGCCACATGCTTTTGTATTATATTTTACTGAGTATTAAGTGTAACCTGTAGTGTCGTGTATCACATGGCCCAGAATATCGTGTCATGTGATCGAACGGTTTGTTTATGTATTTAATTTCTATTTTAGTAAAAGGGCTTATGTGTATCTTTATAATAAGGTCCTAGGTTAGTAAGTGCCAGTTGCACCATCGTGGTTCGAAACTCGATCTGAGATTGTATCTTAGATCGACACTGAAAACTGTTGCCCCATTCGAGTTCAGACCTGGGCTGGAGGCCGAGATTGAGTTCATTTCGTACCGCCGAAATCAGCAGTTCGAAACCTCTATCCGAGATTAGCAGCCATCGTTGACAAATGTAGTTTGAAAATATGCTAACAGATATAACTATGTTCGATTGTTTTCTTGGGAACACAAAGCAACATTATTCAGTAAAATTCATACAACAACAATTCACTTACAACAGATAAAAGATCGTACATCAAAATCTATCTATTATGAAAAATATGCCTACTTCAATGACGCCATATATGACGAACAAATAGCAAAATTTTTCTCATACTTATTATCGATGTCTTCAAGATCGACGAATCGGAGATCCAGAATCATGAAATTTCGTTGGTGCAACACTTTTGCATTGGAACAAAGATCAAACTGGAATCTGGTTCAGAACTATGATCATTCGATCTCTGATTGGGTTGATGATGGTGAAATCGGCCCTAAGTGATTTGCCCAACATAGTAGAATTTTTAGAGTCTTTGGCATTTTATGTGCCATCCAAAATGAAGTACCCTGCACACGTAATCATGATTATTTACATACCCATCATGAACAGAATTTTTTTTTTTAGATCATAGCATAATTAAATATAATGAAATTTATTGCATACATAAATCCTGATGCACATCAGTGTACATAAATATAAATATTTTGGCAGACGAATACAGTAACGTCCAGTAACAGAGTTAGTATAAACCGTGCACATTGAGGTAAGGTTGGGACACACAGCATTCTAACCTTTTTCAGTAACTCTGGCACGTAGAAATTCTAACTAAAAATTTACATCTTTTGTTTTCAGAAAGTAATGTTAGTTTTAAGCTTTGTGTAATAAAGAGCCCATCCCAATGTACATGTGTATATAATAAGTTTAATGTAAATCATTTTATTAACATCAGTGTGATCAAAGGAAATGCCTGTGTTTTAGGTCAGATGTTTAAGCATATGGCAACAGTCATTACCATTACAATCACTGTATAAGTTTTATTTTTAATTACAGATATGTAATTTTATTAAATACAGCAAAGGGTTTTGTGTATGTCTTGTCATGGCCACATCATATGATCATCCCATAATTCATTTACAATTTTAGATTTTTATCAAATATGTGTTTTTATCTAAGCGCACCAGAGCCTGGCCAATCAGGAGGTCGGCGCCAAGGGAGAGTCAGTAGCATTTCATTTATGCTGTGGGGTGGACGTCGTGTTGGATCTCTTCGGGTCTACACCGTTTGAGCCAATCGTGTAGGATTCATTTGCTTCAACTTCATTTACCAGAACATTTAATCTCGTTTTATCACCCGCAGAGCGTGCGACCTCACATCCTGGTTCATCTTTTACACAGCCGGGACATTACGTACGACGTAATTCATGGTAGCCTAAGTGATGTTTTTGTCTGTATAAGAGCTCTCTGTACTTCACTGGAGAAACATTATGTATGTGCTCGGTGTGTGAATCACGTAAATAAATAACAATTGTGTAATGGAACTTACTACTTTTATTTGCTTAACCCCATCTCGTCTACGTAAACCTGTTCACTACAACATATTTTAAAGTAATTTGTTTTCAGTCATAAGGGTGCGCAAAACACCCTCCGGGAATTGAGAATTGCATTTGGGGGCAGCAGACAGTACTCACTAGCCTAGGCAGATGGATTGTAGCTAAGCATCAACATCATCATCACCACCTGCAGTTTCGCAGGACACGATGAAACATTGGGGGAGAAGCATCGTCAACTCGTGTTCTCTGGAGAGAGCTGGCGACCGACCTGGTAAAACCACTGACATCCCTATCAGGTTGGACCATGGGTGGAATGAAGGTTATGTGGATAGGAATTGATAGATATGGGATTTCTCTGGTGAACGCCAGTGCTCTGTAGTGGGTAGAGCATGATGTTAATCTTACTGGAGACTCTCTCTTGGGTCGTAATGACCGACGACCATTGGCCCTCTTCCATGTCTGATGTCTTGAGGAATGTTACCAGTATCGATGATATTGCCACCAATCACACTAAATCTAATATTCCCCCCCCCCCTAGTAAGGGTTGTCGGCCTCCCTTATATGCCAGATCACTCCCCATGGGTTATTCTGGCTACCGAATTCCATTACTTTATACATAGAAAAATCAAATATTACAAGATAGGTGAAGTAACTGTGAGGTGATTATTTATAATAAAAATTTCGGCTTCTCACCTTCATGTATTTTATTATATTTACTTCCCCAGCGGGACACCAACATTCGTTACACTGCCATTATAGCCAGGTGGGCTCTAATACCACAAAATGGCCATAGGGCTTACATGGTTTAAGATAAAAACATTATGCCTCGGCCATGTAAAATACAGACTGAGGTGTGAGTGACTGAGTACTCCAGACTAGAAAAACAACAAGGTTCTGGCAAACTAAATTAATGATACGTAATTACATGATGAGTAGAAAAAAAAGTTGATGTGCCCAGAGCACCACAATGTGGTGGTCGTCTCACGAGGTCTAGGACGCTACTACTTTCTGCTTGGCATGGAGCTCGCTTGTTGGACGAGACTCTTGCCTATGTGATCATGTGATATGATTAATACAAAACACTTTAAACTGAATGAAATGATATGAGTACTGCAATGCTGGTGAAATGAATATCCTAACAAAACCCTTCTTAATAAAACAAAAATGCACACTTTACAAATACAACAATAAATATTCCCGTTCAACCACACTGCATTACCATAACAACATAATCTCACTTGATTCAATGGTGCAAATGTAGCAATAACTATTTAGGGTATTTCCCCAATAAAGTTTATTATGTCTGTATGTATTTTATATGAGGCAAATTGCCCGAGTTATTATTTGTATGTCAACAAACACTTTTAAAATACATTTATATTTCTTATTGGCGATTTGGCCATGTGGTAGTTTACACCGGTTCACTTCGGTGTGACGTTGTGGAACACGAGCCAGAAGGTCAGTGTTTCAATACTGTCTGGTACTGTCTAGTACTGGTTTCACATAATTAAAAACTATGAAAATATTTATTAACTGTAAAAGGGCACAAACACTACGTAAATAATAACTAGATGTATTATGGTACATGAAAAGTGAAACTGTTGCCTTGTGGGTGGCCTTTTGCAAATCACACACGAAGGCACCTCAGGGGTGCGAGTTGTCAAAGACTACAGTAAATAAACAATACACTACACGACACTAAAAGGAACTAATAATATTATGGACATGAGGGAGACAATTTGTCTCGTACTTACGTGAGGTACAGGGCACACAGGAGAATAAAACAGTATGACACGACATTTGGTAAAAAATAAATATACATATATAAATCACAAAACTGACATATAAATATTGACACATGGTGCACACTCTGGGTGTTTGATGCAGTTGTAGGTTATACTGTTATTTACGTTTCAAGTAAAAAATAAGTACATGATATATTTCCAGCATGCACTCGTGCACGGTATGGAATGAAAACAAATATATGAAACTGAAATAAGTTGCACTGAATACTTAGCCTAACAAAACACTGACATATGGCATTGCAGCAATACTTACGTAAATAACAACATAATGAATGCACAGACACTTAATCATACTTTCCCTAACATATAAAACAGACCATAAAAATACACTTTCTACACGAATGCTACACAATCACAGGCATACTTGTTGCACTGGTTCCGTGATGCAGGTGCTGCTCCGTGCCGCTGTGGTGCATCCTGGCGCTCTAGATGGCACGATGTGGGGAATGGCCTGAGGCCAAGGCACTGTCGACGTCACCACCTTTAAATCATTCCTGTCCACATAACCTCTCTTCCCCAATGGTCCAGCGTAAAACCTTATGCTGTCACGATGCCGCGCCAGAACCAAAATGTTCCTGGATAACAACGTTATTTGAATGATATGAAACATAACACTGGATGAAACACATATCATTTTGCATGTCATGCAAGACTATTGAACAGGACATCAATACAATATTTAAATATTAAGGGTGACTAATATTTATATAATAAATAATTTTTGCAAAATAAGTCTTTCATCTGTAAGAGAAAAATAAACATGGATACACTCGTACATTGTAATTAAGTATTTTGCATTAATTTGGCACCTTACAAATTAATGTACATATTTTACAAAGTATATTTAAGTGATTTTCTTTTGCGCAATTTGAAGGGTGCTTGTCATACTAGAGACTGGCGGATGTCAAATGAACGGAAGCCAGTATAAACTCGCCACGTGCTTGGCAAGCCATTTGACAGGGGACGGGTGTACGAGACAGGCATCTCTAGCATGATGCCATACTCTGGTAGAGCATTCTCTTGTAGTCTCGGAGTCGTTCGGCCGTCGACCAAGGTGGTATTCTAACGACCTGTTGGTCTCCTCATTGATTAATAATTGCTGCTAATAATTAAGTGGTGTTCCTGCTATGCCGTGGCATATTCGGGCTAGCCACATGCCCGTTACACTTGGAAAAGAGTACGACGAATTATAATACGTAAAGCAAACACACTTCATATGATAGACAAAGGTTACACTTCGGAAGGAAGTACAGACCGCGCCCTTAAAAGTCCATAGACTGATTTGAAATAATAATCACTGATTCTTTGGCGTAAGATTTATTTCAGGTTCCGCTTACAGGTCTCTCTAAGACAACTCATTATACATGCGCCGGGCTAAATCTTGCCGGTAAGGCTACACTGAGAAACAGCAGGTAGCCAATAATACTTAAGTTGAAACTAAAGGTTCCCCAGGTGATGCAAGCACTGGAGAAGTGGAGGAGAGGTGTCCCGAGTGGCTTAAATGAAATGGTTCCAGTAATTAAAAGTCTATTGCAGATGAAGTGGCTTGTTCACAAAAGTTGTAGTGCTGCTCGTGTGTGAAATGCGAGGTTAGCCATGCACGCGCCCTGCTCTTCCATACCCTGGCCTCTGACTAACTATGTAGACGTGACATGCTTTCCAGCTTGTCGCATCCTCGAGTCACGTGGAACTACTTTCTAACACAAGTAGCACTAGGCTGAACTTACCACAATTACTGCATGCTAAAAAGTCATAGACAAAACCTCCTTCAAAACATGCTTAAAAGTACCATAGAACGAACAAGGTAAGTGGGGAGTGTCGATGGTAACGTGTGGAATGAACAAAAAGAAAATAATAAAAGACACATTGCACTGTGGTTATTAAGAAAACAGGCAGCTTTACTTAACGTCTGCCCAAGGCTAATAACTGGGTATTAATTGGCGTCTACCTTAAAGCCTTAACTTGCCCTTAAGAAATGAAAATAGATCGTGAGGGTTCATATTCCTCCGTGCCATGCGACTCGTGACTACTGTAGCCAGATGCTGCACTAAATGGCACTTAAACTTACACCATGCTGCACTACCTGCATGATGTCTCACACAGCCATGTGCACTGGCTGTACGGGTAGAGTGTTGATGAACGCTGCACTGTTGTAGTGCTGAGCGGTGGAAAATGGTCTTAGAGGGGAATGCGGCATGTGGTAAGACATAAACATAACATTTTAAATATATTATTATATTGATTCAATAAAAGGGCTCACTGCTAATCCTGTAGTTCCCTTATTTTCTGTGATTCTAAAGCACTAAGCATTTTCGCATAATAATGCCGGATGGTCGACATCCACGTGAGCACATGATCTGCACTTTGCACCTTCACTGCTATGTTAGTTTAATTGGAATAACGTCACATACATTTATTGAGTGCTACTTTATTATTGGTAAAATTTTACTATGTGTAGCAATGCAATTTACACACAGTATAAAAAGTTGTGCCTTGCAGCATTAATAGACATTGTACTGCTTCATTTATGCCTGGTTGTACTAACACTGTAGAAAATCTTAGTTCACATGAACTGAGTTCATGCATGGACCTCTTTCATAACCTCGTTCAAATATATTTGTGTTGCACCAAGCTGAACTAAGTTCAAATGATCTCAGTTCTTGTGATCTCGAGATTGATACTTCCGGTCTCCAGAGTTAATACGTTACACGAAATATCATTGGCTGTACTCTATGACGTCATAAATTTTGGAGTAAATTATATTTTTCACCTGTACAATTATTCTTTGCAGGCTGGTATTGATGCACAATATAAACACAGCGGTTTTTGTTTCGCATGTCACGATGTATTTTATTGAGAGGTACTTGGATTGGATGGCCTAGAATGTTACAGAAATTATTTTGTTTGTGATAACGCCCTTTTCCGACGATTGCAGAAGAATTGGGACGAACAGGCTTAACAGGCTTTCTTTGCCAACACTACATCAGTAAAGTAAGTGCATTGTAAATTTCATGTGCTCATGTGTATGTATAGGCTATTTATTCACTGTCAAAAAAGATATTTTATTTTAACCTTAAATGTAATTTTCTGAATGTCGTGGAATATATACACTGTGTTTATTATGAACATGACAATGTTTATTTTGAAATATGGTTGTTGGATAAATAATGGCTGAAAGAATAAAATGACTAGGGCCTCAAAATGGCTCATTTTACTGCGAACAGCCTTATATTAATACAGCTCAATTTTATATTCTTGTATGACTTTTACCTTGCCCTACTATGTCAGGAACAAAGCTGTTTTAACCCTGAGTGGTCTTGTAAAGAAATTACTTGGATCATACACAACACATATATCTTCCCTTCTGTTCCACCTGTGATGACATAAGCCTAATTCGATATTTTGAAAATAAATATATTTTACTGTAGGCTTCTCAATATTAATACTGGTGCCAAGGTGTGGTAACCAAATTATGTACACATTTGTTCACCATTGTAAGTTCAAGATACATTAAAGTTGTAAAATGTTTAATTTTATAATAATTCCAGTTTCACTTGACCACATATGAGTAAAGTGATGAGGCCCATGGCAAAGAATACACAATGTGCAGGTCTTTCAAAAGTGCCTGAGTTTGCTGTGAACAACTTATATCATGGTTTTGTTAGGTTCAGTGCTTATGATTATCAACATGTGTGTAATTTTCTCTATAAAATATCATGTTCTTCAAAATTTAACAATGACTGTGGATCTTCAACACCTATGTAACTTCATTTTTTTGCAAGGTGCTTGGCTGTAAAATGGGAGAGATGAATTTATTGTAATTGGCGACTGTATATTTAAAATAAGTTCACCACCACTGCAGCTCTGGCCAACGTGGTTATTTCATTTATTTAAACAAAAATAGTTGAATTAGGCGTATAACAATATCACAGGTGGAACAGAAGGGAAGGCATAAGTGTTGTTTGCAATCGGAGTCTTTTCTTTACAAGACTACCCAGGCAACATAGATGGGTAGGATACAATTAATACAAGGATCTGAACCTAAAATTGAGCTGCACTATGACATATACATGTGTGTGTATGTATGTATGTAAAAACGAAATATACATTTCATGAAAGATATCTGCGACATAAAATCAAAGTGTACTTGAAATTTACAATGCGCTTACTTTTCATATTTAATGTTGGCAAAGAAAACCTATAAGCCTCTTTCTTCCAAGATTTCTGCTACCATTGGAAAAGTGGTTATTGAATGCAAAAAAAAATATCCAACATTTCTAGATTGTCTAAACCAACAAGTGTCCCATCTGCCACACTTTTCACCCATTCGCAAAATGAAACATTACTCTTACTCTTAGGGCCATATGCACAGACTAACCTAGAAATGAAGCAACACTACCTCTTCCTGTAGTGGAGATTCCAAGCATCACTAGATTTAGTATGGTCAGACAGTTTTAGTTTTACTACTAATGCGGATTCATGAAGTTTAGTATGGATGGTAACTAAATACGAGGATACACGAGGTTGCTTGAAATTAAAGACGTTAGTAGATCTCTGCCAATAGGATGTCGCGGAAACTATGGTGTCTGATTCTTCTCCTAAGAGATAAAATGGAAAGGTTCGTTTCTCGAAATACGCATATTATTCTTATACACAAAACGCATATTGAATTATTAATACTGCCTGTAGACTAATAATATAAACGGAATTGCAAATTTTAAATTTTTGTTGAAGAAAGTTTGTGAAATAATGCTATAACGAGAATTTTTGAAGGGATAGATGAGGTAAGGCATTAATTAATTACTAGCAATACTTAACACAAAGGCGCCACAGCTACAGTGCCGAACAGAAGTAATTTTATTGGTATTTAAATTAATGGACCAATTTAAAAAACCACATACAAGTACGATTTTATAAAAATATTTATATAATCATAATTTTAAACTCACTTAATATGCTTGATGTTATAGAATCGTAGTTTATTTCGTAAATGTAGATATTCTGTAAACTTTCCTATTTCTTAAGAATTAAAGGGCCATATTTATAGTCGTTTATCATCATCCGACCAATATTTTTCGTATTCAGAGAGCATTTTTATTGCTAGTCCATGTTTTATCTTGCTGTAGTACGGCCTAACTTTTAGTCCAGACTGAGGGTAGGATTAACGAAGTATTAAGATAAAAAGAAACATGGCGAACATAAAATACGACAGTTTCGATAGTATTACATACCAGTGAAAGCTAGATAAAGTTGACGAAACATAAAAATCACGTTTAAGGCCGATTCGTTTAATCAGTATGCGAAAATAAGCCAACGAAACGAATTTCAATGTTCCGTGAATAATAATTCAAAGGAAATATACATAAGCTTAATAAAACATGAGTTTCTAGCTACAGCAATGGATTTATATTTTTTGTGTCAATGAAAAGCCTTATCTGAAAACAGATTTTTAGGAGACGTGATATTAATACACTAAAAGAGAATTTTAATACAAACCCATTATTGTTAATATATACCGTACAGCATTTACTCAAAATGGGATATATTGGTAGCTCAATGGTTCCATCATGGGTTGACATGCAAGAAGTATGCGAGGTAGAATCATGTTTGGGTAATAGAATTTTAAACATTTTAAAATGTCTTTTTGTAATGTATTTAGCATTTCTATTCTCATTTAACATCATTATAAAGACAATATTGGCGAAATAAAATGAAACCAGCCCATATTACAATGTATGATAGAGTCATAAAATTATGGTTAAAACGAATAAAATGACGTTAATGTAGTAAATAAATAACGAAATTGCTATTCTCGCTTAAGTAGATATAAAAGGGGAGTTCTGGACCACCCCACATTTGTTATCGAAAATCGCGTTTTTTTGCTCCAAAATCATGGCTTGAAAGTTAAGAAATTAAGCATTCTAAAAACAAGCAATTTTACACCAAAATCAAGTACATTTACCCCAAAATCAAGTAAATTCACCACTTTTTCAAAAATGCCCGAGCAGGGTTTTCAATTTAAAAAAAACAAGCAATTTTCATCGAAACTCAATCAATTTCGCCACAAAATCAAGCAATTTTACCAAAAATCAAGATTTTTTCATTGAATTTAACCCCCCCCCCCCCCAAAAAAAACCCTGCACGAATAGTGAACACAACATTTTGACCCAAATTTCATGATTTTTCTTCGAATTTTAAGCAATTTCACCCAAAATCAAGCTTTATTTGCTGAATTTCAGCCCCCAAAAAATTCTGTGCAATAGTGAACACATCAAATTAATCAAATTTAGACCAAAAATGCAAAAATCAAGCAGAAAATTAAGTAGATTTTATCCAAAATATGCGAACTAAGCAAAAATCAAATGAAAATAATAATAATAAAAAAGTTTATAGAAATTATAGATTTTATTCAACAAAAGTAAAATATCAATAAAACTTTTTAAAACTTAAAAATAAAGAAAAATCTTAAGCATAGCCATTACTGAATCCATAATCCCAACCATCACAACAATCCAAACTATAAACATCTTTAAAATCAGAAAATTTATTTGATCTTAAATAATTTTTATTGATTTTTAAAACAATTTTGAAATGAACAAGGTCCAATACTCTATCAATAAATGTATATGTTTTTATAATATCATATCCAAAATCCCAATCTTCCAAAACTTCTATAATTTTATCCATTTATAGTATTTAAAATGTTATGTATATATTATAAAATTGTAGTACTGTGAGTAAATTTTAATTAGAATTATTATTTTTTATTTGTACAAAAATTCGTAAAACTTTTAAATTCAAACACTCAACTATGAGTCTAAAAAATTGTATTATAATCTCGAAACAATTTCTTGATTCTGTAAAATTGTTTACCTTGTCCATTTAATAAATTAAAAATTTATATATCTTCAAGGATATTTTCTTTCAAATAATCATAAGTAAAGTTTCGTTGGATAAATAAAACAACATTTCAAATTGTATTAGCATAATCTGCTTTTTAAAAATCTACACTAATTTTAATATTTGTTTTATCTTTAACTACTGCTGTTTTTATATATAAAGTCAATAGCATACAATGGTATTTTTACCCAAAATGAATAATAATTGATATCGCCATGATAGTTTGTAGTTGGCTTATAATAAAGTACATTAATTCTGTATATAGTATCTAATTTTGTTCCTGAATTTTTAAAATCATTAAAAACAAGAAACATTTTAAGACAAAGATCATTTTAATAACTAGATTCCAATTTTCCCTTGGAAAAATTTCATTTCTTTCATTTTTAACAAAAATATTTCTTACATTACAATGATCAAACATTGAAGTATGCACATATTGCTGAGCGCGATTTTTTCTATTAGTTTGCAAACCCACAATTACAAAATAAAATATTATTAAACTGATCTTTTATATCAAAGTTAAAAACAGTTGCCCCAGCAGGAACTCCTTTTTCTAAAAATTGCCAATACGAAAAACCAAAATGAATTTTGGGATTTTTATAAATTTTTCCTTAAATGCAATTGATGTGTTAGTTTCGTATTCAACGGGCGACAAAATTTCTAATCTTTCAATAACAATTTTACCTGGATCAGCATAAGTTTTATTATGTTTTTATATTGTTTCTGAATATGGTTTCAAAAATGATCGAGATTCAAAATATAAAAGTATTGTTTCTGATTATGCTTTAAAAAGATGTAGATTTAAATATATAACTATTGTTTATGATTATGCATTGAAAACAATGACAGTGTTTCTTATTTTAAAACTTATGTAGATTCAAAATATAATACTATTGTTTCTGCTTCATGAGATCAAATTAGTAAAGTTTTTGTTTACCCAACAGACTATATTTCTGTTCAAAATCATAGAATCAATAATATGGCTGATCCTATTGATGGTAAAGATGGAATCAATAAAATATATCTCGATAAAGAAATAACCGATAAATTGCAACATTTCAACAAAGTAATTTTGAATTATTGCCATACAAATGTTTATTTGGAAGTTGAAAAAATCAAAGAAGATTCTGATAAAGGATTAGAAGTTAAATTATAAAATTGCGACCAATATCATATATTTTATTTACATGCAGAATGGAATGAAATGACTAATGTTTTTCACTTAGATAATGATCAAATTTCCTTTACTTTTTTATGGATAGTACTGTTTATAAAACAGTTACAGATATTCTCATGTTTGATAATAATTTGGCTGTTTTCAAGAGCAGTACAAAAATAGATCACAACAAACCCTTTGATGTTAACAAAGGTGATAATTTAACTTATAAAATAAAAAATAAATAAAAAATAAACATATCTTTATGCCGATGGAGAGGCGGTGGCAATAGGAATATTCGTGAAATATAAAGATTAACTATTTATATAGCCAGTCTCGAAATTGTTCAGCCATTTCCATTTCAGATGTGGCTAGAAACTGAAACAGCCCAAATTCATTAACAAAGCGTGTAATGTTTTGAAAGTTGACAAGTGTATGTGATTTACATACACTTAATTCTCCATATGACAGAAACCTAGAAATGCTATTCAAAACCATGTATATACTGAAGATGAGATACATTTTAATAATATTAAAGGGGGCCCGAAAACTGGGCTTTCTTAAAAAAAAATACCACCTACCATACTTATTAATGAATCAGGCTTATATTCACTTGTTTTTTCTCCTAAAAAAGAATAAGCAAAACATTTAAAAATGGGTAACTTCTGAAGTTCGAGAAATGAAATAAAATAATATTAAATAATATAGACCAAATTCATTAAATTATACAGCTCTTAAGGCATTAAATTTTCTAAGTCATTGACAATATATTTCATTTTATTTATAATTTCATTATAGGATTCGCACTTTATACCAAACAACGAAATGCTATTTTTGCCAACTCTTGTAAATTTTTTGTAAATTCAGTATATTCCTTGAAAATTTCATTACTAAAACAATTCAGTAAACCATTAGTATATCTAAAAGCTGAGTCTATAATATTTGGTAAATTAGGACATTTCTCACTAATTGGGCCATGATTTTTTATCTGGAAATGACATTCATCTATTCCAGCATAATACAACTTTTCATAAAAGATAAAAAATTTTCCAGAATATGAATTAAAAACGGCATTTATTTTAAATTCTTCGCCTAATCCAAATTAAGAAATTTTTTTTGGATAACCACCAACGATATTATAACTAGGATATCAACTATGTAAATGATTTCATCAACAAACAAGACTAACTCGCCTGATGGTCTTTGGAATACAAAAAAATATGGAAATTGGTCAGTAGAAACCGAAAACAAATTTCTTATCGAAAATGGCTTATTGATTATTTTCTTGTCTCCCAAACATTTTTATTGTAAAAAATATACAATTCACCATCAATATTTAGAAATGTTATTATATATTCATCTTTGCATAAATCAATTGGTTTATTTTAATTAAAATTATTTTGTACTCTTAGCCCATAAAGGTTTTGGATATTTTGAATATCGTCTGGTTGCAAATCAACCAAATCATTGTTGAGAATTGGGTACATGATTGCATTTTTATCATTTGTATGTTGAAGACATAAAGCATGGCCAATTTCGTGGATCAAAACCGCTAGTAAATTAATTTTATTTTCAGGAGTGTTTTTACCATCATTATGCCAATATTCCTACCTATTGATATGAATTTCAACAAGACTATTTTGTTGATTTGTAAAATATGCACTACCAAATGGGTATAATGTAAAAGTACAAACTCCACACAACCTATTATTATTATGTAGGCCTTGTTTATATGATGTATGTCTATCTGGAGAATACAGATCGTAAACAAATTTCAAATTTGTGTGTTTTTGCCAAATGTTAAAAGGCTCTTTTACTAAGTTTATAATTGATTTATTTGCATATGCCAAATTCCATTTTAATTAATTTTTAGTACATTTTGCTGTTAATTAAAGGTCCGCAATTATCTCATCCTTACCACCACATCTTGGCTTGTTGATTAAATTAAGCTTTTCTTCATTGAGTTTACCATCAAATGAAGAGAGGTTGTGATATTCTTGAAGTATTCTTAAAGTAGTTACGTACTTTTCAGTATCAATTTTTGAAAGTGAATTTGCATCACCTTCTAAATAACAATATTTATTTAAAAAGTTGAGAACACATTTTGTCTGATTCTCTTTTTTGGATAGTGCAAAAATTATATTTGTAATAGCAAGAATAATATTATAAGTTCATTTATTTATAAAAGAGTTTTAAAATATAATAAGATTTTTAATTTTAGTTCTGTACCTACCATCCATTAATTACTTTTCTATTCATATCTATTGTAATAAAATCATAATCTTCATCCCAACATTTTGTACAAATTTCTTAAAATTTTTCATAAGGCATATCTGCACCAACAAAATCATTATAAATATGCTTTAAGTTAGTATCATCTTGTCTAAATATACACAACAAATTTGTATTGTCTCTTACCAATTGTTTAGGCACTCTGGAATAAGTTTGAGCCAAATAGAAAACATCAATATATTTGTGTCGCCCTCTTGTAAAATATTCACGAACCATATCTTGATTATCTAAAATAAAATTGTCAAATGCAATTACAGATTTGTTTTCGCATTGATCTAAAGTATTCATTTCCTCACGTTATTTTTAAAATGTGCCATTTGTTCATTAATTTTTTTGGATATCACTTCAAAATTATCTTGTAATTGAATATATTTTAGTTGATTCAAACTTTTAGAGCAAACAAGTAATTTATTAAAATTGAGCCATCCTGTCTTGTAAATAAAATTAATGATTCAATTTGTCTTCTCGAAATTACTAGGACCAACTATCATACCTGTAATATCATCAGGCAAAAGTTCGCCATTTTTCTTATTCTTAGAAGATTCTTCAGAAAATAAAACACAAACACCCAAGTCAACTTTTTAAATTTAATTACAATAATTTTTGTAATAAATTGATAATAATATTTGAAGTTAACAAAAAATTGTTATATTCATAAGAAGAAACTTCACTATGATATAATTCATAAAGATAAATCGACAGCATTAATTAGTTTTCACGCGAAATTTTAAACTCCAAATGTAAAGAATAATACTATAGCTACAATTGAAAAAATGAGTCCTGTTGTTGATAAAAATACAGTTATCACAATCCCCAGAGGCCAATACGATGTTGAATCTTTGAAAGAAGCTATAACTTCGATTGAGCCATTTTCAACAAACAACATTGCAATAACAACAGACAATGTGAAAAATAAAATAACAATTAAAACCAAGTTTGACATTAAACTTGATGATACTTTGTCTGGTATTCTCGGTTTTGAAAGAAAATTAACTGTTGAAAACGACAAAGTTGTCATGGGCACTAACTTGCCTAATTTTTTCCATATAAAATAATCAATGTTCAATGTACTTTGGCATTTTCATGTTGAAAAAATATGATGAATCTAACCATTTGGAGACTAATATAATAGCTAGCTTCCACTAAATACCATGCCTGGTTTTAAAGACTACGTTATTTATGAACCCCCATTGCCTTTTTTTGTCAAATTAATAATGAACAATTTAATAACATTGTTCTAGAAATTAGAGATGAAAATGGAAATTTAATTGATTTTGATGGTTCTGATATCGGCATTGTTTTGGAAATTAAAGATGTTTAAAAATTTGCTATTTTATTAGAAACATAACAGGTGTCCCTGTTTTAAGGTTGCCTTAATATCACCAAAATATAAAACTTTTCTTTTAGAAATAGGTGTGATGAATAATTTTTGTATAGCACTAAGTGTTGGCGATTCCTTAACACCGAATTCGCCATATGATTTTTAATAATTTTCTTAATCATCGCACCTCTCATTAATAAAGTTATGAATATTTGTCTAGCAGTGAAACACCACTAGTTGAGAATAAAAAACATTAATTATGAATTTTGATATCCATATGGCAAAGTATCAGTTTTATATTCTAGTATAATTATTTTGTTATCATAAGTACTTAATGCAATTGTATTACCTTCTGCATATATTTTGTGTTTCTCACTTCTTATCAAATTAATTGTACTATAATGAATTTTCTCATCAAACACACATTTCTTATAGTCATCAAAATTAATTCCATTATTGACTACACATTTTTTTCACACCTTTAGATTTTTGTTTTCCTTTATCGCCAACTCTATATGCATATATTTTTGCTCTTAAACCGACAAATTCATTCATTATTTTCCCATTTAACTCATCTTTTATTTAGAATAAAATTTTTTAATTTATTTGAGGCATGTTATAAATATTGCACTTTGGATAATAAGTTGTATCAAATTTATCTAACATTGTCTTCATATCTGTGTAGAAATCTTCTGTTTTTATGTTATAAATATAGCTATCGGTATCTTGATAACACGATTCAATTTTATCACAATATTTTGCTTTTATCACTTTATAATTGAAATCATACATTAATTCTATTGAAATATCCAAAACTGACATAGCCACATAGATTGGTTGATTAAAATTTACATTTATTTTATTCATATGTATAGCTGCAAGATTCTCATTAAATATAGTACTTCTTTTAAGATTTGTGTTTGCTACTAATTTTCCACATTATTCAACATCTGGCACTAGTTTTATATCAACACTGTTTATAATATTTACAATAATTTTACCAAACACTGAATTATTCATGAGATTATAAAAATCTTTTTCTAAATTGTTTTTAGCATTAATTCTCATCTCTGTATTCAAATAAATATATTTCTTCAACCAATGGAACTGATCAAAGATTAACATTCTATGTATTTTAGTAAGTTTTAATCCATTATTTAGACACTCTTTCAAGTTGCGATAGTGAATTACATATGTTTGTTTTTATCTAAAGTTGTTAATAATTTAGACAGATTGTCTTTGTAACTATCTTATTTTATGGGCAAAATGGTAGATCTTTATGTAATTTATGTAGTTCTTGTGGATATTCTAAATCAACTTCTAATATATAATCATACTCAGAATCATTCTTCAAATTTAATACCTTTTCACTCCAGTACTCTAAATCATTTTATGTATTATAAACCCATTCAAAACCACCACATGGTAAGTATTGGGACATTGCCCAACCATGTAAATTATCATCATCAAGATAAGCTAAATAATTTTATTCCTAATTAGAGTTAAAATCTTTCAAATATTTGTTATTAACTTTAACATATCGCTTACAACTTTGTGAAACACCACCTCGAATTCCTTTTCAATCATTAAAATCTTATCATAGTTATGTAATAAATTTGGTGAATGTTTAGTCATTTTTAACATTGCATCCTATTATAAACCTGGTGCTATAATATACCATGCAGGATCTAAATTATAATAATTTATACATGTATTTCTAAAATTTTCGAATATGTGTACTAACAATAATACATCACTTTTTAAATATAAATCATGGTATCTGCCTAGATTTTTTAAATTAAATTGGTTCCATATATTTTTGCATGTTCGTATTCATCAGCAGATATACTATTTTGATTTAATTTGTCATAAAATTCACTCTTTGGTGGAAGTTCTTTTCTTCAAATTTCTTCCAACTATCCGTATAACCTTTTCTAATAACTAAATGAACTTGATCTTCAGGAAAATGTTTTTGTGTGTGTTTCATTTGTTCTTTAGTTAAATTAGACGATAATTATTCTAAACTACTAGCCATAAATTTGAATGTGTCTGTGGATCACATTTTAAATTTTTGTTTTTGTTTTTCATAAAAGTTATAAACTATTCTTCATTATTTGCCATTAATTATATATTTTGATCATCATATCCTGACTCTTTAATAAATAAATCAGCATCATACCCGGCTAAATTATGAAAATATATTGGAACATAATTTGGTAATTTTAATTGTAAATTACAATTATTACATGTTGGCTTAATAAATTTTCCACTTGTATAATCATGATGATGTACTTTTTTATTTTCTTCCATGTAATCACATTCGCATACAGTACATCTATTTGATTTCCTATATAGTAATTTTTCTTTTTTTGTTAGTGGGTGCATTGGTTCAATTTGTGAATAAATTTACCCAATTTCATCCACTTCACTTTTATTGACTGTATAAATATTTTATGAGCATCTGGGCCACGACATACAACTGGTGGTTTATGATCACTATACGCAGATTCAATATAATAGCAAAACCAAATGCTTTATGTAATTGATATTTCATTGTATATGATTCATCATTTACATTTAAATCAATTTTATTTATTTGATCATTATTATGATTTGAGTACAGCCTTGTGAAGACCATTATCAATATCATCTTATGTTAAAACTGCATTTATTGATTAGTTCAAATTTATAGATTTATTTTGGATTTGGTGTAGTTGTTGATATTTTATTTAGAATTGATTCAAAATCTGTATATATTGTGAATTTGACTTTCGTGGTGTGTTTTATATTTTTGAATTTTATTTGTTTGCTTTTTGAAGGGATGTTTATCTTCACAGGTTCATTTTTTTAAGCAGTTTTCTGTGTGTTTACTTAAGTTCTCTTGAGAATAAAAGAATTGAAGACACATATCACATATATAAGTTTTATCATCCTTATTATTTTTTTGTGCTGAAACTAACTTCGATAAATCTCTTAATCCAACAATAATGTTAGTTTGTGTCATCTTTGAAATAAAGTAAATTTATGTGCTTATGCTTTTTACTTTTGTTAATTTGAGTGGATATACCATGATTTTCTTACTTCATCTTCAATAGAGTATGCATTTATTGATATAACAATTAGATTTTCTTTTTTTAGCGTATCATAAATTTTAATTTGATATTCAAATTTATATATTACTTTATCAATATTAATCCCAACATTTTTATAATTGATTACTCTATCTGAATGGCTGTTTGCTAGAAACAGTGCACATTTTATTGCCCAAGGAAAGCATTTTTGATCATTGTTTTTAACATTTATGCATGCTTTCTTAATCTTTATAAATTCAGGTAGTTCGATATATGATGATCCTTTTAGTGGATTATACTTATTTATTGTTAATTGTATTCCCATTATTCTATCTAAAGCCCACCCCGAATCTCTTTTATGGAATTCAGAAGACTTTGTAATTATTTCTTGTATTATGCATTCATAAGTTCTTTTAATATATCCATAATTCAATATTGCATAATTTGATGATTGAAATGTAAATAATTCAACTTGATTGTTTTCTTGCTTAGGACAATTGATATGTAATTTAATACTAGTTTTCAACCCCCTAAATTTTATAAGATATTCATGTATCTTCTCAAATACCTTATTTTTTACTGAAACAAAAAATGAATGGCTTGTACTAAATAAAAAGAATTTTTAATGATATATGTTGATATTCTACTTTTAAAAGATTTATTAGCTAAGTAAGCTTCATTGGTACTTATATCTATTTTGCTAACAAATGCATAAGTAGAATAGGGGAATACATCTTTTAATTATTTTTATTTTGCTTACACAATTCATTGATATTGGCATCTGGTAGCAGTAAATTTGTAAAATTATTCTTTGTTATCCATTTTGTTAACCGTTCGCTTTTATGTCTTGGCTTTTCAAATACATTATTAGAGAATTGAAATATTTCTTTAAATAAATTTTTATCCTTTTTGTATATGTCTCTAACATTGGCATATGAAAATGGTAAATTTGCAAAGTTTATTTCTTTGTAGATTTAAATTAAATGGTATGATAAATGAAATTAGATCAGCTTTCCATAGCTTCTACCAATATTAAATTTTTAAACCTCTACCTATAATTCTCAAGTGTCTCAATCTCTTCTCACCCAAATCATTTGCGATATTGCACAATTTAATTTATTTTTATTATTTAGTTTGGAAAAAAATTATTGAAGACTTAAAAAAATTATTTACAATGAAGAGCTATAAAAATAGTAAATACATCGAAAAATTACGTCTCTAAAATGTTTAAATTATTGATAATAAGAGAAATTGTTTTAAATAACTAACTTCCTGTTGTGAATATATTTCGCATTATAATATATTTTTCATATTGATGCGTGTTTGTCCTTAGTGGTTATATGAGGAGAAAATAATTTTAATGATTTATTCTCATTACATACTGTGCATTTTGTCAGATAATTACAATATTGAATTTCATTTAGATTATCTAATGTTGTATTGTGTAGTATTTTTATGATCTGTGAGTTATGCACCATTAACATATTTTCCACATTTGCACACAGTTATTTTTAACATGTCCTCGAAAAATCTTTTTACAGTTGTTAATATGTTTATCTTTTGTGTGTTTATGTGGCGAAAAAAAGCAATGTTTAATATTTCGCCACACCTTTTACGTTGATTTTATTGATTTTCCATTTTTTATTGAATAAGAAAAATAATTTATTGAGAGAATGAAAAAATACTTTTCTTTAATAATTTGTTTATTTGTAAATAACAAAAAAGATGGAATCTCTGCTCAACAAGTTGAACAATTCGCTTTAATTCACCAAACTACAATATCTAGAAACAAACAAATGGTTTCTGCTACAGATTTTGAAATTTATAAGTCTAAGTTCAGTAAAAAATATAAAAGTATTCTAAATAGTAGCTTAAGATTTCATTGCCAGATCACTATGTCAAGATACTTGATAAAAATTCTTTGAAACTAATAAATGAGAATGGGGTTTTTTATAATGTATAAATGTTTAAAAGAAATGAACAATGGAAAGTCTGTGCATGATATACAGTTCTCTTAAAAATATAAATATTTTTAATATTTAATTTGATTTTATCTTAAATTTGCTTTATTTTATCTTAAATTTTTTTTATTTGATCTTAAATTTGCTTGCTCACTTGCAAATTGCTCTTTCTAGAAAACATGAAAATTTTGCTTGAAAAGTAAGAAAATTGCTTGATATTGGGGTAGAATTACTTGAAATTCGAGGAAAAATCATGAAATTTGCATTAAAATTTCGTGTTCACTATTCATGCAGGATTTTTTTGGAGGGGTAGGGGGCTGAAATTCGAGGAAAGAAATCCTTGATTTTATGTTGAAATTGCTGGATTTTGTGGTAAAATTGCTTTATTTTCGATGAAAATTGCTCGTTCATTTAATTAGGCATTTTTGAAAAAGTGGTGAATTTAATGGATTTTGGAGTAAATTTGCTTGTTTTTAGAATGCTTAATTTTTCTAATTTCAAACCATGATTTGGGAGCCAAAAACTTTGATTTTGTAGGAAAAAAACCTTGATTTTCGATGAAAATGTGGGGTGGTCCAGAAATCCCCTTTTATATCTACTCGCTTAGCAAAATGTTATGGACGAGTGTAAAAAGAGATTGTAAATTAAACTGTATGAGTAATGTGATTTGTTTTCATGAGTAGACAGAAAATACTCAGTATACTATCGAGAGCATCGCGTTTGAAAGGAAATAATCAAAACCATATAATATTCGAGACCTTTTATATAACATTTTGCTTCCGAAAATTACTTTGTAGGATATATGCATATTTACAAAACTTTTACTATTATTTTCAACAATTCAGCACACCTTATAACTGATTATATAGTTTTTGTTCTTGCACGGATTAACGCTTATTGTAAACTACTATTCAATTTGAAAAGGAAAAAAATTAAAAAAAAAAGTTATAATGTGTTTAGAGCTATCTAGTTATTGTTTTGTTATGAGAAGAAACTAAACATTTAATTGAGACGTATAATCTGTAATGTGCATGTGCGGTAAACTTGGCAACAGAGTATGTCACTGATCCTTCGACTAAGGTTAGTCTCGCTCTAATCGAGTTTTATGAATATGATATAGTTTGTCCACCCTTAGTCCGGACTATTCCCAGACCGGCTCCGAGGAAGATCATCTCTGGATCATCCTTGGACGAAGCTCTGACGCTGAATAATGCCCAAAGTGTACTCAGTTAAATAATTTACACTTACATACAAGAACAACTAAAATCATGTTGTAATAAATAACATTAATTATTTTTAGCACTAGCTAAAGACGGCAACACGTTTCTTACTGTTGCATATAAATTAACACGTTAGTATTAAGAAACAAATCTGGATGAAAAATTACAATATTATCATAAATGTAGTGTTCCAGTTCCATAAATACTTTTCCTTGACCAGGATGTGTGAATATACAGTCACGTACACGTTCAAAACTTCAAATCTTAGTCAAATACGGGTTTTGTTAACGCCAATTCGCAGAAAATCTACACTAGATGGTAATTTAGGGAGGTCGTTCGGCGACTAGATTTCTCCACTTAAAAAGTAAGGTCTACTACAACTTAAAGTAACTGAGCATACGCTCAACGAGTAATCTAGTGCCGATTTCGCTTCGGCTCTAGTACTAGTGGCGACTAGAGACTTCTCTGCATACAGCCCTTTTTGACACTTTACAAACAAGGATGAGTAATACTAAATGTGACTGAGCATACGAAACGAGCCATCAATAGCCTTATTCATAGTCGTTTTTAGACCGGACTAAGGAAAGATCATCCTCCGACCAAAATTTTTCGTATTCAGAGAGCATTTTTATTGCTAGTCCAAGGATTATCTTACTTTAGTACGGCCTAACTTATAGTCCGGATTGAGGTTAGGATTAACGAAGTATTAAGATCAAAAAGACACATGGCGAACATAAAATACGACAGTTTCGTTAGTATTACATGCCAGTGAAAGCTAGATAAAGTTGACGAAACATAAAAATTACGTTTAAGGCCGATTCTGTCAATCTGTATGCGAAAATATGCCGACCTAACGAATTAAATGTTCGGTGAATAATAATTCAAATGAAATATACCTTATAAGCTTAATAATACATCAGTTTTTAGCTGCAGCAATGCCTTTATATTTTTGTGTCAATCAAATGCCTTCTCTGAAAACAGATTCTTAGGAGACGTGATATTAATACATTCAAAAATAATTTTAATAAAAATCTAAGTTTGTTATATATAAAAGTATACATCGTTAACTAAAGTGTATTGGTAGCTCAATACTAACATCGTGGGCTTATGTGCAGAAAAATGCAAGGTCGAATCTTTTCTGAGAAATATAATTTTAACTCAGTTTATAATGCATTTTTGTAATGTATTTATCATTACAATACACATTTAACATAATTATAAAGACAGTATTGATATTGACGCAATAAAATGAAACCAGTCCATATTACCACTGCATAGGTGTGTGCTATGAAAATTTAATAAAAATCAATATGGAATAATAAGATATTAGTATGTTAATTTTATCGTTCTCCATTCTACAGTATCGCATATATGATACAGTCATAAAACAAGGGTAAAATGAATAAAGTGACGTTAGCGCAGTGACCAACATGATTTGTTTATACGAGCAGGCAAAAATAATACAGCACATTACCGAAAGCATCATTTTTGAATAGAAATAATCAGTACTCATTATATATAATTTTTTTCTGGCCAGCCCCCAAATCCCGCAATGCCATTGTGAACACCTTCACTGTTCTGTGTGCCCTTTAGTAGCTAAGACTGTTGGAGAATGGGATGCGTCTCAGGGCAAGCCCGTTACGACTTACGTCGGGTTTATTTAACAAAATGGGCGCATGAATCGTGGCTGAGCAGGTTTGTCTTGTGCCATGGCTGCAATTGTAGCCATGGACACACTCCGAAAGAAGAAGGGTCTAGTAAGGGGCATAGAAAACCCGGTAAAGCTGAGAGGGCCTAGAGAAAACTATACGACAGTCGCGGAAGATAAAAATAATTCCTTTTATTGGATTAGGGCTGGAGAAAGTAGGGTTATTGTTAGTTCGCTAAGATAGACTTTTCGAGGTTAATGAGGGCGATATAAATGTGTCGATCCGCTGCTGGAATATATCCAGGGTCGTACCGCAGTAGCACAGCCATGGAGGCGGGGGACAGAGCTGCGCCACCCACCCGCAATTGCCAGTCATCTCTCTGGAAGCAGAAACAAGTTTTAGTTTCCAGGCATAAAATAGGAGTAATTAGGCAGGGGAAGGGGGTGGTATTGCGATGTAATGAAATTACATTACCTACAGTGAAAATTCGCTTGCAACTAGTGTTGTGTAGTGTGTAGAGTTGGCAGTGTTGTGCATGCTCACTGTAGTGTCGAAGAATTAGGTAATTAGTAATGAGTAATGAATGGTGTAAATAAAATAATCGACAGCCTGGAGGACGCCATATTGGGTATCAGGTAGGTGTATAGGGCCAACGCACTGGTCTACACCAGACCGAAACTCCAGGTTGCGTCCCGTGATGCTGACACTCAGGTGCCCACGTAGTGTAGCATATAAAACAAGTCTGCAATGTTAAGCACAGGGCCATCTCCAAGCTAGAAGCTGTACACAGCCTGCTTTGCCTTGTTCTGTGTTCACATTGTGCTTTGCATCATTGTATGTGTTTGTGGGAATTATCACGCGACTTAATGGGGTAATTTAGGGAGGTTATGGCAGCCTGAGAGCCAAAATGCTTTTCGGCCATTTATATTTTTGAGTTTCTTAGGGGTCATAATACCCGAAGCTGGATATTTTCGCATTTGCACTGTTTGCACAATCATTGTGAAATTTCTGTGCTAATTCCATGAAGTGCTCATCCAGTTTTTCAATTATTAATTCGCGATGCAGATCTGCAATAGGGCAGTATCGAGACACATCTGCTGCTATTCGCAGACATTTATTTTGAATTATTTGGAAGCATCTTGAGTGCATTTCAGCTGCATGTGCCCAGGTGGGCGCTGCATAAGTTATAATTGGGCATATTAGCATCGTATACAGTAATAAAGCCTTGTTTCGGGTTAGGGCACTTCGTGGGTTTAATATAGGATAGAGTGTGGATTAGTGATGGGTAGTTCACGAACTACCAGTACATTTTGAACTAGTCTTGAAGAAGAACTAGGTGCATAGTTCACCGCGACATAAAAGAACTAGTCTCTTACGATATCGGTCAGTCATTCTATTAGTACCAGCAACTATGCCAGGCATGCCACTGCGCTTGCTTAGTCGTTCGTCGCTCCCTGCAGCTTTCCCCCCTCCGGCTGCCATCCCCCCATGTGACCACATCGCAACTTGCATACTTCTTATCAATCTGCCGCTGTCTATCGGTATCTTTGTTGTAGCTTGTTCAGAACTGCCACGAACTGTAGGGATCGCAGAGCAGTTCTACCTAGTTCAATAGTGACATGAGTCGCAAATCGGTCGGGAACTACACAAAATATAGCACTAATTCTTTAGCAATTAATTAACAAACATCACTTATTTGCTCCTCTTTCATTCCACACTTGCTTGGATTCTTCTGGGTAGGGCAAATGGAACTGTGAAAGAGGAAACAGAGAAAGACCTATCTAGTTCTCATACCAAGGTTATACTTGCACTCTACAGTTCGCCAGCTAGTGTGGATAGTCAGGCTTGGGCACTGGCACATTTTGCAGCTATATGCGCCTTCCAAGCGAGCTATCGGTCCATGTGGACACCTAAGAATTTCATCACATATTTAAGCGGAATTTGTTTGTCAAATAGAGTTAATTCGGGCGATTATTCGCCTGGGACAATTGTCTGCGAGTAAAGACAATCGCTTCACTATTGCCGACATCAATTTGTATCAAATCTTTGAAAAGCATTTAGGACATTTTGTAACACTTAGGTTGTAGGTGCAAGCTTACATATTAATTTTTTTATACACTCTTTTTGTATTTCATTATTGCTGTGTAAAATATCTTTATAATTACAAAATATCTACTTTTATTTTCATTTCAACACACATTATAATGGATTATATTTTTTTCTTGTTATCTACATTACAATTCTTGAAAATTACTATTAAATTTGAAAAGCAATAACTTTTTTTGTAAATAAATTATATTGTATTTTGCGTTTCTTGAAACAAAAGTCTGCAAGGCGCATGAGTACTACATATTACAACCATGTACGTCCATGATTCTTCGACTAAAGTTAGTCCTACTCTGGTCGGGGTTTCTGAATACAATATAATTAGTCCACCCTTAGTCCGGACTAACCTCAGACCAACTCCTAGGAAGATCATCTCTGGATCATCCTTGGACGAAAATCTGACAATGAATAAGGCCCCTAGTAACTATTTCTAGTGTTAGTGGCGACTAGATTATTCTCTGCATATGGCCCTTAAACTGGGATTCTGTGTCTTACTGTTCCAGTGACATAAACACACTCAAGAACACAGTATCTCCAATTAGGCATCCCTATTGAATCAAAATTAATCTGAAAATTCGAAACTCACCAAACCAAAACAATATGTCTTCCATGGCCACTAAGAATTACTGTGAAAAGTTAAGCCTTCCCAGGCAATGTTATCCCGTGGGAAGGGAGGAGCAGAGAAGTCTTGGGCGGCAAAACCACACGAGGTTCCTGTAATCTAAAGTCTATTGCAGTTAAGTGGTTAGTTGAAAATGTTGATGAGCCGCTCAAGCGCACGAAATGCGACCCCGTCGGTCCGCAACGTCCAACTCCTCGAGACACTGTAGAATGAATAAACTTTACACCGTGGGCCACTGGCCAGATTGGCGGGCAAGCAAGCCACATGGACTACTTTCTTACACACAAAAACTCTGCAAAAACACACACACATTGCTTAATTACTCATAGCTCTTGCATAAATAATAACATGAGACACAGAAACCCTTTAACGTGAGTAAACACTGGATGAGATGAAATGGGGATGGAATAAGTGAGAAATGAACGGTAAGGAAAAACAAGAAATAGCACACTAAAGACTGCGGGGCACCTAAAATACATTATTGCTGTTCTTTTGCATGTTACGTGACTTGGCGTCTTTGAGCATTCTTTAGTTAACAAGTAATTAAGTTTATCCTGACTTCACAGGATCTACTTGCAAGACATGTGTGTGCATGCACTCTGCACCTGTGCTCACATCACGAGCACTTAAGTGACCACTCTTCACTGCACTCGTAAAGTAGCATACTCCGGTTACATTGCATCGCACAACTGCACCAGGGTGCATCAGAACCCGGTAGAGTGCTGCTTCCTGCAGCGGTAGCCGGTGATGGTGGACAAACGGGATTGAAGGAAGCAGCTGGCATTAAACGCTCCGCCCCTCCGAGTCTGTTTGCAGCCGTCCAGTCACTCGCAGCAGCAGCACCACCTATGCTCCTGCAGCGAGGACATAGCACTTAGGGATCTCTACATGCTGGCAGTCTGATGTTCTTCTGCTGCTGCTGCAGTGGGCGAATGCACACTCTACGGTGCGTTGCGGCAACACTGCACATGGTGCAGTCCCGGAGTGGCTGTCTTCTTCTACTGGACCACCGAAGAAGCAATGAGCCCACCGACCCGCTACTCTCCCTGTCCTCTTAACTGATTGCTTTGTCACCTCCCTCATTGTGTTGCTTCTGCTTATGCTGGTAACGACCTAGTAACATAACTCTGGCAAACCAATCCTGTTCCCGTTCCTCTCGATCCTCTACTCTTTCCGTTTCGGTAGTGGGCTTTTCCATGGAGTGGGCCAGCTCCTCCCCTTCCACATCTCATGGAGGTAGTATCGGGGCTTCTGCCAGCGTTCTTGCCTGCACGGTAACACTCGACGGCGCTGCACCGTCAGCCTCTGTGACGCGGGTCGCTGGCTCACTCTCGTCAATGCTACTACATCGGGTGACACCAGACCTCCTTCGCCTTCTTCCGATAAACCTCTCCGAAGTACCGCACCACTTTCACCTGCGGGGACTTCACCAAGGGGCTCGTCAGTGCTTCCACTGTTGTAGCGTGTCTCATTCTCCCACTCTCCTTGCCACATCGTCGTCTGTGATGAACATTATGACCTGGTTCCGTGTGGTGCCGGCGTGACTCAGACCTCTGGTGAACCTCGTGGCGTTCGGTATCGAAATCTCCATAGCATCTGATGTTCTTGGCTCCTCCTGAGGTCAGGATCACTTTCCACTCCACTCGTTACCTGCAGTTGCTTGTAGGGAGCTTGGCCGTCCTGGCCGGCTTATTCGCCCTGCTCGTTTCTCCCGGGACAATCTTCAGTGACAGGCCAAATATCATTCCGATGTATGCAGATCGTTTTCCTCCCCACTCTGGCCAAGTAGGTTGTCGGACCAATCACTTGCAGTACTCGGCGTGGGCCGGTCCATCTCGGCGCCAGTCCTGCACAGAAGTTTTTCTTGGCAGCTACTCTGGATGCGCCTTAATCTGGAAAACTTGCCCTGGTTTTAGTGCGGCTGGTAGTCTGTTGCTGTGTGGCAGCCTCTGGGCTACATACCGCACCTGATGCTCGCATTGTTTGCTGTATCGACACCTGTGCCTCTCCTCTCGTACGCTACTGGTCTCAGTCACACGACTATCTTCTGCACGTGGACAGTTTCGTTCACTGGGTAGCTGATTGTTCTTCCCCAACAGTATTTGTGCGGGGGAGCAGCATGTCCAGCTGGCATGCTGCTCGACCACACGGAGTCGGAGTTGCGCCTTCAACTTCTTGTTGCACCACTCTGTGGGGTTCACACGGGAATGATAAATCGCCGTTTTTAAATGCCCCGCTCGCCAGAAAATGCATAACTCTCGCCAGCGCTTCCTGGTAAACTGAGTAACATTCCATTAGGATCTTCCTCGGATTACCCCAGCATGCAAGGAATTCGTTTTTTAAGAACTGTGGCTGTTTGTTGCGTTTGTGCACACTTGATGGGATATGCTTTTACCCCTTTTGAAAAGCTGCCTGTGATAACCAAAATAAAATGTTTACCCCCAGCGGTTTTGGAGTAAGGACCCATCAAATCTAAACAAACTGTATCAAATAGTTTTCTTGGCTTCCTAGGCTGTTGTTGTTGGTAGCCATTGGTCCTTCGTGACTGAAACAAAATGCATTTATTACATTTCCTTATGTAATTCTTTACACAATGAGTGAGGCCTGGCCATAAAAAAACTGAGCTAACACATTCTTTACCATGTACTCTGTTCCTGGGTATCCTGCTGTGTTACTTGAAGCCACATAGAGACTCCATGCCATCTTGTCACGTGGCGAACACGTCTCCATGCTTCCCTCCATCACGAACCATCCTTCCGCGTGTTGTTGTTCGCATTTCTCTCGCATCTCCCGGACAAATGTTCAATCCTTTTGTGCCTCCCCTAATTCCTTGTTCAAGTCCTCTACAAGCATGTCATTCTTCACAACGTCTATCTGGTTCACTACTGCCTCCATGAGCAATGCTTGCATGACAGCCGATAAGAATTTCTCCCGTTCTACTTTGTCTGTTATCGTTATGTTTGTGCTCGGAGTTCGGGACAGTGTATACGCGAGCTCGTTGCTCTTCCCTGGCACATGCTCTATGTCAAAGTCGTATTCTTGCAATAATAATGTCCATCTGGTTAGTTTACTTCTCGCCTCTCGCATGCTACTCATCCATACCAGGCAGCGGTTGTCCATTCGCATAGTAAATCGTTGGTTCTCTAAGTATGACCGGTACATTGTTACTGCCCAGATTTAAGCCAGGCATTCCCGCTCATTCACGCCATAGCGATGCTCCGCGCTACCCAGTTTTGCACATGCAAGATCGATCACGCATTTTTCGCCTTCGTCATTGTACTGATATAGCACATGTTGAGGTTGTAGCAGCAGGGGATGCACGGTACGACAACAGTCTAGGGATAGGCAAGGCAACATTTTGTGTGAGTATTTTCCTTTTCATATAAGGAAATCAAGTGAAGATGATCAAACATGGCTGCTGCACAGGATAAAAAATTGTATCTCACTTAGAATTTTATTCTTTGGAATATAATAGCTAGTTAAATAGTTTTTTAATGCACAAAACTTCATTTTTAAAACTATACATTAAATATTTAATAATTAACTATCTCAACCATTACATTATTAATTTTATGTGACTTTTATATTTCTGTCCTGCTGGTTTACATTTGATTGTTTGCAAAGTCAGTACCAAGGTCATTGCTCATAATATTAGATTTCATTTATATTTCTCATTAATCACTGGAGTAAAGTTTTTGCTATTACATTATTCATTATTTCGTTTGTGTACCAGTTTGCTTCCATTATTTTCTGCACTTATAACACAGGAAGTGTTGTGTAATATTAACTTCAAACATGGCCTCTGAAATCCATTTTCGCATCACCAGGAACACCTTTGATGTAGATTGTATTTACCAAATTGAAGCAGACCATATGAAATTGAAAAAATTTTCTTTAGATAAATAGTTGCAAACATTGTGAGGTATTAGTTGAAGAAGGCATTGCTTATGACTGTTGCAATAAGTGGTTTCACTTTCCTTGAGCTAGGATTTGTATCTTTACTGTTCCTCAGAGTGAGTGGAAATGTTCTCACTGCAAGTTTAAGCAAAAGTTAGACGAAACACAACACCAGGCTGCTATACTTCAGGAAAGATTGAAGCAAAATAAAGTGAACTTAAAAACCTCATGTGTGAAAACGGACACTGGAAAAGAGAGTGTGAAAGATCAGCTAATAAATTAGCTGTGGCAGTTAGGGAAAATGGAGAAATACTCCAAGATTTCTGCTCACCTCCCGAAATGCCATCTCAAAAAGGCTGATAAACCTACAGTGTCGTGACAAGTAAGCATAGGAAAATAAAAAAAACACAGATACTCATTTCCACCCTGGTATTTCCACAGGTTCCTGAGCCAGAATTGCCTTGCAGCAACAGTTTGATGTGTTGCGCTTCGAGCGGTACTGGGATGTGTTCGTGTCCCTCTGAGAGCAGGTGGAGAACAGGAACTGGCGAGTTGCCCGGCACCACATTGGGTAGAGGGAACGATGTTAAATGGGGTTGTAAGGCCGACGGCCTATGGCGACTCTAGGCACATGGTCAATATGAAAGAGAGCTAATTTAATTGTCAGTTAAATTAAGTTGAATGTAAAATATTTCTTTTGGGGCAAAGCTGTTGGCCAATTCGAACACCTACATTATTACTGAATATACTCTGCCTGAGAGAGGCAGGCCCTGTAAATACAAAACATACACCAAAAAACACTTTAAAGTTGATGCGGCTATGAGGGCACAGTACCATATGTACTCTTGGACAGTTAATACAACTAAGCACGTCTAATTATGGTATGACTACTTTATCACCACAAAGGTACAATGAAATGTTGCTGCACATGAAAATGCATACCCTTGGTTAAGCAGACCCGGCACTCTGGACCTGCCGGTGGTCACTACTGTGTAAACTATAATATAAGCCTTAATTTAGAGTTACGTAACAAAACATGTCCCACACGTGAAGTCCTAAAATGCTACTTCAGAATGCAGGGAGACCTCCCCTCAACTAAATGAAAGTACTTAAATGTTCTTGAGTTACGTAAACTATTGTGTTGAAAGAAAATGCAGCCTAGATTGAATTGCGAGGGAGTTACACGGAGCTTACCATATGCCCTGCTGGTTGTCTGGAGTGCTCAAGTCTGAGTAATGGCCATATGTCGGCTTCACCACACGTCCGTCGAATCTGGCGCCAAAAATAAAAACATGAAAAAAAGGAACTTACTAACATGATAAATAAAACTGACATTGTACATAATAATGATTACTAAACTAAAGCACATTGGTGACATACTCGTGAATGTCGGAGCCCCAGATATGGCTAAGAATGCGACATCACGAGTACGTCACCGAATTTGAAGGGTGATATTAAATGAAATGATGCCTCAGGTCGCTGATTCTGGATAAATTATTACAAGTTCACTTTAATTATTAACATATTAAAATAAGGTGCATGTCGTAATGGTTATAATTACAGGAATGGCTATGGATGTGATGATACAAATATTTCGTAACTAGGGGTGGAGCTTCTATGATATGTTATCTCCTCTATATACTGGAGCGGGCGGTTCCCCTAGTTGATTATGGTGCAATCACCGCTGAAAGTGCCTATAAATGGTCCTATTAATTAATGTGGCAAGGGAGCCGCTCGCCACTTTACACTTCCTGTAGGAATGTGATTCCCCATTTTTGATACTACTTGGAGCCACATCGCACTCCGGATTCGGCCACAGGGCCCGTCGACATCATGCACATCAGAAAGCTGTGGGAATCAGTGGTGCCACTTTTCCCAGTGTTCCCTACAATGACTGTTGCATCTAATGGTCGTGACTTTATGTGTCACACTCATTTAGGCCACATATCCATTAATCACGATAGTTACCTCTTGTGATGAATGTTAAATATTATGACCTGCGGCTACGAGTTACAGGGCTGCAAGAAAAGTGTATACTCTGTTCTTGTCGACTGGCACTAATCCAGACCACGACCTAATGTCGATCGGTCGAGTGTTGCTGTGTGGTCAATGCATCTGCGATGGAACAAACGGGCACAAGGGAAACATGGACATCAGGAACACGTTAAATGCCCCCCTCTCTGATGACCGTATGTTTCTCGCAGAACCCACAAGTGACTGCCATGGCGCTAGGTGCAACAGGATATCGGCGGTCGCAGCTTGTTGCGGGTTCAAATGTTGTAAGGCCCACGATGATGCTGTGTCAAGCTGGCTGCCGATACTCCAGGGCGATGACCCTGCTGATGGTGAAGTGCTGCTGCCCATGCTCGCCGAAGCGGGTTGTTCCTGTCGCAAGTAGTAAACGCTGGCCGATGCAGATGCTGACACTTGGAGTGGGAGGGAGGGGTTGAGACCTGCTCTTCCATCGACTCGTCGTCGCTGCTGCTGATGCTGTTGCTGCTCTTCGGACCCCTCGATGCTCCTTCTTCTAGAGAGGGAAAAGTTATGCTGTCCCTTGCTGGACATGATACTCCTTCTGATGAACCTTCTCCTGTACCCCTGATGCAGTCCTCCAATGCAAGGTCAGCTGGGATCATAGTCTTCATTGGTGTCATGGTGTTTTCTTGAGGGCAGCTTCCCTGTGGACTGATCGGGCCCACAGTTGGCCCCACTGACTTGCTTTGTGCATCGTTTTCCGAAGGCAGTGTCTTTACACTGGGTGTTGTGACACTCTGGTCTGGCTCACTTGCAGTGATTGTGATGTTATTGTCATGATATGTTTGAGACTGTGTGACCTCTTCCTCTTGCCTCTCTTCATCCCCTGCCAACCTTATTGGCATTTGATTACCAGATGTGGCAGTGGGAAAAATGTGCTGAAGAGCACTCCCATCTGTGCTTGAGCTTGCCTCTGCTCTGCCATTGGGCATTTCTACTACATGATCTTGGCTATTCGGCCCTTCCTCTTCCTCGGGAGTTTTTGTGCTGGGTCCTTAATCGGCTAGACGAAAGGTCGTCACAGTGTACAGTCACCTTGCACCTGCTGCTGACCTTAATGAGGTTAGTTGTATACCCAAGCACTTTTACAACATGTGGTCCACTCCGCTTTGGGGCAAACCTGCACAAAAGTTGCGCTTTGTGCTGCTCAGCCTGTGGTCGTGGGCGTAAATATGATGTCCGCACCTCAGCCTCTTTGGTTGGCATGTTGTTGCTGGTACCCATTGTCCTATGTACCTCACCTGGTGAATGTGTGCATTTTGCAGTCCTTGCTCTCTTGGATGTTGACGCCTGCCCTCTGCCCTTTCTGTTGCATTGCTGTTTGTCTGTCGGATTCTGAACTCTCCAGGGAGGGGCAGCTTCCTTCCTTGAATAATGGCGGCTGGTGATACACCTGTGGCTAGGTTCACCCTCTGTCTGATTGTGAACAAAGCCGCTGACAGATGTTCAGCCCAACTTGAGTGGTTTTTTAATCCTACCCGCAGGCACAACTGAGACTTGAGGTCTTGAGTCATCCTCTCAGTTGTATTGGCCTGTGGGTGGTACATGGCCGTTGCATAATGCTGGACTACCCACCTGATACACAATGGTGTACCATTGACTGTTAAGAGGTTACAAGGGTCGCCCCATCGGGGGTATAATTTGGTCTCCAGTACACAGGCTACGTTACATGCCCATGCACTGGAAACTGGGTATTCTTCCGACCATCTTGAGAAATATTCACTCACCACAAAAATGAATCTCTTGTCGTTTGAGGTGCACAGATATGTCCCCATCAGGTCCAGCACGATGGACTCAAATGCCTCCTGCGGCTTCTGTGGCTGTTATTGCGTTACTTCATCTGCTCTCTCACTTTTGCAGAGATTAAACTTTATGCACCCCCATATGTATTGCAGGATGTATCTGGTAATTCCAGGTCATGGAAATGGTTCTGCACATTTCTTGTGGTTTGTGATTTGCCAGGGTGACCTCCAATTCGAGCATCATGTGCATGATGTAGCGCCGGTGATCGTACATTTTTGGGCATGTACAGCTTCAAGAATGCTTCAAGAAGATGCAGTCGTGTCTCGATGCATGTGTCGTTCATTCGCCACCACTCCTGTTAACTCTGCATGATGGAGGTGACACGACATTGGGTGTTTGTGCACTGCAGTAGTGCAGTTAAAATGCCTGTCTGTAGGTCCTCGATCCCGATTTCTGGTGCCTCAGATACATTGATTTGTTGTAAGCTGAGTTACTGACTTTTGATTTCTTACTAATCTACTTGTTAAAGAGGCGTTGTACCACGGGGGCTCTTTGCTCTGGGGTAGGGAGCTTCGGACTCGCTTACCCCAACTGTCCATTTCCCATCTTTGGTTTCTTGATGTTGTGCAGTTGGTTGCATTTTGGGCATGGCTTGTTCCAATGCATTTTCCCTTCTCCTTTGCAATAAAGGCACGCAAATGGCGACTTACATGGGCCTCCTACCTTGCCCGAGGTTGCTGATGTTCACGCTGCCATCCTGGGTTCGGGGTATGTTCTTGTCCGGAATGCACCTGCTCCAACTACCTTGTTCACTGCCGGTTGCTCATCTGTCCACTCCCTCTGCTCTGTATCTTTTCTCCAGTGCGAATGGTACCTGTTACCCTCTCTAGTAGCATCGTTTTGCTCTTGGCTGGCTTTGTCCAGCAATGCAGCAGAGCGCATGATATCCTCTGTGCTACTGTGAATTAACGGTTCCATTGCTAGTCTGTTTTCCACTCTTACAGTTGACACAAGTATTTCGAGGATCTAATGCTCGCTCATGTTTGGATGAAAGTTTCTGATTTGCCCTATCTTCCTCTTTGCAAACACGATCATGGATTCACCTGCTTTTTGCACTTCTAGCACAGCCCTCCTCTGTGCTTAAAATGAGGAGTAGGTATTGAAAGCTTTTAAGAAATTCTACTCATTAAATGACATAATGACTGATTGTTTTCCACCAATCACTTGCCTCGCTGGCCAATTGAGTCCCTTTACAATTTGGCCACTCGTGCTGGTACAGCCTGTATCTCTCTAAATATGTTGTGCAGTCGTTTAGGAATGTCTATCGGCCCTTACTTGGTAGGCCTGAAAACGTTGGTAACCATTGAAATCGTGCTGGGATTGTACCAGCTTCGATGGCTCCTTTGATTGCTATAAATAATTCTGGAATATTATGATCGTTTTGTTGTGGGTACGTGACACGTGTGGGTTGTGACGACTTTTTCTGAGGTACTTCTGTTCTTCTGGGTAAGGGCGTTGAATGTGCCAGTGGACTTTAGTACACACTGGCCCATTCTAATTGTTCACGTGCACAGTGATGTGCGATAGACAATTTCGCCCCTATTACTGACTTGAATTCTGACTGTGGCGATGTGGCGATTGGAATGCACATTGTCCGCAGAGGAATCTCTCGGCGGCTTGATTTGCCATATCCTGCCCGGTCAGACATTGCCAATGCGTACACTCTTATAATAAACATTTTAGAATCGGCGTGTATCGTTAAGTAATTAATTTCATGTTTGTGTTTGGATTTGACAACATACTGATTTCGTAACTAAGGGTGGAATTGCACCCTGTTTTCTATGGAATTTTATTGACTCTCTCTGCTGGAGTGGGCGGTTTCCCTAGTGAGTTATGGTGTAATCACCATGAATTATGCTTGAAAATGCTTCTATTAATTAATGCTGTTAGGGAACTGCTCGCCATTTCACACGTCCTGTGGAAATTTGATTCCCCGTCTTTTGAAACCACTCGAAGCCACATCGCACTCCGGATTCGGCCACAGGGCCCGTCGACATCGTGCACATCGGAAAGTCGTGGGACTAAGCGGCGCCACTTACCCCAGTGTTCCCTCCAATGACTTTTGCTTCTAACAGTAGTGACTTCACGGGACACACTCGTTCAGGTCACATATCCATTCATCATGAGAGTTATGTCTTGTGGTGAATGCGAAATATTACCAACCATGGCCATGAGTTACAGGGCGGCAAGAAAAGTGTTATGCCATTCTTGTCGACCTTCACTGATCGAGACTGCGACCTAATGTCGATCGGTCGAGTGTTGCTGTGTGGTTAATGCATCTGTGATGGAGCAAACAGGCACAAGGGATACGTGGATGTCAGGAACACGTCAGGGTAATCTATATTTATTGAAGTTGTAAAATTATTATTATTATTGTTAGGAGCTTTATTTATTAAGTTATCTACAACATTTAAATAGTATGAATTAAATTTTCGGCAATCGTAGGTGCATCTGACAGCTCCATGTCATTGATTTTTAGCTTTATCCCCGGGTTTCGTTCATAGGATTTTCTGGTTTCACTTTTTATGATGGACCACATAGTTTTGATTTTGTTTTCTGAGTTGTGAATAAGAGAACTGAAGTTCGTCTTTTTTTCTGATTTTATGACTTTCCTCAGAACTTTGCAATATTTTGTACAGTGAGTTTTATGTTATGATCTATACTTTCTCTGGCTATTTGGTAATATACTCTTTTGTACTGGCAAGAAACCTTTATTCTTTTCGTCATCCATGGTCTTTTAGTTGGCATGATGTAACAACGTACTTGTTAAGAGGGAAATTTTTTTCAGAAAGAACAAGGACAGAATTTAGAAATGAATTGAACTTTTTGTTTGTTTCGTCTGTGTTGTATAAATCAAGCCACAGTTCATTACCGAGGTCACATTTAAACTCTAAGATGTTTCAAAAGAATACTACCTGGTTTATTAAAGGACTGATGTTCATTGATTACACCAAGAGTTGATACTATCAAACTTGTGCATCGTGAACTGATAATACATTTACAACTGGGAAACACTGACAGAGCCTGATCAAACTCAAGTCAACAAACATGTTATAGATGACTGTCTATGAATTTCCTTCTATTCTGGTAGCAAATGTGACTTTTTATCTCAAACTGAATGTTTTAAGGAGATTGTCTAGGGATTTTTCTATCATTTTAATTTAATTAATCAATATAGAAGTCTCCACATAAAATAATTAATATTTTGGGGCTGGATATGGACAAAAGAGACATTTATAATTTCTTGATTAAATGACTAAAATTAGCAGAAGGGCCCTGTATAAACTTAAAGTCGCTAATTTTTAAAAATTAATTTCCAAGCAAACAGAACAGCATTCAAAACCTTGTCTTCACAAAAAATCTGCAGGTTATGATTACTGGTTGTAATATTGTTTCTTATAAAAATACAAGTAGCTCCTATATTCATACTTGTCCTACAGTATGTGGAACAGAGGGAATAACCAGGACCGCTAAGATGCTTAGCAGAAGTTTCAGTTATATTGGTTTCTGTAAAACATAATATTTGTACATCCCAGTTGCATTTCATGGACAGCTGGTCCAGACATATAGAGAGTTCGTCGATTTTGCTAGATGCACTCTTATGGTCTGATGAACGAGAAATAACTGACTTGTATTATATTCCGTAAGTTTTTTTTTGGGTACTTTGAGGGGTTTCTGTAGATGAAGTTGCAAGTTGAGTTTCTCTACAACAAGAATTTGGCCTGAAGGGCATGGGTTTCTTTAGCATAAAAATTTTGGTGGTTCCAACAACCACTTGTATTTTCTGAACAAATCCATGATCTGCAAGAATCCTGCTCGGAATGAGGTCACCAAGTTTCCTCTTGCCAGCATGATTCACATGGAGACCATGTCTTGTGTGGTTCACCCTGGTTATTTCCTCTAATCTCAACACACCGATATTGCCGAATTTGCCAGACCTCACACAGCTCCACAAGGTAGTGTTTACTGCCTGCGCCTTTCTTTGAAGGAAATGTTTGCTATGCCACAGGAGTATCTCACATATCAACACACCAACACACCGGTGCGATGGGTGCCCCTGACAATATTGTTGATATCTCTTCCAACTGAATAATTTATATTTTTATCATTTCTATTTCTCATTTCCCCTACAATAACAACCCAATTTTTTTTGCAAAAATCTTTAGAAAGGCTACCAATATCCTCCACAACACTGTCAATGCCAGCATTTGATATCCAAAAATTAAGAATGTCGTATTCCTCACACAGTTTTTCTTTGATGTGCTTTCCCAGACCTCTTGCATGGCTACTACAGATGATTAATACTTTCCTCCTCCTTGGCCTTTATGTGATGGTCAGTGGTGGAGGAGGGATGTTCAGTGTTCCTTCGTCCTTCTCCAGGTCTACGAGAGCACTGAAACTTGATGTGTTCCTGACGTCCATGTTTCCCTTGTACCCATTTGTTCCATCGCAGACGCATTAACCACACAGCAACACTCGACCGATCGACATAAGGTCGCAGTCTCGATCAGTGCAGGTCGACAAGAACAGCATTTACACTTTTCTTGTCGTCCTGTAACTTGTGGCTGCGGGTCATAATATTTAACATTCATCACAAGAAGTAACTCTCAAGATGAATGGATATGTGGTTTAAATTGTGTGTCCCATAAAGTCACGACCGTTGGACGCAACAGCCATTGGAGGGAACACTGGGATAAGTGGCACCACTCATTCCCAAAGCTTTCTGATGTGCGCGATGTCGATGGGCCCTGTGGCCAATTCCGGAGTGCGGTGTGGCTCCAAGTAGTATCAAAAAACGGGAAATCACATTCCCACAAGAAGTGTATGGTGGCGAGCAGCTCCCTAGCTACATTAATTAATAGGAAAATTTTTAGGCATTTTTAGCGGTGATTGCATCATAATCAACTACGGAAACCACCCGCTCCGGTATAGAGAGTAGAAAACATATCATAGCTCCACCCCTAGTTACGAAATCCTAGTGTCGTCCCACCCATACACATTCCTGTAATTGTAACCATTACGACACCTGCCGATTTTAATATGTTAATTATCAGAGTGAAAATGTAATCATCTATCGAGAATCAGCTACCTGAGGCATCATTTCATTTAATATCACACTTCAAGTTAGGTGACATACTCGTGATATCAAATTCTTAGCCATATCTGGGGCTCCGACATTCACGAGTATGTCATGTTTTCATTTTGGCACCATAATTAGACGTGTTTTATTGCTTTTAACTGTCCTGAGTTCATCGAGTACTGCACCCTAATAGCACTCTTCAAATTTGCAAGTATATTTCAGTGTGTTTTGTATTTACGGGGCCTGCCTCCCTTAAGCAGGGCAAATTCAATGGTAATATAGGTATGCGAAGTGGTTTACAGCTTCGCCCACAAGTAATATTTTACCTTTGCATAATATAATGGACAAATTCACTCAGCTCTCATTCATATTGACAGCGTATCCAGAGTTGCAGTAGGCCGTTGGCCGTATGACCCCTATCAACAATCGTTCTCTACTTCGAATGTGGTGCCGGGCACATCACTAGTTCCTGTTCCCCACCTCCTCTCAGGTGTGACAGGAACACACCACTAGCACCTCTGAAGGCGCAACGCGTCAACCCCTCTATGAAATGGTTGTTTACAACTTCAGGAGCAGTGGAAAAAGTAATAAAATCATTAAAACCGAAATTATCTTGTGGCTATGATGGCATTAGTTGCAAATTAATATAGCATTGTGCATGTGAATATAGTGTCCCCTTAAGCCATCTGTGTAATGCCATTTTTAACACTAGTTTTTTCCACGACAGACTCAAATGGGCAATTATCATTCTGCTTTTAAAGAAAGGTGAAAAAGTAAATGTAACCAATTATAGGCCCATTTCACTACTAACTTCCTTTTCGAAGGTAATTGAAAAATAATTTACAGCAGACTAATGCAACATTTTGAAGAGTACAGAATCGTCTCAGACTCACAATTTGGCTTCAGGAAACATACATCAACCAATGAAGCAGTATACAAACTGACGGATAATATCCTTAATGCTCTGGACAAAAACTGCCAACAATTGGAATTTTTTTTTGTGATCTTATGAAATCTTTTGACTGTGTAAATCATGGCGTACTCATTGACAAACTTACATATTACAAAATAAGAGCTGAAATGAACAACCTAATGTGTTCATATTTATCAGACAGACAACAACAAGTTTGTGTTAGAGACAATGCGTGCTCTGTGTATTCTAAACCAGGTCGCCAGAACCAGCAGAAATGCTGACACAATGAATCACTACAGGAAATACTGCAAAATTTTGAGTTAGATCATAAAATCTGTAAAAAAAGGATTTTTTTCTGTAACCTCATTAAGAATTCTAAAAAAAACTACATGGAATATTGTATAAAACACAACAGGAAAAACAACAGAGCAATGTCCAGTTGTAAACCTAAAAGTAAATGACTGCATAGCCTCAGATCTTAAATTAGTCACAGATGCATTTAATTCATACAACTTAAATGTCGTAGAAAATATAATCTTAAAAAAAAACATTAAACAAGATATTAACCGTATTTCTACATTATATTGACATGTGTCACATGTCCCGTACAAAGCCCGTTTGACAGCCACGGCACCACGAAGCTGTGCAGTTGGGATGCACACTCGACGAGCGAAGCAGCAAGTGCAGTGCAGGTGCAAGTGTGGACAAAACGCAATGCGAACTTGAGCACCTGATGCCAGAGCACCCGCAGTAGTGTAGTAAAATAAAATAGATATTTTTTTTCAGTGATATCTTTTATGTAGGGTTTTGTATGTAATATGTAAACACAGGCATTCGCGTGTTTATGTTATTTAGGCAAGGAAATAATCCCAGTGCATTATGGAGAAAGTAAAGTTTTTTTTTCAGTGTTTCATTATGTATCATTCACAATGTTTGCCACCCTTATCTCATTCACCCAAATGTAAACAGTGTTCCATATGAAATGTTATTTTTAAGAATCATTTATGCATGTTCCAGCACAAGGTAAGGAACACAAAAGGTTATTATGTATTTTGCAATGTTAAGAAAGTAGATCTCCGTGGCCCGCCGGCCTGCGAAACTCAACTGGCAAGCCACGGTGTGCAGGCAGTCAGCAATGAGCATCTCGGGGGTGTTGTTGCGTGTTACTGTGGCTCGGGTTTTTGCGTGCTCGGGCAGCGTTCAAATTTGTCTTTCAATCATTCAATCTCCATAGTTTTAATTCACCGGAACCATTGTTCTCTAGCTGCTCGAGACAGCACCCCTCTTTTCCCCAGTCCTTGCACCACCTGGGGAAGCTTAAAACGTAGCTCATAATTTTTATCGGCTTCGCGCTATTTTTACAGCATTACCTCACCGGAAGGTTGAAGCTGTGAAGTGTGATTATATATGTCATGTGTAGGCCTGAGAGCCTTGGTAAATAAACTGCATAATTTACGCATTGAAAACTGATCATGTGGAAATTATTTTGTGGCCTTCAGGCTCTTCAGGTCACAGGCCCTTAGAATACCCGCACCTTTTTCACCCAGTGTTTTGATATTTTTTTCTTTATTCGTTAATGTGCAAGTATCGTGTGTGTAAACGTACGTGTGTGACTAGCCGATAAGTCACTGCATCAATTTAATCGGCGAACTTTTCTACGCT